>CM076578.1:1968598607-1969198607 GCA_034641835.2 Pinus albicaulis | reverse complement strand
GGCTGACTCGGTCGAGGCTCTGCCTGAGCATGCTGACCCTCCCCCAACAGGCCATACCACTCAGCAAGAACAGCCAGATTCTGACATGGGCACCTCAACGCAGCAACAGACACCAGTGTCCCCTTTTGAGAATTCCAACGGATCAGTGGCCAGTGGGCAACCTTTGCAGGAGTGAATGCCGGAGCAGGGCGCTTCCGGCTCCACCAATGTAGAAACATGGGGTACCGCCCAGTTGTACCTATTCATTCAGCGGGCGGCCCTGCAGGCCGAACAGCTTCATTCAAAGCTGCAGCAGCAGTGCGATGAGCAGCACCACCATATCATAGCGCTTACTGAACAGCGCGACCAGCTGACCAAGGAGAAGGCCTACCTGCAGGAGCAGGTCACCATTGTCACTCAGGCGTTCTCAGACCTCTTGCCCGCTGTAAGGGCTCACCATGCCCCACTTCCTGACGATATAGCAGAGAGAAATGTAGTCGTCTAGGCTTACCACATTCGGTCTGCCTTCACTGGTCTACGCAGGGAGAATCAGGAACTTCAAGCAGCGTTAGCCGCATGGCCCGCGCTCCCCGACCCGCAAATTGTATACTCTGAACAAGTGGCAGCCAAGCAGACCCAGGCAGCTCACATGCAGGCGACCCTTCACTCCACGGCGCGCGAGGCTTACGACCTCCTGCGAAGTCTGCAGGAGTGTTCACTCGCCCTCACGGTCAAAACGCAGCCCATCTCCGCCCAACTGCAACAGATTTCCAGGGAAATTCAGGAGACCGCGGATCCCGCACGGCTAGATCAAGTATATGCCCAGGCGGACAAGCTTGAGGTTCAAATGCACCAGACCGAGGCCAACTCAGCAACGGCCAAGCAGATAATTCAGGAAATCCGTCCATCCATTCAAGCCAGTGCCAAATCAATACAACAGCTAGATGCAAAGGCCGAGACCCAGCTTACCACGATGTTCGGGGCTGTCCCGGCGAATATAGAGGAGGCCGCTGCCACCAGGATCACTGAGGAAGCAGACTCGCTAATGCAGGGACGGCAGCAAGCTGTGTCGGACTTCACCGGGCTCAAAGATATAGCGCTCCGCAGGGTCCCAGAGTTGGGGCCCTTGTTTGAACAGCCGCTTGGAGAAGCACAGCAGGAAAGGGCATGAGACGAAGGCACACAGGCCGAACAAGGCACGGGATCCAGCGGGGCTATGGAGGTGGAAACTGTCATTTGTGATTGACTCGGGGACGAGTCAAGGAACTGTGGTTGGGGCCTGTTGGGGCCCTTGTTTTTGAAATCTTGGTTAGAACATTTTGAATTTTGACCTTTTGAGTTGCGGCATGAAGACACATGGCAATCGCGACCGCGTCGCAACTACCAGGAGTCGCGGAGCTATCAAGGTGGCGCGGAAGCATGAGATAGCTGAAGAAAGAACACGCACAAGTATAGATGAAGAAAACACACAGCAGAAGACAGAAAGCGGAACACATAGATAACAGGAGAGAAGCTGGAAGCAACTGAAGAAAAGACACAGAGGAACTGATAGTCACAATAGCGGGTGAATAAATAACAGTGACCCGGCTAAAAGGAGAAGAATGCTGCAGAGGCTGCGAGGCTCACGACAGGAGAAGAAGCATAGAGCGACTGCGGGAAATCATGCATGACACTTCTATGGTTCCTAATCTTCTCTATTCTACCTTTCTGTTCCGTAAGACATCTGTATCAGAGTTGTAAGCTATCGCTGAAAATGTTATGTAATCATGTGCTTGGCCAAGAGATTAATATAATGAAAGGTTGTTGTCTCAATAAGAGGTTTACATGCATGTAATGTGTTTATGCTGGTTTAAAATTTTATTTTCTAATGTCTGAATGCTTCTTAAGTGCTTTTGCGTACATGACTCTGTCTATATGATCGATGCATTGTCCATCATGAGTTGCGACTATGTTCCTTACCATTGGTCTAATCCCCTTCTGCATGTGGTTGCGGCACGCCTCGGGTGAGACTCACTGCTCTCCGGAGTAGGGTGAAAATGTCGGCGTGATCCTAGACTACATCGGACTCCTTTGTTGGCCACAACTCCTGAACCTGGGTCTTGTCCGCGAAACCTGACCTCTCGCCAACAAGACAGATAAAAAATATCATTTATTCACAATAATTCACATATATTACTTATCAGAAATTCTCTTACATACCCAAAAATCCCACCTGCGCACACAACCAGCAAAAGTCCTAACCCAGCAACCCAATCCCAAATCTAACAGTTTACACTTAGCATCAATCTCTATTCCATCCTACCTTTACAACTAAAAAATGTACTTCTATTTATAACGATCTAGCCTATGCATCCAACGGTCCACAAACCATGGTTTGTGGACTCTTGGCCTACCCTTGACCTGCTTATAATGCATTGGGGGCTTTGACCCGCCCCAAAACCCCTACGCTTTGACTAAAATGTGCCAAAAATATACAAAAAACACTCAAAACTATCCCAATTCGTAGCCGTTGGAGGACCCTGCTCCAACACATGTCCCTCCCATAATCCTACTCTTGTTTCTCTTAACTCTTTTATGTCCTTTATCTTTGATGAAATTACAATATTATTTCAGTATTTTTGATAAGTAGGGTTCAAACTTGAATTTATCAAGTGTTTGGATTCAACAAGATGATGAGCTTAGTGAAAAGAGTCGCCTTCACTAAGTGGGCCCGCAGGCTATTTTTTACGCAAAGTATATTTTTAGACTATGTCTATTTTTAGACATGTCGATCATATTATATGAGTTGCAGGATGCTATTTGTGGATGGTCGGTCAAGTTGGAAAAATATATGGACTTCTATTTTTAGAAATATTGGGCGAAATCTATTTTTAGATTGCCAGTCTAAAAATAGATATGTTGAATATTATTAGCTCTTAATAATATTTGGACTCTAAACATTATCTTATTCTCTTGGAGCACTTCAGTTAAGTGCACAGATGTGGCACAGCAACTGACAGAAGGAATTACGCTATTCCTGAGGATTTATTAGGAGCTAATGCATGAGGAGATCAGTTAGAACTCATGTGATAGAGTTTGGTGGAGTTATAGAAGTAGTTGGTGGAGTTGTATTTAGTTTAACTCAGTTAGACTCAGTTGAGATAGCTGTATTTAGTCTAACTGATTGATACACTAGTGAGAGTGGTGTGAATTAATTAGTTAATTAATTCATTAAATAATAACTCATTAATCAACTGAAGAATACATCAGTTAACTACAGTGCATGGATAGTTTCAGTGGAGACCTGTGGAGAGATAGGTGAAAGAGCAAGTGTGACTATCAGTTGTGATTATAGTGATGCATTGATTGCATCCAACACTCAGTGGAGATGCCAATGAAGATTGCGTGAGCAAGGCTGGCTGAATTAGAGTTCATTCAAACCCATTCTTCAGTAGGGATTGCGCAGTAAAGTCAGGCTAGCAGGTGGTAAAGATCGGTGCATGGATTTGCAAAATCGAGCCTGATTAGTGTGTAGCGATTGTATTGTACTGAGAGCTTGATATGATCAAATTTGTATGAGGATTGTTACATGATCTCTATGACATAAATTATATAAAAATACTTGGGGTTTTTAGCTTCAGGCTTTCCTGTTAAACAGTTGTGTTAATGTGTGTGAAATTTTATGGTTTCATATGTGCATTGCAATTGATTTAATTTCCGCATGTGATGATCAATAGCAGAATAGATTTTGTATTGTGCATGAAGTTAAAATAGTGTGTGATCAAGAGAATCTTGGATATATAACACATAATTTATATAATTTCTACATGGTATCAGAGTGATATTGATCAGAGCAGATTGCAACTATTGAAGTGATTGAGTTTTGTGTTGGTGGAATTTGAATTTGCTATAGTGTTTTCTTGGTGTCAAAGTTGAGCATTCATTGAAATGTCTTTCAACGGATTGCAATTGGATTATGCCCTTGATGGCAGCTCGAATTATATTGCATGGAAGGATAGGATGGAGGCGGTGCTGGATGATAATGGGTTGAAGCAGTTCATAGATGCTGAAATTCCAAAACCTGCTTCTAGCGATGCAGCCACACTTGGTGCATGGAAAAATAAGACAGTAAAATGTCGAAGGATTTTGTTGGAAGGTGTGAAGGATCACATAGTGTCCAGCCTTCATGGTAAAGCTTATCCATTCTTGATGTGGAAAGCTTTGATAGACTTGTTCCAAATCAGAAGAGACCAGAGGAATTTGGCGCTTAAAGACAAGCTTAGAAAAATAAAAATGGAGAAAGGCGACAGTATACCCAAGTACCTCACAAAGTTCGTCTACTGCAAGGATGAGCTGGGAAGTGTGGGGGTTACTATAGATGAAGAGTACTTCGTGATCTTGGCTCTCCTTAGGCTTCCGAAGAGTTGGCATAGCTATGAGGACTCTTTCAATGGTCGAGAGAAACTGTCGGGATGGGAGCGATTTTGGTCGGATCTTGTGCAGGAGGAGATAAGGCGTGGTACTAGGGATGGATCTTCATCGAAGAATGAAGATGAAGAAAATTTTTCTTTGGCTGCCAAAGAAAGGAAAAGGAAGGGAAAGAAAAATCCTTCTCAATCCGGTGCAAAAGAGAAGAAGCAGGACTTGTCCAAGGTGAAGTGCTTTCACTATCACCAACACGGACATTACGCCACTAAGTGTCCACAAAAGAAGAAAAATAAGTAGGCTACTGGATCTGTAGCCGGAGAGGCCTTAGCCTCGTATTTTGAACTGCATTTTTCACTCATCGCATGCTTGGTTTCAAGTGTGATGGGATCAGTGTGGTTTCTTGACAGTGGTGCGTCTTTCCATATGACCGGAGACAAATATTTGTTTAGTGATCTGGATGAGAAGGATCTTGGAGTGCACATCGAGATGGGCGATGATGGTAGATACAATGCGACTAGTATCGGGACCATCTCCTATGAGAGGGAGTCTAGTAAACCTTTCATATTGAAGGATGTCATGCATGTTCCAAGATTGAAGAAGAATCTGATCTCTGTGGAGATGTTGGAAGAAAAGGGCTATGATGTTATCTTTAGCAAGGGAAAGGCTTTCCTGCGCAGTAAAGCAACTGGTGAAACCTAGAGGATAGGGGTTCGAGTTAAGAACCTTTATCAATTGCAGGTAGATGACTGCGTAGAAATGGCAGGCAAATCAGAAGGAGTGGTGAGCCGAGATGAGGGCGAATTGTGGCACAGGAGATTGGGCCATCTTCACCATGGCGCTTTGAAAATTTTGCAGCAGATTTCTACATAGCTTCCCAAGGGTACACTTACGCAGTCAGATCAGTGCAAGGGATGTACTTTGGGAAAATTTGTGAAGACCACTTTCATGAGAAGGATAGTCGTGCCACGAAGATCCTTGAGAGAATCACACAGACGTGTGTGGACCTTTCTCACTAGCTTCGACAGCAAAGCACAAGTATTATGTGATATTTGTTGATGACTTTTCTCGTAAGTGCTAGATCTTCTTCATGCAAAAGAAGAGCGAGACATACTCAAAGTTCTATGAGTTCAAGGCATTGGTTGAGAAAAAGTCAGGGAAGCAGGTGAAAGCTCTAACGAGCGATAATGGTGGTGAATACATCTCTGGAAAATTCAAAGACTTTTGCAGCATAGAAGGAATTCGAAGAGAGCTCATAGCACCTCATAACCCACAGCAGAATGGGGTCGCGGAGAGAAAGAACAGAACAATAGTGGGTGTTGCACGGGCGATGTTGCATGATCAGGGCCTTCCCATACACTTGTGGCCTGAAGCATGCAACATTACAGTTTATGTGCAAAACCGTTGTCCTCATAGAGTACTTGGCATGAGTACACCCGAAGAGGCATTTTCTGGTAAGAAGCCTGACATTTCTCATTTGAATATTTTTGGCTCACCTGATTACATTCATGTGATGAAGGATGCCAGGAAGAAGCTGGAGCCGACCGCAGAGGTTGGGATATTTTTGGGGTACATAGAAACACCCCACAATTATCGTGTGTATTTTTCAGATAGTCAGATGACTGTTGTGTGACAAGATACCAAATTTCATGAGGAGAAAGACATGAAGTTGTCGCTTGAGAGGGAGCTACACTTGCATGCAGATGAGGAGCTACTAGTTCCTAAAGATGAGCCTCTGGATGTGGATCAGCCACAAGAGGAGGTTCATGGAGTGGAAGAAACCACTCATGCAGCACCAAACATCAGAGGATGGAAGCGCACTACAGAAGCTGAGCGACTGAATCTTGATGCAGCGTAGAATTTAGAAGCAACTACATCACAGCACAAACAGAGACAGTCACCTAACCGATTTACTGGATACATGGATCTGATGAGCAAGTGTATCGTGATAGAACCATGTTCTTTCGAGGAAGCTATGGAGGATCCCGCATGGGTAGATGCCATGGTGGAAGAGTATGATTCGATTGTCAGAAACAGTGCATGGGAGATTGTCCCAAGGCCGAAGGGGAAATCAGTGGTAGGTTCAAGATGGATCTACAAAGTGAAGAAACCTACTGACAGGAGCGTTGAGAATTACAAGGCAAGATTTTTTGCCTAGGGCTTCTCACATATCGAGGGGATCGACTATGAAGAAACCTTTGCACCTGTCGCAAGGTATTCTTCCATACGGACAATCCTTGCTCTCTCAGCACAGATGGGTTGGCACATTCATCAGATGGATGTGAAGACTGCGTTCCTCAACAGAGTCATTGAGGAGGAGGTGTACATAAAGCAGCCTAAAGTATTCGAAATCTTCAACAGTGAGTCACATGTGTGCAGGCTCAACAGAGCGGTGTATGGGCTGAAACAAGCACCTTGTGCTTGGTACACACGGATAGACAGTTATTTCACCGGACTTGGTTTCGCCAAGAGTGAGGCGGATCCGAACCTATACTAGATTGTGGTGGAGGGTAAGTTGCTGATCATTGTACTTTATGTAGATGATTTGATACTAACAGTGATGAATCTGTTGATACACTCATGCAAGGTAGATCTTGCAAAGGAGTTTGAGATGAAGGACTTGGGCCTCCTTCATTATTTCCTAGGATTGGAAATTTGGCAGCGGAAGGGTGGACTGTTTGTGTCTCAAGGAAAGTATGCCCAGGAGATACTGGAGAAGTTCAACATGCAAGGCTGTAAGCCTTTCGACACTCCTCTTCCTGGTAGTTGGAGGAAAGAGGTTGCTACATCGGCAGAGGTAGTGGATGCCACTGTTTATCGACAGTTGGTTGGTTCGCTCATGTATCTAGTCAATACATGACCAGACATATGCTATGCTTTTAACCAGCTTTCACAAGCTATTGCTAAGCCTACCAAGCTCTTTTGGAAGGCAGGAAAGCATGTCCTGAGATATCTCAGGGGCACATCACGATATGGATTGTGGTACAGACAGTCGGATGAGTTGAAGCTGCATGGCTTCACGGATGCAGATTGGGCAGGGAGGCCAACGGACAGAAAAAGCACATCTAGAGGGATATTCAGTATAGGGTCTACAGCATTTTCTTGGTACAGCAGGAAACAGAGATCCGTGACAATTAGTTCAGTGGAGGCCGAGTACATGGCAGCAAGTTTGGTTACATACGAGGCTATATGGATGAGGAAGATCCTAGTTGGGTTGTTTGGTTCACACTTAGCTCCTACTGTGATATATTGTGATAATCAAAGTTGCATTAAAATCTTGGTTAATCCAGTATTTCATGATAGATATAAACATATTGACATCCGGTACCATCATGTCAGAGATTGTGTGCAGCGGAAGATCATGTTACTATCTTACATTCCTACGGAGGATCAGGATGCAGATATTCTGACGAAGGCGCTCACCGGGAGAAAATTCAAATACCATAGAGACAGGATCGAGGTGGCAGATAATCCTTATTTTTTGAGAGGGAGTGTTGAGATTGAACAATATTATGAGCTTAGTGAAAAGATTCGCCTTCACTAAGTGGGCCCACAGGTTGTTTTTGGCACAAAGTCTATTTTTAGACTATCTCTATTTTTAGACATGTCGATCATATTCTATGAGTTGCAGGATGCTATTTGTGGATGGTTGGTCAAGTTGGAAAAATAGATGGACTTATTTTTTTAGACATATTGGGCAGAATCTATTTTTAGATTGCCAGTCTAAAAATAGATATTTCAAATATTATTAGCTCTTAATAATATTTGGACTCTAAACATTATCTTATTCTCTTGGAGCACTTCAGTTAAGTGCACAGATGTGGCACAGCAACTGACAAAAAGAATTATTCTATTCCTGAGGGTTTACTGGAGCAATGCATGAGGACTTCAGTTAGAACTCATGTGACAAAGTTTGGTGGAGTTATAGAAGCAGTTGGTGGAGTTGTATTTAGTTTAACTCAGTTAGACTCAATTGAGCTAGTTGTATTTAGTCTAAATGATTGATACACTAGTGAAAGTGGTGTGAATTAATTAGTTAATTAATTCACTAAATAACAACTCATTAATCAACTGAAGAATACATCATTTAACTACAGTGCATGGAAAGTTTCAGTGGAGATCACGAGTGGATAGATAGGTGAAAGAGCAAGTGTGACTATCAGTTGTGACTATAGTGATGCATTGATTGCATCCAACACTTAGTGGAGATACCAATGAGGATTGCGTGAGAAATTCTAGCTGAATTCCAGTTCATTCAAAGCCTTCAGCAGGGATTGCGCAATAGAGGTAGGCTAGCAGGTGGCAAAGATCGGTGCATGGATTTGCAAGATTCGGGCCTGATTAGTGTGTAGCGATTGTATTGTACTGAGAGCTTGATATGATCAGCTTTGTATGAGGATTGTTACATGATCTCTATGACATATATTATATATAAATATAGTTGGGGTTTTTATTTCAGATTTCCCCAAATTAAGAATGTGTGTGAATTTTTATTGTTTCCCCATGTGGTGCATTGTAATTGATTTAATTTTTGTGTGTGATGATCACAGGAAAATAGATTCTATATTGTGTGATGAAGTTAAAATAGTGTGATCGTGGAGAATCTTGGATATATAAATACATACTTATATAATTTCTAGATATAACAGGATATTTATCTATGTATCAGTAATTATTAGGGTTATTTGAGTTTTGTGCTGGTGGAATTCGAATTTGCTACAATGTTTTCTTGGTGTTGAAGTTGAGCATTCATTGAAATGTCTTTCAATGGATTCTGATTGGATTATCCCCTTGATGGCAGCTTTAATTATATTTCATGGAAGGACAGGATGGAGGCAGCACTAGATGATAATGGGTTGAAGGAGTTCATAGATGCTGAAATTCCAAAACCTGCTTCTAGCAATGCAGCCACACTTGACACATGGCAAAAGAAGAAAGCAAAATGTCGAAGGATTCTATTGGAAGGTGTGAAGGATCACATAGTGTCCAGCCTTCATGGTATAGCTTCTCCATTCTTGATGTGGAAAGCTTTGATAGACTTGTTCCAAAGCAGAAGCGACCAGAGGAAGTTGGCGCTTAAAGACAAGCTCATAAAAATAAAAATGGAGAAAGGCGACAGTATACCCAAGTACCTCCGAAGTTCGTCCACTGCAAGGATGAGCTGGGAAGTGTGGGGATTACTGTAGATGAAGAGGACTTGGTGAGCTTGGCTCTCCTTGGGCTTTTGAAGAGTTGGCATAGCTACGAGGACTCTATCAATGGTTGGGAGAAACTGCTGGGATGGGAGCGACTTTGGTTGGATCTTGTGCAGGAGGAGATAAGGCGGGGTACCAAGGATGGATCTTCATCAAATAATGAAGATGAATAAAATTATGCTTTGGCTGCCAAAGCAAGGAAAGGGAAGGGAAAGAAAAATCCTTCTCAATCCGATGTGAAAGGCAAGAAGCAGGACTTGTCCAAGGTGAAGTGCTTTCACTGTCACCAACATGGACATTACGCCACTAATTGTCCACAAAAGAAGAAAAATAAGCAGGTTGTTGGATTCAGCCCGGGATAGCCTTTAGCCTCAGCTTCTGATTGGATTTTTCATTGACGCATCCTTTGTTTCCAAGTGAGTGGACTGTGGTTTCTTGACAAGTATGGCTCTTTCCAAGAGCATGACTGGAGATCGAGATCTGTTTTCAGATCTGGATGAGAAAGATCTTGGAGTGCACATCGAGATGGGCAATGATGGTAGATACAATGCGACCGGTATCGGTACCATTTCCTTTGAGAGGGAGTCTGGTAAACCCTTCGTATTGAAGGAAGTGATGCATGTTCCAGGATTGAAGAAGAATCTGATCTCTGTGGTGATGTTAGAAGACAAGGGCTATGATGTTGTCTTTAGCGAGGGAAAGGCTTTCCTGCGTAGTAAAGAAACTGGTGAAACCCAGAGGATAGGGGTTCGAGTTAAGAACCTTTATCAATTGCAGGTATATGGCTACGCAGCAATGGCAGGCAAAGCAGAAGGAGTGGTGAGCCGGGATGAGGGCAAATTGTGGCACAGGAGATTGGGCCATCTTCACCATGGCGCTTTGAAAATTTTGCAGCATATTTCTACCAGGCTTCCCAAGGGTACACTGGCGCAGTCAGATCAATGCAAGGGATGTACTTTGGGAAAATTTGTGAAGACCAATTTTCATGAGAAGGATAGTGTCGCCACGACGATCCTTGAGAGAATTCACACAGACGTGTGTGGACCTTTCTCACTAGCTTCGATAGCAAAGCACAGGTATTATGTGATATTTGTTGATGACTTTTCTCGCAAGTACTGGATCTTATTCATGCAGAAGAAAAGTGAGACATACTCAAAGTTCTGTGAGTTCAAGGCACTGGTTGAGATAGAGTCGGGGAATCAGGTGAAAGCTCTAAGGATCGATACTGGTGGTGAATACATCTCTGGTGAATTCAAAGACTTTTGTAGTGTAGAAGGAATTCGAAGAGATCTCATAGCACCTCATAACCCACAGCAGAATGGGGTCACGGAGAGAAAGAACAGAATGATCGTGGGTGCTACACAAGCGATGTTGCATGATCAAGGCCTTCCCATACACCTGTGGGTTGAAGCATGCAACACTGCGGTTTATGTGTAAAACCGTTGTCCTCATAGAGTACTTGGCATGAGTACACCCGAAGAGGCATTTTCTGGTAAGAAGCCTGATATTTCTCATTTGAAGATTTTTGGCTCACTTGTTTACATTCATGTGACGAACGATGCCAGGAAGAAGCTGGAGCCGACCGCAGAGGTTGGGATGTTTTTTGGGTACACAGAAATACCCCACAATTATCGTGTGTATTTTCCAGACAGTCGGAGGACTGTTGTGCGACAGGATATCAAATTTCATGAGGAGAGAGCCATGAAGTTGTCGCTTGAGAGGGAGCTACACTTGCATGCAGATGAGTAGCTACTAGTTCCTAAAGATGAGCCTCTGGATGTGGATCAGCCACAAGAGGAGGTTCATGGAGTGGAAGAAACCACTCATGCAGCGCCAAACATAAGAGGGTGGAAGCGCACTACAGAAGCTGAGCAACTGAATCTTGATGCAGCATAAAATGTAGGAGCACCTACATCACAGTGCAGACAGAGACAGTCACCTGACCGATTTACTAGATACATGGCTCTAATGAGCAAGTGTATCATGACAGAAGCATCTTCTTTCAAGGAAGCTATGGAGGATCCCGCATGGGTAGATGCCATGGTGGAAGAGTATGATTCGATTGCGAGAAACAGTGCATGGGAGATTGTCCCAAGGCCGGAAGGGAAATCAGTGGTAGGTTCGAGATGGATCTACAAAGTGAAGCAAGCTGGTGACGAGAGCGTCGAGAAGTAAAAGGCAAGATTTTTTTCCCGGGGCTTCTCACAGATCGAGGGGATCGACTATGAAGAAAACTTTGCACCTGTCGCAAGGTATTCTTCCATACGGACCATCCTTGCTCTCTCAGCGCAGATGGGTTGGCACATTCATCAGATGGATGTGAAGATGGAGTCATTGAGGAGGAGGTGTAGATAGAGCAACTTGAAGGATTCAAAATCTTCAGCAGCGAGTCACATGTGTGCAGGCTCAAAAGAGCGTTGTATGGGCTGAAACAAGCACCTCGTGATTGGTACACTCGGATAGACAGTTATTTCACCAGACTTGGTTTCGCCAAGAGTGAGGCGGATCCGAACCTATACCAGATTGTGGTGGAGGGTAAGTTGCTGATCATCGTACTTTATGTAGATGATTTGATACTAACAGGTGATGAACTGTTGATACACTCATGCAAGGCAGATCTTGCAAAGGAGTTTGAGATGAAGGACTTGGGCCTCCTTCATTATTTCCTGGGATTGGAAATTTGGAAGTGGACGAGTGGACTGTTTGTGTCGCAAGGCAAGTATGCCCGAGAGATACTGGAGAAGTTCAACATGCAAGGCTGCAAGCCTATCAACACTCCTCTTCCTGGTGGTTGGACGAAAGAGGATGCTACATCGGCAGAGGTAGTGGATGCCACTGTTTATCGACAGTTGGTTGGTTTGCTCATGTATCTAGTCAATACACGACTGGACATATGCTATGTTGTTAACCAGCTTTCACAAGCTATGGTTAAGCCTACCAAGCTCTTTTGGAAGGCAGGCAAGCATGTCCTAAGATATCTCAGGGGCACATCACGATATGGATTGTGGTACGGACATTTGAATGAGTTGAAGCTGCATGGCTTCTCGAATGCAGATTAGGCAGGGAGCCCAACGGACAGAAAGGGCACATCTAGAGGGATATTTAGTATCGGGTCTATAGCATTTTCTTGGTACAGCAGGAAACAGAGATCTGTGGCACTCAGTTCAACAGAGGCTGAGTACATGGAAGCAAGTTTGGCTACATGCTAGGCTATATGGATGAGGAAGATCCTGGTTGGGTTGTTCGGTTCACACTTAGATCCTACTGTGATATATTGTGATAATCAGAGTTGCATTAAACTCTCGGTTAATCCAGTATTTCATGATAGATCTAAACATATTGACATATGGTACCATCATATCAGAGATTTTGTGCAGCGGAAGATCATGTTACTATCTTACATTCCTACAGAGGATCAGGATGCAGATATTCTGACGAAGGTGCTCACCAGGAGAAAATTCGAATACCATAGAGACAGGATCGGGGTGGCAGATAATCCCTATCTTGTTGAGAGGGAGTGTTGAGATTCAACAAGATTATGAGCTTAGTGAAAAGAGTCGCCTTCACTAAGTGGGCGCACAGGCTATTTTTGGCATAGAGTCTATTTTTAGACATGTCAATCATATTCTATGAGTTGCATGATGCTATTTGTGGATGGTTGGTCAAGTTGGAAAAATATATGGACTTCTATTTTTAGACATATTGGGTGGAATCTATCTTTAGATTGCTAGTCTAAAAATAGATATGTCGAATATTATTATCTCTTAATAATATTTGGACTCTAAACATTATATTATTCTCTTGGAGCATTTCAGTTAAGTGCACAGATGTGGCACAGCAACTGACAGAAGGAATTACGCTATTCCTGAGGGTTTAATGGAGCTAATGCATGAGGACTTCAGTTAGAACTCATGTGACAGAGTTTGGTGGAGTTATAGAAGTAGTTGGTGGAGTTGTATTTAGTTTATCTCAGTTAGACTCAGTTGAGCTAGTTGTATTTAGTCTAACTAATTGATACACTAGTGAGAGTGGTGTGAATTAATTAGTTAATTAATTCACTAAATAATATCTCATTAATCAACTGAAGAATACATCAGTTAACTACAGTGCATGGACAGTTTCAGTGGAGACCAGTGGAGAGATAGGTGAAAGAGAAAGTGTGACTATCAGTTGTGACTATAGTGATGCATTGATTGCATCAAACACTAAGTGGAGATGCCAATGAAGATTGCATGAGAAAGGTTGGCTGAATTCAATTTCATTCAGAGCCATTCTTCAGCAGGGATTGCGCAGTAGAGGCAGACTAGCAGGTGGCAAAGATCGGTGCATGGATTTGCAAGATTGGGCCTTATTAGTGTGTAGAAATTGTATTGTACTTAGAGCTTGATATGATCAGATTTGTATGAGGATTGTTACATGATCTCTATGACATATATTATATACAGATAGTTGGGGTTTTTAGCTTCAGGCTTTCTCGTTAAACAGTTGTGTTAATGTGTGTGAATTTTTATGGTTTCATGTGTGCACTGCAATTGATTTAATTTATGCATGTGATGATCAATAGTGGAATAGATTATGTATTGTGCATGAAGTTAAAATAGTGTGTGATCAGGAGAATCTTGGATATATAAAACATAAGTTATATAATTTCTACATCAAGGAATTTTCCATTAATTTTTCATCCATGATGGCATTGGATGGAAAGGTGACTGCATCATGATGTCAACTGAATTATATTCTTTGTTTTAGGGAAAATAATCATCCTGATTAAATTGGCTATATCTTTCATGTCTCAAGGCAAGCATGCAACCCAATTGTTAAACTCTCATTAAAATTATAGTGCTTTCTTTAGTGTCAATAATTTCTAGCTTATCAACTCTCTATCATCTCAATATGCCACCTTTAAACTCTACAATTTACCAAGTCCAAGCATATACTTTATAAAGGCAGGGGTGCGGAGATGGAATTGGCTAATTTCACAGTCATCCCTCATACTTGGTTCCTCCTACTATGTACAAATATTGTAAGATGCTTTGATATGAGGTAAGTGTAGCATGGATGGGATTCTTAGCTGGGTGATATGAGGTTACCAGTTTTATTTGGCGTTATGGTAGGTGAACTAGGTGGTATAGGGAAAGGGTAATATAAATTAGATGGTAGAGTTGAAGAAATGGTTTTCCTTATATATAAAATTTCCCATGTTCTGTTTCTTGATGTCTATCTCCAAATGATTTGTCTCCACTACAGTTCATCATATTTATGTTCTTAACATTCATGGGCTAGATTTGCATCATAGTTATCAGAGGCTGACCTTTGGGTTGTTTTATGAATATTTTGGTACTAGTATGACCACATATAGAACGAATGGCTTAGAATTATTTCCATTGTTTTGGTGTTGGTATTTCATGTTAATGTGGTAATTGGTCTGATTGTCAACAACAAACTCACTTAGTTTTTCAGACCTGTGTAATATCCCAAATGGGAATTGTCAACAATACATGGCTGGAAAATGCATTTTCCAGGAATGTATGCAACAGGATTCAAAACCAGCACTTGGATCCCTTATATCTAAGTATCTAAGTCCTAAATCCAAGATGGTATTAAAGACAAATCCTTATAGGTGGGTTAAACAGATCTCCCACGCCTAGTTTGCTTGAAAAATGCCCCAGAAAGGGACTGCAGCAACAATAAACAATTATGCTCAGAAAATAATGTAGTTTCTGCAGAGCAGGAGAAGGAGGCCCATGATATGTTCTTCAATATTATTTACAATATAAATTAAGTTATACGTAGAATTTTATCAAGTACATAGCTGAAAATACAAGTCATAAACAGAAGAATTCTCCTCACAAGAGGGTTGCAACCACATGAATGACTGAAAAGTGCCTTGACAGCGTTATTTTTTTAGGCTGGAACTGTTGTTGATTACATATTAGATCTAGATTAGATCTGTATACAAAATTTTTGATCTATATCAGATCTATACACTAGAAAAGCTCCTCTTTCAGATCCCCTTGGGATTTTCAGCAAAAAATGAGGTACATGGAGTAGATCTGAGTTTGTATGCAGCAAATCTGCAGATCTATTCAGAATTTTTGAAGTAGAAGAAGGAGTATTCAGATCAGATTTTAATAAGACATGGAATACATCAGAAATCCATCGATCACCACAGTGAGGGAAAGTTCCCAACACTAGATATCTCTCTCCCAAAAGACTGCTAAATCACCCTGCAACTTCTCCTTTGCAAATAAAGTAGTTTAGGAAGAGAAACTACACTGTAACCTCTAGTATATGGTTTGGCCAAATGCCAAGATCTGAAATTATGCTCCAATCATTCAATATTGTCCTTCCAATGGATTAGAACCCTCTTTCACTGAAAAGATGCACTGAAATGTCTTAAATCTGAAAATATCTAAACTCGTAGCTTGTAAAGACAACCACACCCTACATGATATGAGTTGTAGTTGAAAGGAGAAGCTTGGTCTCAAACCAAATAGTGGACTATGCAAAACAAACTCTCCCAGGAGCTACTCAATGGGAATAGGTGGAACTCCTAAATAGGAAATTCCAATGCTAAACAGCATTTGCAATCTAGGCTAAACAGCCAAAGAAAGCTAATCAAAATATCATGTCATGAACAACCTCAATATGCTACCTTCCCCTTCCTTTTATAAGATGAGAGCTTGCAAAAACCCTAAACCACCTCCAATAACTTATCTCTTTCACACAAGAGACCTCTTCCTAGAATTACGTTGTGCCTCATTGATGAGCACTCCTCCAATACTGCGTTGTAGATATGGTCAAGGTTGACCCAATCAAGCGGATTTGTTCTTTTCACACTCAAGTGTGTTTATTAAAATGGCCCAGATTTATCCTTTTTCATATTGGGCATGGATTTATTCTTTCATTAGGATTTTTATGGACCTCCTTTACACATTTATTCTTTGAACAAAGAAAGAAAAACAAAATTGAATATTCCTATTAGCTTATGACTAATTAGGAATATTACAGTCCTCCCCTCCAAAATGTTGCTTGACCTCAAGCAACTTAGAAGGAATTTGCAAAATCTCCAATGGAATTGTCCCCTCCCAAGGGTATAAGTGTGGCTTTGGTGAATGAACCAAATAGTTGTCATCATAAAGAAGTGGGAGATACATAGAAAGAATCATATTCTGTCCATTGGTCTTCTCAAGGCATGAGAGATGGTAAATTTACGGCACTTCAACCCCCATGAGATATTTCAATCTCCATGCTATCATCCAAACAAAGTGAGCCATTCTTGGTAGCTCACAGAAATAGTCACCAATCCCCACCATATGCATTGTGTAGGGGCTCCATGGCTGGAAATGAGAGATAAGGATACTCAACTCACGTTCTCACTCTTTCCACTTTTGATGAATGTGGAGTTACTGATCCTGGGCTGCAATAATATAGTCCTCATGAAACCAAAAGGAACTTGGAACTTCATGATTCTCTTCATTGATTCTAGTGAGCCTGCTTGACCAATCTCCCATGCATACAATAAATAAAGTAACTTCACCATATGTGCTCCAAAAGAAATATGAACTAAGTGTCATCTGATATATTGGAGGGTGACAATAGTCCTTCCCTTGAGACCAGTGTTTGCCATCACCTTGCTGCCTCAAATCATAGTACAATAAGTGGCCATCCCACCACCTTCTTGCTGCAATAAGCTTCTTCAAAGCTTGGAAAGAGTGGAGGATAATAGGTGTTGGTTGAACATGATCCAAGAAACACATGTCTTGCTCCAATTTCTCCCATGTGAGAGACCTTCTTCCATGACATAAGCCCAATACATTACCCTTTGAATAAGAAAACACAGTGTATAATTCTGTAGCCATATAGTGTTCTATCCTCTTCTTGAAGTATGAATAAAGATGGGAGATTTTTTTCCCCATGGACACATTCATCCAATCTATCATTCCTCCTCTCATGATATAAACAAGCTCCCTTATGCCATCTCATGAGAAGGTTACATTTTCTCCCAATCCAAAGTACATACATGATCATGATTTTCATTTTAAACAGAAATACATGTACATACATTGTAGACATAAGTAAATGTATGGACATGGATGTCAACATGGGGTGTCCATACTCTCTTCTTATCAACCACAGTAACCATGCCTTCTTCTTATGCATTCTTGATCTAGATCTTGGGGGGAGACCCCCAAGATCTAAGAAAATTGAAATGGATCTGACCAAATCTGCAAAATTAGAATGCCGGAAAAAAAAGAGAGAACACAAATTAACTAAAACCACAAAGAAACTTGTTTTATTAAAACAGAGAATAACTATAGAAACTACATTGTGGTGGACAATATGTCCGTTTACAAACTGAGGCTTATTATTTATAGCCTTTTTTGAGTTACAATACCATATATAGATACCATAGGCCAATACCATGGGTAGATACCACTTACAATACCATGGGTAAATCCCATGTGTGGATGAATACCATGGGTCACTTACAATACCATGGGCGAATAAATATCATGGGTGGATGAATACCATGGGTTGATGCCATTTACAATACCATGGGTAAATTCCATCGGTGGATGGATAACATGGGTAGATGAATACCATGGGTTGATGCCATTTTCCATTCGGATTATTCCTCCCTCCTTAGGAAGCAATGGTCCCCATTGCGTGAAGTTCCCTCCTGAGAAAACTTTGTTGAATATGAAGAGCCACTAAAGAGAAGGGTTTTGTGTAGTTAACCCATAACCGTGATGAACGAAGATCCGAGGATAGAGATACCCTGTAATGCTTGTGACCAACTGTGATATTGATAGTGTGCGGCCTAGAAAATGGACTTCGATGAAGTGTGGGTTTGTGGATGAACCAAAACCATGAAAAATGAAGATCCGAGGATAGAGATACCCTATAATGCTTGTGAAAAACTGTGTGACTAACAGTGTGCGGCCTAGCAAATGAACTTCGATGAAAATGATTTTATGCAATTGACCCATAACCATGATGTTGATTTTTGATTAAGTAGCAGGTGCCTACATAGCTTGGGGTGGGAGGGCATGTCTCCAAATAACTCAAGCCGAATGCTGCTATGCTGAAACTGATGAATGTGAAGCAGGTGCCTACTAAAGCGGGGTGGGAGGGCACGTCTCCAAAGGGAACCCGCTCCAAATGTTGCTCCAGATTTAAAATGAGCATAACTCGGTCAATATAACTCAAAATATTTATTATAACCTATTTTTGGAAATGGAATGATCATTCTGCATCTTCTCATATGTTTGAAACCACTATCTAGAGACTCTAAACTCTCAGATTCGCACTGGAACTGTCCCACCGTCACAAAATTTCTAAAAAAAATAGTTGATTTTAAATCAACGATAACTCCCTTGTTCGAACTTCAATTCGGCCGATTTGTTTTTTGAATTTGAGTATTTTTTCGCAAGGAATCCAGATATGGTATTTTTTTTTGTAAATTTTTCACCAAAAGTTTCAGATCTGATCTAAAAACTCGCTGCCCAAAAAAATTCATGGAGTTTGCTGAAGATTGCTGCAAAACATTGAACTGAAATATGTTTCAAACCCTCATTCCCAAGGAGGCATAACCTGAATCTGATACCACTTATCCGGATCTTGGGGGGAGGCCCCCAAGATCTAATAAAATTGAAATGGATCTGACCAGATCTGCAAAATTAGAATGCCGGAAAAAAAAAGAGAACACAAATTAACTAAAACCACAAAGAAACTTGTTTTATTAAAATAGAGAATAACTGTAGAAGCTACATTGTGGTGGACAATCTGTCCTTTTACAAACTGAGGCTTGTTATTTATAGCCTTTTTTGAGTTACAATACCATGTGTAGATGCCATAGGCCAATACCATGGGTAGATACCACTTACAATAGCATGGGTAAATCCCATGTGTGAATGAATACCATGGGTGGATACATACCATGGGTCACTTACAATACCATGGGCGAATAAATATCATGGGTGGATGAATACCATGGGTTGATTCCATTTACAATACCATGGGTAAATTCCATGGGTGGATGGATAACATGGGTAGATGAATACCATGGGTTGATGCCATTTTCCATTCGGATCAATTCTTTTATTGAAATACAAGGCATGAGACAAGAAAATAAAAAAATTTGGGTGGTACCCATACTCACCAAATAGAAACTAGCGCAGGTCATCTCCTCCCTGCTTCAAATCTAGATGTGGTAAGGGATTCACATGCCACTTACTTGTTGTCCTTATCATTTCACCATGGCTGAAGGTGAGATATATATTTGGTGCCTTAGGGAAGCACCCATCATGCTGCAAAACCTCCCTTCACCCATCAAGGGAGTTTCCATGTTTGGAAATAGTCTTGGGGCATAGTTGGCCATGAAGTTTATAAGGTATGACACTCCTTTTAAGAATCATGGCCTGCATTTACCAAGTAAAAGAATGCATGCAATCATAAAGTAAGATGTGATCTATATAAGCATGCTTCTTACCCAAGGTCTCCAGTGCTGTGATAGTTTCTCTCTTCGCCAAATGTGTCTTCAATGTACAAGGTTGAGAGAACACTTTGCTCTTTATTTCATCAGGGGGTTCCCCTAGTGGAGTTATTCCAAGTAAGGAGACATCAAGGCATAGATCATGATAGAGAGATGTATGGACTGATGTGTCCTTGCTTTTCTTGCATATTTCTTCCTGCCTTCTTTGTGCATCACTCTTTTGAAATAAAGAGGGGTAAATTTTTCTTACCCTATGAAGCTTATCCTCCTCTTTATATTCTGAAATATTCATGATCTCGCCTTCTGATAATAATGGCACATGCTGCACATGGATTGTGCCACAATCTCTATATGTGATATTCTCTGGAACTCCTTGCAAAAATGCAAGAGCTTCTCACCTTGGAGCAGCTACTCCTTCTTCTTCTTCATGAAATTCTAGAGGTGCCTTTGTTATAATTGTGTTGTCACCCCCAGCTTTATCTTCAATGGTGGAAAATGCCTCATCATCAATAGGAGACCTTAGATCTTGGTCCACTCTTGAAGGAGGAATCTCCATGTCTTCTCCTTGAGATGAAAACTCTTCATCCAATGAGGATCTTTCCCTTGGCAAGGCATCAAATAATTTCACATCCCCTCTAATGACTTTCATAGGTGGAGTTGGATTTTTAGATCCTCCCAACTTATGCAAAATTTTTGTTTGACATGGTTTGATAGGTTTCATACAAGATGTTTCACATGATTCTTCATCAAACCTTTCTACTATCTTTTCAATGAACCTTGCATAAGTAGATATATTTGCATTCTTTAAGGAAAAAGATTCAAACAACCACCAAGCATAAGCCTTACCCTTAAGATGAAGTGCTACTAATTTGATGGCTTCCATCTCTGAAACTTGATGTTGTTGCACAAATTTGTCTAGCTCCTCCACCCAAACTCTAGTTGAACATTTAGGTGATCCATCGAAAGTAGATAAAAGGAATCTACCTACACCATTTTGATTGCTCCTTGTGCTTATTTCCTCCTTGATCTTGCAAAACCCTTGGAAATTCAAGTGATCTTTGAACTCCTTGGATTGAACTTCATACTCCTGCAAATAATCTCCAAGAGTTTCTCTCTTGGGCTCATCTCATTTCTTCCTCTTCATGAAGAAGTTGTTGAAACAATGTTGAAGGCTTGATGATATGGTTGAGTGCTCATACCCATAATATGAGGATGGAGAATCCTCCTCATGCATAGATCTTGTGGATCTAGTTGAGGGATCTTCATGGTTCACCCTCCTCATTTTTCTGTTTTCTCTTTTAAGTTTAAACAGAGTTTGGAACTGAGTTCTTGAGAACTCCTTCCCTTTCATTCTTCCACGAAAAGGGTTTTGACCCTTACTTTCTATGTCTTCAATGAAATCAATATTCTTCTTATATATTCTCCCTTTTTGAAAATACATCTTGGCTTGATGCTCACAGGTTGCGCCAAGGATCATGCTTCAATACCACTGTAATATCCCAAATGGGAATTGTCAGCAATACATGGCTGGAAAACGCATTTTCCAGGAATTTATGCAACAAGATTTGAAACCAACACTTGGATCCCTTAGATTTGAGTATCTAAGTCCTAAATCCAAGAGCGTATCAAAAAAAATCCTTATAGGTGGGTTAAACAAATCTACCACACCTAGTTTTCTTGAAAAATGCCCCAGAAAGGGATTGCAGCAACAATAAATAATTATGCTCAGAAAATAACGCAGTTTCTGCAGAGCAAGAGAAGGATGCCCATGAAATGTTCTTCAATATTATTTACAGCAGAAATTAAGTTATACAATGAATTTTAAGTACATATCTGAAAATACAAGTCATAAACAGAAGAATTCTCCTCACAAGAGGGTTGCAACCACATGAATGACTGAAAAGTGCCTTGAAAACGTTATTTTTATTAGGCTGCAACTATTTTTTATTACATATTAAATCTAGAGCAGATCTGTGTACAAAATTTTTGATCTATATCAGATCTATACACTAGAAAAGCTCCTCTTTTAGATCCCCTTGGGATTTTCAACAAAAAATGAGGTACATGGAGTAGAGCTGAGTTTGTATGTAGAAAATCTGCAAATCTATTCAGAATTTCTGAAGTAGAAGAAGGAGTATTCAGATCAGATCTGAATAAGACATGGAATACATCAGAAATCCATGGATCACCATAGTGAGGGAAAGCTCCCAACACTAGAGATCTCTCTCCCAAAATACTGCTAAATCACCCTGCAACTTATCCTTTTCAAATAACGCAGTTTAGGAAGATAAAATGCGTTGTAGCCCTTGGTATATGGTTTGGCCAGATGCCAAGATCTGAAATTATGCTCCAATCATTCAATATTGTCCTTCCAGTGGATTAGAACCCTCCTCCATTGAAAAGATGCACTGAAATGTCTTAGATCTGAAAAGATCTAAAATCCACTTATTGAAACTTGTAAAGACAACCACACCCTACAGGATATGACTTGTAGTTGAAAGGAGAAGCTTGGTCTCAAACCAGATAGTGGACTATGCAAAACAAACTCTCCCAAGAGCTACTCAATGGGAATAGGTGGAACTCCTAAACAGGAAATTCCAATGCTAAACAACATTTGCAATCTAGGCTAAATAGCCAAAGAAAGCTAATCAAAATATCATATCATGAACAACCTCAATATGCTGCCTTCCCCTTCCTTTTATAAGATGAGAGCTTGCCAAAACCCTAAACCACCTCCAGTAACTTATCTCTTTCACACAAGAGACCTCTTCCTAGAATTACGTTGTGCCTCATTGATGAGCACTCCTCCAATACTGCACTGTAGATATAGTCAAGGTTGACCCAGTCGAGTGGATTTATTCTTTTCACACTCAAGTGTGTTTATTAAAATGGCCCAGATTTATCCTTTTTCATATTGGGCATGGATTTATTCTTTCATTAGGAGTTTCATGGACCTCCTTTACACATTTATTCTTTGAACAAAGAAAGCAAAACAAAATTGAATATTCCTATTAGCTTATGACTAATTAGGAATATTACAACTTGTTCGATGATTTATTTGGTGACAACATTCTTAGCACTGGTAAGGGTGACTTGTTGGAAGAAATACAAGAAGAAGTGAACATGAAGCAAGAGGAAGAGCTTCTTGCACCAATTATCAACCTATATTTTCCAGATTTATATGAAATATTTTGGTTTTTTCTAGCTTCATTGTGTTGGATTACAGTTTACAATATATTTCTATTCAGTAGCATCTATATTTCTACAATGTTTTTTGGTGGAGAGATTATTTTCAGGAAGAGAAGGAGAGGAAACAGATTGAATATCTGAAGACAAGGAGATAACAACGAATTGCAGGAAATACAACTTCAAGTGTAAATAAAATGAAGCATATTCCAACAAGTAAATTATCTTTAAGTTTTTAGAAAACTAGAAATACTACTCACCTAAGCACTGCACATTCTCTTTCTGCCCTAGTAAAAAAATACTCTACTAAAGCAATCAATAGATTGAGCAAACATAAACAAAAATAAAACCAATTTAAGGAAATTGTTAGTCAATCCATTTCTTCTCGGTCAAGACTAGAGATTAAAGTCAATTCCTTGAGAGAAAGGGTTAGCTGCTACACTAAAACATACTCCTGACAATGTTAAGAAGAGAAGTAGACACATTATTTCTAGCAAGACAAAAAACAAAGATGATGTAAAATCTAATGGTAAATCACTCATTTCTTCTAATATTGTTACAAATGTCTTTGATGAAAAGGTGATGGATTCAAATGGGCCAAATATTTTAAACAAAGAAAATTAGAGTATCTTCAATGTTAATAATAAAAGCAACCCAACTTTAGTTTTGCATATGGGGGAGGAGGTTGATAGATTAAAATCCAATGGCATGGTTTCAAAGTCATCTGCAAATGAATCGGATATCTTGAATTCAAAGAAAAAATAGTCACTAGTTGCAAAGGCCATAAAAAATCACCTAGGTAGCGATGCCATGAAGGCCCTTCGCAATGGTGAAGAAAGTAACCTGGATAGTAATGTCATAACTATCAAGTCCAAGGAGGATGTAGATGTATATGTTACAGAGAATCATATTAATGATTCCATTTCACAAAATGAGGAAATTATTTAGGCACTGAAATCAGACCATTCAAAGACTATAGAAGATAAAGAATAGGTAGAAATCTATCCTCTAGATTTTAATTCTAGAAAGAGAGGAAATGATTCAATCAATTCAAGGGGGTTTTCTACTCAATATTCAACCTTCTCATTAAAACTCTTCAATTTGGACCATTTTCAGCAGTCTAGATATTCCCATGCCACAACAGTGGAAGTTTTATTGGATGATGGATTTGAAATTTTTGAGATCATTGAAGTTGCCTCAACTCTGACTCAAGTGGCTACATCAAATTCTCCCAAGTCTAGGCAGCTTGATATGAAACCATATCGTAGGAACAGCTTTCAAGCTCCATCTTTTAAGCTCTAGAAACGTGATCTTGACGAACCTTATGAAGAAACGATTGTGTATAACTCATATTTTGATGATCCAAAGTCAAATAGTTTTGAGCTCAAATTAACATCTGAAAATGATATTTCCTCTGAAGAAATATCTACTCGGAAGGTAAAAAAAATTGAATTTAGAAATCCTCTTACCACTTCCTATGATTCTCCAAAATCAAGTCCGCGATTACAAAATGTCCCTACGCTTCCATTGTCAACCTCCCATATAAATGACAATGGAAAGTTAGATTCTGTGCATTCCCATTAAAATTGGGGCAATTCATAAAGCACTACCAAAGGAATCAGAAGATTTCTTATGTTTGACCCATAATCCCGAACATCTCAAGCTCAAAAAGATGTGGGGAGCTCAACAGGAGCACTAGTGAGCATTTGAGAACATTGAGATGATATTGAGAGAAGGAAATGAATTATAAATTCAGGTAATAACAATGACTCTAACCTTATATTCTTTTAGAATTATATTGGTTGGATGCATTTTTATGCCATTTATATACTACTTTCTTAATAATTCTTGTTGATTCTATTTTAAAAATTGATTAACTTATGTCCTACATATTTTAGATTGCTCAAAGCTAATCTAACATGTTATTCCATTTTCTAAGACAAAGCAAGAAAGCACTATAATATTCATAAATAACATACTCGATAAATAAATTATGGTTGGATAAATTAATAACTTGCATTAAGCAGGATTCCCTTGATCTCCCTCTAGATGCATTCAAAGTGTTATCTGACACATTTAATTCCTCCTTTACTGAAATGTTAAATTCCTTGGCAGGATCTGTATCATTGACTGGGGCTTCAATATTTAAGGGCCATCTTGAAGTGTTTACAAACCAACTTTCATATTTTGGGCCTCAATTCCTTTCAAAATTTCATGCTGCTGAGTGTGACCAACTCATAACATTTTATCTCAAGCCCTCATTTTGGCCATGCAAATTGATTCCTTTGATTTGAAACGCAATTTGAGAGCTAAATGCATACTTACATTCAATGGATAAAGCTCGTGGTTGGTGTGACGCACTAAACCCCATGCCCTTCCTGAATGGTAAGCTAGAGAAACATAACTCACATGTCTATCGAATGTATGAAGGTGCCTATCTGTAGTTGATATACCTTTTGGAATCAATTGCAAATAATTTAGGAATGATTCCTTTAATGTAAAGAATGAGGGTGTGTAGTCCTGCATGCACTTGGTTCACAACTTCACACTACACAAAATTGATAGTAGGATCCCTTTACCTCCAAAAATCTTACACCGACATGATTATATCTGGGATTTGGATAGAATGAGGCATGTTGGTTGTTACAATATTACATGTTCACAGAAAAATTCATGTTCATTTATGCATCATTATCACTGGGTATTAGGTGTTAAAAAATTCAATACATTTTGGATGAAATGCCTATTTTGAATTCCCTAGTCTGAAATTTTCGTGAAGGGCCCATATCCACCTGTAGTTAGTCTCGAATTTGATCCCTGCAGTGCATGTGCATTTCTACAAATTTATATACAACTCCATGGATTGAAATTCTACCAATAGTATGGGAACTTTGTTGAATTATATTCTTTGACATTCTAGTTAAGAACTCATATCTCTAGTTATGGTGCTAGTACATTTCTACAATGCCACATACAATCCAAGGATTGAATTTCTACCAATGATGTGGGTATACCATATCCACAATGGATCTTAATTCTTTAGTACAAAAGGTACATTCAACATTGTAATTGAATGTTGACAAGCATAGATTAAGGGGGAATAAGTTTGCATTGAAAGATTTTGGAGCACTCTGGAGTGATTCCATGTAATTCACTTACGTCTACGCCCATTGGTGGTAATCACAGCTAATAATTATTACAGAAGAATGTATATCTGCAAAATATTTCAAGGGTTTTGTGTATAACAATGGCAATCCAAATGTTCAATTACTTTCCTCTGTTCCATCCATATTTGAGCACTTGAAAAATGTTATATAATTGATAGCATAGTGGTTCCAATTGTTACCCATAAATGACGTTTAGGAAACTAAGAGGTAAAGCATGCATAATATAAATTATCATCGAGATGAAAAGGTTTTCCTCAACACATCGAAGAGAGAAAAATATTCTTGCACGGATACAATTGTTCCTATTAATGTGCATGAAATTAGAGAATGAATCTATTTCATTATTTCGAGCTCTAATGTTTCCATTTTGAATCAAAATATGTTTTGATTTGTACTACATTATGAGGGATCACCAAAGCTTTGTTAATCTGGAAATTGGCTTCGAGATGCAAGTCCCTAGGTTCGGTTGGGTTGATGTTAGAAGCATCTTCTGTGAGGTCCAACACTAACAGTTTCTTCTCTATATTTCATAAATTAATTGTTGTAAGTTCGGTACCTTACTATGTGGGTGTTTTTATAATATAGGTATTGAAAAATTTTGATCCTTAGCGAGTATTCTAGATATTGAAAGAGTTTGGTCCCACTTATTTTAAATGAATTGTTGTCCCAAGGTTGTCATCCTTTCCCTTAACCAATATAGAGCTACACCAAGTTGGCACAATATTCTATCTTATTATTTTGTTTTATGCACTATTCTCTCTGTTGTTATGTTCTATGTTCTTCTACCATGTATGTTCTCTCTTATTAGAAGGCAAAGTAAAATTCATTTTTAATATCTTCAGTATCTTCATTCTCCCCCTTGTTGGCATACTACATAAGAGTGGACTCTTGTTGAAGGATCAATGCTTGCTAGTAAGGATGGTGTTGAAAGACTTTGGTCCTCATTTTGATCAAATCATTGTCCTGTGTTCATCATCATTTACCTTCAACAATCTGGATGGCCACACTAAGCTGTCACAATTAAATAGGTAAGATAAGATAAATGTATTAGTGTCCAAAAAATAACCAATAAATTATGTCAATGGGTCTATTAGGTACAATGATGTCTCTACAAAGTGGGAGTGCTAAAGAAGCTCCTATATCAAAGAAATAAGCAGGAAGTAAAATATAAAAGTCTAAACTAAACATCTAAACCCTACAAACCCGGCTCCAAAGATCTTTTGGTCCTCAATTGGCTTAATGGGGGCATATTAAACATACACATGTATTGGTTTCTCACATACATCTAAATTCTGGTTGGATAAATTAATAAATTGCATTAAGCAGGATTCCCTTGATCTCCCTCTAGATGTTTTTGGAAGGTTATCTGATACATTTAATTCCTCCTTTACTGAAATGTTAAATTCCTTACCAGGTTCCATATCATTGACCAAGGCTTCAAGATTTAAAGGCCATCTTAGAGTCTTTAAAAAACAACTTTCATATTTAAAGGCCTCAATTCCTTTCAAAAAACCATGCTGCCAAGTGTGACCAACTCATAATATTTTATCTCAAGCCCTGATTTAGGCCATCCAAATTGATTCCTTTGATTTGAAACACAATTTGATAGTTAAATGCATACTTACATTCAATGGATAAAGCTCTTCCTTGGTGTGGCATACTAAACCACATTCCCTTCTTGAATGGTAAGCTAGAGCAACATAACTTGCATGCCTATCGCATGTATGAAGGTGCCTATTTGTAGTTGATATATCTATTGGAATCAGTTGCAACTAATTCAGTAATGGCTCCTTTAATGCAAAGCATGAGGGTGTGCAGTCTTGCATGCACTTTGTTCACAAATTCACACTGCAAAATTATCTATGTGTTTCAATTTCTATTTCCCCTTGAGTAAAGTAGAACCTTGTAATGGATTTTCCTATTGCATTGATACAATAAAGGATTGTAGTCTCACACCTATTTGGAATATATGTGGACACTCTTGTTGCTTTTTTTTTCCAATATCCCTTGCTAGATGACCTCCAAGCATAAATCTTTATTTCGCACTAGTTTTTATGGGTGATAAGAATTTTTTTAATTGGTCTCATTTGTGTTAGTCAAGTTCTTATTAAACCCTCCGAAAATGAATGGTTTAATGGTAACTTCTCTATCTTGATCATGCTCATCTACATTCATAATGATAGATTTGGGTGATGTTTTGAGACCAAACTAGGAATACTTGCTAGGGAACCCATCCTTTAGTGGGGTTAGCCTTTGTTGGAAAACATTGCAACATGAACCTTGATTTGTATGATCTTCAACCATGGACACACTTGGACATGTCTTTCGACTGTTGGAAAATATCAATTTCCTCTTAAGAAAATATCTATAAGTGGTTCTTCATGTAGTGGAAAGTTCTTTAGGTAAATTTCAATTGCAATTAGTGTTGTGAAAATCCTTCTCCTTGCAAAGGGAATTCTGAGAAACTCATACTATAAGGTTGGGGGTAGTTCTGCTACAATTTGCAAGGATATTATTTATTAATTAATTTCTCTACAAGGATGTTATTTATTCATTAATTTATTTTTAAGAAGAGGTTTGAAACCATACATTTATGTCATTAGTACTGCTTAGAGCAGAGGAACCTCATGATGGTGGGTAACAAAAGGAATGCTAAAAAATAGCTAGGTTTGGTAGGTAAATGCAGGAAAAAATTATCCAAAATTTAAGCATTGTGCACTACATAATAGACTAACACAACACTAGTACTACTTACCACACTATCCCTGAGAATGAAATTGAAAATGTAGGTGGGAATGTAAAACACTAAAAATAACGATACTCAACTAAATTACATTAGAAGCAACATTAACTAACTACGTAACTAGGTAAACAAACATAAAATTACATATTCATTTCATCAAATGAACAGTTGGATTGGGTTTCAGGCTAAACTACAACAACCCATTAATAGGCTCACAACAAAATAATCAAACTATGTATAATGATTCTTTAGATATCCATGGTAAATCATAGGATTCCATCGACTGATTCTGATTATTCATCTCCCCAATGCACTTTGGCATATTCTTGTGTGATTTTTGAATACAAATTAATATCTTATAATATTAAGATTTTAATAGGGAAACATCCACGAGGTAAGGTAATGTATCTTATGGAGAAAACACAGAGCGCTGCAACTATGTTTTCTGCATACACCTTATTTGATCTTCGACTACACATATGAGATGCTTAGGTGGTGGGGCCCTTCGCCCTCCTATCACAACATGGATATGGGGGATTCCTGTAGAACCAACTTACCAGGCATTGCAGGGACCACAGAATCTCATGTAACCAAACAAGGACTTGAAACATGCAACATTGACTCCATTGTAGAGTCGCCAATAGGTGTAGCTTGGCATCGACAAGGAATTGAGAGATGCTTGCCCAAGCTAGCAACATACCCCAATTTTGAGTTAAATTTAAGATGGATATGGAGTTATATATGATACATTGAAGACTATGCACTTATTGGAAAATTCCTTGGTTTTTGGCCCACAGAAAGAGCCATGATTACTTGGATCTAAAACAAATGGAAGTCGAAGGGGCATATTGATTTAGTGTTGGGGGATAAAGGATTATTTACCATAAACTTTACAAATTTAGAAGATCGTTCAAGGATATTTGAAAACAACCTCTACTTTTTTATCTCAACATGTTTGTACTTATGCTTTTGGATGGATCGATTCAACCTTAACAAGCAAGATTTCAAGGTCACACCAATCTACATCAAAATCTTCTCCCTTCCTAAATAATTTTGGGAAGACAAGACCCTTGAAGGGATCAACAATGTGTTGGGACACTTTCTCAAAATATCTTAAGTCACATGAAGAGGCCAATGTGCCTCCTATGCTATGATCTGTGCCTACATGGATATTTTTCAACCCCTCTCAACCTCTATCTATTGGTTTTCCAACTTTATATGCTATTACAATCACTTTAGACTAATATTTTCTTTAATTAGAAATCAAATTTAATATTCTTGTTCTATAGTTTGGAGTGGATTATGGCTTGAGATCCAATGAACTTTGTTGAATGTTGAGAAACATGGGAGGAGAAGCAAGGAAGTAGAGAGCGATAATTCAGCATTAGCATTTGAAATTTTTGGTGAATTACTACTACGATCATGTGATGACAGTGGCGTGGTGGAATTAATGTCAACACCTTGAGAACATAATTGGAGATGATGACAGAGATGAGGAGACGGGATAACAAAAATGGAAGGCCAAAAACGAAAACGAAGATAAAGATGAAGGTGAGGGGATAGATTGTGGGTTCAAGGATGGCCATGTGTAGGAGATCAGGAAAAATTTTCCGGTAGGTCAAATTTGTCTCAAGGTTAGCCTTACACTGAAATTTGATATTTTCCAAAACGAATTCTTAAAAATTTACATGAATTTACTTCGTTGCCTTATTTTTCCGAAATTTGACATGGACTTGAAAACTTGATACATAAAGTGTTTAAAAAAATAAATACAACTTGGAGAAATTAAATGCTTCAAACATTATGTGATTGAAATGAATTTCCAAGTTTTATTGGATCAAAGTAAAATATTTTCACATAAATTGGGAGTTGAAATTTTTCTTTTATCAACGCTTTTAATTTTAAGTGCTCTCCAAAAATATGAATCCCTTGAACGTTTCTTTTGGTTTTGTTTTCTATTTTAACTATGAAATTGAAAATGCTTGGTATCATGTCCATTCGAAAAACTAAGATGAGATTAGTATTACACGATATTGGTTGGAATCCTTATAGCTGTTTTTTGTTAAAATATTTTCATGACTATCAGAAAAGTTTACTTTCATTTTATTTGAGCACATGTTGTTTATATACTTGACCAAGTTCATGCATTAGAAATTAAAATGTTGTTGTTAATAAAAGGACAAGGATTAAACATCGCACCTCAGATTATTTTTTTTCACAAGTTATATACAACTTGAGATTCTTAGCATGTAACTTAGTTGGCATGATTGTGCCTAAGTTTTCCATGAAGGTTGAGTACTAAGTTACTAAGGTGTTCTTTTCTATGGAGACATTTTATTTGCTTTGTTATACAGGTCATCTAGCCACATAGTGGCCACTATTTCCCAACTGAAGAAAACTTATTCGAGTTTCTTGCTTGTATGGGAAAAATGGCATTGACATTTTTTATGTTGAAGTATATGTCGTAAAAATTATGTATAGTCTACTGTAGTTTATATTCTACTTTTTATTCTAGTCTATTGAAGAAAGAGGAGATAAATAAACTCGAATAAGTCTACTGTAGTTTATATATTCTACTTTTTATTCTAGTCTACTGTAGTTTATATTCTAGTCTATTGAAGAAAGAGGAGATAAATAACACTGAAGAGACAAATGCAAAAAGAGAGAGAAGAGAACCAGTCTAGTGATATCCTTAGAGCCAATAACCCACACAAGGCACACACATAGAGAATGATGGTCAAGTCTTCAAAGTTGGTGAATTCACCTACAATGCCTTGGAAACACAATGCAGATAATGTTCTGAAGTGATAAAACATCATCTCATGTGTAAATTGTAGTCCAACCAATAGTAAGTTGGAAACTCATATTGTAATATTTTAATATTTCATATAATATAATTTGTGGTTGAAATCACTTATAGTTGCACTTTATGTTGTTTAGTACTCTAATTAACATATGCAACTTTGTGTTCTCATATTAGATGAACTAGCACATTGTATGGAATTTCTTAAATTTAGTCGCAAAGTCATACTAATTAATTTATGTTATTAATAATGAACACATAAAATCAATCTAAAACTACTAAAATAGTGGTTTATATTGATTAATGACGAACACAAATAAAACGAATATACGACTAAATTAGTCATTTATAATGATTATTAATGAAAGTAAATGAAATGAATATAAAATACTAAATTAGTTGTTTATATAATGAATATGAAACTACCAAAAAAAGATAAATGACTACTGAAAATGATAAATATGTGATTACAAATGACGACTAAATTTTTCATACATATGACTATTAGTAGCCAATTTACAGTATCTTATAACACGGCCAAAATTTAGTCATATTTATTTGGTCATTAATTGGTTTCAAACGATGACTAAAATTTGCATATATATGACTATTAGTAGCTAATTTACAGTATCTTATAACCCGACCAATATTTTGGTCATATTTCTTTGGTCATTAATTGGTTTTCTCGGGTGATCATATAGTAATATATTTTGTTGTATATTTGGTCATTAATTGTGACAATCAATGACTAAATTAATGATCAAATTTATGACTAGATATACGACTAGATGATAAAATTGAGACAACCAATTAATGACTAGGCTAAAAATGACTAAACGTTGGTCGTGTTATAAGATACTGTAAATTAGCTACTAATATTTATCGACTGAAAAATGGTCGTTTATATTCAAATTTTAGTCATGTTTTTAATAACTAATTAGCAATTTTGTACTAGTGTGAACAATGTTTGCAACCTGAGCGCAAGGTAGAAATCGAACAAACACTGCTAGAGGGAGTGCTCTGGGTAGGATGTATGCCACTCGCACACCGACAGGTAGGTGGTGCGAGGGAGCTACCTAAGGGGTAGCTTGAGCTCAGGTCACAAAAGTCACCAAAGACACGGATGGTGCCATTTCGCTTATGGGCGGGAAAGATGAAGTCAGGGGTGGAAAAGGCTTCCATAATGTCGTCGTCACAGAAGAAGATGGGGTGACTGGAGGAAGGGAGACCACATGAAGCGGTGAAGCTACCTGAATCATCATCATGAGAAGAAAGGTTCACATGTGCATCGTCACGGGGGGTGACAGAAGAACAAGCAGATGAGGGATCCACTGATCTTGAGCCCAGGGTGATCGTTGAAGGGAGGTCTAGCGAAATAGAAGGGGAAGTCTCAGGGGGAGTTTCCACCATGGATCTCATGAATGATGATAGGTAGAGGATGGTGGCTGCAGGCTCCCTCATCTTGACATCAGGAGGGGGAATGTCAATGGGAGCGGGTAAATCCTCAAGTTGGCCCGAAGCATACTGCGCAAGGACGGGAGAGGCGGATTGGTTCTGTTCAATCTCGTACTGCCAAACTACCTCCAAAGAGGCACAGTAATGCATGAGGCAAGGACAACGGTGGGAATAATGGTCATGGATATCACACAAAGCATAGGGTTGGTTGGTGTGAACATTATTAGGGTTCTTGGTTGCAGTCGACGAAGAAACAGAGGTTTCAGGGAACGCAACATTAACCATGGGCTTGATATGAGGAAATTCAAGACATTAATGGGTGGCATGACTGACGACGTCACACAAAGCATAAGGATTTGGAGGCTGAGGAGGAGAAGGGTCAGTCGGGGCAGCCTTGTCTTTAGGTGCCTTCTTGTGATCTTTGGCCCCTTTACCCGAAGTTGTCGCAAAAGGAGGAGGTTCCTATTGAGGTGGCTGAGGCACTGTAGCAGAGAGAGGGGTCATGGGGAGTGGTTGAACTAAGGTCAAAGAAAGACAATTTTTGGGCTGACTAAGCAAGGTAGAGGCTGGGGGATCAATGTACCAGACAGGGATCCCCAGGGTCAAGTTAGGAAGGGATAGGGTAGCCATAACAGGTACCGAAAATAATCCAGGACAGGAAGCTAAGAACGGTATCTGACCAGAGGGGTAATGGCAAGGTGGGACAACTCCGAGATGGTTAAGGCCAAGAGAAATCGTGCTAGGAGGGTAGAGAGGCTCATGGATACCAGCTGCAGATGAAGGGCCGAGAGGACGGGGTCCCAAAGGCAGAGTCGAAGTGATAGGAGCAAGTTGCAGAGGGAGGAGTTGTTGATTAGCTGAAGCGAACCGCTTAAGGGAGGCTCAAGACGATTGCATCATGAAAACATTTGATGAGTTGGGATCAGAGACAGGAGGAGGAAGACTAGGGAATGACCCAAGAAAAGAGGAGTCTTTGCAGACTCCGGCTGAGACACTAGTCAAAGGTTCGACAGTTTTCTTATTGGCCACCAAAGAGATGATGGACTCAGGGGAGGTCGGAGAATTCGGTTCGTAATATGTCAACTGGTAAATGGTGACTATCTTTCTGTCATGAGGAAAGGAAATCTTGCAGTGAACCACAGATGGGACAGCAGACATCGCATAGGTATAGCTACGACCCAATAGAATGTTGTAATCTAAGGAGGAGTCAATGACTTCTATGTCAACGCAAACAGTCTTGCCCGCAAGAGTAATAAGACAATTGCAGAACATGCCAATGGGCTTGGAAGAGTGGCCATCCCATGCTCGGAGGGTGATAGTGGAAGGGGCCAACTCAAGTGATACGAGTTGTTTCCAAACTGAAGCGGACATCACATAGGTGGATTCCCCCTCATCAATGATACAATGGCAGACGTTGGCATTCTAGATCTTGACGGGGATTTGGAAGGCGACGGAAGTAGGAAGGGGAGGATGTTCTGACCAGTCAACATTGAAGACGATCAAACGATCATCTGAAGGATCTGCAACACCCATAGAAGTTAGTATATCTTTTCGTTGTGAAGGGCACGACTAGAGGAGTTCCAGCGTTGAGATGGTAGCAGGATATTGTGCCAAATTATCTACTATACTATATGAATGGGCAGCTTTTCCAGAAGCAGTGTTTCGGCGTAATGGTCCCTTGGGGATCTTAGTATGAACCTTTTCCTTAGGCTAAGGGATCTGTAAAGGACCATTGGTTGTCGAAAGAGGCTCTATAGAACCTGAAGAAGGGGGCTCGGGGGCAGACGTAGCGGGAGGATTGTTGTACTCACAGGATCGAGTTTGAAGGTTTGAGTTCAACAATAATGGGTTGGTCATAGTTCATCATGAGATTCTACTAATCGAAGGTACAAGATGGAGGAGATTGAGTGGCCTCCTGACCTTCAGGTGGTTGGGTAGCCACAAATCCTTGCTGAGGGAAAGGATTGGTAAACACAGCAAGCTGGATAGGTGCCGCATCGGGAGGAACCAAAGGGAAGGCTTGATTTCCTCGCGATGCTGCTTGAGTCTCCCACATCTGATGCATATGTGTTAAAAGAGGACAATTATGGGTGTAATAACCATAGACACTGCAACAAGAACAAGGTTTGTTTGTGCAAACAAGCTTGTCCTGCTTGGGCTGAGTGCCCTATTGTTGGTTAGCAGTGTTAGGTGCATTCCCCTGGGGATTGGGTCCAGGATTACCGGGGGCAGATTGATTTTGGGTGCCTTTCCTCTTCTTTTTGAAAGTAGGAGGATTAGTTTTCCCTGCTGTGCATATACCTACCCCTGGAGGGCCAGTGGCTTCTATTGCAGGGGTTGAGAAGGGAAGGGAGGCGGGGGTGCTAATGCTGGAGGATCTGTAGCACCAAGTTGTAGATATGAATAATAAGGAGGTTGGGCAACATTGTGGTAAATAGGAGGTTGGGAAAAAGGAGGAGGCATGTCGTATCCTGGATACATGCTATCGGGAGGGGGAAAAGTGCTGGAGGAGTTGGCCCCTCCCTGAGGGAAACCATAACCCATGGGAGGATGAGCGTATGGATAAGAAAGGGCTACAACAATACCATCGGCGGCATGGGATGCCCCCAGTGCATTGGCACCACCGGGTCTAGGGAGATCAGATAAGAAGGTATAAACATAACCCGACTGAGCGTAGATTAGGTCATATTTTAATGCAATCTGGAGAGCAGCTTCTTCGGTTTGATGGAAATACGATGCGACATCTTTGCCTATAGCAGGCAAAAGGGATCTAAGGAACCAGTCCATGTAGACACGGTCTTCAAAGGTAGGGGCTAAACATAGCCTCTTTCTTCTCTGTCATTCCTGAACATGATCGGATAAGTGGGTCACAGACGATTGACGAAAAGAAGTCAAAAGTTCGGTACCAGTGTCATAACGAAGGGGAAGCTGGAAATAAGACAAAAAATCCTGGGCAAGAGTCGCAAAGGTGGTATGAGAGGAGGAGGTTTGATCAACATACCACTTAGAAGCTTCGCCAGTAAGCGTACGTTGGAACAACCGAAGACGGACAGAGTCATCGGTAATGGAGTTAGACGAACACCACAAGTGGAAAGATCAAACATGGTTAGTAGGATCTTCTCCAGCAAGACCTTCAAACTTGGGGATGTCGGAAGGGAGCTTGGTTAGCATAGCAGGCCAACTAGCGTCATGGCGTATAGGGTCATTGATCAACTGGTTAAAATCGGGAAGACTGAGGCTTGCCATATAAGGGAGCAAGGGAGCAGCTGGGATAGTTCTTGTTGCGGTCCCACTAGTAATATTCCCAACATTAGGGTCGGGGCTACCACCAGCGTTAGGTCCTGAACCAGACATGGTGAAGGTGACAGGGGGAGAACCGGGGACAAAACCAGAAGGGGAACCCAATGAACCAGAAGAGGAGTCGGATTATGGACTCGATGGAGGACTAACTTGAATCCTATGCGGAGGAGTAAGTCTTCCTAACGGAAACTGAGGATGAAGACCAAGAATTCTTTGGGATACATGTCTTGGGGGCATAATGATACAACACAAACATAGCACAAAGGGAAGAGAGACCAACAAGGGAAAGGAGACACAAGATCAACTGATTACAATGTCGAAACAAGGGCAGAAGGTGTAGGATCAATTGATTACAATGTTAAAGTATTTACTTGGCGGTGTTAACTAGGCGCTTCTCCACTTAGCGTGTGTGTGTTAAGGTGTGTTAATAATAATTTTTAAACCTAGATTGTTTGTAGAAAGAAAAGAAATTTGTATTGTATAACTGTAAATAAATCTGCAGATAACAGTAAATGAAACTGAAATAACAAAAAATAAACAGCTAATTATGCATTAATCTAAACCCCATGAGACGGGCCTCTCAACAAGTAGTCTGTAGATGGGCAAAAACCTAGTCAAAAAACACCAAAATAGCCAATGGATCTAAAGTTGGGAGGGAAATGATCTAAAGGTCAGATCTGTTGGAAATAGGTGCAGACAACAGCAAAAAACCAAAGGAAAAAATGTTGCAAATGAGGTGGTGAAAGGCTACACCCTGGAGGGAAGCAGAGGGGACCCTAGAGGAAGACCCAAAAAAAACTAAAAAGAGGTGTTTTGGATGGATGAATAACCAATCTGAAGTGGATATGAAGGTAAGGGATCATATCTAAAAAATGGCTGAACACACTGAAATTTCAGACGACCTGTTGCAGCTAAAAATCCTCCTAAAAGGTGGAGGGTACTAAAGCCCTAGGGGGCTAGGTTCCCACTTTGATGAGTAAAAAAGAGAAATTACAGGTCCAAAACGAGCGAAGACAGAGGTCAAACAACCCTAAACAGAGGCCCAGACAAACCTAGAAAAATCTCAGAAAAATTCCCGCAAAAAGTTTTGGTCACAGTTTTTGACCTGTTTTCTGTAGAGGTCGCAGGTTTAGGCCTGTTTTCTACACCCTGAAGCTCCAAGTCGTAGGTTTTGGCCCAAAAATTGTGACCTACACTTCTGGCACTCCCAAGAAGAGGTTTCTAATAAAATTGTTGTCTCAGCTACGGCTAATGCCTGTCACCTGCGCAATAGGTCCGAAAACACACGGAAGTTATAATTTTTAATGTTTTAGGGTTTTATAGGTTAAAAAAAACATCAAGAAAAGCAAAACAAGAAGCTGAAAAGAAAACCTAGGGTTTGAAGCAGCTAGTTATGCAGGGATCTGAAAAACGACATAGGTTGTAATCGTAAATCCTTGTGGAGTCATCAGTTGTTAGTATGAATTATAATCCCAAGTGTATGGAAAAATTCCACTTTAGTTGTGCATAACATACAGCCCTAACATCAAATATGGCTGCCAATTTCTTTAGATCTGCAATTAGATGACCAAGATAAATGCTGCAAAATCTAGATCTATGCAGTAAAAGACATTAAGAAGTAAATAAAATCAAGATTTGCTCCATGCATCCAATAGACAAGACAAGAATTTTTTTAAATAATTTTTTGTGTTTTTGACACCTGAGAATGGAACATAGAAAGATGATACCAGTCTCCCTCAATGGGATGAGTTCTTGTAAATCCTCGGCACTTCAGATCTAAGATCTCTCTCTCTCTCTTGATGGTGTAGAAAACCCGGACAAGAATGGAACTCAAAGGGAGCTCACAAGAAAAATGGTAGCAAAATATGACAATGATGGAGGATCAAAGTCAAACCAAAAGTATAGATCCATAGTGATCTTTTGGCAACAAAAGGTAGTGAGTGAATGGAAAAACCCTTCTATTTATAACAAAATATTGAGTTAGTCTAGATATTGGTGCATAAATAAAATATTATTAACCAAATCAAGATCCAACTTTTATGGAATATTTTATTATATTTGTTGGAGGGAAAAAGAATTTGATTTTGGTCAAATCCCTTTATTTGTAAATAAGAAATAAATAAATGATTTATTTATTATTTTAAGGATGTGGTTGAGTAATAATTAAATAACTAATGATTTATTTAATTATTTATAAATTATTTAGTCAAATTTAATCAGGAATATTATTTAAATAAAGTTTAAATAATTATTACTAGTAAATGATAATATAAATAATGATTTATCTAATTAATTTTCCTGTTTTGGGTTAAATATGACCAAGAATATTAATTAAACTGTTGTTTAACTAATTATTCCTTGAGAAAAATCAAAAAAATGTAAATTTATTCAATATTTCCTCATGGGTTTCCTGTTTAGACCATAAACAACTTGATAAATATGGTTTACTAAGTTATTTTCATAGTGAAAGCAATTTTACTTAGGGTAAAATTGGTCTTACATGGTGTACTTTGGTCCATCTAATAGTAACAGGTTAGATGACCAAAAATTGGTGTAGCAGTGTTGTGTACATGTGGTTTCGTATACATTTGGTGCATGTGGTCATGTGTACATGTGGTATTGTGTACACATTGTACAAATAGTGTGGTGTACATTTGGCATTGTGTACACGTTGTGGAAGTGGTTTCGTGTACATGTGATGTTGTGCACACGTTGTGAAGGTGGTGTTGTGTACAAGTGGTACTATGTACATATTATGCATGGGGTACTGGCAAACATGTGGTATTGTGTGCATTTCGTACATGTTGAGTTGTGGGTATGCAGTACTATGTATGTGCATGGTGTATTCGTTGTGTTGTACACCGGATGTACGTGTATGTATTGTGTTGAATTGTACACGGGGTGTAGTTGTATGTGGTGTATGTAGATGTAGGTGTATTTGTTGTATTGTATTGTACATCAAGTGTAGGTGTATGTGTTGTATGCCTGTGTATGTGTATGTATTTTTTTATATTGTACACTCGATGTAGTTGTATGTGTTGTATGCCAATGTAGGTGTATGTATTGTGTTGTATTGTACACCGGGTGTAGTTGTATGTGTCATATTTCGGTGTGGGTGCGTATATTGTATGGTATTGCATGTTGTATGTGGGTATACGTGTTATGGTATGCACTATGTCTAAGGCATTGGGTGCTTATCAGGTGTGGCAATTGATCCTGTGCATGTACAGAAAAAAAAAAAAAAAGGTAAGGATCGATGAAGGATAAGTATCAATATTTTACTTCAGTTATATTATGCATGTGATTTGTGATTCTAATTTATGATGGTTACATATGGTTTATGGTGGTTTCGTGTGATTCATGATTTTAATTTATGATGGTTTTGTTTTGAGCTAAACAGATGTGATATGTTTATATATGATGATTTGATCAAACAACTAGTTTGACTTGTGTGACAGGAAGTGAGAAGGATTGCAAATGTACCTTGTTGACGAGTTACCAATGAGGTATGGTTTGAGTTTATTTCAATTTGTTTTGAATCTATGGAAATTATGTGCTTGGTATAGGAAGCATGGAAATGCCCAGTTGGGTGATTCGAATTGACTGCAAGAATTAGCAACGTCAGCAAAAAGAATTGGAACATTCAATAGTATGTTGGTAAAGCATTTCAGGAGCAAGGCCATTGTTGGACATTGGTACCCAATAGTGTCCATTGATTTCCATGAGTATGCTATGACTGATATGATGTTTTTGAGGCAGGGATATGCCTTAGTTTTTGTATCTTTCGATGCGAGAAAGGCTTGCCAAAGCATGGACTGCCCAGGATGGGGGTGCCAGCAGAACTTGGAAGGTGAGTGACTGCACGGAAGGGGGTGATCAGATTGCCTGAGGGACTATGTAGCAAAGAAGGGAAGGTTGGGGATATATTTTATTTTATGATTAGCACTGCCAGATGGAATTGGATGCACATTGGGAGTGTGTCCTGGAACAATGAGTCGGTAACTGTTCACTGAGAGGACAAGTGGCACAAGATTGTAGTGTAAGACATTGGATGCAGTTTTGACTTTGGCAATGGATTCTAGACTTCCTGGGAAGGATGTGAATCCTGGTATTATTTTGAGGGTGGAGGTGTAAGCCTCTAGATTCCCTTGTTGTTGATACAGGCATCGTATCCTTCTATTTTTTTATTGAGAAAATGTGTATGTGTATATGTGTATATGTGGATATGTGGATATTGTAAAATTTTCAAACTGAAAACTAGACAATTGCAGTAATATATTTATCTCTCATACTTATTATTTCACTAAGTTATTATTCAGAAATCTTCTCGAAAATATCAAAATAAATACTGCAACATTCACAAATATATATGCAGAGAAATAAACAGTATGGAACATAAGCACAAGAATCAATCACATGTACACAGTTATTTTTGGACAAATGTCCCCGAAAAATCCCAATGCGGAAAAATCAGTGCAGCAGATGAGGGTTTTATTAATTCTTCAGTAAATGATATCTTTACAGGGAAAAATAACAGCAGATAAATTTTGAAACTCCTGAGATTGAATTTATGGCATATTCGGACAATTTTTTGACACCCTGATCACCCCTTACAAGCTCCTATGTTTGTCTATGTGATTCACAGCGCAGTCCCAGCACTAGACTGCATAAGTCTGCGTGGAGACTCCATGGGTTCTCTACGCTGCAGCCTTAAGATGCCTCCAATGACCCACTATTGCCCTCTATCCCTGATCTCGATCACTACTGACTCCCTCCTCCTTCTGCTTCTGCAAACTACTCTCCCTGCAACTCTTCCACTGAAATAGAATTCTCTTATTTCAGAATCGATCTCCTTCGGGTATTGCGTGAATGCCCAGCTTGTTTTCCAAATGACCCTCAAACCTTCTTTTATAATCTTCATGTTGGAGAACCAACGGCCCATATTAAAATATTAATCAAGGGCTAAGATTAAAAATTGACTTGATCCATATTTTCTAGAAGATTCACACTCTGACTTATTAATACCCTTTAATTATTTCATTTCCCTAAGTTTAGACTTAGGGTCTTCATTAAAATAATTAATTATTTTAATAAGTCATGAACCGAGTGGAATTTCCACAAACTGTTTATGGGTTCTTTGGAATGTTGTTGTTCAAGCCTCCCTGCAAAGTTTGAGACTTGCAACACTTCTAGATGCTACAAAAATCAACACTCCCTCTAAGCGAGAAAGTTGTTCCAACAATATGCCTACTGCATGCTGCTCTGTTTTGAATCACCCTCTGCGTTGCTGATCTCTGGACACTGCCCCTAATCTGATGTGTTGTTGTCTCCTGTATTGCTGCCTTTGACACTGCCACTGTCACTGTTGCATCTATACCACATCTCCCTCTATCCATTCCTTCTATTTGAAGGGATTCTTCATCATCCCCATCTTCTCTTTGAAGTAGAAAAACTTTGTCTTCCCTAGAGCTTTCATGAGGATATCTGCCACCTGTTCTCCTGTTGGAGTGTATTGCAACTGAACAGCTCCACATTGTACACAGTCCCTGATGAAGTGACACATGATGTCAATATGTTTCGACCTATCATGAAACACGGGATTTTCAGAGAGCTTGCTGCAAATCTGATTATCGCATAAGATGTCGGTCGCTTCCATTTTATTCTTAAGTAGGTTCACTAGAAGTTTTCGAAGCCATATGGCTACCATATACTCTGATTCTGTTGAAGTCAATGCTACAGACTTCTGTTTCCTGCTGCACCAGGAAGTCATTCCTGATCCTAGATTGAAACAGTACCCACTGGTACTCTTCTGATCAACTGAACTTCCAGCCCAATCTGTGTCGGTGAAACCACTCAACCTCACATCATTTCTATGGGTATACTTCAATACAAGCTCGATTGTTCTTTGAAGGTACTTGAGAATATGCTTGGTTGCTACTCATTGTGCCCTTTTCGGTTCCACCATGAACTGAATGAGGGTATTTACAGCATAACAGATGTTTGGCCTTGTATTTACCAGATACATCAATGACCCTATGACCTGCCTATATAGCGTAGGATCAGCATCATCATCTTCGAACATGTCGATTTTATTCCATTTGGTGATCATTGGAGTTGTCATGGGTCTACAATCCTCCATATGAAATCTCTTTAGAATCTTTGTATTGTATCTCCCATGACAAGGAAGATCTCCTCGTTTTGCTGCCAAACCTCCAACCCCAGAAAATAGTTCATCCGTCTTAGATCCTTCATGTCAAATTCTCCAGCCAAATTCTTCCTGTAGTTTTTTATGAGCCTTGATGATCCCATCAAGAACATATCATCTACATACAAAACTAGTATCAAATGCTCACTCCCTACTCTCAGATAGTAGAGTTTGGGATCTGCGTCACTCTTGACGAATCCCATCTTCTACAGGTAGTTGTCAATTCAACCATACAAGGCTCTAGGAGCTTGCTTCAGGCCATATAACGCTTTCTTCAATTTGCACACATGAGTTTTCTAATCATGTGTCTCAAAGCCCTATGGTGTTTCGATATACACCTCTTCCTCTATCACCCCGTTCAAGAATGTCATCTTGACGTCCATCTGGTGTATTTCCCATCCCATATGCGCAGCAAGGGATATCATGGACCTAATAGAAGTATTCCTGGCTACTGGGGCGAAGGTTTCTTCATAGTCAATTCCTTCCTTCTGAGAATACCCCTTAGCCACAAACCTGGATTTAAATTTCTCGATGTTGGCATCTGCAGCATACTTGATTTTGTAGATCCACCTAGATCCTACAACTGATGTCTCCTGAGGTATGGGGATCACTTCCCAGACATCATTTGTCATGATGGAATTGTACTCTTCCACTATTGCATCAACCCACACCTGGTGCTGAGCTGCTTCCCGAAAACTGGAAGTTTCTCCGACCTAAGCAACCAAGGCTTGATACCTTTCAAGCTGCTTACGTTGTCTCTTCTCATTTCGAGGAATTCCGACAAAGTCCTCTACATCCTTCAAAATCTGCCGAAGTTCCCTAATCGTTCTCCCACTAGCAGTGGGTGGATCTACCGGCTCTCCCTCTTGCAAATCCTCGGGAGACACATCCCTTGGATCCTTATTCCTTGGAGAGACAACTGAATTTTATGTTGCTGGTTGTTGGGGCTGAACCAGAGGCTCTTCCTCAGACTGCGTAGTAGAAGTCAGCTCATGGGATCTTCTAAAGGCCTTCTCCTCCATGAACTTTACATTCCTTCACACCACAACTTTCCTGCTTGAGTAATGTAGATGCGATATTCCTTTGCATTCTCATTGTATCCTGTTGAAAATGCAGCAAGATGATGGAGCTTAGTGAAATGAAGTCGCCTTCACTAAGTGGGCCCGCAGGCAAATTCTGGCGCAAAGTCTATTTTTAGACATATGGAGCATGGTCCGGGGATTGCAGTATGTTATTCTTGGAGTATTGTTCATGTTGGTAAAAATAGATGGACCTCTATTTTTTGGACCTATAGGTCGAAGTCTATTTTTAGATTGCCTCTCCTTAAAATAGGGAAGTCAAATATTATTTACCCTTAATAATATTTGGACTCTAAAATGTTACTATTTCCCTTGAGAAATTACTGAAAGCTGGCTAAGTGGCTCATGCATCTGACAGAGGAATTACGCTATTCCTAAGGGTTTGGTGAGCACATGCATGGTTGACTTCAGTTAGGACTTCAGTGGCAGAAGTTTGGTGGAGTTAATGAGACAGCTAGTGGAGTTGTGTTCTATTTAATTTAGTTGAACTAGTTGAGATTAGTTTAACTAGCTAATCAACTAGTAATGAGTGGAGTGAATTAAATATTATTTAATTCATTAATTAGTAACTCATTATTCAACTCAAGAAAACATCATTTCACTACAGTGCATGGACAGTTCAATGGAGACCAGTGAAAGAGGTAGATGAAAGGGTGGAGTTAGCTATTTGTTATACATCGCTTTGTGCATGAGATTTATAACCACATTTGGAGGAATTGTCTGTATGATATCATGGACACAAGCCAAGGAGATTCGAACCTTGGATCTCTATTTTAGACAGGCCATGATTGCGCAATAGAGGGAGGCAATTAGTGGATGTGTTTTGAACCCGTGACTTGTTCAAAACCAAGCTAGTTTGTGTGTAACTTCATGAGATAGTACCGAGTACTTGTGAGGAGTATTGTACTGATTTTGTTACATGTTTTCTCCATTATAATATACACAATAGCTGCGGGGTTTTCAGCTATAAGCTTTCCCCATACATACTGTGTTGATGTGTATGATGATTTGATGTGCTATCGTTTGTTTTATTTCCGCATGTGTGATGATATGAGTGGAAGAGATTATGTGTTGCATATGAATTTGAATTGATATGTGATCAGGATAGTCTCAGTGGATAATTAATCATTATTCAAATAGGTTTTCAGAGATCCTACCAAAATCTTTATCTTTCTGATACCATCTCCAACTTCTTCCTCTTCTCACTGGGCACATGATAGTAAGCTATACTGTCGAAGATCCTAAAGTGACTCACTTCAGGCTTACTGCCAGTGAAGACACTTTCTGGCGTGATATTTCCCAGTGCAGCATGAGGAGTCATGTTCTGAATGTAGACAGTTGTATTACCATCTTCAGCCCATGGGAATTTGGGCATGTCTTGGTCATACAGCATGGTTGTTGTTGCTTCAACAATAGTCTGGTTCTTCCTTTCTATTGCTGAATCTACATTCTCGCTCCGGATGGTGGAGTTTTCCACTTTCGATCCCTTCCTTGTGCACTGTGAAATATTTATCTATGTATTCACCACTCATTATCTGACTCAACACCTTGATCCGCTCCTCATTGTGGGGATTTTCTACCATAGCCTCAAACTCTTTGAATCTAATCGACTTATCCTCAGTTCACATAGATCCAGGTTTTCCTGGAATGGTCATCAATGAAGGTGACGAAATATTCGGCACCGTTAAGAGCTCTAGTGGACATTGGCCCACAGATATCTGAGTGTATTAGATCCAACACACCCTTGGCCCTATTGTTGCTTCTCTAATATGCTGCCTTGGCATTTTTCCCCAATACACACCCCTTGCAGACATCATCTCGTTTGGTGCTCAGTTTTGGAACACCTGTGACAGTCTTCTGGAGAGTTCTCAACGCCCCATGATGCAAGTGCCCCATTCTTCTGTGCCATAGCTCATTCAGGTCCATTTCATCTGCGCTGCCAACCAGTGCCATTGAGGAATCAAGTTGTAGCTTGTACAACTTGTTGCTTCTTACCCCGATCTATGCCTTCTTCTTCCAACTGGGGTGCTTGACGTAGAATCTATTGCCAATAAAGTAGACGTCATATCCTCGGTTTTGAAGCTATGACACTGAGAGTAGATTCATCCCCAAACCCGGCACATGCAGTACATCAGTGGCCCGGATTTTGTTCCCTACCTCGGTCTGAAAAACTAGGGCACCTCTCCCAATGGGAGTGCTTTTTTATTTATTATCCATGGTTATTTTGAAATTCATCTGCTCTTCTTGGTAGTCAGAAAAACAGTGCCATACTCCCATCATGTGAGCAAAGACTCCACTATCAATATACCAGACATCAGAAGAAGCAGTGCTCGATATGCAAACAAAATCTTCCTCAACTCTGGATGCCAATATAGAGACATCATGATCCATCTATTCTGTCATGCTTCTTCCCCTTCCTGGAGAACTGCGTGAACCCTTCTGCGTTGTTGCTGCAACAGTAGATTTCTGTTCACTTGTTGATTCCCCCTTCCTATTATTCATCTCTGGCTCTAATACCATGTGAAATTTTCAAACTAGAAAATATGCAGTTGTAGTGATAGATTTATCTCTCCTACTTATTATTTCAAATAAGTTATTATTCAGAAATCTTCTGGCAAATATCGAAATAAATACTACTGCAACATTCACAAATATATATGCAGAGAAATAAACAGTAGGGAACATAAGCACAAGAATCAATCACATGTACATAGTTATTTTTGGACAATTTTCTCCGGAAAGACCCAATGCGGGAAAACCGGTGCAACATATGAGGATTTTATTAATTCTTCAACAAATGAAATCTTTACAGGGAAATATAATTTCAGATAAATTCTGAAACACCGGAGACTGAATTTTCGGCTTCCTCGAATAATTCTCTGACACCCTGATCAGCCCCTGCTAGCCCCTGTGTCTGTCTAGGTGATTCACTCAGCCCCCGCGTTGACCTGTAAGTCTCCAAGGTGGGGAGATTACAGTTCTCTGCTACGTGTACCTCAAGCCGCCCTAGCATCCATCGCTTTCCCTCCATCCTCATCTCGATCAATTATCGACTCTCCTCCTCCTTCTCGCAAAACTCCTCACCCTGCAACTCTCCCACTAAAATCAAATTCTCTTATTTCAGAATCGATCTCTTTCGAGTACTGAGTGAATGCCTAGCTTATTTTTTCTTTTATAATCTTCCTGTTGGAGAACCAACAGCCCATATTAAAATATTAATCAATGGCTAAGATAAAACTTGACTTGATCCATGTTTTCCAGAAGATTCACACTCTGACTTATTAATACTCTCTAATTATTTCATTTCTCTAAGTTTAGACTTAGGGTCTTCATTAAAATAATTAATTATTTTAATAAGTCATGAACCGAGTGGAATTGCCAACCTGTTTTCCTGTTTTAATGTTGTTTTTTTCTAAGCCCCCTTGCAAAGTTTGAGACTTGGAACACTTATGGATGCTACAAAAATCAACAGATATTATTGTAAATATTGTATTGAGATGGGTTTATAAAGCTCCATGGACAATATGATTATTTGTCGATTGAAGCAAATGTGGTTTTTATTGTAAATATTGCAGTGAGCTATGTTATAAAGCTCCATAAGAAATATGTTTTATTTTTAGCAGATTTTTGGTTTGTAGGTGTCATTGAACACCGAGGACAGTGTTCCCCCAAGGGGGAGGGTTATGTAACATCCCTGGTAAAAATCCATGTAAAGAAATATACAAGATCACGATGGATTGGACACTTATTCCAAGTTCAATGTTCAATTGGTTTATTATGGCTAAGGAAATTGGCAAAGGCAAAGTATTTTTGGCACATTTATTTATGAAAATAATGGAAATTAGGAGAAAAGGGAGATGAAAGGTCACAAGTTTCCTGTGAGGAGGAAATTGAGGGAAAATGATGGAAAATGAAGAAAATAGATGCCTCTTTTATAAAAAGGATTTTGAGGATCAGTTGGTACCTTTTGTCAGTTCATATTTTGGAGATCTCTCATTACTCTCTCTCTCTCTCTCTCTCTCTCTCTCTCTCTCTCTCACTTGGACACTTACAATTTTCTTAGAGCACTTGGGCATTGGAGTAAGAAAGGAAAAGCAAGGAAGGAAGAGTAGGATCAAGTAGCTACAACAGGGTTCTTTGCAAGTATCAATTTGCATATGTGATTTCCTTGCTAGATCTATCATGCATGGTATTGCATGTGGTTTCTTGTTGTCGTGGCATGGGTTTCTCTAGGTGTGATAGTGTTTTCAGCCTAACCTTTCCATTTCTGTATAGCTTTGATGAGATGGGTTTCTCATACTTCGGTTGACCTGGATTGCGGATGGATTCGAAGTTGAGTGGGGTGGATCTCCGAAATGACAAACACATGGCCTAGTGGTCCCTGAACTGGACTGTGGATCACGGTAAATCTAGTGGCCTAGTAACCCCTGAGCCAGACTACGGGTTGTGGTAAAGCTAGATTTTGTGCCTCGGTGGGCCTAGGAATCCTTGCCATTGAATGGAAGGATATATGGTAAAGCCAAGAGGTGGAGATTTCTCTCCGTTGGACCTAGTAGTCTAGGATGGGGTGTACAATGTTACGTCCAGGACCCTGGGGACGGATCGTGTGTTACGAGAATCCCGAGAGACTAAGAGGCACCTGGACTTTCACTTGTAGGTGGAGAACTCCTGATAGCATCCATGCTTCCTTAGTTTCTTTTTGGTTCATGTTAAGAGTCCCACATTCATGTTGAATAATAGTACGGGGTGATTGGCTGAAGAGACATTTGGCTCAGCCAATCTATGGTTGGGTGGAACATGGTAGTCCCATCCCCGGTTGGTTTCTATATTCATTAATGAGAAATTCATTCCTTTTTTATTTGATGTATAATTGTATTGGTTATTATGTGGATTCTATTGTTGTTGTATCTATTGTATTTCTCTTATTATTATGTTGGTTATAAGCATGTATTTTATCAGTGATGATGTATGGCTCTCTCCATGTTTTTACTTGTAAATGAATGGACATTGTATCTATGGTCAAATAGATTTTATTGCAGCTAATCATTTAAAGGAGAAATGTTTCCTAGTGATTCTCAATAAGGCATCGTGACCCCGAATTGACCGTGGGTTATGATAAATCCTAAGAGCCTAAGAGACTATGAGGCACTCAAATTTCTCACAGTGTAGGTGGATAAATATGGTAGAATCCATGATTGTTTGGTTCTTTTGGTTGGTTATGAGTTCCACATTCATGCTTGGAATATTTCACGGGGATGATTCGACGAAGAGAGATTTGACTCAGCCAATCTATGGTCGGGTGGAACGTGGTAGTTCGATCCCCATTTGGTTCCTGCACTCATTAATGAGAAATTCATCCTTTGGTATTCAATGTATTCTTGTAATGATTTTTATGTGGATTTTTTTGTTGTTGTATCTATTGTATTTTTTTTTTAATTATGTTGGTCATAAACATGTAAATTATCAGTGATGATGTATGGCTCTCTCTATGTTTTTATTTGTAAATGAATACACCATGTATCTTTGGTCAAATAGATTGCATTGCAGCTTATGATGTAAGGGAGCAATGCTTCTTAGTGACTCTCAATAAGGCCTGTGACCCCTGGATCGGACAGTGGGTTACGGTAAATCCTGAGAGACTAGGAGGCACTGAATTTTTACTAAGGTAGGTGGAGAATTTGACAGCATCCATGCTTCTTGGCTTTTTGTTGCTATGAGTCCCACATTCATGCTTGGAATATGGCACTATAAGATTGGTCAATCGCAGATTTAAGCCACTCGATCTATGGTTGTGAACATACAGTCCCATCCCTGGTTGGTTCTTGCATTCATTAATGAGAAATTAATTCCTTTGGTAATTGATGTGTAATTTTACTGACTATTATGTGGATTCTATTGATGTTATATCTATTGTATTTCTTTTTTTATTATGTTGGTTATAAGCATGTAATTTATCAGTGATGATGTATGGCTCTCTGCATGTTTTTAACTATAAATGAATACACCATGTATCTTTGGTCAAATAGATTATATTGCAGTTTATGATGTAAGGGAGAAATGCTTCTTAGCGATTTTCAGATAAGTATGAGACCCCTATGTTTAAATCTACGTTATACCGTGGATGCAATACCAGGACATGTGGCTGTGGGTTAACGAAATGTCTATTATGGCAAGGAGGGGGGTTCCGGATGAGTTCCTGATGATTTGATTGCTTCCGTACCTTTTTTTAATGTTATTTATAATATCCTATAGTTCCATGAAGTTTTTGGTAGTGACATGTGCTCTAGGTATAAAAAGGTGGCACAAATCTTGGAGTTAAGTGTGTACGTAACCGACCAAACTGTGCCCTAGCCGCTACCTTGCTCTGGAATGCTGCCTGCGACTAAGGCTAGAATTGGTCAGACCCGCCTCCCTCGTAGTTCGAGTTACCTCTTTAGGATATTTTTTGATGTTGTGTAAGGTGTGTTTGTCTTTTTTTCATTGGTTCCTCTTCCTTAAGTTCATCTAGGAGGTTGGATCTGATATTAGTAGCCTCTCGTCGCATGTTTACCCCAGTTGGTTGGTTACTTGGGTATATGTGGGATGAGGGTGTTACAATATCAACCAAGATTCAGGAAATGTTCCCATACTTCAAAATGCTTCAATTTCCTTCTTTTACCTACCATCTTCATATTTTAAAGACTTAGGAGAAAAGGGAGATGAAAGATCACAGGTTTCCTATGAGGAGGAAATTGAGGGAAAATGATGGAAAATGAAGAAAATAAATTCCTCTTCTATAAAAAGGCTTTTGAGGATCATTTGGTACCTTTTTTCAATTCATTTTTTGGAGCTCTCTCTCTCTCTCTCTCACTTGGATACTTGAATTTTCTTGGAGCACTTGGGCATTGGAGTAAGAAAGGAAAAGCAAGGAAGGAAGAGCAGGATCAAGCTGCTACAGCAGGGTTCTTTGCAGGTATCAATTTTCATATGTGATTTCCTTGCTAGATCTATCATGCATGGTATTGCATGTGGTTTCTTTTTGTCTTGGCATGGGTTTCTCTAGGTGTGATAGTGTTTTCAGCCTAACCTTTCTATTTCTGTATAGCTTTGATGAGATGGGTTTCTAATACTTCGGTTGACTTGGATTGCGGATGGATTCGAAGTTGAGTGGGGTGGACCTCCGAAATGAAAAACACATGGCCTATTGGTCCTTGAACTAGACTTTGGATCACAGTAAAGTCAGTGGCCTAGTAACCCCTGAGCCAGACTATGGGTTGTGGTAAAGCCAGATTGTGTGCCTCGGTGGGCCTAGGAATCCTTGCCATTGAATGGCAGGATATATGGTAAAGCCAAGAGGTGGATATTTCTCTCCGTTGGACCAAGTAGTCCTGGGATGGGATGTACAATAAGGCATGTGACCCCTGGATTGGACTGTGGGTTACAGTAAATCCTGAGAGACTAGGAGGCACTCAAATTTCTCACGGTGTAGGTGGAGAACTCGGATAGCATCCATGCTTGTTTGGTTTCTTTTTGGTTGGTTATAAGTCCCACATTCATGCTTGGAATATGGCACGGAGGTGATTGGCTGAAGAGAGATTTGGCTCAGCCAATCTATGGTTGGGTGGAACATGGCAGTGCCATCCTTGGATGGTTCTTGCATTCATTAATGAGAAATTCATTCCTTTGGTAATTGATGTGTAATTTTACTGATTATTATGTAGATTTTATTGTTGTTGTATCTATTGTATTTCTGTTGTTATTATGTTGGTTATAAGCATGTAATTTATCAGTGATGATGTATGGCTCTCTCCATGTTTTTACTTGTAAATGAATGCACATTGTATCTATGGTCAAATAGATTTTATTGCAGCTAATTATGTAAGGAATCAATGCTTCTTAGTGATTCTCGTAAAAGTACGAGATCCCTATGTTTAAATCTGCTGCTTATGGCTATAGATGCAATGTTTGTGAGAAGTTTGAAGAAATGTTTGTCATGACTAGAAGGGGTCCAGATGAGTTCTTGATGATGTGATTACCTGTGTACCTTTGTTTTAATGTTATTTATCATATCCTTAAGTTTCATGAAGTTATGGCCAGTGACCTGGGCTACGAGGCTAAAAAGGTGGCACAAATCTCAGAGTTGCAGGCATAGAACTAACCAAATGTAGCAACAAAACTAGTATGTTTGTTGACTTATAATAATAATTTATTAATAAAATATGATATAATAAGATATAATAAGATGATTGAATGTTTACAATAAGGCCCTGCTTATATACCCCTGCAGGTGCCTTTTCACGAACAGGCATGTCTTTTAGACATGCCTTTTCAGCTAAGTAACAACTACTTAACATAATCACTATTTGATTAGTTAGTAATTATATTTATTCTATTTTATACAAATTATATTTGTTACATTGTCTCTTCCTTCAGAAGCTTTGTCCTCAAAGCTATATTGTTGTCAATTTCCTTCGTCTTGCGTTTGTCATCATCGGCATATGTAACTTGATGTCATTGGTACCTCAACTTGTATAAATTGTCGGGTTTATATATATATATATATATATATATATATATATATATATATATATATATATATATATATATTATTGCTATATAATATATAGGTTATGAAATGTTATGAATTAATATCACCGTCGGAGTTGTGAATTAATATACCGGTCGAAAAATGAACCATTTCAGCTAGCTGCATCTATGTGAGAGAGATGTATTTATAGGAGAGGAGGAGGTGGTTTGGGATCCCTCATATGGTGGAAGGGAGACCTTATCCTTTGGGGATTTTCTCAAAAGTAGGAAACAAGAAGCCAAAGGAAGGTCCTCGAAGTTATTCAGTCGAACAACCCATGCTGACTCTACTCATGAAGTGGTTGGGAATGGAAACTTCGCTTCTATTTAAAAAAAAAATTCCAAAAATAGCTCAGCGCAGGCAGTCCACTGTGATAGAGCGCCGCGGACACAAGGGTGGTTTCATAGCAACAGGGTTCGACTGTCGAGATAGTGTGTGACTCCATTGACAGCGAAGGAATGGTTCGTGGGCCTGTCAGCTGCGTCAATTTTTCAGCCGAGTTCTTCTGTGTAGCAGAGGGAATCATGGCATGCATAGAGGAGGCAGCGGAAAGTGGATGGCAGAGCAACGTGTGCAACGACAGCAAATGCAATCGGTGGGTAAAGGCACAGCGGAGGGGTAACAAAGCCGACAGGATCCTGTCGACTTGGACTGTGTATTCCGATTGCGAGGTGGTTGTGTGACTATGTTTGACAGTGTCGTCATTCGACATGGGGTAGAAAACGATCAAAACTGGAAAAATAGCAGAGAGCATAGCAGAGGACGGACTTGCAGGACAGCGAGACAAGAGACAAATTGTTTTGAGAAGTTTTATATTTTTTAAACAAAGGATACAGATATTGTTCTTGCTGAAATGACCGTGATTGATTGTGGCATTGGCGCTGCTATTGCTACTGCCTGAGACTGAGACAAAAGCCGCGAGAGTGTTTTTTATTATTAAAGATAAGTGTTGTATCAAGCACAGTATGGAAATTTGTTTTATATCGACATCATATATATATATATATATATTGTATATCGACGTTGTCACATCCCTGAAAGGCCTGCTTGAGATTTTTCATAGTACTCTCATGATCACTGTCCATATCATTTATATTCAAAAATTCTTTGTCTCCCTCCAAATCAAAAATTTTGATATCTTCCTCATCAATAGAAGTTCCAGCGATAGGTTGAGAACTTGTCTTGTTCTGCATAAAATGACTATAGAGCTCTGTCTGCGTGAGTAAAAAGTTCAACCTATGTTGTTGTCTTTTTGCTTCTCTAAGTTTTTCTTCATGCTTTAAGGCTTCTGTTGCCTCTCTGTCTTCCTTTTTCTTTATCTCGGCCTGTTCCTTGTCCACGAGTTTCCAAAACAGCAACATATCTTTAGATACTTTCCGAGTGAACGGCACTATACCTTTTACCAATTTCAAGGATCTTAAACATCTAGATTTCACCTCCCTTTGGCAGGAGTCTGCAACCTTCTTAGCATCATAAGATTTCTTTTTGTGATATGTCAGGAAGGCTTTTTGGTGTTTTAGCAAGTCCCTTTTCACAATGTTGGTCCAGTTCTCTCTAATTTTCTCGGGAGACTCCTGGACGGACATCTTTTCGAGTACCTTGTGTTCAATAATCTCATAACCGTCTGCTCTTTCCAAAACCTTTACAGAGCAAGGTTGTAATGTGCCTACTTCAGACACTAATAATCGTTCCATGGCTATTGTATTTTGTTGTGCTGGTGATGTTTCTACAGCAAAACCAAATTCTTGGGGATGGAAGTTACTAGTTTGAGCATTGGAAAAGCATTCTAAGTTTTGAGATGGTGTCAACTGGCCATAAATTGCAGGATTCTGAATAGGTTGATTCGATGCACTATGGAGTCCAAGTGTTGATAAAGGAAATTTATCTGGAATGATATCAACAGCAACATCATCATCTGAATAATCACCTTGATCTTCATAATCTTCATCCCCATCAGGATAGATATCCTTTTCATATTCATCATTCTCCTCAACATCTTCTTCTTTATTATGGATTTCCACATAACTTTTCTTAAAACATGTTGAAGCTTCTGCACATGAATTTTCTAATTGCTCAAGATTTTCTTGAATTTGTCTAATCTGCTCAATTTCTTCAGGATCTACACGTAATGGCACATTGTACGGTAAACAATGTTCACAGGCTCGTATACTACGTTCATAGGCTTGTAAGACTATATTGTGCGACATGGCTTTGATGGCTCTGATACCACTGTAGCAATAAAACTAGTATGTTTGTTGACTTAATAGCAAAAATATGCAAGAGATATTTATTATAATAATCTATTAATAAAATATGATATAATATGATGATTGAATGATACAATGAGGCCCTTCTTATATACCTATGCAGGTGGCCTTTCACGAACAGGCATGTCTTTTAGACATGCTTTTTCAGCTAATTAACAACTACTTAACATAATCACTATTTGATTAGTTAGTAATTATATTTATTCTATTTATTCTATTTTATACAAATTATATTTGTTACACCAAACCAGGCCCTAGCTGCTACCTCCCCTTGGAATGCCCGTGGCTAAGGCTAGAATTGGTCAAAAAGTCAGTCTCCCTCAGAGTTCGAGTTACCTCATGAGGGTGTTTTTGATGTTCTATAAGGTGTGTTTATCTTGTTTTCGTCCGTTCCACTTCCTTAAGGTCATCTAGGAGGTTGAATCTCATATTAGTAGCCTCTCGTCGCATGTTTACCCCAGTTGGTCAGTTACTTGGGTAGATGTGGTAAGAGAGTGTTACAATATCAACCAGCATTTGTGAGTTATTCCCATGCTTTAAAAATCCCCCACCCCCTTCTCTTCTTTAGCCCAACACTCCTATATTTTAAAGAATTGTGATTTTTTTGTCACACTTATACACATTCTCTTTGAAAACTAAAAACAATGCAACCTGAAAAGAGAAAGGAAGAGGAGATGAAAAGGTTAGAAGGCTTAAATTGATAGTATTAGGTAACAAATTTCATTTTGGAATGAATGCATAGCCTAGAAGAGCATTATTATATCCTTAACATTCATCTTCAATGCGCTACGTTTGTTAATCATGATTAAATAGAAGTTGTCATATATTTGTATTTATATTATCTCAATTGATGAGAAAATAATCCTACTTATTCCATATTCGTAAATTGGATGCTCGAGGAGAATAGTGATATAAATGTCATGCACATCATTGAATTCATATAACAAAATGGTTGTGTCATGCAACATTTAAGGTCCATTTTTCTCATATTCTTCAAAATGTAATAATTTTATTTTTTCTTCCCACCTATGCATTTGTGTTAATTAGGGAATGCCATTTAACAAATATATTTTTATAATTCTCATTTTAAAATCCAAAGGAATGGTTAAAAATTCTTTTTGAAGTTAAACTCATTCACTGTGATATTTTCAAAATATATATATATATATATATATATATATTAACTTGTCAAAGCTAATCTCATAGCATTGGCTTTCATTATTGTGAATGTAGTATAACCAAAGACGCAATTCCTACAATACACACCTTCACTCTCGACCTCCACACACTTCATGTAACATATATATATACAACAAGCACATTGCAAGAACATGTAACAAAAAATTATCTAAAATTTGAACAATAAAAATTATTTATTTTCCATGACTAAAAAATTCATGAATTTAATTATCAAAATGGAAGAAAATACCCTATGAATAATGCATAACACCAAAATATCAGACTACAGAATTTCCTTCTATGTAGATTGCATACCTACAAATTCGTTACATTCTCTCAATAAAAACTAACAAACTAGAAGTTAGTTATTTACTCAAGTCTCTCCTCCAAACCCAACAACTCTAGCTATCTTTTTCTGTAAGCTTGGGATTGGAATTAAATGTCACCGAGAAACATGCACTTTGACATAGAAGTTAATATAATAGATTTAACTGGTAAGTTCTTATTGCTAATTTCAATAATCAATCTAGATTCTTGATTTCTTTGATTTCTTTGGTTTCCTGTCATAATTGTTATTGTAAAATTGTTGTAGAGTCCTTACATTCTCCTACTTAAGTAAAGCTGTCATCAGATTCAAATAATATTATGCTTTATGATTATTTAAATATAACAATTAACTAAAATTTAAATTTGGCACTATTAATATTAATATATTTCCAAAAGATTCACATTTTATATTATATTTTTAAAATCTTGTTAAAATGCTCTTACCCATCTTTCAAATACTGAGGATGTGGGTATAATAAGCATTCTGAAACGAGAATGTAGATGTATAATAAGTTTTAGTTATACGTTTTACCATTTCAATTTTACTTATAAAAACAAATCACATTTATGTAACAACGTGGATATGTTAAAAATATTATGCTACGTTTTAGTAATGAATTTCATCCATTCAAACTTATTTAAAAACAAGAACAAATCCCATTTATGTGCCAAACATGTATTGCAGCTTAAAAGAGCGAGTAGTTCCCTCTTGAAAACGGGCCTGGTTGAATTTGGACTTGGTTCCTTCTGTCAGCAAATTTAATGTTATGCTGCATTAAAGTACCCAAACTTTTAGTTCATAGAAGGCAACCACAGACTCGAAAATATTCAACTGGTATCGATCACCAACGCTTACCGATTGTTGAATATGAATGAATAATTCCTCTGACTACTAGTAACCATATTTAACAATTGCATGTAAATAATGAACCCAACCCCACTATACAATTTGATATTCAACAAGTTCTCTTCTATACATACAGAGTCATAGACAGTGGAAGCCTTCCACTGTCATAGCAGCACATATCACAAAGGTTGAAATGTGAGTCGTTAGGAAACTTCCACCAAGGCTTGAGGTCCTACATTGCAGTTAGCTATTAAATTTTAACTCGAATCTGCAACCCGTGTCGGCGGTTGACGCCTTGCTACTCCAATATCACAGGCATTCACTTTTGCAGCAAATCGCAATGAGCACAGTGATTCATTCAGGGACTTGGGATCAGGGGATACATTGACGAACATAAGTGTTTTTGAATCTCCGCCAAGACATGGCTGTTGATGTATCATATAGAAAAGCCTTATTAGCTATAAGATTATCAACATGCATTGGGAAAATTATATGAAGTGCAAACACTGACCTGAAGAAGATATGTCAGCTTTGAGTTTCTAAATGGAATATGTTGTTCTCTGTTAGCAATAGCTAAAATGACATCTCCCAAACAAGCCAAACTTTTATTGATAGCCTGCATGCCAAGACTAAGAGATTGGTTAGAATTGAATGTCTACTTTGCAGCAAGATTAGGGACATCCCATACATCCAACTCTCCTTAAAAACCGAAGCCACTCAGGCTCAAGAAAAAGTTGACATCAACATGCTATGAAAGTAGAGTTACTCGTTAATGAGAATAACCACAGTTTAATGTGAACCCACCAAGACTCCCTTGAAAACATTAAAAAATGGTCATTGAGAAAAACCTGAGTTTCTTTAAGGCGTTCTCCAGTCGAGCCACTACGGGAAAGACGTTCACTTCCTGCCAAGTCAATCAGGTTCAGAACTCCGTGGACATGTTGCTCTGTGCTCTGTAAGTCATCCATCGTTAGTATAGAATTCTGCAAGGGTGAAGTTTTCCCTTTAAAATGTCTGCACTCAAACACAATATGATATAAGAATGCAAAAACAAACCTCATTTATTCCAGAGATGCGCAATGTGAAGACACAATGGCTTCGAGACGATTGCTCATTCATTGCTGTCCTTCCCACTGACCTGAGGGTACAGAACAAGTATGCTTGATCGCAAAATTTTTACTCTCACAAAGATAAAATGTAATAAGTAGCTGGCAACCCAATGTGCTAGAATAACATTAAAAGTTTTGCTCCACCCAGAAGTGACCAGCACGTACCAAGAAACTCCCAAGAACAGTCCAGATGTGTCCTTTTTAGAAAATCTAAGAGCAGGTATGTTTTTGTAAAATGACTTACAGGTATAACAACTTTGCAAGGACAATACAGAGATATATTTTAACAAAGGGGAATGGAAAAGAACATTTCACACACTCACAAATCTCAGAACGATTGGTATGTTATTGCAAATGTTAACCTTATATTACATTGATAAAGCCTTGATTGATAATAGACATTTTTGGCAGTGGCTGTAATAAAATGTAACTACCCTAAACTAAACCTAGAGTCACAAGTCAATCTGAATGCAATGTGATTGGCATATTATTTTACATTAAACATGGAAAGTTTGCTAGGAATGCAAAATGTGTATTCCTGGTGAATAAAATTAATAAGTAGCTGGCAAGCCAATGTGCTAGAATAACATTAAAAGTTTTGCGCCACCCAGAAGTGACTAGCACGTACCCAGAAGCTCCCAAGAACAGTCCAGATGTGTCCTTTTTAGAAAATCTAAGAGCAGGTATGTTTTTGTAAAATGACTTACAGGTATGACAACTTTGCAAGGACAATACAGAGATATATTTTAACAAAGGGGAATGGAAAAGAACATTTCACACACTCACAAATGTCAGAACGATTGGTATGTTATTGTAAATGTTAACCTTACATTACATTGATAAAGCCTTGATTGATAATAGACATTTTCGGCAGTGGCTGTAATAAAACGTAACTACCCTAAACTAAACCTAGAGTCACAAGTGAATCTGAATGCAAAGTGATTGGCATATTATTTTACATTAAACATGGAAAGTTTGCTAGGAATACAAAATGTGTATTCCTGGTGAATAAAATTAAACTCACGTAAATGTGCGTTCCTGTTTAAATGAATTAAACATTGATAGGTTTTTCCCATTATCATAAATAACCATAAAGATGTTTTATAGTGGACCATGAATGCCAGCCACCCCTTTTTCCCCTCACCAGTGACCGCTAATGGAAAAACGGGGAATGTAAGCCAAGAAAATAGAAGCAAACCATCAATTCCCCTTTTCTTTGCTGAATGGTAGCAAAAGATTGGACAAGAACACTGTATAGCAAGACCAGGAATGTGAAGAAGTGGATGAATGCAAGGTGTCATCAAAAAAACCCTAAAGATGAACCCTAAGAGATGTTTTCTAAAGGCCCCATGAATGGGAGCCTCCTTTTCCTTAGCAGTCACTGATGACAGAATAGAGGGGAATTTAAGCAAAGAAAATAGAAGCAGCCCTCTTGCCCATAAAAAGTGGGTAACCCTATAGGAGAAAAATGTTCTCCTATTATAGGCAGCAAGCGAGCCAGCAGCCATTTGCATTGTTCAGACCAGTGTTTTGAACATCGCGATTTTTTCGCAAAAAAAAATTTATCGGCGATTATTTGAAATTGAAAAAATCGCCAAAAAATCGTGATCCATACGGAAAAATCATTGCCCCTCTAAACAGCAAGTTTTAAAGTGCGATTTTCATTTTTTTTTTTCTCATTTTTGCAGTGAGAGGTTTTGCAGGTTTTCTCATTTGTGTCAAGTTGTTTAGGGGTAACAATTGTGGTTGCAAGTTGGCAAGCTCATTTGAAGCCTCACTAGTCATCAATCAAGGCCATTGGGCCTAGTGGTTTGACCGTCTATCCCAATGTTTTGAAAATCGTGATCGGGATTAAATCGGCGAGGGGAAAAAATCAGAAAAATCTAAATTGAATAAATCGCACATACAAAATATTCTAATTTTTTTTCAATTTTTTATCTGTTATCCATAAAGAGTGAATAAAATAAATGCATTATCACATAAATAGTGAAAAAACTAAGATATATAAGATGTAATATTTCATGTCTAGTACACATCATATACACAGTAAAATTGAATCATGTCTTAGTACTAAGTCCTGAGTCTTGGAATCAACTCTAATTGATAACATTTCACCTAAAATGTTATGACAATGTATCTCCAAAAATAAGAATAATGCTAAGAGCAAAATTTGATAAATAAGAGATAGCAAACTTGATAACCAACAAACTTACTCAATGTTATCTCGATTGATGTACTATTATTATAAATAGGCCATGACTATTAGATATGAAAACAATCCTGTGTAAGAAATGCCAATTTAATCCAAGTGAACCATATTAGAGCCTTTATCTTCTTATTGAGGAAATTGACTTAATGAGAGCACATTTACCTTATCACCTAGATGAGATTGCTCATATTAAATGCTCATGCATGCAAGAGTGCAATGGGTGCAAGTGATGGCAATGAAATGAAAGATACAAAAATCCTCCCAAAACACGAGAGACAACAAGCAATGAGCAAGCCCAACAAATGGAAATGCTTTCCCAATGATATGAGATGATTTGTTAATTAGTTTTATGCCACTGTTATGTACTTGTATCATTGTTGTAGGTGACATATTGTAGTTGTAGGTGATATATCAGACCACGACATTCATCAAACAGTCCTCCAAAATTTACTTGTATGACACCACTGTAATCACAAGATCAATGTTTATTTCCGTAACAGAATAATTAATGAGTTTATGGTTGCTATAGGTGTATTTATGCCATTAACATACCACTGTCAATAATGTACTTCATAATTATAGATGAAACAGTGATGAGAGGAGGGATAAATTTCTTACCATGGCTTGGGATATATGCACCAACCACTTGCCTTCGTAGTTTGATAATTTGTTTATGAAATTTCATAGTTCAACCATCATGGCCTCTACGCTTTTGATTTAACTCCCAATGGTCTCAAACACTTATAGGGTAATTTATTTCCAAACATTTGATATCTTATGTATTTTGTCAGCCTAATCTCTTGGGCTAATATTATCAAGGACGCCTTTTATGTTGTAATTTCTTTTCATTCAAATATGCTCCTATCCCAGAGCTTAATATTCTACCTTATTTTATTCTTGGATTTGCTAAAAAAATTGGGTTTAGCACTGAAATTCATGCCAATAATTCTTTAACAAACTTGAGTTAACAAAATCCACAACAAATAACCATGTTGAGGGCTTGGAGCTTTATCAAGGACTAAAGATCCTAAACTAAAACAACAAAAGAGAATTGATAGTCGATGGGAACTCATAAATAAACATAAGACATGTGAGAAATAAAACCACCCTAACCAGTTGTCACTTGGAAAGGATAATATACATAATCCATCAAGAACAGGATTTTCGTCGGTGAGATATCACCATGTGCTAACAACATTAAATGAACAAGTGGATAGCTTGGTCAACCCTGCTACTCATTTGGAGCTGGCAAACTTAGATCAAAAGGGTGGATTATTTTAACAGCAATCCCATAACCATATTATTAATGAATTGTCCAATGGGTAAAATGTCATGTGGTTAACAACTAAAGATCCTAGAATGAAACAACAAATGATAATTGATAGTCAATGGGAACTCATCACTAAACATAAGACATATGAGAAATAAAACCACCCTGACCAATTGTAACTTGGAAAAGATAATATACATAATCCATCAAGAACAAGATTTGCATCAGTGAGATATCACCGTGTGCTAACAGCATTAAATGAACAAGTGGATAACTTGGTCAACTCTACTACTCCATTTGGAGTTGGGAACCTTAGATCAAAAGGGCAGATTATTTTAACACTAATCCCATAGCCATATTACTAATGAGTAGTCCAATGGGTGAAATGTCATGTGGTGAAGTAATGTCAATGGGCTCATGTAAATCCAAGTGTCGAACCATTCCCATGCATAGGCAATACACATTAAATCTCATAGTTCCCCCCCCACCCATACAATGATGGAGGCAAAGCAAGGTAATACAGTATCATTTCTTGTGATAGCAACCAAAGGTGGGATATCTCCATGTGGTTCAAGTTCAACATTCTAGTTAGCAAAGCTCTCCATAGAATCATGTCATGAAATTCTAGTAAAGATTCTTGCAGCTCACCCCAACTATGTTTCTATTCAAGGAATTAGTTGGCACTTCACTATATTTCGCATTCTAGAGATCCATTCTATAAGCAGGAAACCAAGGGAAGCCTACCCTAAAAATTCTAGTGACAAGTTGGCCTTGGTGCCTGAATATAGGGACAAGGGAAAGCAGAGGTTTTGGAAATTGTTGTTCAGCAAAGGAGGCAAACTACAAAACTCAAGGGGAATGCACGAAGCTCACAGTCCAGGATACAATATCAGGGATTATGAATCGGCTCAATTCCTAAGGAAGCTCAAGAAGCAGACTCAAAAGATCTGGAGATGGAACCAATGAAACTTATAGGATATCCCTCCATAGCAAGAACAGAATGAGGCACACCATGGCCGCACGCTCAACTATTCCAAGTTTTTTTTTTATATCTTTTCCAACACAATATTGATTCTGGAGCAGTTCAATAGGGATTATACCAGTAGAATCAATAGTTTTCTCTCAAAAAAAGAGAGAAGAACAATATCTGTTTTAAAGAATTTGAAATTTTGTAATAATTTTGCTTTTACTATGCTGTACAGTAAGACTGCAGCACCTTTTTCATACAAAATTATCTGTTTCAGTTGTTAAAAGAAACGAAATAATTTTAGATTAATATTGGTAAGGAGAACAGAAACTTTGCATTGACAATAAAGCAGAGTTTATAAGACCAAATAAAATATATTGATCTGTTGTGAAAAGGTTCCAATGAGTGATGTATCATGTACCTGCTCTGAGATGCCCGATGCAATAGAGAAGAAACCTCATTCCAACTGGCAACATCAACCAAGGTAAGGTCTGACACAGTAGTATTTCCATTTTGGTCATGCTTAATAGTATATTGCTTACCAGCAATACCATTCTCAACTCGTGTGCCATCCATATTATAGCCCTTATTGGCCACCAAAAGATCTCGAATAGTTTCATTATAAATCTCCAACATTGATGCCTGCGAATATTCAAAAGACAAAAGATAGATCTTCTGTAATTAGTTTCTTTGCATAAAAGCATCGGTTAACCACACTTTAACATAATCCTTCTTGCATGCAATGATTGACAAGTTGAACCTGCATTTTAAAGCTCCACCCTTGTGAGACAAGAGCCTGGCTAGATTTGAAAATCTGCTCCAAAGATCTTGGTATAATTCCTTTTTTACTAGCCACATCTAAGCCACCGATCATTGTATGAGTTTTCCCTGACCCAGTTTGGCCATATGCAAAAATGCACACCTGCAATCATCATTCGAATACATAGATATATGTTAAGCAAAAATACTATGCATTATCTAAAGAACGAAATAAAACATCCTCTATTTTAATTTCTAAACAAAATTAGGACAAACAAGTAATCAAAAGTTGATTCCACTAAAAAGTAAAGACCTTGAAATTAAGCCTCTAAAATAAAATTTAAAAGATTTTATGAATCCCAACCTCTTGGAAAAGCTGGCAAGAATTTGATCAGGCCAGGAAAAAAAAATTAAGTGTGCGTAGTACATTTACAAAAAAAATTGAAGCATATAAAAGCAACATGCTTTTCTATGTGGGGAGATGTTTCCATGTATGTGTGAGTACAAAAGCGTGATGAGCACTTCAGTCTAAGAAATTAGAACCTCAAATATAGAAATGGTAAATATTTGTATTTTAGTCAACATGTATTTTGATGTGTACATATAACTGCCATTTATGTGGAAATGAGAAAAACTGTGGTCTAAAGATTGGCTCGCTCTAACTGAAAGAGGGAGTGCCTTAAAAAGATCAACTACACAGAATTATGGAAGAATACAATATTATTTGATATATGACCAATCATTGTTATAATACATATAAAGCATACCTGTATCGTTATTAGACCTCTTTGGTTTGACAGTAACGTCCTTGAATAAACACATTTTGATTTGCACAAGTACTATTGTTGATTGAAACCCAAATGCCCTAAAGCTACAACAATAGCAGATGCATTGGACTATTTAAATGATCCATTGGATGAAAGCCAAATTTTCGTTTCTCCTCTCAAAAAGATTACAATAGCTTCAGAGGCTAGGCCTTTGGGGTAGGTTGTAGGGTTTACAAACCCTAAGTTCAATGATACAAGGTTGAGTCTTAAGGAGAACATTTGGCCATCATTATTTTCAATTGGATGGAATATGAGATCTTGTCGAGAGGATGGGCTTCATTCTCAAAACTTTGGTTTGTGTTTATTAGTGTTCTCACATTTGTGTAACGCGGTTAATGCCAAAAATTAGCTTGATAAACAAGTGTGAACATTTTGAGAAATGCTAGAAACCCTCAAAAATGTGCCATAACCCTTACACAAAAAGTTGCTTCAAGTCGACTTCACTTCACATCTTGTTAGTTCATGGGGTCTGAACTTTGGACTTGCTCCTTCGCTCTCCTAAACATAACCAAATACTTGAGTTGAGTGGTTAGAAATGCTCCTTATGCCTATTTATTGTGTGCTTGGAAGTTGTGTTAGGGCCGACTTGTCCACTGGCTGGGCTAATTGATGCAATTGGCAGTGTATAGTGAAAAGTCAAAAATTCATTTCTCCTCAACCGTGACGAGTTAGAAGGTGTGCCATATATCGTTGGAAAGGTTTCATAATAAGCTTTCCAACCATATATCATATGCTCCCATTTGATTTAAGTAATTGGAGTAAAAATGCCTTCAAAGATAGAGTATCCAAACGGGCTTGCTTTTACTTTCAACGGTCATCTTGACAAAATATTCCATATCTCTTCATTCCTATGGAATTAGACGGAGTGCAATATATTGTTGGAAAAGCCTAGGAATATGCTATTTGACTATGTAATTTCCTCGTTCATTTGGACAGCCTTTGACATCAATAAAAACCATTTTCAATAGTCACTATCAAAGAGGGTAGAGAGTAACTTGAATTCGGGGCTTCGTAGGAATATCAGAGAAAGCATATATGTGGGTTCAGTTGGGAGGGGAGAATGATGGGGGAAGAGGTGTGCCAAAAGTGTTTAGGGGAGTAAAGGAAGTACATAAGTTTAATTTCCTTTGAGAAACAAAGAAGTGTTTCTTGTGGCAAAGGAAAAGATGATAGAAAGCTTTAGAGGTTGTGGTAGGAGGGATGAGCATGGGTGAATGCATGTCGAAGTCGGTGATGGAGAACCTTGCATTCCTCATCATATAAAGGAGTTGGTTTTTTGGGAGGTGGAAGTTGGCCACCAAATTTTATGCCTTTGAACAATCTAGAGTTCTTTGCAAAATATTAGAGCCTTGCTCATTCCATTTGCCACTTTGAGAAATAGTAAAGGAGACAAAAGACAACTTTCTCATGCTCCTACTAGGCTTAAAAAATTTGAAGTTGAACCATTTATCAATATTATAGAATGACATCGAGGCAACAAATTTCATTACCCAATTAACAAAAAGAACATTAAATCTCAAGTGAATGAGTATCATCCTCAAGTATATATAACTAGCTGATCCTATCATATGATTTTGAGAGACCCAAACTTTACAACCATTGCTTGTAGCCTTGTAGACTTGTTTGTATGAAGACCCTCTTGAGCTACACCAATGGCTTTATGAATCTATCTTCCTAATAAGAAGCCAAATTATTCATTAGATATGGAGGTAAATAGCTTTATCCTCATAGCTATTACTTTTGCCGCAATCTTATAAACACAATGACATAAAGAAATAGGTTTGAATTCCTCAAAGGAAGAGATCATCAAATTTTGGAATTAGTGCTATAAAAGTGGCATTGGAAGCAACCACCGTTTTTCTAGTCCGCCTTCACTCATCTACTACTCTCAACAAATCCTCATTTACGAGCTCGAACGAGGTTACAAAAAACTCCATAAGATATACATCTAGCCTTGGGCTTGTTGAATTTTCTACAAGATGAACAGTAGAAACCAATTTTCTAATCTGATAATTATTGTCCAATGATATTTAACAATTTTATCTTTATGCCATTGATATCATTAAGCAATTATACACAAAAAATATCAACAGTAATGCAGCAAAAACAGTAATATCATAAAGAGACAACCATGCACAATAGAGACAACAAATTTACCCTGGGAAACCCAAGCTTGGGAAAAAACCAGCAACTTTTCTTCTAGGAGAAATTATTCTTCGACAAGGTTTATAACTAGAAATATGTGCCAAAATCCAAATCTAAACACCAGCCAAAGCTGGTCAAAATTCCAACCAATCAATGCTGGTCAAACCACCCAATAAGTCAAATCTAGTCAAACTTTCAGCCTAGTCAACTTAGCTCCTGCAGTCAAACTCGGACCTGCAATCAAACTGTGGTCAAACTTGTGGTCAACTATTCTTGCGATCAAATTCGTACCACGGTCAACTCTGATAAAAAAATTATGATCAAGGTTTGCACGTGCATCCTCTTGTTGCCTGGTCAAACTCGGTCAAATGGCAGCTTTGTAAGCTCGGTCAAAGCTCAATAAAATAGTCAAGAGACCACTCAATCATACCTCCAGATCTTCTTCTTTGACTTCGCTCGTGTGGCTGAGAATAGAAGAGAATGTGTGATGAATCTAAATTTTTTCAAAGTGGAATAGCACATCATGTATTTATATAGGTCAAATCAGTGATAAAATAAAAGGGACATTCTCCTTTTCTTTCATTTTCATCATGTTGTCACACAGAATGTCTAGGCACCGTGACAACGGCTTAGATCGGGGGTTGTCACCCTGATCCCCAGTCTCCCTATCTAAGTTGTCTCCTTGCAAGCTAAGGGAGTTAGACCCTATTAGAAATGAAGAGGAAGAATTGGTAGAAAATCAACCAACTTAGGAGACACAGTTAACAGGACAAGTACTTGATAAGTTTTAACGAGATTTTTAAAGATTGGATTAAAACCAGTGCCTTATGGAGTTGAACAAGATCCCGTTATGCAATTAAAACCAAGTAATTGATGTATAACTGCTGCTATGAAAACACAATTGATCACAATGATATTCAATAGAAAGCACCACAACCATGCATTAAAATATCTTAAACCCAAAGAATATTATCATAAGATGAAAATGCCAGATGTTTGCAATATTTCCGAATTTATGATGTTTCAATTAATTCCAATTCAGAAATCAAAATGTTCTTATCGTCAAAACTTTAGATAAGAATTTAAGCTCACTTTGACTATGAAATAAAACAAAACTTAGGCCTCTTTTTTATATTTTTAATTTATTTATTTTTTATTTTATTTTTATATCTTTAAAAATGAAACTAAAACTTTTAAATCTAAAAACTAAAACTAAAACTAAACATTAAAAAAAAAGCAAGACTAAATAAGATCTAAAAAAGTTCTAAAAGCTATCTAAAAAAAACTAAACTAAAGATTTAAATTCTAAAAAAACAAAATACATTTAAAATTAGACTAACGCTACACATTAAAATTCAACGAAAAAGAGAAACACCACACTAAAACCTAAAACGCATAACGTGAAGTCTGAATTTTAATTTTTTTGTGTGTATTCTTTGGTGTTTGTCTGCAAGTCGAGGAGCTCAACGGCAGCAGGCGAGAAAGGCAAAGTCGATGGTAAAGAGGAGCTGCTCCAAGTTGCAGATGAGAAGGACGAGGGCTGCAAAGAAGCGAATGGAGAAATTCGTACGACCAGCGTACGGATCTGTACAAGAGGTATCGAAAAAAGGGCTACAGAGTGGACAAGAATGGATGCAGAGATGGCAGCTGCGTGGAGGCAATCCAAGGCAGAGAGAAACGTGAAGGCGGAAAAAAAAACGTGGAGGATGGAGACAAGGGCAGAGGCAGCAAATATGCAGAAAATGAGGCAGCGAATGCAGAGATTATCTCAAAAAACCCAGCACACTCAAAAATTCATCCAGCAGATTTAAAATTTTTCTAATATTATTCAGATCTTTAGAAAGTTGGTTTAACTGTGTTTGAAATCTTCTCCTTGGCAGCACAATTACGCTCAGATCTGAAAGAAACACCAGATCCTAGAAAGAAAAAAATTGATAAACCTCCTGCAATCCTGCAAAAACCCAAACATAACCAAAACTGCATACAAATTTACAAGGCGAATGTACAATTTAGGAGGCTCTCATAGCCAAATTTAAACCCATTTCAGCACAATTTTAGAAAATGAAATTTTTTAAAGAGAGGCACAAGCCCTAGAAGACCCTGCAAAACCACTAATTTCGTAAGATAGCTTTGGAATTTAACAAACAATGAGCTTTTCAGATTTATGTTATATGAGAGTCGGTTGGTTTAACTGAAGACTTCCTTAGACGCTCAAACCTTTAAAAATATTTCCCTGCACACTTAGATCTGAACTTTAGATTGATAGAGATTCAAACAAATAACATGAGATCTTTCAGAAAAATAGAAAACTAGTCTTTCTGTTAAATCAAAAATGTCATCTTATGAATTCAGAAAATTGCACAAGATACCTGTATGCAGATTAATCCATGAAAGCCATTAACCATAAAACGTCAAATTAAGTAGCAGAGTTCAGAAACAAATCACCACATAGATCCGAAAAGGAACATCAAAATTTGTAACCCCAAAGTCTTTATGCTTTATTCCTCAAGAAAATATCACAAGAGCTTCCAAGACAAGATGCACAATTCAAAGATCGAATCAAATGACATACCAAGACTTCTAATTTATAACTAAAATCTCCAACGGCTAGTTTGGTTGATCCTCGACAAAATAATCTCAACCATTCAAAAGATTTAATCATCTTTTAATCTGGACCGTTGAAATTATAAATTTGAGGAAAAAGAATTTATCATTTTATTTCATTTTAATTAATTCAGTTAATTACCTCAAAATTTTGACTTTGACTTAACCCCCAAGGCCCAAGGGTCCAAAATTTCTTGAAATTCTCAATATTCCCTTGGCCTGGGACCTTTAAAAATCATTTTCCAAGGACCCACAAATTTTGCCTTTGAAAAATTTTAACTCACCTAGGACCTAGAATTAATTAAATTTCTGGCTTAGGATTTTTTAATTAATTTGGCCAGAAAATTTAATTAATTGACTTAGAGGGGATTTAATTATTTTTCCAATTCTCTTTACATAAGATAAATACATTTAGACACATAAAGAGGGAATACCCATTCGTATAGACCCTCAAATAGATACCCAATTCTGCGACTCAAAACAATATCTAGTAGACCAAGTAGCTTGTAATAAAATAATCTAGCCAACTAGCTAGGATTATTTCCAAACTACTTTTACAAAGACTTGATAGAAAACACTAGGACTCACTTAGCATCTTGATGATAAAATCCACCCTAGCTTTGGGGTGAGGCTGGAAGGGAAAACTATGTCAATCACTTACGTGAATCAGTGAGACAAAAAACCTCCTAGGATAGAAATCATCGCCAACATACTAGGCTTACCTAGGTTGTTACATACATGGTGGTCTTACTTAAATCATTTACATCATTTATAAAAATGTCGGCTGTAGATGACATTTGAATGGCGTGAACACCTCAATCGTGATGCGTCCCAGAAAAAATGGGGGTGTACTGCTATGGGGTCGTTGACAAAGTGTGGTCAACACATCCTTTTACTTAAATTTTTAACATTACCATCAAATGACTTAGGATGTTTGAGAGTGGTTCCGAACTCATTGCATTTCATATGGAGAAAGTAGAATCCAACAGACTTAACACTTTTCAAGATTTCAGGATTGGGGGGGGGGGGGCGTGTTGCAACGTTTCCATAGGATTTTTTCATGTACGAGTGTATGGAATTAGTATTTAATCAATAGCGCCAAGCCCTAGCCCTCTATGTACCTTGATGTTAGTGGCATTGGTTGTCAAACTCCACTACCATGATCCTACTAAAAATGTACCCATCACTCAAACAAAATTTTTAATTGAAATGCTAAGCATTTTCTATCTCATTTTAATGCTTAGAGGGTGATATAGAGGACGAATATCCCAATATAGGCAAATATTTTGATGATATGGAAGTATTTGTTGTAGCATGATTTTTTTTTGATGTTAAAGGCCATCTAGAGCCCCTTTTTTTTATGTATTTTCGATTCATATATAAAATTAAAGGGACATTCTCCTTTTTCTTTCATTTTCATCCTTTTACTTAGGATGTTTGTTTCAAACTCATTGCATTTCATATGGAGAAAGTAGAATCCAGCAGACTTAACATTTTTCAAGATTTCAGGATTGGGGGGGTTGCAACATTTCCATTGGATTTCGTCATGTACGAGGGTATGGAACTAGTATTTAATCAAGAGCACCAAGCCCTAGCCCTCTATGTACCTTGATGTTAGTGGCATTGGTTGTCAAACTCCACTACCATGATCCTACTAAAAATGTACCCATCACTCAAACAAAATTTTGAGTTGACATGTTAAGCATTTTCTATCTCATTTTAATGCTAAGAGGGTGATATAGACGACGAATATCCCAATATAGGCAAATATTTTGATGATATGGAAGTATTTGTTGTAGCATGATTTTTTTTGGATGCTAGAGGCCATCTAGGGCCCCTTTTTTTATGTATTTTCGATTCATAGATGGATTGCACTCAGTGTCATTTTGCTTATGTCCTTACATGCTATATAAATGAGAACTTTTGCTTATTTGTGTAAATGGTTTGGATTCATATGGATGCACATGAACATATATGTTTTTCTTTAAAATTTGAATATTTTATGTGTTTTTGGTTGGTCGGTTTTTTGGTCCGATTTTGTTACCAGTATCGATCTAGTTTTGACTAGTTCCCAGTCCAAGGGGTCTACTGGTTTGATGATCGGTATGGTTCTGATAACATTGGGTCATATAAGTGAATTTTGACCAACAGACACACCCTTTCATGGTGGGGGCAACTTGGCTTGATCGTTTTCAGCCTACATGATTCCCAAAAAATAAAAAAAATTATTTTAATTTTCATAATTCTCCTAGGCCGACTAAGGAGACCTTTTGACATGTGGGAATAACTCAGATGCTACACAAAAATCTATACTCCCTCTTAGCGAGGGAGGTATTCTCCTTGGCTGCAACATATTTCCCCTTAGCTGAAATTTCTCCTTCGTAAGAAAAGTTCATGAGCTTGCTATGATGATGCATGTGTATAAATCGCTCCATCCTGGAGTAGGTAATGTGAGTATCTAGGGCCCTTTACCTCTGGCCAAAGTCCTTTATGGCTCCATAGGTAAATGTATCAATCTCCTCGGGTCAAAGTCCTTTATGACCTGTTGACCTTGCCGCCTAGACCTACCTACAAGTTAGTGAGAAAAACCTTTAACCCCACAAGGTGTGGTTGGTGGCAAGAAACTCAGAGAAGGGGTTGTCACTCTAATCCCAACTCTCTCTGTTTAAGCTATCTCCTAGGTTAGTTATGGGGGGTAGTCCATAAATGGAAAACTAAGTTAAAAGATGTGAGGTTTCTAGGAAAATGTTAAAGTGAAATGGATTACCTTCTAAGATTACAAGAAAATATGATGTGATCAATATGAAATGAAATAACCATTAACCATTAATACATGAAATAAGCATCAGCATATGAAAGACCGGTGCCTTTTAAAGTATTGCTCAAGAAATGAAAAATATTTGCTTAAAATAGATAAAATGCTTTCAAAGTGAAAGCATAAGTAATCCTGAAAATGAAACAACAAAATGTTAGCACAATACAAGATATAAGAATGCTTTTAAGGATATCTTGCAAAAGGAAAACAATTAGTGTTCTACTTGCAAAACGTAGGTAAAATAATGTTTGCCACAACAAAGTATTCAATTTCAACAATGACAAATAGAATAAACAATTAATCTTGGTTATTTTTAATCTAAAATGCCTAATCTAGGTGAGAAGTCCTCCTCTTGTGCTCTTACCAAGGGGTAAAAATTTGGGTGATTGTAAGAAAGAGGGGGCGAGGACACGAGGGTGTCATTAACGATACTCGTCCCCTGTATCTTACGAGCTAGCGTGTGCCTTTGTTCATCCAAGGGGACAAGCCACTTTCATAATTGTAGGGTCACATGCTTTTACCTTACTTCATACCAAATGGAAGAATTTTCCAAGCAAGTCTTTTCCCCTATAATTTCTATCAACCAAGCTTATGCTTGGAGGTTAATTTTAAATGTGCAACTAAGTTAATATGCCTACTATGACATGCAAGTAAATTTGCAAATGTTAAATAAATGGTGGAGATACTTTAGACACAAGATTGCATAAACATGTAAGTATTTGCTTTGCCTTATGATAAATTTGTGATATACCCAAAAGTAAATAAAACTTGAGAAATATGAGAGATTGACTTGCATGTAAAGTAAATGGCAATGCTTGTGAAAAGTAAACTCAATATTTGCATTCAATTAACTTTGCAAAAGAAATAGACTTTATATTAACTTGAATTTTAATGAAAGATTGTTTTGTAAAGTGAAATTGCCCAAGCACTTGATGCACTAAAACTTAAGATGTAAAATGTGATCGATGGTGAAGCATTAGTAGACTTTGAACAGTATTTCAAGCTAAATGAGTGAAATGCATGGTTGTGTTAATTAGCCAATTAAAATGAGATGCATGTAAGTGAGAAGAAATTAATAACTCAAAACATAAGTCCTCTCCAAAATGTGTAGAGATAGGGATGCCAATGGGTAAAACCCACACTCCCAAAATCAGAAATTTTATTAGCTTTACAAGAGGGAAATGACCATGAGGCCTCCTCTAACCTAAGGAAAGTCTTTACAAACGAAAATTTGAGACCATAGACTTTTCCTCGATGAGAATCTCTAAAATAAAAGACTCAAAAGAATTCAGATTTTACAATAGAAGAAGAGAAGCTAAGCCTCTTTTATGCCCACGGCCAAAGGAGAGAGAGTTATCTTCCTCGTTTGAAATTCAGAGCCCAAAGGTCTTGCGGCAACTTGTTAGTAATTTCTTGAAAGTGAAATCCACAAGTTGCTACAAGAAAACAAGTTAGAGAAAGAGGACTACAAAACCAACCAAATATTAGACATTTAAAATTACAAAATGTTGCCCAACAATTTACAAAGGGCTAAGCCGAAGAGTTCGAGTAAACTGTCCTCTTTGCTTAGTCATCTTCAAGCTCTTAAATAGCAAATGAAAGCAATGAAGTGCAATGAAGTAGTCGCCTTGTGTACAAGCTATGTCCCAAAACCCCTGCAAAATCACTTTGTAAGATAAAACTTAAGATGAAGGCTCAAAGAACAAATGATAGCTCCTTTGAGAATGTATCAAGAGTGGGTTGGTCTCTCCAAAGACTTCCCCCAACGCTTGCTTCTTTGATCCCAACAAGATATTCCCTCCACAAAACTTCAATCAAGAATTAGTTGCATATAGATTTAGCAATAAACAATGATAAGAAACTCTAGAGAATTATTTGAAACCAACTAGAGCATTCTATACCTAGATCATACTTCTAAATTAAATGTCAATGTAAGATAGCTCTACATTAACAAATCTACAAGAGCATACAGAAATAAATTAGATCAAAGCATGAGTAAAGGAATTATACCAGTGATCAATAATTCATCACATTCAAAAAGGAGGAACACCTCATGAATGAAACCCCAAAGTCTTTATTGATATTTACGAAAGTGTACAAGACAGCAGTGTTTCCGCAAGCACAATAGCTAGTAACAATATTACAAATGAAAGCCCAAGGCTCACTTATATAAGAAAATGGGAGAAAATCACAATGAAGAACCAAATGTCAAGTGGTGAGAGGGAGGAGATCACAAGGCAAATTCGAATTTGATAAGCGGAGCTCCAATGCCAAGTGTAAAAATCGATTTTTGGCCAAATTCGACTTTTATGATGGAATGACGTGTAGATGGGTGATAACCCATGTAGATACAATTTCCCACAAAAATCTCCACCAAATATTCTTCCAAATCCTACCATGTGCATTAACTTCACAAATTCGAATTTTCGAGTAAGCGGCTTTCTCATTTAATGCTAGAAATTATATTTTATTTGAGCACATGTCATTTTCTTTGATTTTAGGAGTCTACATCACCTTGGGACATCACTTTAACTCCTCCATAATTTTCCACCTCATTTCCACAACATTTAGCATGTGTGGATATTTATTTTTCCATCATGTGTGGATATTTATTTTTCCATCATTTGCAAATTTACTTGCATGTCATAGTAATCATATTAACTTAGTTGCACATTTGAAATTAACCTCCAAGCCTAAGCTTGGTTGATAGAAATTATAGGGAAAAAGGCTTTCTTGGAAAGTTCTTCCATTGGTACGAAGTAAGGTAAAAGCGTGCGACCCTGCAGTTATGAAGGTGGTTTGTCCCCTTGTAGGAACATGAAGGCACACATTGTCCTTGCCCCATCCTTCTTACAGTCACCCCAATTTTTACCACTTGGTAAGAGCTCAAGAGGAGGACTTCTCACCTAAATTAAGCATTTTAGATTAAAAGTAACCCAGATTAATTGCATCCAAATTTAGTGTAATTGCATCTCATGTTAATACACCTCATGGTTTTACTTGCAATTGTTTATTCTACTTGTCATTGTCGAAATTGAATACTTTGTTGTGGCAAGCATTATTTTATCTACATTTTGCAAGTAGAACACTAATTGTTTTTCCTTTTTGCAAGATATCCTTAAAGCATCCTTATATCTTGTATTGTCCTAACATTTTCTTGGTTCATTTTCAAGATTACTTATGCTTTCCATTTGAAAGCATTTCATCTATTTTGAGCAAATATTTTTCATTTCTTGAGCAATACTTTAAAAGGAACTGGTTTTTCATATGCTTATGTTTATCTCATGTGTTGATGGTTAATGGTTATTTCATTTCATATTGCTCACATCATATTTGCTTGTAATCTTATAAGGTAATTGATTTCACTTTAACCTTTCTCCTAGAGACTCATATCATATAATTTTTCATTAGGAACCACCCCTCATAGCTAACCTAGGAGATAGCTTAAATGGAAAGAGTTGGGATTAGTGTGACAACTCCTTCTCTAAGTTCCTTGGCATCAACCACACCTTGTGGGGTTAAAGGATTTTCTCACTAACTAGTAGGTAGGTGTAGGCGACAAGTGTCAATGTGACCCAACCAAGTCCTTCAAGCTTCTCAGCAAAGAATTTGCCCTTGGACCATTCACTCCTGGCCAACTGGCCTAGCCGAAGTCCTTTATGGCTTTTCAGGTGAATTATTTCTATATCCTTTGGTCAAAGTCCTTTATGACCCAACCAAGTCCTTCAAGCTTCTCAGGAGAAGATCTGTCCAATCCTGTAATTGTCTTGGGTCATTCACCTCAGGTAAAAAATGACCTAGCCAAGTCCTTTTGGCTTCTCAAGTGGGTATGCATCTCCCCTGGTCAGATGACCCAACCAATGTCATTTATGGCTTCAGGAGATGGTCTACTCTAATCCTGCAAAGACATGAACACCCTCCCTCTCAACGAGGGAGATATTTTGCATCGCGTCAAGTTCATCTTTGAAGTATACAAACTTCACTCTAAATGGGGCTTGGTGAGAATGTTTGGAAATCTACTCATCTATGGATATGTATTGGAGCTCCACTGCTCTTCTCAGCATCTCTCAAATGAGGTGACCTAATCAAAGAGTCCTACAAGAAGCTTTTGAAGTCACATTGCTTCACGACTTACAACACATGTTATGATATACTCTACCTCTGTTGTACTAAGTGCGACAAAAGTCTGCTTTCTGCCAAACAAAGATATCATGGCTAATCTCAAGCTAAAGCAGCACCCCCAAGGTGCTCTTTCTGTCATTTTCACTCTCGGCCCAATTTAAAATTGTATATACCTGCAGCCTCACTTCACCATCTGAGACATATCTCAAGTCATATCCATTGTACCATGCAAATACCTCAAGACATGCTTTGTTGCAACCCAATGTATCTGACTCAGTTCAACCATAAAGTAGATCACAATGTTCACTAAAAAGCAAATATTTGACCTAGTGTTAACCCGGTAAAACAAAGATCTGATCAACTGCATGTACATCGTGGGATCCACCAAATCTGAGTCTGAAGTAGAATCGCTTAGCTTTTTCAAATTGGTCACCATAGGTGGACTTGCAGTCCATCATATTGAATTTCTTCAAAGCATACTTCCTCTAACCTAGGAAGATCTCATCTAGTCTCTGCCACACCTCCAATCCCAAGAAATAATGCGCTCGGTTTTCCATTAAAAACTGTACAATTGACTTTTAGTAAAGTAAAAAATAACCCAGTACAACAAAGATCTGATCAACTGCATGTACATCGTGGGATCCACCAAATCTGGGTCTGAAGCAGAATCGCTTAGCTTTTTCAAATTGGTCACCATAGGTGGACTTGTAGTCCATCATATTGAATTTCTTCAAAGCATACTTCCTCTAACCTAGGAAGATCTCATCTAGTCTCTGCCACACCTCCAATCCCAAGAAATAATGCGCTCGGTTTTCCATTAAAAACTATACAATTGACTTATAGTAAAGTAAAAAATAAAAGTAAGTTCTAGAAGCATAGTTGGGCACATATATCCCAACTAGAAGCCTCTTAGTCATATCAGTTCAAGCCAAACCCCTCTAAGCATGGAGATAATTCCCTTGGATCATGGAACCCTAATCCCCTCATTTGTGGATCTCACCCATCTTTGGCGGATCTGAAACCTCCTGAATTTCTCTTATAAATTGAGCGCTGAGAATTCAGGGTTAGGGGAGCTCACTTATGGTAGTCTTATGCTAGTAATTTTGGATTAGAGAGCTTGTTAACCAAGGAGGAAGATTGGAGGCATTTGGTAGGAACCTATACAACATCAAGGCTTGGTTGTAAGATTTCTCTTTTATCCTTGAATAACACATTTGGATATTTTTTCTCATTGTATTGTTTTCTTGAAATTGTGAATGGTTCATGTTCATATATTCATTAAAACAATTTCATTTCCTAATCTCCTTGATCATTAGGTTAAGTCGGTTTTAGATTATTATTATGTTGCAGATGCCTTTGATACTTTGTATGTTGGTGCTTGCAGGTTTCTTCTAAGCATTGAGGAGCTACATCAGGACAAAGTGTGGGATCTTCATCAGGCATTTCACTAAAAAGGTAAGAGCATCATCCTCTTCCTCTAGTTTTAATAATCTGAACACTGTTAGCTTAGGGAAAGAGATATTCTCACGTCTGTTTCCTCTAGTTCTTCGTTATGATTCTAGGGAGATCTCTCTTGTCCGCAAGAGGGATTTATCCGAGTAACACCCTCTATCCCTGATTATGAAGACCACTGGCTTGTTTTTGAAGATGACCAAGATATAAATAATTTCCTTCAAGACCATGAAAATTCCCGCCAAAGAGATAAGGACGTGATCAATGAACAACACTTTGATAGGAATGATGTTAGCAATGTTATCGGAACCGAACCGGTTATCGAACCGGAAAACCTTGTGGACCGGGAACCGGTCGGAACCGGACCGGAACCGGAAAAAAAACTGGTTTACCAAAAACACATAAAATATTCATATTTTAAAGAAAAACCAGATATATTCATGTACATCCATATTAATCCAAACCATTTAAACACAAATATGCAAAAGTTTTCATTATATAGGTGCAGATAGCCAAAATAGCACTTAGTGCAAAACATCGCTGAACAAAAAATGTAACAAACATCAAGAAACAGGGTCTAAAAGGCCTTTATAGTCCAAAATAACATGTTAGATCATAGTATTATACTATAGCCTACAATACTACAAGCTACATATGATCAAATCATCAATCATCATCAGAATCCCTAAGTCACCTGATACGGGGATACGGGGATTCGAAGAATCGGATACGGGTACGGTGACCCCGGAACAGGATACTTCTGGGATACAATACGTTATATATTATTTTATTAAAAAATATATATATTCTAAAATATATATATATATATATATATATATATATATATATATTAAAAATTAGATATTTTTTACACAAATTCATACTTAATTCATTGATTTAAACATAGATTTATCTATCATCTTCGATAGTCAAGGTTTTGTTTGAGTGATGGGTACATTTTTAGTAGGGTCATGATAGAGGAGTTTGACAACCAATGTCACTAACATCAAGGTACATAGAGGGATGGTGCTCTTGATTAAATATGAGTTCCATACCCTAATACATGACAAAATTCGATGGAAACATTGCAATAACCCAATCCTGAAATCCTGAAAAACTGATAAGTCTGCTGGATTTTGAATGAGATCTAAAATTCTACTTTCTCCATATGAAATCCAATGAGGTCGGAACCACTCTCAAACATCCTGAGTCATTTCATGGTAATGTTCCCTCACACTATTCATGGTAATGTTAAATTCTTAAAGTAAAAGGATGAAAATGAAGATTAAGGAGAATGTCACTTTTACTTTAAGAATTTAACATTACCATGAATAGTGTGAGGGAAATAGAGGGGGTGGGGGTGTTTAAGTAGCTTTAGGGGGGGCTAGGGTAGCGTTATTAACTAGGAAAAATAATAATTTAGAAAAAAAAATTAAAAAATTAAAAAAAAATTAAGAAAAAAAAATTTTTTTTTAGTGCCCAGGCTTGTGAACCGGTGGAACCGGTCTCTGAACCGGACCGGTACGGAACCGGCCGGTTCAGTACCGAACCGGTCATTTCCGGTTCGGAGGGCCGGTTCGGACCGGTTTTGCCTCCAAACCGGTCGGACCGGCTGGTTTTTCAGAACCGGTTCAGTTCTGATAACATTGGTTAGCATTACTAGCAATGACAATCAAGAATCACTTGACAAACTGGACCTAAACCTAGGATCTCAGAACTCTCCACAAATCATTAAAATGGGAAGGAAGCTCTCCAAAGAAGAAAGGGATGAGCTAGAAAAATTATTAAGAGAGTCTTTGCCTGGTCCTAAAATGATCTAAAAGCATATAGCCCCAAGATCATTCAACATACCATTCCTCTCTAGGAAGGGGTGAGGCCCGTCAAGAAAAAACTGACGAATGAATCCTAAGCTCTACCCCCTTGTAAAGGAAGAACTCCAAAATATGGTTGATGCAGGGATCATTGCTCCCATACGACACTCATCATGGATCTTCGACCCTGTAATCACATGCAAAAAGACCAGTAACATCAAGATGTGTATTGACTTTAGGGACCTGAATCGTGGGTGCTTGAAAGACAACTATCCAAAGAAGAAATGGATGAGCTAGAAAAATTATTAAGAGAGTATTTGCTTGGTCCTATGATGATCTAAAAGCATATAGCCCCGAGATCATTCAACATACCATTCCTGTCTAGGAAGGGATGAGGGGCCCCTCAAGCAAAAACTAAGATGGATGAATCTTAAGCTCGCCCCCTTTGTAAAGGAAGAACTCCAAAAGATGTTTGATGCAGGGATCATTGCCCCCATAAGACACTCTGTTGAGATTTTGGGGTGTTGGGGTAGCATCGGATGTGCTCTAGCTCCCAAACTTTATGAAGGAGTTGGAGTACATGAGATCTCCAAGACCCAGAAAGCGTTTAGAAGAATTCCATCTGGTTTAAGTTTATTCAAATAAATAATCTTTTTAATTAAGGACCCTAAGTCTAATTTAGGAAAATTAAAAGATTAAAGTGAATTAAATTAAACATGTGATGAGAATGACTTAAATGATGCGGATCAAGCAGCTTCTAATCTTAGCCGTCAATTAGAGATTAGATCACAGCCGTTGGTTTTCCAACGATAAAGGTATAAGAGAAGGGCTTGGGGTCAGTTGGAGAACACACACACTAGCAAAGCACTGAAGCTAAGTTGAGATTCTACAGGCGTGGTTTGCTAATAATTTCAGAAGTGTTTCAGCTGCAGCAAGGGGTAGTAATGGCAACCGGGATAGTCTGATCCCAAAGAAGGAGCATTCCAAAGCAGCGCAGAGGCAGCAGCTACGCAGTCCAGCCAAGAGCCCAGCAAGAGTAGCGCAGAGGCAATAGGAGCGAAGCAAGGCTGACGCAGGCCCAGTTAGGGCAGCGCAGAGGCATCGTAACCCCTTCTAGGGTGACGCAGGCCCTTCCTGAGCAGCGCAGAGGCTGACGCAGAGGGCTTCAAAGCAGTGTTGGGGTTTCCAGAGGCCAAAAAGGGGTTGAGTTCTGTAAATCTCGTTTGAGGGCATGAATCAGTCATATTTTTCTGTCTCCGAGATAGAGGTATTGCTGCCATTTATATTTCTCTGTCAGGTTAACCATTTTTGGTGCCCAGGATTGTTGTACTTAGAATCTGCATAAGAATAAAAACCCTCCAGAAGCTAGCAGCACCAGTTTTCCCGCAGAGGGCTTCAGAGCAGTGCTGGGGTTTCCAAAGGCCGAAAAGGGGTTGAGTTCTGTAAATCTCGTTTGAGGGTGTGAATCAGTCATTTTTTTCTGTCTCCGGGATAGAGGTATTGCTGCCATTTATATTTCTCTATCGGATTAACCATTTTTGGTGCCCAAGATTGTTGTATTTAGAATCTGCATAAGAATAAAAACCCTCCAAAAGCTAGTAGCACCGGTTTTCCCGCATTGGGTTTTTCCGGGGACATTTGTCCAGAAAATCCTTGTGTGTCACTTTGTCTATGAGCATGTTATTAAGTGTTTGATCTGTATGTGTAGGCTGTTAACTGTATTTACTTCGATGTTAATTCTGAATATTCAGATTAATAACTTATGTAAGAAGGAGAAGTAAATCAAGATTTAACATTAGGGTTTCTTAAGTTTAAGAAATTTTCACACTCATCATGGATCTCCAACCCTATAATCACCAGCAAAAAGACCGGTAACATCAAGATGTGTATTGACTTTAGGGACCTGAATCGTGGGTGCTTGAAAGACAACTACCCTTTGCCCAATACAAAGAACCTCTTGCAAAGGATAACTGGGTCTCAAATGATGTCATTCTTGGATGGTTTCTCTGGATACAACCATATTATTGTAAAAGAAGAGGATCGATTGTGGCTTTTAGTGGGAGTTGGCCTAAAGTGAGAGGAATATGTTGAGGTGACAGTGGGTGTATTCTGATAATGCTTACCTATTGAACCTTACCAACACTGCTAATTTGAGCAATAACACAATCATGCATATGAAGCTCTCTAGGGAGATTGAGAGGAAGCTCTTTAGAGCTACGGGACAAGTAGGTTTCCATTTAGAACATCAAACAACTAATCACATGCTTACACTCTTGGGCATCATTATTAAGGAGGCACAAGACATCACTCTTCAAAAGTCTATTGTTACTTTGTAGACTTTTGAAAAGCTTTCAATTTTGTTCGGCATGAGGCCTTGTTCAAAAGACTCAATGGTGTTGGTATTTCCAAGACATTCCTCATTACCATTATGCACCTGTGCAAGTCAATTCTTAGTCATCTTTGCATTGCTCGTAGGATGTCTAGCATTATCAGGCATACAATTTGGATCAAGCAGGGATGCCCTTTGTCCCCCACCCATTTTGGTATCTACAGAAATGAGCTCGGGTCCTTTTTACCGGGTCTTGATTTCCATCTTGCTCTTCACTAATGATGTGGTACTCTTCACCTCATCTTCGAGAGGGCTAGAGAGAAAATTAGATGCTTTGGCACTTTTTTCTAATCTTCAACAGTTAACAATCAATCTATAGGTAAAACCAAGGTGATGATCTTCAATGGGTGAAATAAGGTTCTATTTGACCACCATTTCATTTTCAAAGGAGAGGAGATTCAAATCATCAACACTTATACTTATTGGGGGATAAAATTCTCAAGGCCTCACTTCAATCCTCGACGTGTTCTTCAACTTTATGTAAACAGAGGTTATGGATGCTTAGTTTCTCTTAAGAGACAGTGCTTCCAGTACTATTTTCAAGACATTCTTATTTTTGTCCAAGATGTCCCTTATGGCTCTTTATGGTGCAAAGTTCTGGGGGGCTTATTTAATGGAGATTGATTGGGCTTTAATCAAGAAAGTGCAAATCCTTCTCCTTCATTGCAAAGAGTGCCCCAGTACATCATCCTTATAGAGTTTGGTTCTCGACCCTTCAAACTTGAGACTATTTTCCTCCTGGTTTCACTTTTGCATCCCATTTGGAGTTTCGCCAATTCAATGGGGAGCCAAGATCACACCCATACCTAGCCTATCATTCTTCGAATCCAATTGGTCACGCTAGATGTTGGTTTGCAGGGGTCTCAAACCTTTTAAAGTCCTTTGGTATTTCGATGGATTAGCTTCCTCCATTCTGATACTCCATGGATGCAACTACCATCGCATACATATTAGGCAAGGGTTGAACAAGATCAAGGATGACATTTCCAGACAGTTTGTGCAGGTCACATGGACAAACCCCTAGGGTGGATTATGTCCAAAGATGGCATTCCATGTTGGGCACCCCATACTATCACAGAGATGAGGGTCGAACTCATTGTACAAACCCCCATACACATATCATTATTAGGTGTATTCTCTTTGTATCCCCTTAGGCTAGTTTTGAGTGGGCTCACACAGATTGTACAGGCAGAGAGGATCTATCAGCTTTGTCATCTTCATGAGGTGGAAACAAAGAAGCACTTCATATTCTACTGCCCCATTTACTATGAGATTTGTGGAAGATTCCATTATTTGTTCAGGGGGATACAAACCCTATCTAATTTCTTACAGTGCTTAGACCAAAGATGTCTATCCCTTTACATGAAAGAGGTCCTCGTACTTTGTGCCCTCATTCCCCAACCTCCTCCTAAACTAGATTTCACTTAGTAGATTACTTCCTTCATTACAATGTTCCCACATGCTAGAGGCACAACGACACAGACTCATAAACTAGTGCGAACCCAAGAGACCATCTCCCCCCTTCCTAGAGACCCCAGAGACATTGCCAAACTTAATCCCTTACTTCCAAGTAGAAGAGATCACCAAGACATCAAAGGATGGTTTCTCCTCCTAGACAGCGATGTGATAGGTGGTCCAAATCTTCCCCTAACTCTTTCTCGGGACCATTCTATCTTGAGTTTTCTTCATTCGACCTCAAATGTTAGGAGAGATATATCTAATCCTTGGATCCCTTCCCTCTATACATCTCCCATCCATTGTGGTCACCAACACTCAAAGTCAAGGAGTTTCCATGTTTTGGCATAGAGCTCATGTTTTACTTTACTTCTTATTCTCTATATAAGAGACATTTTGGTCCTCCTATTTTGTATCGACATCATTTTACTCAGTAGTCCCATTGACCTACTATGTAGTCATTTGTTGGACATTAACATACGTATCTTTTACAACGTCTTAGATGAGAACTCTTATCAAGGTTCAAATACCATATTATTAGATGATGCATATAAAGAAACTATTACCATGGCTATGAAATCATATTATTAGATAATGCATATAAAGTATCACAAAATACTTGTAGGCAAAAGGAGAGAAAATGAGAAAGATTGTACCTTTTTATTATTGAATATGAAAAATTATAAAATCTCAATATAGAGAGACAACTCCTAAAAAAAGTAATACAACTTATATTTTTTAAACAACTTAAATTTTAAATATGATGATTGATATAGAGGTGACTTAACATCATTTATAACATGTGACTCAATTCAATGAAGTCAATTTATTTTATGAAACTAAAGTACAACTGAGCTTCATCAAATTGCATTAACATGACCTTTGTAATAAGTTAATTTCTAATTGTTTATATATTTTGAAGAAATATATAGCTCTAAGAGAAAAAACATAGGAAACACTAACTATATACAAGGGTACACACATTTGATACTTTAAACCAACACCAAGTACCAATTACCATAACAATTATAATGAGGTGACTTTTGATTCCCTCCCCTTTTTCTTTGGTTTTGATGCCTAGAATTGTCATCTTCCTCCTTGTTTCCCATTTGAATCATAGCTTAGCTCTCTTATGGCTAAACCAAACTATGAAGTAGTTTCTTTTATAATGAGATGACTTTTGATTCCGTCCCTTTTTCTTTGGTTTTGGTACTTAGAATTGTCGTCTTCCTCCATGTTTTCCATATGAATCATAGTTTGATTTTCTAGATTAAAGTTGTCACTAAACCGTGTTATGAAGTTCCTTTTATTGCTCATGAAACTTTTGACTTTGGTGTAAAAATGGCCTACAAAGGTTTTGTTGTTGTTAGGGTAAACTCAAAGGGATACCATAGCTCCTCTTGCTTTAAATTCGCAAGAGTTTGGAAGGTATCAAGATCAGTTGTGCTTGCTTCTTCACTTGGAAGATATGAAAGTCTTACTTTTATTTATTTTCTATTATCAATTGCAAAGCTCATGCAAACTAAGCAGGAGGATTTGGAGGTTAACACCCACCCTCCATTGGGATTTTGAACTGCAACCTCTCCAAATTTGCATTGGTTTTGGACACAAACATGCAAGTTGAACATTCTTGAGGTAGTTCTTTCCAGTTGTGCCATCTTCGAGGAGCATTTCATCTTTAGTTACCCCATTTATGATGAGATCAATGGGAAATTTCATTACCTATTCAAGGGCATACAAACACTCTTAAATTTCTTCAAGTGCTCAAACCAAATATGTCTAGCCATTTACATGCAAGAGGCCCTCAAACTGTTGAGATTTTGGGGTGTTGGGGTAGCATCGGATGTGCTCTAACTCCCAAAATTTGTGGAGGGGCTAAATTACATGAGATCTCCAAGACCCAAAAAGCATTTAGAAGAATTCCATCTGGTTTAAGTTTTATTCAAATAATTAATCTTTTTAATTAGGGACCCTAAGTCTAACTTAGGAAAATTAAAAGATTAAAGTGAATTAAATTAAACATGTGATGAGAATGACTTAAGTGACGCAGATCAAGCAGCTTCTAATCTTAGTCGTTGATTAGAGATTCAATCATGGTCGTTGATGTTTCAACGAGAAAGTATAAGAGAAGGGCTTGAGGTCAGTTGGAGAACACACACATTGGCGGTGCACTGAAGCTAAGCTGAGATTCTAGGACGTGGTTTGCTAAGAATTTCAGAAGTGTTTCAGCTGCAGTGAGGGGCAGTATTGGCAAGCCGGATGGTTTGATCCCAGGCCAATAGTACAACGAGGGAAGAGAAGGAGCATTCCAGAGCAGCCAAAGGCAGCAGCTACGCAATCCAGCCAAAAGCCCAGTAGGGGCAACGTAGAGGCAACAGGAGGCCAAGCAAGGCTGACACAGGCCCAGTTAGGGTAGCGCATGGGCAGCGTAACCCTAGTTGGGTGACACAGGCCCTTCCTGAGCAGCGCAGAGGCTGACGCAGGCCAGGAAGGCTGACGCAAGCCAGGAAGGCTGACGTAGAGGGTTTCATAGCAGCGTTGGGGTTTCCAAAGGCCGAAAAGGGGTTGAGTTCTGCAAATCCCGGGTGTGAATCAGTCATATTTTTTTGTCTCCGGGATAGAGGTATTGTTGCCATTTATATTTCTCTGTCGGGTTAACCAATTTTGGTGCCCAAGATTGTTGTACTTAGAATCTGTATAATGATAAAAACCCTCCAAAAGCTAGCAGCACCGGTTTTCCCGCATTGGGTTTTTCCGGGGACATTTGTCCAGAAAATCCTTGTGTGTCACTTTGTCTATGAGCATGTTATTCAGTATTTGATCTATATGTGTAGGTTGTTAACTATATTCACTTCAATGTTAATGTTGAATTTTCAGATTAATAAATTATGTAAGTAGGAGAAGTAAATTAAGATTTAACAATAGGATTTCTTAAGTTTAAGAAATTTTCACATTGTATCAGAGCGATTGCAGATCAAGCTGGATCACCAGCAAGACGGCTGAAGAAATTTGTGTTGTAGCAGCAGCGACAGAGAAACCAGAGAGGGCAGCACAGCACTAGAAGAACGCAGAGGCAGCAAGAGCCATGCAGAGGGCAGTGTAGTCCCAGTCGGGTGACGCAAAGACAGCGCAGTGCGCTCAAGAGGGATGCAGGAGCAGCCTGCGCTGCACAAAGGCTGCACTGAGCCAATCTCCTCACGCAGAGGCTAGCCAGGGTGACACAGTCCAATAATTGATTATTGTGCAAAGTGTCGTGAACCGGAAGCTGAGCTGCAGATTGCTGGTGGGTTGAAGATTATGTCGGTGCAGAATTAAGCCTAAGCTAAGTTGACAAAGAGCGGGAGGAGAACAGCTGCTCAGCAAATTTCATTGCCAAAATAAATCTGAGGATCGATCGTAGGGTGATCAAAGAGAGTTGATTCGTTGTGTTTGGAAGATTTCCAAGGAGGAAATCAGTTGTCAGAGGGAGCATAGGGTGCCTTTTCGCCAAGAACCCTAGATCTGAGCTTCAATTGAGAAGCGGGGAAAGAAAGATTTGTTCCGACAAAGTAGATCTGAGCAGATGGTGCCACACGGACTGCGTGATCAGGATAGGTTGGATGGCTTGTCCAACTTTGCTATCTGGAAGGCTAGAATCCTGATAGTCCTGGAGGCATACAGCTTGAGGGAGCATGTAGAGAGTGTCTTGGCTACACCAACCGATGCGAAACTCCTGGCAGAGCATAATGAAGCAGCGGCACATGCTAAGGGCTTCATCATGGACGGGGTTAAAGATCATGTGGTACCACACATAGCCAAGAAGAAGACGACTCATGAGATGTGGAAAGCTTTAACCACATTGTATCAGGGGAAGTCTGTCCAGAGGAAGATGCTTCTGGAGAACCAGTTGAGGTTATTTATGATCCTTTCCTATTTAGACTGCAGTCGATCCGAGATCATCTGACTGGCATGGGGATCAAGGTGGAAGATGATATCATGGTGAGGAATGCTCTAAATGCAATCACAGAGGACTGGGAAACATTTGTCCAAAGCATTTTGGGCAAATTGGACCTTCCTAACTAGGACAATATGTGGGCTATCCTCCGACAAGAGGAGATCCGCCGAATGACCAAGAGGCAAACCAGCACTGGTTTGAGCAAGGTAAAGAAGGAGGAAGAGGAAGATGTAGCCCTGGCATCAAAGAAGAAGCAAGGGAAAAAGAAGCGTGATCTATCTAAGATCAAATGTTTCCAATGTGACGAACTTGGACACTTTGCCAGCAATTGTCCTCAAAGAAAGGGCAAGGAAGCTTCTAGTTCCAAGGTTGTTGTAGCAAACGATGGCTCCGACGATGACGTAGCCATGAGCGCTCATGAACCACAGAGGTAGGCGATATTGATCTGTAGAGCAGCTACAGAGTAGTGGCGGGATCCTTGAGTAGCCCAACTCTTGGATCACATCCGAGCTACGGGAGCCTTAAGACAGTAGCAAGGAATGACTGGAGCAGTGGGTGCAAAGATCACGAATGAAGCAAAGGCAGAGGCTGATACGCTTGAGAGGGAGCAGCGTAGTGCAGATGCAGCAGCAGCGTAGAGGCAGCAGCGCAGAGGAGGCATGCTTACGCAGTGCAGAGCTACAGCAGCGCAATGACTTCAGGAGGACAGCGCAGAGCAGCAGCCTATGGAGCTTCAATGATGAGATGCAGCCCAACTAACTTGTCTGTCATTTGGGCAGGGAACCTTCAGTTTCTTACTCTCAGCAACTAAGTTGCAGTGCAGCAGTTGACAGCACGATGCAGCAATTTGAGAGGGAGTTGCAGTACGGATGTAGCAGTGACAGTGGCAAAGTCATGGGCAACAGTACAAAGAGCAACAGTAGGGCAGTGATGTAGGGCAATAGGCCAAGCATCAACGCAGAGATCAGAGCAGTACTTCAGGGAGAAGTGTATTGCTAGAGCACATTCCTCACTAAGAGGGAGTATTGAGATTTTCAGGTGTTGGGGTAGCATCGGATGTGCTCTAGGGCTAGAGTACATGAGATCTCGAAGACCCAAAAAGCATTTAGAAGACTTCCATTTGGTTTAAGTTTTATTCAAATAATTAATATTTTTAATTAAGGACCCTAAGTCTAACTTAGGAAAATTAAAAGATTAAAGTGAATCAAATTAAACATGTGATGAGAATGACTTAAGTGACGCAAATCAAGCAACTTCTAATCTTAGCCGTTGAATGGAGATTAGATCACGGTCGTTGATGTTTCAACGAGAAAAGTATAAGAGAATGGATTCGAGTCAGTTGGAGAAAACACACATTGGCGGAGCACTGCAGCTAAGCTGAGATTCTAGGGCGTGGTTTGCTAAGAATTTCATAACAGCGAGGGGCAGTATTGGCAAGCGAGACATTTTGATCCCAGGCCAAGATTACAACAAGGGTAGAGAAGGAGCATTCCAGAGCAGCGCAGAGGCAGCAGCTACGCAGTCCAGCCAAAAGACCAGCATGGGCAATGCAAAGGCAGCAAGAGCCAATCAAGGCTGACGCAGGCCCAGTTAGGGCAACGCGAGGGCAGTGTAACCCCAGCTGGGTGACGCAGGCCCTTCCTGAGCAGTGCAAAGGCTGACGCAGAAGGCTTCAGAGCAGCGCTGGGGTTTCCAGAGGCCAGAAAGGGGTTGAGTTCTGTAAACCCATTTGAGGGTGTGAATCAATCATATTTTTCTGTCTCCGGGATAGAGGTATTGCTACCATTTATATTTCTCTGTCGGGTTAACCAGTTTTGGTGCCCAGGATTGTTGTACTTAGAATCTGCATAATAATAAAAACCCTCCAGAAGCTAGCAGCACCGATTTCCCATATTTGGTTTTTCCGGGGACATTTGTCCAGAAAATCCTTGTGTGTCACTTTGTCTATGAGCATGTTATTCAGTATTTGATCTGTATGTGTAGGTTGTTAATTGTATTTACTTTGATGTTAATGCTGAATTTTCAAATTAATCACTTATGTAAGTAGGAGAAGTAAATCAAGATTTAACAGTAGGGTTTGTTAAGTTTAAGAAATTTTCACACAAACTTCGTTCCCACATTATCCATGCTCCTCCTCAACTAGATCATGTTCAACAGATTACATTCTTCTTTCTAGTGCTCCCATTAGCTAGGGGCACCAAGAGACATATTGATAGCAGCATTACCTCGGACTCCAAATCCGTGGGGATCTTAGGGACCATTCCCCTTCCCTAGAGACCTTAGAGACATTGCCAGACTAGATTTCTTATCCATGGGCAGCCAAAGTCTACTAGACACCAATAGCGAGTTACTTCTTTACGACAGCAACACATCAAAGGGTCCAAATCTTCCCCCGTCCCTCCATTGGGGCACCATTCTATTTCAAATTTTCTTCATTCGACCTTAGTTGTTAGAAGAGAATAATCCAAAGCTAACGGATCATAACCTAGTCTCCAACTCCTTTCTACACTTGCTAGCGATGGGAGTCAAGGGTTTTCCATGTTTCAGCAGATAGGCCTTATGTTTCTACTTTATTTCTTGTTCTTTATATAGGAGACCCTTTGGTACCCTTGTGTGAATCAACATCATTGTACTCAGCAATTCCATTGACCTACTTTTGTGGTCATTTGATCAACATTAATATAATTATCCTTATCCTTATCTTGCATTTGAATTAGAGAAATTTTGTGATCTAAAATGGTCCTCCTAAAGAAAACAATAAAATAATAAAATAAGAGTTTTGAATTTTCGAAGGGAAAGAAAGAAAACTATTTTTTAATGAAGACTTACGTCATTATAGGTTTACCCAAATTTCAAATGTAGGCAAGCACTCATGGGATGTGGAATTAAATTCTACATCCAACAAATACCCTCTCCGCATGGGGGGTTCTATCAAAGTATGCAAATTCAGTACTTGTTAGATGCAAAATCTAATTTTGCATCCAACAAATCCCTACACCTGAAATTTGAGTAAACCTATATGCAAAAATACAATTAAAAGTAGTATTCTTTATTTCCCTCCAAATTATGTAGCCTTCTATTAAAAGTATGCCCTACACATGAAAATTGAGTAAACCTATAAGAGAAAAAATCAATAATAAAAAAGCAGTATTCTTTATTTCCCTCCAAACTATTAACCCTTATGATTGACATCATCATCTTGAATCTTATTGGCTCTTTCAAAATTGATGTTAATAGTACATCTTTTGTTTTAAGACCCATTTTTTACCTCCAAAAATCTCTAATGATAAGAATATCTTCAAAGCCCAAATGTTGCTCTTATATCCATGATCTCTAATTTGAATGATGTCAACAAGGGTTTGCTCTTGTCCAAATCCATACAAAATCTTGAAAAGGATAAGTTTGTATGGTGTGCAATTTTCTTGGATGGATCAAGAATGGGCCAATGTTCCGTATGAAAGGCTAGTTTCCTCACTCACACTAGAATTGATCAAGGTGTGCCTTCAATGGGGTCAAACCCCACCATCTCCTACAATTGTTTAATGGCCACGTAATTGTAGGTTTCCCAATTCATATTCACCCATTCTGCAATTGTTTTTGTTGAGTGCCAAATACCCATGAATAGGAAAATTGGAATTGACATGAAAAGCCATCAACATGAATTGCTTGAAGCTTTAACTTAACCAAGATATATTAGGTTTCTAAATATTCATAATCCCCATCGAATTTCTCCTTATCTTACTAAAAAAAGAAAGAAGACTTTCTCTTATTTCCAAAGCTTAACCTTTGCAATCACCATGAGCAATTGCCATCAACCACACTATAATAGTCCCTCTCTTGAACTTACCTATGATTTGTGCCAAACAAGCTAGAAAGACACACCCTTTCAAAGATAATCATGGGTACTAAGAGATTGGATGGGGAAGTCCGGTTGACTCATCCTCTTCTTTCATGGTCACCACAAGAGCCTCACAAACCAAAGTCGACATTAAAGCCCTTCAATGTGAGTTGCTAAAGGCTCTAGAGATAATCAAGTTGGTACTTTTCAGGTTAGAAATCCCCATTTCCTTCGACCATAAAGGTAATCTTATGGCCTCCTTTCGTTTTTGGGAGATAAACCTTCTTGGTATCAACCACAATACATTTGTCCCTCTCTCGAATTTGCCTATGTTTGTGCAAAAAAAGCCAATAAAAAGATAACACAGTGTACCAACATAACCATAGTTGAAGCAAGGGAAGGCAAGAGTTGCTAAAGCTTATAGATAAGAAGTAAATCAAAGAACCCTAACCATGAATAAGTAACCATGTTGCACGAGGACACACTCCCACCTGTAAAACCAACATTGCTAGTAATCCAATGATTTGGCAACTTTGGTACACCTCGAAAATGTCCTGAAATGAGGGAGAACTCCATGAAGGATTCAAGAATGTCATATCCATACCCACCCCGTTCCTAGCCAAATTTTAGGAATTTTTAGGAAACTCCTAGCCTTGCATGCTCTAAATTGTTTATTGTTATGTTGAAATGTGAAAAAAAAAAAAAAAAAAAAATCGCTTCTTAGTTTGAATAATGATTTGGCACATATTGTCAAATCTATGTTTGAATTATTTTAGTTCCAACAATTTTTTTATTTAGAGGTGTACTTGCTACAACAAATCCTGTGGAATGTGGCTAAAGGCTAGGATATACTACAAAGCATCATAAAATTTCTAGTAAAAGAGAAAATCCAAACTGTATGGAAGAGCAAATTTTCCTTCCATGTACTAAAGGTCAATGTGATGTTAATAAAGCAACTATGTCCATGATAACTTTGGACTTTAGAAACTATTGAGATTTGACAAGTTGCAAAATCATACTAAAAATGATGTTATTTGGTCTCAAGTTAAGAGTCTTGTGAAGGGACTGGAATTATTTGCTATTGCAAATACACTACAACATTCTTCCACTGAAAAGACTATAAGTAAAATATGATCATATAAATGGTGTGAGAAAAGCCCATGCCAACACAAATTAATGAAAATAAGACATCTTCTATAGTCGAAGTGATAAGAAAGAATTGAAAATGGCATCTAGTCATGACACTACAAATATTCTTAGCAAGGTTGATGATTGCGATGAAAGACTTCTTGCAACATTCAGGGTTACAATGATTAGATCATGTGAAAATGACAACAGCATTAAAACTAATAGATCGCGTCTTACAAACCCATGGGGCTTTGGATTGACGATGAATGGGTGCATTGTTAAGGAACTCCTTGTGATAGGTCACCATTTCAAATCTCGTGTGGTTATTGCCTACAATTTAAAAAAGAAAAAATTCTCGTCTTACAGAAAATCATCAACCAATAATAAGAAGGAAGATATGGGATGCCCTGAAAATGGAAAATGTTGTTATGCTTAAGATAGGGATTAGGAGATAATTCTATAAAGGCAAGTGCAATAAGTCAAAAAAACTAAAGAAATAGTAAAAGATGATATTTATGGAGTGAATTGATTCTATTTCATCACTCATGTTTTTTCTAAATTCTAAATATTATTTGATATTTATATTTTTTCCATCCCCAACTGTTAATTTTGGGCAACTAGGTCCAAACTCCATGTTGCATTGCTCATATGACGATGGTCATATTTTTGTTGGATTCCTCTTTCGAAGAGATGCAAAATTGATCTAAAGATCATCTTGATCGAATGAGCATAACATTGATTTTAAATTTATTTTCCATATGTGCAAGGTCGGCCAAATTTATCCCACGTGCCTAAGAGATGTGTCACACACCCTCATTGATGAATATAAATTGGAGAGACTTGGAGGTCATTTTCTCATCATCTCATCACACATTCTCTCATTGTGATCTGATTGGTTCAATAGCCTTTGGAGGCCTTTTTCCAGCGAAGCTGCTATTTTCTACGCTAATTTGTTTAGAGCTTTCTGTTTTCTGCGTTGATCTGTTTAAGGCTTTTCTGCTGCAGAGTTGACCGTGGTCAACCCTTGGTCGTTTTACCTCAATCTTCTGCAAAAATTCCGATTTTAGGAGGTCGTACAGCTAGGCATTAAAATCGAGGAATTCTGGGCTGTTTGACCAAAGCCCTAGTCTGTTGCATTGACTTTTCTGCATTGTCCCTGGTTTGACTTGCGTTGAATTGTGATGAGTTGTCTTTGAGGGTTGTGGGTGTGACACATGAAAGTGTTGGTTGAAGCATCTTGCTGACAGTCGTAACGCAACAATATCTCATATCTTTGCTGGACATAAGGAATTGTAAATCTGATCTATATTTGCCTTGTCTTTTATTGATCTATTATTGTGTTCTATCATCATTTTACTTTCAAGTAGAAAGATTGAAGTAAAAGTGCATCAAGCATTGAACACCATTGTTATCTAAATTTAACATGGTATCAGAAGTGAGGTGAAGACAAAGTCCAAGCTGGTATTAGAAGCTATCTCTAAAGGAAGAAATCTTATCAAGGACAAATGGCCTCCTCAACCTACAACGGTTTCAAGGCTGATGATAAATTGACTGATAAGTCTAATTATCATGCATGGAAGATCTCCTTGGATTTGGCGCTAGAAGATCAATATGTCATGGACTATGTACAAGGGAATATTCAAGAGCCTCCATCAAATGCAGCTGTTGTCACGAAGACGAAGTATAGAAAAGGGGAAATCAAAGCAAAGATGATTATCCGGGATTCTATTCATAAGCACTTGGTTGCTTACATTTTTGAGCTTAAGGAAGAAATCTTATCAAGGACAAATGGCCTCCTCAACCTACAAGGGTTTCAAGGCTAATGATAAATTGACTGAGAAGTTTGATTATCATGCATGGAAGATGTCCTTGGATTTGGCGCTAGAAGATCAATATGTCATGGACTATGTACAGGGGAATATTCAAGTGTCTCCATCAAATGCAGTTGCTGCCGCGAAGACGAAGTATAGAAAAGGGGAAATCAAAGCAAAGATGATTATCCGGGATTCTATTCATAAGCACTTGGTTGCTTACATTTCTAAGCTGAAGACATCTAAGGAGATGTATGATAAGTTAGTGAGCATGTTCAGGGCTAGCAATGCTAATCAAATCCTCTTCTTCAAGAATCAATTGAAGAATATCAAGAAGGGTATAGATGAATCTATTCAATCCTATTTTATGAGGCTCACTGAAATTAGGAATAACCTCCTAGCTATTGGGGAAGCAATATCTGATCGAGAGATGGTTCTTATTGCACTTGGAGGTCTCCCCCGTGATTGACATGTATTCAATACCACTATTCTTAATAACAATGTGATTCCTGATTTTGATGAAATATTGACGAGATGCACTCAAGAGGAAACAAGAATGATGGAGTATGCCTCTAATGGGAATGGAAGTGACCCTACTGCCTTCGCCGCTCATGCAAAGAAGAAGAACCATGGTGGCCCGAGAAATCAAAACCATGGTAAAGCAAGCCCAAAGGAAGGAAGGGAAGATGCTACACTTGTAACAAGACTAGTCACTATGCAAGAGAGTGCACTAATAGAAGGGACTCTCCCAGAGATGATGACAACAACAACTCAAGAAGGAATGGCAGAACAACAGGTTTCAAGGAAAAAGGAAGGCTCCCTCTAATCTTAATGGAAATGGGCAACCTTTCAAGAGGTCAAGAAATTCCAGGTACGATGAGTCTAATGTTGTTGATAATAAGAGAAATGATTTTATTCTTGTACATTCCCTCTCCGATGCATCTCCAACCGACACCCTGGATGTCTGGTTAATTGATATTGGTGCTTCAAGGCACCTCACTAGTTATAAAGAAGCCCTTTCTGATTTGGTTGAGAAGGATACTAATCTGGAAATTATCCTTGGAGATAATGCCACATATCCTGTGAAAGGGACAAGGACTGTGACCCTCCATTTATCTCAAGGTCAAGTCATCTGATTACAAGATGTGTTGTATGTACTTGATTTGAAGAAGAACCTTGTGTCCATTTCGACAATGGAAGACAAAGGGTTCAAGGTGGCATTCGTTGATGGAAAGGTACTTATCTGGAAGAAGAACTTCAAGGAAGCTCTTTCTATTGGTTTTAGAGTTGATACACTCTACCAGGTTGGAAGAAGTCCATTGGGGGCTATGACATGTGATACAACTCTTCAAACAGAGTTATGGCACTGGAGGTTTGCACACCTTCATTACAAAGCCCTTCCCGAAGCAAGGAAGGTGGTGACAGGGATGCTCGAATTAAGAGATGATCATGAAGGTATATGTCAGGTTTGTGCCGAAGGGAACCATACAAGGGGGGCCATTCCCCTCAAGTTTCACAAAGACAACTGATATCTTGCAATTGATACATTCCGACTTATCTAGTATGTTGTCTGTGACATCCTTGGGAGGATGTTCCTATTACATGACTTTTACAAATGACTTCTCCCGCAAGACCTGGATATATTTTTTGAAGAAGAGGGACGAAGCATTCAAATGGTTTCATACCTTCAAGGCCTTGGTGGAAAATCAAAGCTTTGAGGACCAACAATGGGAACGAGTATTAGTCAAATGAGTTTAATGACTTTTGTAGAGAAGCTGGCATTAAGAGGGAGACCACAACTGCGTACACTCCTGAGAAAAATGGTGTTGCTGAAAGAAAGAACAGGACCATTGTGGAAGCTACCCGCGCCATGCTATGTGACCACGGTTTTTTGAAGTTTCTATGGGGAGAAGCTGCAAACACTGCTGTGTATGTTCAAAATAAATGCCCGCATTCTGCTCTGGACTCCAAAACTCCTGAAGAAGTCTTCTGTGGTAAGAAACCTGATGTTTCTCATTTTAGAGTTTTTGGTTGTCCTATTTACTTTCATGTGCCGAAAGAAAAGAGAAGCAAGTTGGATGCTTCTGGAAAGAAGGGAATGTTTGTGGGCTACAGTGAAACTTCGAAGGCATATAGAATCTATGTGCCTGGTCAAAGAGAAGTGGAGATATGCCACGATGTCACCTTCAATGAAGATGTTGCCTTCATGAAAATGAGAAATCTTCCTAACTCCAAGGAAGACAACGAAGATGAAGAAGCAGGGAAGCCAGAAGAGTCGAAAGATGACCTGATGCCCGATGTTGAAGGACCTATGGATCCCATTGATCCACCTCCTTCAAATAAGAGAAGACCCTCATGGCTTAGGGATACTCTCGAAGATGCCAAGAGACATATTGCCCCAAGGGGGACATTTCGTGAAAGCAAGAAGCCAAAGAGATACCAAGGGTATCTAGAAACCATGAGTACGATAGTACAATCTGAGCCTGGAACATTTGAAGAAGTCGTAAAGCATCAAGTTTGGAAGGATGCTATGCATGAAGAATATGAGTCCATTATTAAGAATGATGTCTGGGAAGTGGTCCCAAGACCAAAGGACAAATCTATTGTCACCTCGAAATGGCTCTATAAGATCAAGCATGGATCTGATGGAAGTGCTGAAAAGCACAAGGCAAGATTCGTTGCCCGAGGCTTCTCTCAAAAAGAAGGCATAGATTATTATGATATATTTGCACCTGTGGCCCGCTATACCACCACCCAATCTATTGTTGCCCTTGCTGCTACGCAAGGATGGAGTCTACATCAGATGCATGTGAAGATCGCTTTTCTGCATGGATCTATAAAGGAAGAGGTGTATGTGAAGCAACCTCTGGGGTTCTAAGTCCGAGATAGAGACACCCATGTATGCAGGTTGAAGAAAGCCCTCTATGGGTTGAAGAAAGCCCTCTATAGGTGGAAGCAAGCCCCTAGGGCTTGGTGCGAGGATAGATAGCTACTTGATGAAGTTGGGCTTCACTCGAAGTAATGTTGATCTGAACCTTTATTTTAAGGTTTATAGAGAAAGGCCTCTCATTTTGGTTCTCTATGTGTACGATCCTTTCCTAACAAGTGTTGACACTCTCATTCATCAGTGTTAGAGGGAGCTAGCTTCTGAGTTTGAGATGAAAGACCTAGGATTGATACACTACTTCCTAGGCTTGGAGGTCTAGCAGAGGCCAGGCGAGATTTTCCTTTCTCAAGGAAAATATGTCGTGAAGCTGCTGGAGAGATTTGGTATGGTGGATTTTAAGTCTGTGTCGACATTGATGGAACTCAACTTCAAGAAGTTGAGTGGAAACGTTGTTGGGCCCGTGCTAGCAAATCCTACCGAGTATCGACAACTCGTAGGGGCCCTGATGTTCTTACTGAACTCCCATCCGGACATATGTTTTGCAGTGAACACTTTGAGTCAACATATGGTTGAACCTCATCACATTCACTGGATTGGTGCCAAGAATCTGTTGAGATATCTTCGGGGCACAATCAACCATGGGTTGAGATACACTGTCGGGACTTTGAGACTCCATGGATATACTGATGTCGATTGGGCTAGCAGTGTGGTGGATCACAAAGCACATCTAGATGTTGCTTCACCTTGGGTTCTGCTTCGATATCTTGGATGAGCAAGACGCAAAAGTCAGTGACTTTGAGCACCACTAAGGCAGAATACATTGCAGCGAGTATGGCCTGTTGTGAAGTTGTTTAGTTGCGAAAGTTATTCAGTGAGTTGTTCAGGCATGTGCTACATACCACTGTTATCCTTTGTGATAACCAGAGTGGAATTCATCTTTCTGAGAATCCCGTGTTCCACGATCGATCCAAGCATAATGATATCAGGTACCATTTCATCCAGGATATGGTGCAGCGAGGCGCCGTAAGGCTCGATCATATAGGAATTGATGAGCAGGTCGCGGATATTCTCACGAAGCCCCTAGGGAAGGTCAAATGCCTAACCTTTCGTGAGAAACTTGGAATCGTGGAAAGACCCTATTCTGAGGGTCCTGTTTGAGTTTGTTAATTTTGGGCAACTAGGTCCAAACTCCATGTTGTGATACTCAGATGACGATGCCAATATTTTTATTGGATTCCTCTTTCGGAGAGGTGCAAGATCGATCTAAAGATCATCTTGATCCGATGAGCAGAACATTTATTTTGAATTAATTCCATTTATGTGCAAGGTCGACCATAATTGTAATGTAGGCTTGGAGCCCCAACAGATGTGTCACACACCTTCACTGATGGTGGATATATATAGGTCAACGTTGGAGGTCATTTTCACCTTCACTCATCACACATTCTCTCTCTGCATCTGATTGGTTCGATCATCATCTTGGAGGCTCCTCTTCACTCACATGTGGGAAAAAGCAGCAGCTAGGGTTTCGAACTGTTCTAGGGTTTCCAGCGCAAAATTGACTAGCGTTGACTTTGGCTAATGCTTGGTCAAATTGACCCGAAACTCTCCCTAAAATTTGATCTCCTCAATCCGCATTTTTTGGCACAAAAACTAAGGCTGGACGTTGACTTTGACTTGGCTGCGTTGACTTTTTGATGCTTTTGTTTTGGGTTGATCGTTGACTTTTGTTGACTTTGGATTGACCATTGTAGAGCTGTCTGAGAGGGTTGTGTGACACATTCTGGTTGGCTGACCGTGAGGAGACTTTGTTGGTTGAAGCATCCTATTGACCGCCATAACGCACCACAACACATATTTTGTTGATCAAGTTAAGTGTATTTTTGGCTTGTCTTCTGTCGATCTATTGGTATGTTTTATCAGCATTTTACTTTCATGTTTATGTGATTGCTATTTGATATCTGGTATAAAAGTAAAGTTGCATCAAGCATAGAACATCTACGAAAATTTACATGGTATCAGAGCTAAGGTGAAGACAAAGCCCAAGTTTGTATTAAGAGCAATCACCGAAGAAGTAGTATTTGTCAAGGACTCATGGGTACCTCAAATTATAATGGCTCAAAGTTGATGACAAGTTGACTGGCAAGGCTGAATTTCATGCCTAGAAGATGTCTTTGGATTTAATGTTGGAAGACCAAGATGTCATGGACTATGTGCAGGGCAAAATCCAAGAGCCTCCATCATCTGCACCTGCTGCCACCAAGTCAAAGTATAAGAAAGGGGAAATCAAAGCAAAGCTGATCATCCAGGATTCCATCCATAAGAGTCTGGTTGCCTACATCTCTAAGTTGTGCACATCTAAGGAGATGTATGATAAGTTGGTCAATATGTTCAGGGCCAACAATGCAAATCAAGTCCTTTTCTTTAAGAACCAATTGAAGAATCTTAAGAAAGACAGGGATGAATCCATTCAATCTTATTTTCTAAAGTTGACTGAAATCAGGAATAATCTTCTTGCCATTGGGGAGACAATAGCTGATCGAGAAATGGTTCTCACCGCACTTGGAGGTCTTTCCTCCGAATGGCATGTATTCATTACTACCATTCTCAATAACAATGTGATTCTTGATTTTGACGAAGTATTGTCGAGATGCACTCAAGAGGAAACAAGAATGATGGAATATGAAAATGAAGGTAATGCTACCTTCATCACTCGTGCTAAGAAGAAGAACAATGGTGGTCCAAGGAACCATGGAAGAGCAGGGGCCCAAGGAAAGAAAGGAAGATGTTACACATGTAACAAGACCAGCCACTATGCTTAGAGAATGCCCTAATAAGAAGGATTCTCCCGGGGATGATGACAACAACAACAACAACAGGAGGAATGGCAATCAAAGGAAGAACAGGTTCAAAGGAAAGAGGAAGGCTCCCTTTGGTCGCAATGGAAATGGGCAACCTTTCAAAAGGTCAAGAAATTCCAGGTATGAGGAATCTAACGTTGTTGATGATAAGAAAAATGAATTCATTCTTGTATCTACCCTCTCTGCTGCTTCTCCACCTGACACTATGCATGTCTGGTTGATTGAAAGTGGTAGCTCAAGGCACCTCATTGGGTTTAAGGAAGCACTTTCTGATTTGGTTGAGAAGGATACTAATCTGAAAATTATCCTTGGAGATAATGCCACCTATCCTGTGAAAGGGACTGGGACTGTGACCCTCCACTTATCTCAAGGTCAAGTCCTCCGCTTGCAAGATGTACTATATGTACCTGATTTGAAGAAGAACCTTGTGTTTATTCAAAGGTTTCAAGGTGGCATTCGTCGATGGGAAGGTACGCATCTAGAAGAAGATTTTCAAGGAAGCTATCACAATTGAATTTAGAGTTGATACACTCTACAAAGTTGGAGGAAGTCCACTGGGGGCTATGACATGTGATATTATTCGTCAAACCGAACTATGGCACCGAAGGTTTGGACAACTTCATAACAAAGCCCTTCCCGAAGAAAGGAAGGTGCTGACAGGGATTCCCGAATTCAAAAATGATCATGAAGGTGTATGTCAAGGTTGTGCCGAAGGAAAGCATACAAGGGGACCTTTTCCCTCAAGTGTCACAAAGACATCTGATGTGTTGCCCGTGACATCCTTGGGAGGATGTTCTTATCATATGACGTTTATAGATGACTTCTCTCGCAAGACCTGGATATACTTCTTGAAGAAGAAGGATGAGGCTTTCATGTGGTTTTGTACTTTCAAAGCCTTTGTGGAAAATCAAACAGGGAAGAAGATCAAGATTTTGACGACCGATAATGGCACTGAATATGAGACGAACGAGTTCAATAACTTTTGTAGAGAAGCTGGCATCAAGAAGGAGACCACAACCGTATATACTCCTGAGCAAAATGGCATTGTTGAAAGAAAGAACAAGACCATTGTGGAAGTTGCCCATGCCATTCTATGTGACCAAGTTCTTCCGAAGTTTCTGTGGGGAGAAGTTGCGAACACTATTGTGTATATACAAAATCGATGCCTGCATTCCGCTCTGGACTCTAAAACTCCCAAAGAGGTTTTCTCTGGTAAGAGACCTCACGTCTCTCATTTTGGAGTTTTTGGTTGTCCCGTTCATTTTCATGTGCCGAAGAAGAAGAGGAGCAAGTTGGATGCTTCTGGGAAAATGGAAATGTTTGTGGGCTACAGTGAAACTTCGAAGGCTTATAGAGTCTGTGTCTGGTCAAAGAGAAGTGGAAATTTGCCACGATGTTACCTTTGATGAAGATGCTTCCCTCAGGAAAGTGATAAATCTTTCGAACTCTGAGGGAGATCATGAAGTAAGGTCTGGGAATCAGGAAGAACCGAAGGATGAGATGATGCCCGATGTTGAAGGACCGATGGACCCCATTGATCCACCTCCTTCAATGAAGAGAAGACCCTCATGGCTCCAGGATACTCTCGAAGATGTCGAGAGACATATGGCCCCAAGGGAGGCATTTCGTGAAAGCAAGAAGCCAAATAGATACCAAGGGTATCTAGCAGCCATGAGTACAATCGTACAATATGAGCCTAGATCTGTTGAAGAAGACGTAAAGCATCAAGTCTGGAAGGATGCTATGCACGAAGAGTACGAGTCAATTATGATGAATGATGTCTGGGATGTGGTTCCGAGACTGGAGGACAAAGTTGTTGTCACCTCGAAATGGCTCTATAAGATCAAGCATGGATCTGATGGTAGTGCTGAAAAGTTCAAGGCAAGATTCGTTGCTCGAGGCTTCTCTCAAAAGGAAGGCGTAGACTATGATTATATATTTGCACCTGTGGCCCGATATACCACCATCTGATCTATCATAGCCCTTGCTGCTACGCAAGGATGGAATCTTCATCAGATGGATGTGAAGACCGCCTTTCTGCATGGTTCGATAAAGGAAGAGGTGCATGTGGAGCAACCTTTGGGATTCGAAGTTCAGGATAGAGATACCTATGTATACAGGTTGAAGAAAGCCCTTTATGGGTTGAAGCAAGCCCCCAGGGCTTGGTACAAGAGGATAGATAGCTACTTGATGAAGTTGGGCTTCACTCGTAGTAATGTTGATCCAAACCTTTACTTCAAGATTGATAGAGAAAAGCCTCTCATTCTAGTTCTCTATGTGGACGATCTCTTCCTGACAGGTGTTGACCCTCTCATTCATCAGTGTAAGAGGGAGCTCGCTTCTGAGTTCGAGATGAAGGACCTAGGACTAATGCATTACTTCCTAGGCCTGGAGGTCTCGTAGAGACCTGGCGAGATTTTCCTCTCTCAGGAAAATATATTGTGAAGTTGTTGGAAAGATTTGGAATGGTGGACTGTAAGTCCGTGTCGACACCAATGGAGCTCAACTTTAAGAAGTTGAATGGAAGCGTTGTTGGGCCCGTGCTAGCAAATCCTACCGAGTATCGTCAACTCGTAGGGGCCCTGATGTTCTTAGTGAACACCTATCTGGACGTATGTTTTGCAGTGAACACTTTGAGTCAACACATGGTTGATCCTCATCACATTCACTGGATTGGTGCCAAGAATCTGTTGAGATACAATATCGGGAGTTTGAGACTCCATGGATATATTGATGCCGATTGGGCTGGCAGTGTGGTGGATCGCAAGAGCACCTCTGGATGCTGCTTCACACTTGGGTCTGCTTCGATATCTTGGATGAGCAGGAAGCAGAAGTCAGTGGCTTTGAGCACTGCTGAGGCTAAATTCATTGCAGCGAGTATGCCCTGTTATGAAGCAATTTGGTTGCGAAAGCTCTTCAGTGAGTTGTTCGGGCATGTACTAGATACCACCGTTATCCTTTGTGATAACCATAGTGGGATTCGTTTGTCAGAGAATCCCGTGTTCCACGATCGATCCAAGCATATTGATATCAGGTACCACTTTATCCGGGATATGGTACAGCGAAGCGCCGTAAGGCTCGATCATATAGGAACGAATGAGCAGGTCGCGAATATTCTCACAAAGCCCTTAGGGAAGGTCAAGTTCCTAACCTTCCGTGAGAATCTTGGAATTGTGGAACGACCCTATTCTGAGGGTCCTGTTGGACGATGAGCTCTGGGAGCTCCAGGGGCCTTGGGGATAGCTTCTTGGAGCTATAAGCAACCACATGGCTAGGCTTGTCGAACCTTGTTGGTGTGCTTCTGCCCCACCGTTATGATATTGAGTTGGTTCACCTCTCTTTGATCTGTGCCCCGTATGCATCCTACCCATGGAGTCCCAGACTCATGGGAAGTACCTCTCATCTTCGCCAATGAGGTGGGAAAAGCTAGAGACCAGTAGCAAAGACCAATGGACGCATCGGAGAATGTCGTACTCCCTATGTCTAGGATTGCACGTGTCCAACCACTTGATCTGGGATCAAGTCTAGTGAGGTTTCGGACCTCTGAGCTGATTTTGTCAATTAGGAGTGATGTCTTTGTGACTCACCTTTTGTTCCAAAATAAAGAAGCCAACAAAGCAAGTTACGGCGGGATGACGCACGATGTTTGGATGGCACAGGTGGATGGATTTCTCCCTAGTTGAGAGGGAGTGTTAATTTTGGGCAACTAGGTCCAAACTCCATGTTGTGATCTCAGATGACGATGCCAATATTTTTATTGGATTCCTCTTTCGGAAAGGTGCAAGATCGATCTAAAGATCATCTTGATTCGATGAGCAGAACATTTATTTTGAATTAATTCCACTTATTTGCAAGGTCAGCCAGAATTGTAAAGTAGGCTTGGAGCCGCAACAGATGTGTCACACACCCTCACTGATGGATATATATAGGTCAACGTTGGAGGTCATTTTCACCTTCACTCATCACACATTCTCTCTCTGCATCTGATTGGTTCGATCATCATCTTGGAAGCTCCTCTTCACTCACACGTGGGAAAAAGCAACAACTAGGGTTTCGGACTGTTCTAGGGTTTCCAGCGTTGACTTTGACTTTGGTTAATGCTTGGTCAAACTGACCCGAAACTCTCCCTAAACTTCGATCTCCTCAATCCGCATTTTTTGGCACAAAAATCGAGGCTAGACGTTGACTTTGACTTGGCTGCATTGACTTTCTGATGTTGTTTTGAGTTGGCCGTTGACTTGACAGCACTGAATTTTGTTGACTTTGGGTTGACCGTTGTAGAGTTGTCCGAGACTGTTGTGTGACACATTTTGGTTGGCTGACCGTGAGGAGACTTTGCTGGTTGAAGCATACTGTTGAACATCATAACGCACCACAACACATATTTTGTTGATCAAGTTAAGTGTATTTTTGGCTTGTCTTCCGTCGATCTATTGGTATGTTCTATCAGCATTTTACTTTCATGTTTATGTGATTGCTATTTGATATCGGGTATAAAAGTAAAGTTGCATCAAGCATAGAACATCTACGAAAATTTACAGAGTTGGACTACGAGCTCTGGGAGCTCCAAGGGGCTTGGGGATAGCTTCTTGGAGCTATAACCACTCATGAGGCTAGGCTTGCCAAACCTTGTGGTGCTTTTGCCCCATCGTTATGATATTGCGTTGGTTTGCCTCTCTCTGATCTGTGCCTCATACGCATCCTACCCATGGAGTTTCGGACTCATGGGAAGTACCTCTCATTTGGCCAATGAGGTGGGAAATGTGGATAGAGACCATAGCAAGACCGATGGATGCTTCGGAGATTGCTGTACTCTCTATGTCTAGGATGGCACGCGTCCAACACCTTGATCTGGGATCGAGTATGATGAGGTTTTATCCTCTAAACTGACTTCGGGTCAGTAAACTAACTTCGGGTTAGTATGAGACTCTTTTGAGTCTGAGAGAGGTTTTTACCTCTAAGCTGACTTCGGGTCAGCTGTGTGTGATGTCTTTGTGACTCATCTTTTGTTCTGAAATAAAGAGCCAGCAAAGCAAGTTATGGCGGGATGACGCACGATGTTTGGTTTGGTACATGATGGATGGCACTTGTGGACAGATGGAGTTCTCCCTAGTTGAGAGGGAGTGTTAATTTTGGGCAACTAGGTCCAAACTCCATGTTGCACTGCTCATATGACGATGGTCATATTTTTGTTGGATTCCTCTTTCGGAGAGGTGCAAGATTGATATAAAGATCATCTTGATCGGATGAGTAGAACATTGATTTTGAATTTATTTTCCACATGTGCAAGGTCGGCCAGATTTATCCCACATGCCTAAGAGATGTGTCACACACCCTCATTGATGAATATAAATTGGAGAGACTTGGAGGTCATTTTCTCATCATCTCATCACACATTCTCTCATTGTGATCTGATTGGTTCGATAGCCTTTGAAGGCCCTTTTCCCCTCACACGTGTGGAGCGAAGCTGTTGTTTTCTGCATTGATTTGTTTAGGGCTTTATGTTTTCTACGTTAATCTGTTTAGGGCTTTTCTGTTGCAGCGTTGACTAGCGTTGATCGTGGTCAACCCTTGGTCGTTTGACCTCAATCTTCTGCAAAAATTCTGATTTTAGGAGGTCGTACAGCTGGGCACTAAAATCGAGGAATTCCAGGTTGTTTGGCCGAAACACTAGTTTGTTGGGTTGACTTTTCTGAAGCTGCCTGCGCTAACTTTTCTATATTGTCCCTAGTTTGACATGCGTTGACTTGTGATGAGCTGTCTTTGAGGGTTGTGGGTGTGACACATGAAAGTGTTGGCTAACCGAAAAAGACTTTGTTGGTTGAAGCATCCTACTGACCGTTGCAACGCAACAATATCTCATATCTTTGCTGGACATAAGGAATTGTAAATCTGATCTATATTTGGCTTGTCTTCTATTGATCTATTATTGTGTTCTATCAGCATTTTACTTTCAAGCAGAGAGATTGAAGTAAAAGTGCATCAAGCATAGAACACCATTGTTATCTAAATTTAACACCAACCCATCATCCCCTGAAACTTGAGGGTCTACTCTAGCCATTCCAGACATACACCCGTTTCCCCTCCCCTAGTTCCCCATTCCAAAAACTTGTTCAACATAGGTAAATCATTAATGAGCCATATATAATCTAGACATACAAGAAATACCATTTTAAATATCTACTTCATATAAAGCATTTTAGGAAAGCTTTGACTCACTTTTAGAATGAAAACAAGGGACAACACCATAAAAATTGTGGGAATTGTTGGATTTCTTCAATGAAGACTTCTTTAGAAGTTAATTTCCACGACTACAATTTTTTATCACTATCCTATTCCTTTATCTTTGTTTTAGTGTTGCTTCTTATGAAATATTGACCAAAGTAATTTGGTCATTATTGTCCTCTCAAGTTCACACAATAAGTTCCCAACACATTTGATACAGATGGGACATGACCAAAGCATGGAGTGGCCATTGAGATTCTATTGAAAATCATATAGTTTGCAGCCATGAATTTTCTCATGGTTCTCATGATGAGATTTTTTACCATATCTATTTAGCAATGGAGTAAGATAGAAATAGGAAGCGAAAGTATCATTTGTTCCAATTCAATGAGAAAGCTATCTATAGTTTAGACGTACAAGAGAAATGTCATTTAAATATCTAGTTCACGGATAGAACATATTGGAAAGGCTTTGTTTTAGTTGAGAATGGAAACAAGGAATGATATAGCAAAAATTGCATTAATTTTCAAATTGTATCACATGACCTTATTTACAAGTGGGATTTCTCTTGACTCCAAACTTTCTGTCCTAATGGTGGCCCTTTATTTATGTTAATCTAGCAATGCACAATGCCTTGATACAACCAAATTATTGATTGTAAATGACGTTGCTTCCTATGGAAGATTAATCAAAATATTCTACTCAATTGTTCTCGCAAGTTCTTAGATTAAGTTATCATGGCATATTGGTGCTGTGAGGACATTATCAAAACTAAGAAAAGGCTCAAAGAGTGTTTTCAAATTCTATTATTATTTTTCATTTAGGAAATGCAATCAAAGAAATTAAGTCTTCATCATAGTAAATTGATGAGATGGAAAAGGAAAGAGAAACATGGATTTGCCTTGTATCCATCTAAAGCACTTTGAACGAGTTGTGATATCTCTACAAAGACCTCATCCTGTTCAGCTTCTGGTCCAAATACTTTATCAAAGCTAAATGAATGTTTTTGTCCTGCCAAATAGAGCAAACACATCATTATAATAGGATACTTAATTTAAATACTTGTACTAAAAGAAGCATGATATCAAGGAATAAAACTTCAAGTAAGAATTCACCGAAGGAGTTTATATCAGCTATTGAGATACTAATGCTTGATATATTAGTGTGGAGTTTACCTGGACCCTGTATTAGGTCAATGCTACGGCCAACAAGCTCAGTCGATGTAGGATATTGCAGAATCGGTGACTCTACACTTATGCAATCATCTTCTGGCAATATTGGTCTTACTCTACAAAAGACCCTAATATTTCCTTTAAGTTCCTGAAATGTATAGGTCAAACACATTAGTTTGATATAAAAGAAACATAAAGATAACTGTGTAATGAGGTCAAAAATATATGCTTGCAAATTACCAAGATAGTGTTGTGCAACTTTCTTCTTAGAAGCTCTCCTTCAAAATTTTTAAGTTCAGCTTCTTCAAGGCGTTTTTGCAAATCTTCAATTGTTTGCTTTTGTTCGCCATCTATGGCTTTGTATTGTAAGGAAGATGTTTCTGCTATCTACATGCATAAGTATATTGTGAATAGGATGCACCCAGTTCGTCATAATAAAATGAAATTCTTTATTCAGAAGATGGAAGTATTTCGAACAAATTTTGTAAATGTCTTGAACGTTGGCTTACCTCTAGCTTTTTATTTGCAATTTCAAGCTTTATGCATAAGTTTCTTATATGTTCATTCTGGGAGGAAAAACTTTCCTACAGAATAAAACCATTATTGTTTAGATATGTCATTTCTTGATGATGAAAAAGACCAACTTTTACAGTCATAAAGGTAATCAGTTCACTCTCATAAGCTTACCTCTAAAGCCGTTGTTTTGGTAGCAAGTTGTTCAAGCTCTGCAGCAGACTTGCCAGTGCATTCCCTGTATTTTGCAACCTCAGATGACAAATTCTGCACTTGTGCAGCCTGTTGATCTCTATCATCTGTAGCTCGTTGAAGATCAACACGAAGACGGTCAATCTCTTCCATAAGTATTTTTTTTTGCTTTAGGGTTTCCTGTTGGGTGGCCTGGATTACCAAAGAACATCATTTGCTAACACTTGTTGAAACTTGACATTCAAGATATCTTTTCAAACTGCTTAATGAGTTAAAATAAATGACAATTTGGCGATAAATTATTAAATCAATAAACAGAGAGCAACCCAGGCTATCTCATGATTACCTATGACATGACATAAAGTAAGTTAATATTAACACCTACTCAATCTACCAGACACGACACTGTCGAAGGCTCAAACCTACCATGAAGAAGAAAGTGGAGACAAATATGCTCTTGAATTATGGAAGTAAAAGAAGCGCTTACTTATATACAACAGAAAGAATAAGTACGTTTGAAACCTATTCTTTAATATATCATGCTGAAAACCAGGGGAGGCACCTTTCAAGCAATCAAGCAAAACCTCTAAGCAGGCCCTTGCTCTATTATAACCGTCTGTTAACAATATCTTCAAATGAACAAATAAGCAATGTGCATTAAGTTTCGTGTAAGCATTAAGTTTCTAGGGTACGAAGAATGCTGAATATAAATATTATAGAAAGTACAGAGAACTCACTCTAGTATTAACCAGCTGTTCCTGAATAGCTGCTGAATGACCTCTCAAACTACTTAAAGTTTCCATTATAGTTGTTTTTTCTTTCTGAATACGAGAAATAGTCTCTGCATTAGATGCAGAATCACTTTGAAGCTTGCTATTGTACTGCTGTAAACTGGCATTGTACTGCTGCAATCGCTTGTTGATATCCTGAAGAGATGCCACCTGTTTCCGTATACATGTTACTCATTGCATTGTGAATGTATATTATGTAAATGCTACAAAAAAAGGAACTTGAGTGCCCTTGACGCATGAAGTTGTTGAGTCAAATACAAATGACTACACCTGTTCATTTGCACTTGACGCCTCCTTCTGGGCTTTATCAAGCTCTCCAGACAGGTGACTACTCATTTTTTCAGCTGCTTGCCGTGCTTCTATCTCATTTTTCTGAGATTCAATTAGAGCCTGTAATAAGAGAATTATCAGGTTGTGAGCTAACAATTTCAGAGCAACAATGGTTTGACAAATTCAGGTGACCCATTAAATATACAGAACCCCATTGTCAATAGCTAAAAGTTTATCAGTGAATGTACAGAAACCCCTTTTCAAAAAACAGTATCTATTAGTAAAATTGCATAAACCCATCTCTGACTACTTTACGATTAAGAAATACAAAGGTGAAGCTGGTGACTTCTTGAGCCGTTCACCAGGGTTCCAATCTCCCAGAGGATATGTTCTCCATGGACCAGTTCGCCATGCACAAATTGAACCACCCGTTGTTCTTCCAATCTAACATGTAGAAGCATCACTTTCACGAAAAAACGAAATAAAAGGAAGATGAATGACCTCTTTTTCAGCTTCGGCTTTTGAAAGCCTGTCTTGTGCAGAACATAACGCATTCTTGAGGTCAAGAATAGTCATCTGTAACTCTTGCTCCCGGTTTTTGAAAGCTTCCTCTAATATCACAGATAACCGTTATAGACCATGATCAATACAGTGTAAATCAATAAGAATATAGTAGTAATACCCAATAGATGAATCTTCAGACAATAATTTTATCAAGAATTCCTGATGCTAATTAACCTGTCAATGACTCAATACCTGTCTGCTTGTGTTCATTGATTTGACTCAACATCTGATTTTGTAATTGCTCCTTCTCTAGATTACAGGATTCTTCTAGTTCACGAAGCCAGCGAATGCAGGCTCGGAGTTTCTTGATATATTCTGTCATTTGCTCACTCTTGGCCTGTTTATCATCAAAAACATCTGCGATTAAGCACTCCAGTAATTATCAACAAACACAGTAACATCGAAAACAAGGTCTCGTATGCACCTCGAGTTCATGAAGCTCGAGGTTATTATCAGTGACATCTAAAACCGGGTCTTGTCTTGTTTATCGTCAAACTCATCTGCGATTAAGCACTCCAGTTACTATCAACTAACACGGTGACTTCTAAAACCGGGTTTTGTATGGACCTTGAGTTCCTGAAGTTCAAGGTCGCATTTCTTGAATACCAATATTCAAAGCACTGGTAATTTGTGTGAATTTCGACATGTTTGCAAACTTCGAAGTATCAAACAAGGGTTTTATATGGGTTTGTGTCCATATTCAAGGCACCCAACGCACTATTCAGTTTAATGTGGCGTTACACACACAAAGTGTTGATGCATCCCCCTACCCCTACCTGAGTTGTAGAGCAACTCGATGCAATGATAGCTTATGAACATCTAGCTGTATCTTGTTCTGAACTCCTTGTAGAGCTCTGCGCTCTACCCTTAACATTTAGCTGTTTGAAATGCAGAAATAGACCAAAAAAAGAACTAGAGCTCTAAGAAAAGCATACCTTGTAATCAAATTTAGTTTTTCCCTTAATCTTCATATTGAGCAGGGCTTCAACGCCATCTTTAGTAAAAACTTCTGAAACATCCGTTTGCGCATTGGGGTTCCCACTGTCAGCAAGATCCGACAGTTCTTGACCGGCAATCACTTCAGAAAAGGCTTGGCGAGCCCTTATCTTTGGGGAAGCAGCCATTACCTTAGTCCCAAAAATATCACGCCCAATCCTCTGTTTCTTATCATAGGGGCTACCAATCACCTCCCCTTGATTTTCCTTATGCTGCATTTTTCAGAGACAGAAAATCATCATTAAACATAGATAGACTCGTTTTCATGATAAAAATCGTTATCAGTATAGAGCAACCTTCGCAAAAGTAAATATTTATCGGTAAATTTACATAAATCCATTTCAGATCTAGATTAAGATCAAGAAATGCAGATATGAGAATAGATATCTATGTATTTTTACTTACACTATAAGGACTCTTATGTGCACTGGCAGGGGATTTGGGTTGCTTTGCAAATGCCTTCATTTTCGATCTGTAAAACTCTGTTTTCTTTTCAACAAAACTTGAGCTCCCAACCTTACAGTGCTATCAATGTCTGTGTATTAAACACATATCAGTGTTCTAAGTGCTCTTTGTGACCACAAGCAACCCTTATCTAGTGTCGTTCGCTAAATAAGAACCCAGTGAAGCCAGCAGTACTCAATCTCACATCTGGTATAAAGATTGGAGTGGGCAGGGCTGGATTGAGAAAAAGCCAGACAAGATGACCGTTGAATGTTGAATCTGGCAGACATTCATTTGGTGGGGTTAGTGCAAATTTGAAATCAGAAATTCAAATGCACGTGACCTTTGCAACTTTGGGAGGTAATAATGCCCATGGTTTGACTGTTGGCCATAGATCCATACATGATAACATCGGAGGTCATCGAGATTTCAAATTTTGGGAATCTTTTTAATCAAATTAATTTTTACTTTCAAAAAGTCTCAAAGGCTTTGCAAAGTAGGTGTTTTTTTGGGGGGATTCACACGAGGTTTCCTTTTAAGTAGGACATTTATGTTGCGAGGAGATTTCTTTTAAAGCCCAAATTAATATTTAATGTGTTGGAAAATAATAAGGTATATAATAAAATTAAAATGCATGTGTAACAAAGCAAAGTTATAAATTATAATAAATATTGAATAATAAGTTAAAGTTTTATTTAATTTAAAAAATTTGGGTAGACTAGTTTCATTTAATAAAGTTATAAGGTTGTAGCTTCTCTATGTATAAAAGTTAAATTATGATAGAATTTTAAATATAAAATAAAATTTTATGTAATTAATTTAGTTATATTAATTGAATGGTTGATAAGTATTGATAAGTATCAATTTATGATAACCAAAATACTTATTCTAAAATTATAATTTTATTTTAAATTGTTATTATTTTAAAATAGAAACCAAAATACTTATTGTAAAATTATAATTTTATTTTAAATTATTATTATTTTAAAATTGAAACCAAAACACTTATTGCAAAATTATAATTTTATTTTAAGTTGTTATTATTTTAAAATTGAAACCAAAACACTTATTTTCTCTTGGTTTGCAAGAGCACTTACTATCTCTTGAGCATTTTTGTAGAAGGGTGAGGATGCAAGTCAATATTAGCAAAACGAAAGTAGTGGTTTTCTCTAAAAAAATAAAGCATAATCGGCATAAGTTCTACTTTGAAGGCAACATTCTCGAAGAAGTTGTGGATTACAAATACCTCGCAATTGACTTAAATGGAAATCTAAGATGGGATGGTTGTAGAAAGAAAAGAACTTTGGGGGGTGGAAAGAATTTTATGATTTTCAAAATAGGTGTAGAGAGGTAGAGTTATGGGACTCGAAAACCACTCAAACTCTTTTTGGGATTCTAGTGATTCTAGTGATTCTTTATGGTTTTGAACTATGGACCAGCAGTACATCTGACATGCAGTGGAAACAAATTGAGAAAAATCAGAAGTGTTTGATTACAAACAAATTCAAAATTAAAAGTGCAATTCCTTATGCTATCTTGTTAAGTGAAACAAGGGTTGCTCCTATTGAAGCAATTGCTATGGCACGAGTCATAAGGTATTTAACAAAAATTGAGCAAATGGAGGAGGGCATATGGCCTAATAGATTATAATAACTCAGATAAACAGAAAATGTATATTTATATTATTGATAAAAGATGAGATGATTACAATTGGGAGAGACCAAGGCTTTAAATACAGTCGTATGGTGTCTCTTGGTGAAGCGGCATGATCTTTGATCATGCCCTTTTGCCTAATAAAACCTAAGACAATTATATTAAATATTAATTGATAATTTGTACATAACATTGTCTTCCTCTCAAAGATGCTTTGTCCTCAAAGCATACACAACGACAAATGTTGTTGACGAAATGCTTCGGTATCCCAAGAGGCGGGCTCTTGCTTTTTGAGATGACCCCTCATTTAAAAGATCTTGGAGTATCTTCTCAATTTCAGTCTTTTGGTGATGCAGATAGCGATATGGCTTGGTGTTGACAGGGTCTGATCATGCTTTGACTTCTATTGTATGTTCAATTTCCCTATTAGGAGGCATTTTCATGGGCAGGCCTTGGAATACTTTTTCGTGTTTCTGAATTAGCCCTTGTACTTCTAGTGACCCTGCACTGATTATTTTTGCAGGCACTGATTATTTTTGCAGATAATATTTCTAACTGGTGACATTGTATGATAGAGGCTGGCGCTCCTTTTCGAATCATTTTCATCATCTGGGATGATGACACGATTTGATTTTCCGGTGCTTGGAATGCATATAACTTGTGCTTCTGCCCTTCCCACTTAAAGCTTATAAACTACTTTTGATGGTTGGCAGAATAAGTACCTAAGGTTTGTAGCCATTGGATTCCTAAGACCACATCTACTCCTCCTAATGGTACGGTGTAGAATGGAGATTCTAAATTAAAGTCTTGAATCTACAATTTGACCTTATGGCATTCCCCTACCTTCTCAATCTTCTTACCATCGACCACCATTACCTTCATATTGGGCATGGGAAACGTAAAGATGTTGAGTCTTTTGGCCATGGTTGAATCTAAAAAAATTGTGGGTGTTACCAGTGTCGAGGAGAACCATTACGTTGTTCTTCTTAATATTTCCTTTTAGTTTTAGTGTCTAAGGTTGTGATATACCTGTCATAGCTGATAATGACACCTGCGGAATGCTTTCATCATCTAGTTCTGGAGAGAACTCTAGGGTGTCTACATCTGATTCATCATTGTTAGAGTCATTAGTTGCTTCACAATTATACAGATTCTTTGTCTCTTTTCCTTTAGCGCACCTATGCCTAGGGTCCCACTTTTCGTTGCAACATTTGCACTTGCCCTCTCTCATCCTTTGCGTTTCCACGTTAGATTTTTCTCCTTCACGAAGATGGAGTGGGACATATTTTGCGTTATCTATATTTTCAAATTGAGGAAATCTTCGTCTTGAATATACTCTTTCCGGCATTGACCAGAATAACTTTTCGAATTTCTTTTCAGTCGCTTTTTCTTTCTGTCTTGCTAGTTCTATTGTCGTAATGTCGTGAAGCTCGAGCTCTACTTTTATATGGGTTTTAAGTCCCGAAATGAAATATTGGACTAGACGAGATTCTGACAATCCAGGTACTGATGTCGCTAAAGTCTCCCATTCTCGAGTGTACTCATCCACATCTCCTTTTTGGCGCAATTTGATGAATGTTGAAAATAATTCTTCTTCCTTTATACCTTGGAATCTTTTAAAGAAAGCATCCTTAAATTTTCTCCAACTAATAGCAAGCGTCGTCTTTTTCCACTACATATACCAATTATATGCTTCTCCTTCCATTTTCATGGAAGCATGCTTAATTTTTTCGTCATCACTGTCAATGTCGTAAATCTCAAAATATTCTTCAGCTTTATTAAGCCATGCAACACTGCCTTTTTCGTTACCATCGAACTTAGGCAGCTCGATTTTTTCTCTTCGTTAATATGCTGCTAACGGTGGAGCGAAAAAAGGATTTTGATAGTTGAATGCATTCCAAAGCTCCTTATTTTGAAAATTTGCATTACTATCTTCTTGATGGTGTGGGGATGATGTTTTGTGAGAATCGGTTTTTTTCATGATGATCTTCTAAATTCCCTAAATCGGTTGAATTGTTCTGTTGATTATGTCCAATATTCTAGAATATGTGTTCTTGCGTCATATTTATCTTGTCGCAAATAGCGGTTAGCATCAGCACTGCTTTATTATGATTGTATGTGGACTCGCTATGGTCTTGCCCAATTTGTCTTTCTATCTAATTTGTCGTGTCTTGAAGTTTTTTGATGTCGTCGGAATGTCCCGTAACCTTATCCTCAAGATCGATTAATCTTTTAGTGAATTCATCATAATTACTGATCTTACTCTCAAGATCGATCAACCTTTTGTTAAAATCGGCCATCGATATTGATGAAGACATCGAGTGGATCTAAGGTCGTGTATATTTATCTGCCAATTTTTTTTAATTTTTTAATTTATATATATATATATATATATATATATATATATATATATATATTAATTGTAAATTATATAATATATTATATAATTCCAAAAAAAAAGTTCATTCTATTCAAAAAATTAAACAAGGAGACCCTAACTTACGATTCTAAATTACTACTTTAATTATTGGTCAACGTAACTTTTTTAAATTGCTGACCACACCGGTTCGTGTAGAGTCACAATTACGATGAATTAAGTCCACGCTATCCAATTGATGGCACAGTAGCAGATGCCCACACAGCAGTTTAGCAGACAATTACACAACAACAAATCACGTGTTGATAGGACGGCAAATGGTCAAGCCAGCAGACGGTGATGGAAAAGGCACAGCGGAGGTGATGGTATTTGGCACGATTTTTGGAGTGGTGGAGGCCGAGGACAGCGGCTAAAGCACAGCGAATGGTTGGAGGCGGTTAGGAAGACAAGGCAGGTCACGACAACATTTGACGGGTAACAGGTAACGTGGAGAATGAACGGAACACGGTAGAGTGAACCACGAATGGTTGGAACGATGTTGTTGGGAGCATTGACAGGTTAATGGTGGGGATGACTGCAGCAAATCGACGAGGAATATTGGGTGGGTTTGATGAACAACGAATATGGTGAAAGATGATGGACGATGAAGCAAAAAAACAAACTGTGCAACGAAGTGTCCAAAGAACCGACCCGGTGTATCGATGGTGTGGTGTGGGTAGGGGCAGCGGAGGAATTACACGGCAGAGGTAGCAGAAGGTAACCCTTAGTAGCTAGATGACAACAACTGGAAAGCAGGTGGCAGTAGTAGTGGTGATAATGTGGAGGGAGCCAGAGTGAATTGATCACACATATCCTGAAGAGCGACCGCTCTGATACCAGATGGAGTATAATAACTCAGATAAACAGAAAATGTATATTTATATTATTGATAAAAGATGAGATGATTACAATTGGGAGAGACCAAGGCTTTAAATATAGCCTTATGGTGTCTCTTGGTGAAGGGGCATGATCTTTGATCATGCCCTTTTGCCTAATAAAACCTAAGACAATTATATTAAATATTAATTGATAATTTGTACATAACACCTAAGGTTGTATTTAATGACATATTGTGCAAAAGAAAGAAGACTTGGATGCAGAAAAATAACAAATGGTTTAGTAAATGGGGTATTTGCTTGAATATGTGTCTCATAAATAGTAAAGAGATAAAAACTTTTGTTATGGATAAGTTCCACAAGTGTACTTGGGATAAGGAGCTAGGGAAAAAGAAAAATTATTATACTGAAATACTTAGTCCCACTCATAATCATCAACAAAAAGCTTACATGGAGGCCAATATTTCTTAGAGAGCCAAAATTCTTATTGCCCAGTTAAGGACTAATTCTCATCAACTCTGTTGTGAAACGGGGCACTGGAAAAGGCCAAAAGAAGGGTGGGAGGAAAAAGTATGTATTTTTTTTCTTCCGGAAAAGTGGAAATAGAAAATCATTTCGTTTTAGAATGCGAGACCTTCAAAGACAGCAAGGAAATTTATGCAGATATTATGGTAGCTAGCTCTTGGGATAATCTACTCGGTGAGGGGTTTGTCAAGAAGTGCATTTATTGTGAAGCTTCACAGGAAAAGGACCGAATACAACAACCAGATGAAGAAGCAATTTGTCACATAGGCTATCTTTAGCCTCGTGGACGTTAAAATAATTTTGTTCTTTCTTTCTTTCTTTTAAATTGTTATTATTTTAAAATTGAGGCTCATGTGAGATTTGAATAGTGTTGAGCTTTTCATTGGAAGATATTTTGAATAAAAAAAAGCATGTAACAAGATTCTTAACCATGGAGATTCACCCTATTATATCATTGAGACGTTAAATAGGCTTTTTTATGTTAGGGTAATTAGTTTTCATCGTCAAATGTATTTTCCATGTCCTTTAATTTTCAGTTTTTGAATAAGTTGAGCCGATGACCATTGTTTTTATCATAGCCTCAAAGGTCATTATTTGACATTGTCGAGTTTCTATCATCAAAGGTTCGCCAAAAGCATGAAAGTGTGTCAAGTTAATGGAAGTCATGGTCATGCATGTTTATATGGTCAAGTCGAAAGGGGTTATGTATTTGTTGTCCGTCGATCAGAATTGTCTAAATTGAGTTTATGGCAGTCAGAGTCTGATGGTCATGAGGTGTGGTCATTAAAAATATTCCACTTTTCTATCCCCTATTCTTATCTATCCCATGCTTCCCTATTTCACACCCCTTCATATATTACTTCCCTTCTTATATATCATTCACCTAACATAACTTACACCCTATACCTTTCTCACATCCCATTTACCTATCATTCCTACTACATTTACCCCCCCCCGCTTTCATTCTAAACCTATTCCCCCCACAATATCACTACCATCACTTATAACATGACACAACCCTCATGTAAAACATACAACCCCCCCATACCTAAGAGATATCATATTCATCACTTTTAAATGATTCCCCCATACTTTGTTACACATGCCAAGTTAAGTGGAGCACCCCAAAACTTCAATTCAAACATCATTTCACTACAAGACACGGGCTAATTCAAAATCATTATGTCGCCTTAATCTCATGCATTGTACACACATTTTGCGCTAATCACTGGATAAACTATAAACACAACAAGTCGTAGATTGATCCCTGGCTAACAGTGAAATGGGAATAGGATCGCCCTTACAGTTGAAAGCCTGCTATGCACAAGCACTGCGCAAACAGTTCGTTGCATAGTGTTGCGCAGCGATCCTCCAACAAGCTGCACAGCATTGACATGGGTCAGAGTTTCACTTTCAGCTAAGTCTGAGGTAGGAGTCTTAGTGCCTAAGCCTAATCTTTGTTCATAAGTATAATTCGTGGTTAGTTGAGTTAGGCTAATCCACCGTTTCCAAAGTGTTACGCAAAATACCATGTGAGCAGCAGTCATCGTACTTTCTCTATATCTCCTAAACCCTACACCCATTTTCCTGACAATTTTGCAGTAGATGTATGGGGATGAGATGAACTAACCCAATTAATTTCAGCTCAAAATCCTTCACGGTTTTTAAGAAACGAGCTACTGTCGCCTACAACTATTTTTGGATTTTTTTGACATCCGTGAGTTAGATTTGGCTCAAATTTTTTTTGGATGTGCACCATGATGATATTAACATGCTGTAAAAATTCAACTTAATTGAATTTACTGTTTGGGAGATATGCCCAAAACACAGGCTCGCTACACAGGTGCTACAAGTGGTATGGAGCATTTTGAAGATGCCAAGTGTCAGGGAACGTGTGGAATGGTCCATTGCCTACTCAGAGGTCTACTCAATGCCCAGTCATTGGCCAACTGTCCTCCAGCACATAAGAAAGCATATTAACATGGAATTGTTGTGCAACAAATCCTGAGTTGCCTTTTCCAGTTTCATCATCAATCTAAGGTTTCAATGTAAAGAATAGATCTTGTGAGATAAGATAGGAATAGATGAATATATAGTTCATAGATAAAGATAGATTTTTGTTGTAATATTCCCAATTAGTAGTAGCTAATTGGCAATATTAATTTTGTTCAGATTTTTTCCTTTCTAAGGTTTAGTCAAGAAATAAAGGGGGTGATGGGACCCATAACGCACACTTAGGAGAAAATAATTCCCTAAAGTCACTTAGGCAAATTCAGATTGCAGCATGGGGCCCGGGGGAGCCAAGTGATAGTGCAGAGAGAGGGACAACGTGGGCCAGGCAGTGCAGTGGCAGCGTGGGCCAGGACAGTGCAGTGGTAGGGACAACGTGGCCAAGGAGGGACAACGCAGTTGAGTGGGGCCCAAGGGAGAGCTAGGCTCTCAAGCATAAAAGGAAGGGGAGGCTCACCATTCAGTCATTCTATTATGCATCTTCTAATTTTTTGTCTTTCGGACATTGAGCACGCTTACACTGTTTAGCGTGTTAGACTCCTATAATTTACAGTATCACAAGGTGACTGTGTATATCTTACTTGCAAATTTTTCATATTTTACATAGATTTCAATATTCAAAACATTTCCAAAGAAGAAGAAAAGAGGGTGTAAAAAAAAAAGGAAAAGAGAAACCCCACAAAAATAAATAGTTATGAAAGTGCTGCAAATCAAAATGCCACTACTTTGTAGAAAGGTTTGTTCAATCATACAGCTTAAGCATGATTGCACAATTTTAAATTTATGCTGATAGGTTAGAGAATGAGGATTGGCCAAACTGTTTAATCTTGGCTTATCAGTAGATAGTAGAAAATGACATTGGTTCAACAGCTTAATTTGGACCAATAGGAGAAATAAGGGATAGGGTTTAGGTTATAATCTCCCAAAGAAAAATGTTTCAGGGTCTACAAGTCTAAATGCACCCTAAAAAGAAGAAAAATTGTTAGATTTGTAGTTAGGGTAGGTAGATACATTGAAAAGCATCAAAATTCCATTTTTCCTATGATGAAGGAAGAAAAAATCAAAGAGAAAGGAATCGTTATATTCTAAGGTCCGAAAAAGGGTGATTCTATTAAGGTTGGGGACCTTATGTTATGTTTCTAATCAAAAGTCCCAAAAGTGTTCATTACTCCTTATTTCACCCCTTATGCTCATATTTTCTTTATCCTAAGTCCTATCCAAGCCTCGCTGAATCCCAATCGCACTTCGCAAATCGCAAGTTCCAAAGGGTAAGTGTGCAAGATCATAACAAAAGTACCGAAGTGCGATTTGCGAAGCGAGTGGGATTGATCGCACATCGCAAATCACAAATTTTAACTTACAACACGCAAGGGTATGTAATAAAATTTATGAATTGCGATTTGCGACGAGGGTGGGACCCGAGTGCATTTCGCACATCGCAAAGTTTAAATCTTTCACCTCTCGCTTGCTCACCACAAAAACTCTTTGACTGCAATCGGCGGGCGGCCCCACCTCCACCATGACACGTCACTCCTCCATTCACCGCACTTCGCACATCGCAAGATTTAACTTTTACCTTCCATTGCTCCTAACCAAGATTTGCGATGTGTGGGCAGCCTCGCCTTCTCGCCACGTCACATCCACGCTAACCTTCATGCAGATCCCCGCAGCTCCGCTCACCTCCACACATCGGATGGCCCACAACGCCTTTCCCCCTCCCCGCAGTATTCCATACCGCCATTCCTTCTACGTGTCACACCCATGGCTATTTTGAACCCCCACTCCAATATCGCCCACCGCTTTCACCCCCTCCGAAAATCCCTTCCCGCCATCCACCAAACCGCTACACCTTTTTACCATTGCTTGTACCATTAGTGCCATGTCTGCTCTCGCCTATTCGCTTCACTCAATCACAACCCCTCCCGTCAAAAAGTCGTTGCGCCATAAAGGGTCAGGCTATAATCCAACAGATCTGCGCCACCTCCACACCACCAAATCGTTGTTTTAAAGCCAAATGTCGGCATAACTGCAGAGTTTACACTGTTGGGTATTGTTAGGGTCCTGTGATTTAGCAAATTGGTAGACCAAATGCACAGGGTAACATAAGACCAGTCTTTAGAGTCCTAGGACCTAGCCTTCCTGGACTCAAAGAGGGCTCTCTCTATTGTATGCAAAAGATGTGAACTTGTTTGCTTTAGATGGTTGATTTTAGGCTAGTTATGAAGTTTAGGATTTTTTTTGTTTGGTTGGGTTGGGTAAAATGATAAAGTAGAATAGGTGGAGTAAGAGGTCATCAAATCATTGGGCTATGGAGTCTATGAAAGTCATGGATATCTCAACAATGAGTCAGAATGCATCACAGGGCAAATCTAGTGTAGTCAATGGATCTTTTAAGGTTATGTGTGAAGTGAAATGGACATTAAGTTTGGGAAACAAGGTAGGGCAAAGGGCAGTTACGAATCCTTTTTCATATACCCGTAAATAAGAAGGTCTCAAATACTGATAAGAAAAAGATAATAATCACGAGATAGGGCAAACCATTTACTCAATGACAATACTTTAAACAAATAGACATCCAAGATGAACAATTTAGTGAAACACAGAAAGCAAGAAATCCTATCTAACTTTAGTGATTTCACCTAGAAAGTTTGAAAACATATAAGATGACAAATAACATTAACCAATGAAGAGGCAACTCCTAGACATCATCAATCAAGCTATAAGAACTTTGAGGCAAACTGATAGGCATGGACAAAGGGAAAGATCAGAACAAGACCACATTGACTTAACCTAACAAGTAATACTTCAAAGAGAGATTTCAAAACAGAGTTTAGATAGCATCAAATAAGCAGAGCTTGCCATGAAACATATTTGGAAACTAGAATATCAATCCATTGATGAAATAAACAAGCATAAAGAGGCCTAAGGAGCAACTAATAATTCCTTAAACACACCCAATAGAGGCAAACATAAAGACAGTAGTAAAGAGAAGGACTAAGGTGCCTCAAACAACATTTCTTAGCCTATACTATTCCGATCTACTGCAACATAGAAATATGGACATAATGATAAACAAGAAAACATGAACAAATTAGAGACACATCACCATTCACCAAGCTCAGGAATCCTGCAAGCAAGATTTCATCATCATCAATCAAAGCATATCATTCACAAGCTCCATAACACCAAATTGCTCTTCAACCTCAAATAACCATGTATTGCTCTCAAAACTCATCAAAAGCAAAAATTTACAATGAATCCTCAATGCTCTATTTAACTAGCAAGGAGGAGAAAAACCTAAAAGAGTCTCTAGAAGCCTATTGGCTAATCTGAAATGTCACTATTGTCCTTGAGACCTTGCAAGGCCCAAGGCACAAAATATATTTTTTGAGCATTTTTGGCAAAGAAATTGACATTTGAGGTCTAACAAGCCTCCTAAAACTTCCTAAGCGTACATTTTTGACTTTCCCTCTACTAAGAGTGCAACGCTGTGTTTAGGAGGAATTCCCATGCCAAGGGCGTAGCACAGGAGCAAGAAAAATGGGTCATCTTGCAGCAGTGTTTTGAAGGCCTTCTCGATGTCGGAAAAGGCTCCGTGATGGCTTCTTGGAAAGCCCTTGAAGTATAATTTCCAGATATACCCTTGTTTCTCTGATTGGACCTCTGTAACCTGTTCAAAAACCAAAAATTCCAAGACTGGTAAAGGCGCAACACATGTCCTGAAAAGCAGGCAGAAAGGTGAAAATTAGGGTGTTTTTGACCCTTTTGGAGGACCAAAACAACTCCAATTGATCTGAAACTTTGTGAGCATGCTATATTTGTGATGAGGATCCCAAAAATGTAAGCCTTTCCTCCTAAAGATGGTCTGAAAAAAAAAGCATAGCGCCATGTGTGCTACCCCCTTGGCCTCAAAATTAGCAAAAAAACAAAACTTGTCAAAATTCTCCCAAATTTGGTGGATGAGTGCCTCATGGGTTTTGGGAGACCTGTAGAGAAGCTTGTGCCAAGATTCCAAGCCTAGCTTGGCCTTTTTCTTCTTTTAGTTCCTAGAGCTTGTCTTGAGCCTTTTTCAATTTAGCCCTTGCAATTTGGTTCCTTTGGGCATAATGTTTAGTCATTCTTCTTTGAAGGTCAAGATCTTGATTTGCTTTCTTCAATTTGGCCTCCAAGTGTATGTTGGCTCTCTCCAACCAAGGCTTTTGGTCGTGGCTATCTCCATAGCCAAAATATCATCTAGAGGGAGTTGTTCTACTAGGGTTGATTCTTCCTCCCTTTGTTTAGCCAATGCTTTCTTCAATCCCATGGTTCTAGGTCTTCATCCAGATTGTCCTTCCTCATCACTACTCTCCTCATAAGTTCCTATTAACTCTTCTATTTTCATTTGTGCCTTTTGGGCTTCTTTCTAGGCCTTGAGGGCTCTAGCTTCATAGATTTCCATTCGTGCTCCCAGCTGCCTATTCTCCAAGTCAAAGGCATCATTTATACTCTTGGCCCTATCGAAATGTGCTTGGAGGTCTTTGATTTGTGCATTTCTATCCTAGAGGAGCATGTTTGTGATTATTGCTTCATTCTCCTCATCACTATCTACCTGAATGATCTCAAAAACCCTCTCCACCTCATGATCTTCTTCTTCTTCCTTTGCCCTTTTTTTCGCTTTGTCTAGTGGCTGAGCTGATGTAGATGGCAAGGTCCCTTGCATCTTGGAGGCATCAAACACTTGCCTTGATCCTCTTTTATATGTGAGAAAAAGAAAATCAAATTTGTCTACTACAGTGATCCTTTCATGACTGACCTCAAGATTGTCTTTCCTTTCACCAATGGTCTCTGCATTTATGTTTTCTTCATTTTGTTCTTGACTGCCCTCTTGAGAGGTGTTTTCATTTTCCTTCATGCTATCATCATTGTCATGAACTTCACTACTATAATAAATATCTTGACTGCTTTTTGGGTTCATAGTGTCACTGCTGTCATTATTTTTAGGGCTATCAGTCATCATGGTGTCTTCATTATCCTCCTCTGTGTTTGCAACATTGTCATTGCCATCATCATTTTCTGTGTTGTGAATGTTAGAGGTGTCTTTGTCACTGCCTTCATTAATGTTTTGAGCATTTTCATCATTTCCATCCTCTTCCTTATCTTCTGCACTGATAATTTGTTCTAAACTGTCCTGTTCATCAGAGTCATTTTTTGCCCACTGCTTTTGTCTTCATCTTCTGCCTATGTCTCTTCTTCATTAGTGTCATTGTTTTGCCCAATGCCATGCTCACTATTTTCATATTTATCACTGTCATGTTTATTGTCATCTTCTTCTAGTTCTGCCTCTGTTTCTTGACTTTCATTTTTTTTCCTCCTCATCTGGCTCATTGCCTCTGTCTTCAAAATCTGCCTCTTCATTTTCTTTGTTCTCAAAATCTGCCTCTGTCCTTTCATCATTGTCATTTTCTGAGGGGTGACTGCTAGAGGTACCTTCATCAGTTTCTTCGTTGTTTTCAAACTCTTTGTTGTCCCCTGTAATGTCTTCATTTCTTTCATTTTGATCACTATTTTCCCCTTCTATATCTCCTGCCTTGTCATCTGTTTCTTCTTCACTATTGGGCTCTTTGCCTCTGTCTTCAAATTCTGCCTCTTCATTATCTACCTCTTCCTTATCTTCTTGTTCTAGACTATCCTCTTCATCACTGTCATTTTCTTCCTCACTGACCTTTGCTTCTTCTTCATCATTACCACTTTCTTCATTTTCATTTTCCTCTCCCTCATCACTTGTTTCTTCCTCTTGACTGTTATTTTCTTCTTGGCTGTCATTTTCGCCTTTGTCATTGTTTTCCTCTTTTTCTTTATCACTTTCTTCTTGTTCTGATGCTTGAGGAGAAGGTGAAGGAGGGAATTTCTCTTGGGGAGAGGATTCATGTGTGGATGAGGAATCATTGTCTGTGGGGGTTGATGGAGGAATTGAGGAAGGTGGATGAGATGATGAGGGTAAACTTTGCAAAGGAAGATGTTGTGGATTTGTGAAAACATCATGGGCGATGAATACTTCCCATGGGATACCCTATTGCTCTAACTGATGCAACACAATCATCTTGATAAGAGAATGGTAGAAAAGACTCTGCATTTGTTGTGAAGGAGGCCCTTTTTGCACAATGTATGCCATCTTATCAATACTTCTATAAAGGTAATAAGGAAAATGCAGTAGCTTGGCCCTAGTGAAATACATGAGCAGTCTTATATGGTAGGAATATAGCCTAGAAAACCTACCCTCACAGGTGAAGTATTTCATGATGACTTTCATTAAAGGGGAATATCTTTCCAACAGATGGGAAAAGGGAAAAATATTCTTGCAATCAGCTTGGTATCTTGGTTTTAAGAAAGGTAGGTAATGGCTTAAGTCCAAATTCACCTGTTTGAACCATTTTTCTCCCATGCAAGGTATCCCAGTGGCCATAGCAATTGTATTGGTGGACAACTCAAAATTTACTCCAGCTAGGTGTACTTGGTGGTTATGGAGGTTTAGGATGAAAATTCTGGTCAACTCAAGGTGACTTTTGACTCTTTGTACTTTTTCACAGAAATCATAACATCCTACCTCCTGGAAATATGCAACTATGGTAGGGGAGGCTGTCAAATCCTTGGTGCTCAAAGGCTCAAATATGTTTGCTCTCCCACCCTTTATCTGTGGTCCCCTAGGCCTTTGGCCTCCCTCGCCACTGTCAACGCTGCCTTCTCTAGGCATTTTATCCTTTACTCTTGCTTTTGAAATCAAAACCGTAAACTGTTTATGAAATGATATGGAGAGGGTAAGTGAGATGATGAGGAGACAGTAGTGTCAAGGTTTGGCAGTGTGGAGGTTAGTTATGCAAATGGAGATGTTATTTGGTAGAAGAGCCACTTCTAAGCATGGATACCAAACTTATCTTTTGCTCTAGGGTTTCTAACTTTCTTTCTAAATTCACCATTTAAAACAATATGAAAGGGGGCAATGATCTAAATACCTCTTAAAAATCCTCAGGAGGTGCCAAGGAAGAATTTGGAGAGGTCTTGAGAAAATTTGAGGGCTTGCAATGACTTTAACAACTTCTTGGTTGAGCGCGCAGCGCAAGAGCGTAGCACCGAGCGAGTCGGGTCAACCCTGCACAGGCTATCGGGTCAGCCCTGAGAGTAGCGCAGGAACGTGGCACGGCGGAGGGTCTTCGTGCAGCACCTAAATGGGCCAGCGCGTAACATGGGCATACCTACATGATGTCGGGTGAGTCCTGAACGACTCGGTGTGTAGCGCAGGCAGAGTTTGCATGCGGTCGGGCGAGGCCTGAACGACAGTTGGGCATCGGGATTCTCTTGCACGCAGAAAGGGTAGCGCTGAACGGTGTCGGGCGAGTCAGTTGGGAGGTCCTGCACGCGGTGAACGCGTAGCGCGCTGCTATAGGAGCGTAGCACCCAGTTGTAGTTTACATAGAGGGAACCCACAGGAGCATAGCGCAGGGCTTCTCCTGCTCGAAAATTTGTTAGAAACCCTGAATTTCTCCTTAAAAACCTCTTACTCCTTTTTGCAAGTGAAAAACGATGTTAAGTGGTGAATGATGATGGTTTTATCTCCTTGGATAAATAAATTAAAACCAAAACCCAACTTTGCTAATGTTTACTTTTGATCTTTTATCCTTTTACTGATATTTTCTTTACCTTTTTGCAAGAGGTGACTTTAGACACATAAAAAATGATCTCTTTGTGGGTGATCTTGAAAATATGATTTTATTCCCCTTTCACTGATTTTCCAAAGGTATAATGAGTCTGTCCTGCACAGTGACCATTGTGGTGGATTTGACGCACGGGTGTATGAAATTGCACCAGTTTAAGGGGTGTGATCTACCCCTATAAACTATTGGTAACAGGCAGAAAGTGGTGGAGCTCAAAAGCATATAATCTAGAGGAAAAAATATGCGAATGTATGCTCAAATTAAACTTAAAACTAAAACACAAATATACAGAATCTATTGAAGAGAGTCAAAACGATAATAATGCAAATGATGGCTCAAGGCCTCTTCTTATTAAACGTTTGACATGGAGAAGAAATTTTACCCACTTGCCAAAGGGCCCCTAGACAATGGTTCTAGGTCCCGATGCAAGGATGTGGTTTTTCCAAGCTTTGCCTCTGATGCAGTCTCCCTCTCTCTCCGTTGTGATGGACTAGGATTGTTGGGTGGCCAACGATCAAGTCCCCTCTATCTCCAGCTCTGGGTCACACACTGCTGGTATTGCTTGGGAAATTCTAGCTAGCATAACAATGTGATCACCATTTTATTCATCTCTTGGTGGCTTTATATAGGGGAATTCAAATCCTCCTTCCCTCCCTTGGTACATGGTGGATGGTGACCCAAGGGAGAGGTATGATTGCATTGTGTGCTCCAAATATTCCTTTGTGTGCTCACATAGTGTCTAAGGAGGTGTTGGTGGCTTTCCTTAGGCGACTTCATATAAGGAGTAATTGTCCTTTGCTTTGTGTGGTCCCAAAAAGCGACATTTTTCCACTTTTAGGAATGCGCGCTTATCAGGAAAAAAGGCGCGCAGAAGGCGCTCTTCTCGAAGGATTAAGCGCGCAATTTAGCATTTTAGACTGGTTCAAATATGATTTTCTCAAAACCTTAGAGATTTTAAATATTTTCTTGATTCCATAATGTCTTCTTGCCCTGTAAATCCTTTGGCTTGACATTGATTAATGTCATCTTATGTTGTATGATTTTCCAGTGTTAACAGTTGCCCCCTAATGTGTGAGGTCTAGGAAGGATTGTATAGCCGAAATACATTATAGTTTCTTTTCTGTATCGTGCGCAGAGAGAGAGAGAGGTTTGTGTGAATCTTGGAATTGACAACACCTTGCACCATTTCCGAGATGACCATGGCCTAAGGGACCCCTGCAAGCAAACAAAATATACAGCATATATACAAAATTTCAATGAGGCGGGCATGTCCCATGCTTGTGATGCTATGGCTAGTTAAACAAAATTGATAGATACATGTGTTGTCTATGTCACTACTGTGGTAGTGATGCTGGCGGTTGTTGACGGCGACTACTGACGCCCTCAAGGGCATTTTTTCTTTGACGATAGGTGGAATGTGGTACCCATATGTGTAAACTTAGTATGGCATATAGTTGCACAATGTACACATATGTACTAACTGGGACCTTCCCGTGTAAGCATTGTTGACAGAGACGCTTATGGAGGCACGGGTCTTCGACGGATCTAATCAAAGTGCAATGGTTGCAAGGTACGATACCATCTTGACATGAAAGATTTTGTCGTAGTCGAATGTCAGTAGGATCAATGACATCTATGGACAATGATGTCTCCCACAGTGCCACCCGAGGATACCCCTTTTCATGGGGAGGGGTAATCCAAGGTACCACTTCCTTTTTGGAAAAGAGGTGTCAAAGTCGACAAAAAGGAAGCCTTAACCGAACCATGGGTTGCTGACCTGAGGGATCGGGGACCTGGATGCGATGGGTTTAACATAGGAATGTTGGTGAGAGGTGATTGAAAACAGAGGATGGAGATTTAGTGGCTCGAGGTCAGAGTATACTTTAGTAGCTCGGCGACAGTCATAGTTCTTTCTGAAGGGAAACTCCCTGGAGTCGGTAGGACTTCCAGGGTAGGTGTGAACCGGATATCAATGTCGTGAAATACTCTGACCAAGGGAATGAGGGACTAATTCCATGGGGGAAAAGATGAAATATGAGGGTGAAGGGGCAAAGTGCATCATTTTTGGCCTTTGTGCACTTACCAAAAGAATAAAATAATGAGGTTTGGTTTGTACAAAACACAGAGACGGGTACCCCAAAACATGAAAGGGTTCACTCACTAAAGGTGTGAGGACGTTGTTTTGCTGGGGGTGGGGGTCCCATTGTTTGGTCTCATGTGCGGGGTTGATGAAGCGGATGAAGAAGTGTCGCAGATGGGATTATGTTGATGGAGTTATGGTAGGCCAAATGTGATGCGTGGAGGTGCGCTTTCAATCTGCTTGTACAACCTAGTTGTTCAGGAAGAGGGTGTCAGCTTATATGGTGAACTTGAACTTGTGCATGATGAATGGATGGGTACGAGGGGCTTCCCGGACTGAAGTGGTATGGCCATGGCGTCACTTGCTGTGATTTATGGTATACTTTGGGTGATGAGCACCATGGAGGGGAGGCTCTACCAACCAATGCAAATATTTATCATATGCAGGGTGAGGTGATGATAAACGCAGTCGGGTATGAGGGCCCTATGGTTTATTTTTGATGGAGAAATGATGTCAGGATATGAAAATTTTTCTGGGACTCTATCATGCTGAGGGTAGAATGATACCTTCTTCGAAACCTTTAGTGGATGGTGTTGTAAGTGGTTTGCGAGTTCTTCCTGCAAAAAAAACTACCTCAAGTGAAAGCATCTTATTTTCATCAAATATTATTGAAAGGCATGGGATTTTAAAAATGAAGGTGGGAGAGGGCATATCTGCCAGCGCTGAAAAATTATTTTTCCTGGAAAGCGAATGTGTGGCATCGCTTTCGTTTGTCATGGCATACTGATGATGGTGCAACTTACAGTTTGCAGAACGGACCTTCTGATCTCCTGTTATGGACCTCTGCAGTTATTGAAAAGGGTGATAAATATGGGATTATGGCCCTAATCCTATTCATTTGTACTTGCTGAGTTTTAGGAGACTAGAGGTGCTTGCAGAGCCTTTATTGCCGTTGCGGTTAGCCCATGTACCAGGGACTAGCGATATTATGCCAAGGTAACTTTCATGACGTCCTGTAGTGTAATTTCTTTAGCTTGAAGGTGCCGAGGACCGTACAAGTTAGGTTTGTATGGCCTTTGAGTGAATTTTGCCCTAAATTGCATAGGCGATCTAGGAAAAAGAGCGCCTCCTTTGCACGCAATCTTGAGGGACAGGCGCGCGAGGGCGTGCTGTTCCCTTCCTTTTACATTGAGGCTCGCAATGCAGTACTGACAGCTCAGGTGGCTGCTCTGGAGGACTTCCGGGGTTGAGTGGACCGCTTGACCCAGGGTACGCCTACTCGAGGTTTCATGGACGACCTCGAGGAGGTTTAGTTAGAGACGGTGATGTCTCGTGAGAGGGATTATCAGCCCAATCTACGTTGGGGGCGATCACGGTGGAGACATCGGCTCTGGTGGTGGTACCAGGAGCAATGGTGGGTCCAGGTGTCCCTCTTGAGGGGGCGCCCCCCTAGAGAAATTTTGTACACATGGAAAGCACCCGTTATGAGGACTCTTCCCTTATTTTTGATGACTTTTGTATCTTTGGGCTGGCTAGTGGGCCAGCGACACTATTTTTGTACTCAGATACACATATTTTTGATATATATATATATATATATATATATATATATATATATATATATATATATATATATATATGAGAGATGTTTTTGTGGCTCTACATGATGTATCACCTGTTTCGATTTATGTGTTATGTTATGTTGATGGATGCCTATATTTTTGGTTTTTATGTATGATGGTTTATTCGAGATGCATTCCAGTTTAGGATATTGTTAGCTATACGATCAGCTGTTTGGTTTTGATTCCTCGGTAGATGTGAAAATGTAATGTAATCAAATTGTCTGCTTAATCTTTTGGCACACAAATATTTTCTAAACAGATGTGTGTCTCTGGTCTCAAATGTTTTGTTTAGTTGCGATACTACTAACTGGGAATCGAGGTAGATATGCATACAGTGAATGCCCCGATGGAGGGTGTCGCACATAAGTCCAATAACGACGTCATATTCTGCCTAATTGTTTGGTGTTGAACCGATACACACGCCATTTGAACATAGTGGTGATCGGTCAAGGCAGTAAATGACCCATGCAACGATAGCTAAATTTTGGGACCATCTTGATGCTCCATCAACAAATCCGAAATAGGGTTTGTTTTGATGATCCATGGTGATACTTTGAGCACTTTTAACTAAGTCTTTGGGTCAAAAATTTTGAGTGGGTGGGTTTTTTGTGTACTCTCACTCTAGGGGAAGGGCCGTCGGGGCCCTTATGGGTATAACTTCTTGAGGTAAAGGTCGTTGATGGGGTTAGTGAGGCAAGTCCCATTTGGTTTCGTTAAGATGTATGCCCCCTGTCGGAGGCAGTGTTTGATGATGTAGGGTCCTTTCCACAAGGTTTCGAACTTTCCTAGCCCTAAGGCCTCTTTTTCGACATCATAGCGGAGGACTAATTCTCCCTCGGTGAATGAGCGAGGGGTGATGTGGCGGTCGAACGACGCTTTAACCTTTTTTTGGTGGGCCTCGTTGTGCTGTAGCGACTGTCGTCGATTTTTTTCGACAAGCTCTAGTTGTACTAGGTGCTGATCCAGAGGCTGGGTGTCATTGAGGAGTTCGATGGTAGCATGTACATTCGGGTTTTTTGCGGAAATCAATTCAAAAGCACGAGGTACGTTGGTTTTTTGTGATAGGAATATGGTGGAAATCCTGGGACGGGGGTGAGGTAGTCATCCTATCGCCAATATGGGAGGATAAAAACCGTATATGGTGGATTGTGTCATCGGCGTTTGGTGGGGGCAGAATCTCTATAATAGAATTTTGTATGGGCTCAAGGTTGGGTTCCCTGCAAGGATGGTCAATTTCTGGTAGGTGGAAATTGTGCCTGCCGCAGAGGTGCCTAAATGTTTCCATTAGTGGGCATGACTTTGGTGCGTAATTTTGTCCAGTGCAGATGGTGCATGGTGTCACTGCGCCAACAGAGTAGATGTTGTGGGATTCTATGCTACTCGTTGTTCCTGACGTGGATGCTTGGAAAGGGTCGGTTGTCTTTTGTCTCCATTTCTATGCCATTAGCTTAGACGTGTCTTCCTCTTTGGTGGAGTGTAGACGTAACGTAGCTCGTGCCGCTCTCAGCTTGGGGAGATGTACACACTTAAACGTATGATGAAAGTGTGAGAAAATTCAGCAATAAATGCGTGTGATACTTCTCTTTCTGAGGGAGATAAGAGACTATGCAGAGACTGTTTGTAAGGGGCATGAGTTCTCTGCATTGGTTGACTCGGTGATCGTTCTAATCACATAGGCTGCATGTTATCCTAGGCTTGGTCGAGGTTATGCTTTGGTGGTGTGTTGTCTTATCAGGCTTGATACACGATTGTGGAGGTGGGGACATTGACACAACAATGTACTTTTTATGCCATTCTCGGAGGTCATCTTGTCTCTTATCTATGGCATTAATCATGTCGATAGTGGGACGAATTTGCGAGGCATAAGTACAGTGTCGCTCATAATGATTACCCTAACATATCAGGAAAAATATCCTTGATATGAAGGTTGCATCGAGTTTAGTTTGAGGTCTGATTGGGAATCAGTGCCGAAAGGCTACTAAATCAGGGCAATGGTCGACTGCATGGTCAGTATTTTTGCATAACGTACATGCTAGTCGTCACTGCGAAGTGTGGTTGGGGGTAACTAGGGGTTCCCTGGGGGGCCATTCTTCGGCTGTCAAGAACATGATGGATCCACTCATCTCATTTTCTTGGGTCATGGAGCTGCCTGTAGACTCGACATCCATATCGTCTTCTTGGGAAAGGTGGACTATGGCTGAGCGGAGGCTAGAAAGGGCTAGCCGGAAGTGAGGTATGTAGTGAAAATCCTCCAGAAGGTGATTGTCGGCGCATAATGGGCATGTGAATTATGCTGCCCGTAGCCCTATGTATTAAACCCTTTCAATTGGATACCATCTGTGAATGAGATCCAAGGCTGTGCATTCTTTGAGGTAGTGGCCACGTTCGTCGCATAGCGTACAATGTATAATGGGCATTACCGGGGCTCTTTCTACAATCCTATGCTCCTCTTGTAAGTATAGGATGGTACGAGGTTCATCGTTGATAGACTGGATGGAGGGGTCCTCTTGATAAGATTGCTCGATCGCATGTAAGGAGTCCCTATATTGTGGTATCTTTGGACAATGGTGGGTATAGTTCCCATAGTTGCCACAGAGGGCACATGCGTGATTGGTTCGCAGTGGTTTGCCTTTACCTTTGGTGGTAGGTTCCTTTTTATGGGAACGTGGCATCGGGATGTCTGCTTCGGAGCCAAGGAGTGGTTTTATCTCGTCCAACTCCAGACATATATGGGTAGGATGGCCTATAACGTCGCACATGGCGCAGACTGATGGTTCCCTTTGAATGGTGGGGGTCACCATCTTCTTTCCTATGTTTGCGGTTTTCTTAGCTGTGATTACCGGTTTTGCAATGGGAACTTCTTTTGCAGGGGTGGTCTCAACCGTTTCTTGGGTAGGTTGGGGCTCCTCGAGACTGAGGGGATTTAACCTTATGGTAGTAATGTTGGTGGCTCTTATTCCGGAAGGGGGAACAAGGAACCAAACTGGGAATGCCAACGATATGTTGGGTAACACCAGTGTTGCCAAAACCTGTTGGGAGACGAAGCCAGCTGGGGGGTAGAGAAAAGGGGTTTGGGAGGTGGCGTAGGCTAGAGATGTTGTCGTGGCCGATGCCTCGGTGTCGTTACTGCTTGAGTGTATATCCTGACTAACCTCGGTGCTTGATGTGGACATCATGCACACCGGGGCCCCTGTGGCATCGGGCGATGCCTTAGGGATGATAGGAGGATCTCCTAGGAATGACCCTAGGACGGACGACGGTTTGAATTGGACAGGGCCATATTCTTGGTACCGTAAAATACCTTCCAAGGTTGTATCTACATAGGGTAGAATTACATATGTGTTGGTTAGGGGACGCTTCTCGCTGTGTGTCAACTGGTCTACAGTAAAGATTCGATCCTCGTGGGGGAACATCATAATGCAGAAAACGGAGGATGCTATGCCCGACATGGTGTACATGTAACTCCGCCCGAGGAGTATATTGTAATCCAAGTGAGCGTCCAAGACTTCAATTTCTATGTGCACCGTCTTTCTCGCTAAGCAGACCGGGACATTTTGGTAGAGGCCGACGGGGGTCGAGGGACGGTCGTTGTATGCTCGAAGCGTTATGACCGAGGTTTTAGTTCGGGAGAACCCAACTTTTGCCAAACATTTTTCAACATGATGCATGTCGATGCACCCTGATCAATGACACATCGGTGAGTAGTGATATTCTGGACCGACACTGGTATATGGAAGGCGACCATAGAAGGAAGCCTAGGGGTGGCTTTGTCTAAGTCAAAAGCCATCATACGCGTGTCGGCAGGGTCGATAGCGCCTAATGTGGAAAGTAGGGCTTTCCGATGTTTGGGGCATGACTGTAGTACTTCCAGAGCTGACATAGCAGTGGGTGATTGAGCTAATCTTCCATGATGTTATAATTATGGGTTTCTTTGGAGTAGTTACCTGCTCACCTATTAGGTCCTTTTTCCATCTTTGGAAATGGTTCTATAGGAATCTTTGAAATGGTCAAAGGTGCAGTCAGTGCACTAGTACTAGCCCCTGATGTAGTGGTGTCTGGTGGGGTGTCGTAACTGCGATTCCATGTTTGGAAAAACATTTCTTCCCCAGTCATGTAAATTTCATGGCTTCTTTTCCCGGAATCGTCTGGGTTTTGTTGTTGAGTGCTGACCGTCCCTTGGTGCAGGGGGAAATGTTCTTGCATAATAGTGGGTTGCTGGGAAAATCCTCCTTGTCCTCGGTTACTCTGCTGCTTTTTTAGCTCAAGGAGATCGGGATAGTGGTGAGTATAGAGCCCGTACTCACCACATATTGAAAAAGAGTGGCTTGTTCGCAGAGGTGGCATTTTGCCTTGCCGTTGGGCATTGCTTGGCTCCTGGTTCTGATTCCTGTTGGAGTTGCCTCCAGCCTGGGATCGCGGTGGGCGCTATTGGTTGCTACCCCCCTGCCCAGGGTTCCATTTGGGCTTGTTTTTTGACTTTTTCTTAACCACGTTAGGAGGGTAATTCTTCTGGTTATACTGGTGTGGTTGATTTTGGGAAGACTGCACAAAGTTCACCTGTGCATTGTTTTGTGTAGGTGGGTCGTGTGCTTGGGACTGAGCATAACATTGTCCCTTGTTTGCACCTGGCTGTTGGAGGGGAGCTCTTCCGTCAGTGTTTCTTTCTGTATACTGGGTCCCTTTAGCCGGAGAATAGGGTCCTCCTTGGTGATATGCTTGCGCCCTATTACTCAAATCTTGCTAAGGCATATGATGACTTTGAAATCCGGGTTGAGGCATGTTCTGAGTAGAATTATATGCGTAACCGGGATTTTAACTACTGCTGCCAAGGTAACCTTGGGTCATTGACCCTATTGATCCGTCTGAATAGTTCGACGCGCCTGGAAATTCTTGATAATTTTGCAGGTGCGAGGCATTAGGCAGGATGTTGTAAATGTATCCTGACTGCGTATAAATCAGTTCAAGCTTCTGGGCTTTACTAATTGCATCCTCTTCGGATGTGGGGTATTGCTGCGCCACATCCTTTGAAATCTCTGTCGTCACAGTTTTCAAAAATAAATCTAAGAGGACCCGATCGTCGAGTTTAGCTTTACATAAACTACGACGCCGCCTCCATTCATGAAGATGTTCAGAGATATGGATGGCGGGGATTTGTCTAAAATGAGTCAGTAACTCCATTCCCAAATCATGGTGAATGGGTAACTGAAAATATGTGAAGAATGCGGTAGTGAGGGCGCTAAAGGTTCCATGTGAAGCAATAGGTTGCTCCACATACCACTTCATGGCTACTCCCGTAAGAGTGCGTTGAAATAGCCTCAATCGAATAGTGTCGTCGATGATACTATTTGATGAGCACCACAGGTGAAAGGTCATTACATGATTACCTGGGTCTTCTGCTTTCTTTCCTTCGAACTTTGGTATATCTGAAGGGAGCTTCGTGGGCATGGGAGGCCATGAGGGATCGTGTGCGGTGGGGTCATTTGTGAGCTTGGTTAAATCGGGTAGATTCAACGCAGCTAAGAAAGGTGACTGGGAGGTTGACGCCATTGCAACGTGTGAAGACATAAAGTTCTGGTTAGAACAAGGGTAAGTCTTTGACGTACCGCGATGTGTGTTCAATTGGCTTCTCGAATGGGACGCACTCCTCTACCCCCTAGGGGTCGAGGGGGAAGTGGTGTGCGGTGTGGTGTTGGGAGACCGACTAGGGTTCCCAACTATGGTTGCTCCAATGGAGGATGAACCAATGACAGTGTCAGCGTTCCGTCTTTGACGCCTGAATGGAGAAAGAACTGGAACCCCTCCCTGTAATGGGGGGAGGTCCAAAAGACGCCTGGATCGACAAGGTTCCGTTGGGATCATTCGGGTGTCGACTAGGTTAGGTTTTGGAAAACTTTGAGAGGATAGAGTCTATGATCAAAGCAAATTTATGGCCATGTACATCAAACAAAGTGAAAATAAAATAATTTTTCCCTTTAACTTAATCTATGTGATCAATCAAGCAAAAAGATGGTTTTTGTTTGTTTGCGCATGATACTCAAAATCCTAGAAGACCTATGCGTCTTCACACACTCAAAAGTAACTGGGCCCTGAGAATATTTCTTACGAGTGTTGGCACAACGTCCCGTAAGAGCTGGCGACACCCCCAGTTAGCTAAAGAGAATCCACCAAGGTAAGGGTAGAGGGTCTAGCACTTGCCTGCACCGTCACCTATAGGGTAAAGGATGCGCTAGTTTTTAGCCACTAAGAACCACCGTCCCACGTGAGCGTTCGAGTCTTGGGCTTCTTGGTAGTCAGCTAACAGTACCGAGTATCAGCCAGGTCAGGTAGCCCCAACTGATACTGCACGCACTGCGCTTAAGCCTAACCCCCTCTGAATCTGGTCTCTGCCGCACTCGGGTTTTCTTTTCTGTGGGCTGATAGGTGGATTTGAAGCTCCCTAAATACACAAATTATATGTTTCAATATGAAGTATGATCAAGGTAGCTTATTGGATGCCTACCCCCTTGATCCTTTAAACTATAAATTCTTTTGTGGCCCCTATGGGGAGAATTTAGTGAGTTTGGTTAAGTTAGTTTTAGGTGTCTTTCTTTGCTTAGTGGGTGAGTGTGTGCGAGCATATGGTGAACAATCTCATAGTTTGAACATATGGATCTCGGTGATCCTTTACAAAAGTCCCCTAGTTAAACTATGTTATGTTGTTCCTGGCTCAAATGGAAAACATTTGCGGATAAAGGGCTGCTTTCAAATTTTCCTAGTTAATCTATGTGAATAACTAAAGGGAGATGGAAAATTTTAAATATAGAGCATTTATATGCTTACCTAGGATCACTGGAGGGTGAAAAGGTAGTAGAGATTACTTGCTCTAATCGATAATTCAATCCTAGTCCCGTAATTCCTAATGCAAAAATTGAACTAAACTAAACAATTTCTACACTAGAAAATGAAACTAGCTATGCATGCGTGGTCTTGGGCCACTTGCTCGAACTAGTTTATCTAAGTGTGAATACCAAAATTTGCAAAACATAAATTTTTCGGAATGCAATGGTTAATTTTTCCCCTACTTAAACTATGTGAATATTTTTGCAAAAAAACCAACTTAAAGGAAAACTAACTCTAAGCCTACAGAAGGCAGCTAAAAGAAAGTTCTAAGAAGCTGTGGGGTATCAAAAAAAGTGCTGGCAGATACATTAGGGGCTTCCTAGCACACTTACAAGCAAAAAAATGCAGAATATAGGGAGAAAAATCTCATTATGGAATTTGCGCGGAAAAAGGCTCTGACAAGTGCGCTTTCCTACGCACAGGTCAGTCTTGAACGCACGCAATGTGCGTCTGTGAGAAACAACTGCGCACATAAATCCTGCAAGTAAAAATATTAGGAGTTGCATTCTTCAGTCTGTCACTCCAAGTGAATCTAGGGACTGCAAGATGAATCAGAGGACTATCAGCTCCACTCTCCAGCGTAGACAAAGGTCTCCTGCAAGAGATGGCACAACCACATAAACTTGTAAAACGTTAGTGGAGTCGCCAATCCTGCTGTGGTGGATTTGACGCACGGGTGTACGAAATAGCACTAATTTAATGGGTGTGGTCTACCCCTATAAACTATTGGTAATAGGCAGAAAGTGGTGGAGCTCAAAAGCATATAATCTAGAGGAAAAAATATGCGAATGTATGCTCGAAGTAAACTTAAAACTAAAACACAAATATACAGAAGCTATTGAAGAGAGTCAAAATGATAATAATGCAAACAATGGCTCAAAGCCTCTTCTTATTAAATGTTTGATATGGAGAAGAATTATACGCACTTGCCAAAGGGCCCCTAACAATGGTTCTAGGTCCCGATGCAAGGATGTTGTTTTTCCACGCTCTGCCTTTGATGCAGTCTCCCTCTCTCTCCGCTGTGATGGACTAGGATTGTTGGGTGGCCAAAAATCGAGTCCCCTCTATCTCCAGCTCCGGGTCACACACACTACTTGTATTGCTTGGGCAATTCCGGCTAGCATAACAATGTGATCACCATTTTCTTCATCTCTTGGTGGCTTTATATAGGGGATTTCAAATCCTCCTTCCCTCCCTTGGTACATGGTGGATGGTGACCCAAGGGAGAGGTATGATTCCATTGTGTGCTCAAAATATTCCTTTGTGTTATCACATAGTGTCTAAGGAGGCGGTAGTGGTTGTCCTTAGGTGGATTCATATAAGGAGTAATTGTCCTTTGCTTTGTGTGGTCTTGGAAAGCAACATTTTTCCACTTTTAGGAATGCGTGCTTATCAGGCAAAAAGGCACACAGAAGGCGCTCTTCTCGAAGGATTAAGCACGCAATTTAGCATTTAAGACGAGTTCAAGTCTGATTTTCTCAAAACATTAGAGATTTTAAATACTTTCTTGATTCCATAATGTATTTCTGCCCTGTAAATCCTTTGGCTTGACATTAATTAATGTCATCTTCTGTTGTACGATTTTCTAGTGTTAATAGTGACCTTAGTCTCTTTGACCAAGTTTTGTCATTGCCTCTGTCAGGGTCCCGTGATTTAGCATATTGGTGGAACAAATGCATAGGGTAACATGAAACCAGTCTTTGGAGTCCTAGGGCCTAGCCTTCCTGGACTCAGAGAGGGCTCTCTCTATTATATGCTAAGGGTGTGAGCTTGTTTGCTTTAGATGGTTGATTTTAGGCTAGTTATTAAGTACATGGTTTTGTTGTTTGTTTTGGTTGGGTAAGATGGTCTAACAGAATAGATAGAATGAGGAAATATTCACAGTCATTGGGCAATGGATTCTATAAAAGTCATGAAAGGTTCATCAAAATAGATTGGGAGCATCACAGGGCAAATCTAACTTGGTCAATGGATCTTCAAGGACTTTAAGGGCAATGAGATGGACATCAATTATTAGAATAAAAGTAGGATGAAGGGAAATTAAGAATCCTTTATCATGTACTTTTAACAAAAGGGACTTAAATATCATAAGCATGAAGAGGCAATCAATAGACAGGGCAAACCATAAATTCTTTGATTAAACTTAGACATATAATTATTCAAGACAAACATTCCAATGAAATATTGAAGGCGAGAAACTCATTTAAATTCTAGTGATTTCACCTTCAAGGGAAAAAAACATTTAAGACACACATACAACTGTAATCAGAGAAGAGGGAACGCCTAAACATATTTGATCATAGCTATGAAGATCTCCAAAACAATTATTTAAGAAAGTACAAAGGGCATGATCGAAACAAAACCTCTTTGGCAAACTTAACTGATGGTACTTTAGAGAGAGAGTTCAGAAACGGTGTTTTAGTGACATCAAATAAGCAGGGCTAGCCATAAATCATGTTTGATACCTACTGTATTAAACCATTTGTGAAATAAACAAGCTTAGGGGGTCTAGAGAGCAATTAAGAATTCTCTAAAATGTCCTAGCAGAGGAAAACATTAAGGCAGTGAAGAAAAAACAGAACTAAGGTGCCTTCAGAAACATTTCTCAGTCTAAATATTTCATTATACTACAATATAGAATGATGGGAACATAATGAAATAGGAAATAACAATAACATAACAGAAATACTTCACCATCAACCAGGCTTAGGGATCCTGCAAGCAGGCCTCCTTCATCAACAAACAAATCAAGTCTTTCACAAGCTCCAAGACATCAATTTCTTTTCAATCTCCAACAGACTATGTATTACTTCAAAGAGTCATAAAATGCCAACAAGATAATGAGCTCAAATGCAGTATTTATTTGCAAATGAGGAGGTGAAGCTAAGCTAGGGTTTAGGTGTCATTTATTACAGAGTTAATGATTTCCTTACCTTGAAGACCATGCAAGGCTCAAGGCAGGAATATTTGAGATACTTCTCTGAATAATAACTCCTATCTTAACTTCTGAGGGTTTATAGATGAAATGTTTGACTTTAAGGCCTATTCATAACTTTACAATAACTGTCTGGTGGATAGAAAATATCTCTAACTTGGTTCAATATCTGCCTAATGCTTTATTGAAGGAATCAAAGCACTAGGTGGTAGAATATCTCTTGAAGAAATAACTCATGTAGGGTGAGTCATTCGAATGTATTTCTGGGCCAATCTGCCATCTGTTTTTATCTTTAAACTTTGTATTTAAGCCTTTAAACTCTGTCTTTATACTCTGACTGTCTGTTTTATTATGTTTTTCTTTTAATCTTTTTGATCTCTGTCTGTTCATTTAATCTTTTGATTTATCTTTCTGATCTTGTGCCTTTATCCTTTAATCTGTCAACTGTCTGTCTTTCTTTCTTTGACTTTTGCTTTGACTAGCTAATCCTTTTGTTTTGGCTTTTGATTAGGATTATTCCTTTAATCCTTCTGACTCCCTCCCCTCACTGTTTCTGTTCTCTATGTGCAGGGTAAACTTTTATTCGTGGCAGGAGGGTTTCACCCATCGACGATCATGTTTCATCGATGGCAATCCCTGGTATAAATCCTCTGGCCATCATTGATCTGTTATGAACTCTAGGATCATCATCCGGAGGCATCTCTGTGACCAATTTTGGCCTTGTGGATTTTATTCATATATGTCCGCCATTAAAAACCTGCAACAAAACATAAATAATTAATTAAAAGTCTGCGAGGAGGGCGAGGATTACAATTTTTGTAGTTTTCGGGCTGTCAGAATGCTCTGCAGAGGAGGAGACGTTGCAGGGAGAAGGGTTCTAGAGGTGGAACCAGGAGGAATTTGAACAGGAGCGGGAAAAGTTTGAAAAATGGCGTGGAAGGTAGGTGGTTTTTGAAAACCGGAGTGGTTTATCACGTGAGGAATGGGCGTTAAGCGATTTTAGGTGGGAGGTGTGCGATATGCCTCAGGATGTGACACATGGTGGGGCAAAACCACCTATTTTGCGCGTTTCATGAAACGCTAATCCCATCGCAATTTTATATGCGATATGTGATGTTGGCCGTCGGATCTCGAGATGGGAGATCGACGGCTATCGCACATACGGGGGCGTTGAATAGTTGGTCGGGTCGGCAGAAGGGGAGGACAGGTGGCAAGGTCTAGTTGGATGGCGAGTTTACATGGCGGATGGGGCCCGATTTTAATTTTTCAAAGGTTTAACGGCCCTCTTATAAGGTTTATGGGGGTTTATAAAATGAAAGGGGCAGAGGTTTATTTTATACGGGGAAGGGGCTTAGGGATAGCGGAGGTCGAGATCTTATGAGTGTGAGGAGGATGGGGCTAAAAGGAAAGGGGGCCTAGGCCTATAAACAAAATGGGCGGGTTTATGACATAAAACATAGTTTTATATAAAATTTAAAACACCTGATTGGCTAAAACTTGGTTTTAAACAATTGAAAAGGAAGCTTTTACATTGTTTAGTTTCTTCAAAAGAAAAATGATGAACGAGGCTCCCATTAGGAAAGGTGTTTAGGAAAGGAAGAAATGGGTTTTTCAGAGGAAAAAGGAAATGAATGATAGTGTGGGTAAGGGAGTGAAATGAGGTTAATAGGCCCAAAAATGAAGTCCTTTTGGAGTAGTGAGGTGAAAATTAGGGGGCAGAGAGGGAAAAGATAGTGAAAATTGTTTAACTTAGGATAATGAAGGCAGTGAGATTTCTAAAACTCACAATATTTCACAAATCTAGGACCATTACTTAGTCATCTTTAGAATCAGCAAAAATTACTGATGATTAGCAGTGGCTCCACTTGGGGAGGGCAGCTCCCTTTTTTGGAAGTGTCCAGAACTTTCAGTTTATCAAATCTTTGAGTTTATGAAGACCAATGCCTCTTCCATTGGGCAAATTTTCCCTTCTTTTTATTTGCTGGTATTTCTTTGAAGTGGTGATCTTAATAATCTGCAACACATGATTTCCTCAATTTCATTTTTACCTACCCAACCTGCTTGGCCTAACATTTTTTCTTCCTTGAGTGCACTTGAACTGGAAAACTCTTGACATTTTTATTTTGAAAACACAAATAAACTATCTACTTCTATCCTTATTGCCTCCAAGATTTCAGATTAAGCTAGTGAACTCTTTTATTCTCTACCTAGACTATTTGACTGCCAAGATTAAGCTTTTTGGAAATCTTGATTCTCTAAACTATTGACATGAAATTGAAAGCATGGTTCTAATCAGGATTAGGCATTCTGACTTACCATGGTTCGTGGCATTGGAAAAAGCTGCACACAATCATTATTTTGCATAAAAAGTAACTAGAAAGATAAGGGTTGTAATCTATCATTTGTTATGCATCCTCATCTTCCTCTTTGGTTCTGTTTTGAGCATGTGGAACTAGTATATTTTATTCCCTAATCTATCCACTCTGATAAGTCAAGCTTGAATATCTTTGACAATCATTTTTTACACTAACTTATCAACATAAATTTAAACATGTTCAGCCATGATTAGGCTAGATAACTGAACAAGATCTTATTTTTGAACCAGTAGTGGAATTTAAGCTTGCACACTTTCATTAGTATTGTTTTTTGGATATGGGGTTGTACCTTTTTTCAAATCTGCCCTCTTATTCTTTTTCTGTTTTTCTGAAATTTTTTTGTTTTTATGATCTCTTATCATGCAATGTTATATATAATGAATGAAAACTTTGAAGCTAGGACCCTTGAAAAAAATAGTGTTTGAGCATCCTGCCATTGAGAGGACCTCCAAATAACTCTTCTCCATTCAGCCATTGTAAAAAGAAAGGATTATGACCTCTAATTGAATGAATGGTATAAGGCCCTTTCCACAAATTCTCAAATTTACCATGTTTACATTTGTCTTCCCTCCTAGAATCCCATTTCAAAACTGTGTCTCCAATTTTGAAATTATTGGCTTTGGTCCTTCTGTCAAAGATCTTCTTGATATTTTCTTGTACAAATTGTGTCCTTTTGTAAACCTCCTCTCTTGTCTGTTATAGATGAATGGTTTGGTTCAGCCTCCTCTACAGGTCATTTTCTTCTGATTGTACTTCTTTGAGGAGTTTCATGACTGGAACTCCCACGGATGTTGGGAAGATTGCATCCATGCCATACACTATTTGATAGGGAGACATACCAATTGATTTCTTGGTGGTTACTCTATCAGCCCATAGTGCATGTACTAGCTTGCCATGCCATGTTTTTTGATTCTGTTCCAGAAGCTTCTTGATAATATTGACCAAGATTTTGTTAGAAGACTCAGCCAGCCCATTATCTTGAGGGTAACAAGCTGTGGAATGTCCTAATGTGATGTGATATTTATAACAAAATTTAACCATTCTTTTGGATGTAAAGGCGACAACATTATCTGTGATGATCTTTCTGGGGCAACCAAATCTAGACAGGATGTTAGTCTTAAGAAATTTGATAATGACTGAGTCAGTGGCATTTCTAGATGGAATGGCTTCTATCCACGTGGTAAAGTAATCAGTAGCAGTGAGGATCCACTTATGTTGGGCAGATGAGGTGGGGTGAATCTCTCCAATGAAGTCTAAACCCCATTGTTGAAAATGAGCTTCAACAGTAATAGGATGCAAAGGCAAAGGTAGGAGTTTTCTCTTGCCATAAAAAAATTGGCACTTATGGCAAGTCATGACCAGTTTGTGGGTGTCAGGAAAAAGGGTGGGCCAATAGTAGCCAGCTCTAAGGATTTTGTTAGTTGTGGTTTTCCAGTAAAGGTGGCCTCCACATTATCCCTCATGCAGCGCATGCATGATCTTATCTGCATCATCCTCAAGCAAAGATTTAAGCAAAATGCTTATAGAAATTTTCCAATATAACACCCCATCTAAAATGTAGAATTTTAAAGCCTTTTTTTTTTTTTGGGCAGGAATGTAGCTTTTGTTTTTGATAGGGTAGGAGGAGCATTAAGATAGAAAAGCACATATAGGATATCAACATACCAAGATGAATTCATAAATGCTTTTTCAACATGAGGAGTTGTGCATTCTTCTTGTTCTTCTAAAACATCAACCATATTCATATCTCATGCTTTGAAATTCGATTCATCCATAAGTTTTGCAAGTCCTTGTCAAAAGAACTGGTGTTTGAGTGAGGGCTTGTTTCACTAGTTCAAATAACTATATGGCCTTCAAAGTCCATTTATCTCCTGTCTCATTTTTTACCATGTTTGTAATATTCCTCAAAAGTTCAGCAAGGTTGGGGATGAACCTTCTCAAAAAGTTGATCTTCCCAATAAAGGATTGCAATTCCTTGATGTTTCTAGGATGACTGATTTGCAATATGCCTTCAATCCTTTTGGGGTCTACTTTGATTCCTTCTTCAGAGATTATGTGGCCTAGGAGTTTTCCTTCTTGTAGACCAAAGAGTGTTTTCTTGGGATTCAAATATAGTCCGTATTTCCTACATTTTTCAAAGACTTTTCTCAAATGGACTAAGTGCTCTTTATCAGTTTTAGAGTAAACAATGATGTCATCAAGGTAAATGATTATAAAGCAGCCTATGTCTTCTGAAAAAGCTATGTCCATGGCCCTTTGGAATGTGGCCTTTGCATTCATCAAACCAAATGGAATTTTAACATACATGAATGTACCCCAAGGTGCAGTGAAGGCAGTTTTATGTTGATCACTTGGAAATACTAGTACTTGGTTGTAGCATGAAAAACCATCAAAGAGTGATATTCTCTTAGATCCAATGACCTTTTGGAGGATGTGATCCATCTTAGGCAAGGGATAATTATCTTTTAGGGAGGCCTTGTTTAGATTCCTAAAGTCAATGCAAAGCCTAATCTCCCCAGTCTTCTTTCTAACTGAAACAAGGTTGGAAACCCACTCTGAATATATAAGGGGAACTATGATCCTAGCATTATACATCTTTTTAATCTCTTTCTCAACTAAAGTTAATAAAACAAGGTTTATTCTTCTTAGTTTTTGTTTGAAAGGTTTCTAATTTTCCTTAAGAGGGATTTTATGTTCAATAATGTTGGTATCATATGATTTCAGGTCCTGGTACCCCCATGCAAACACATCACTAAACTCTTTGAAAAGTTTAATATATTCCTATTTTATGTCAGGAGGAAAAGTTTTAGTTAGCTTGATCATTTTGGGTTCCTTCATGCTGTCAATGTTATATTCCTCCGCATTAGTTTCCGTAGGCTCCATCTTTGGTTTTTTAGCTACATCATTGAAGTCAAAAGGCTCCTCTAATGGTGTAAGGCCCCTTGGTATTGAATCATCTTTGCATTGTAAAACCTCAAGGTCCTTTTGGTCTGGTTTGTTAAGTGACTATGCTCTATAAAGATGCTCCAACTGGTTTATATCAGAAACAGAGGACAACTCTATTTTGTGGGCTTTTTTTTCAGCAAAACAATCGTTTTCATGGCTTGAGCTAGGTGTTGGTACAACAAAATAATTTTCAGATTACAGAAAATCCTCACTGTGTTTATCACCTTAAAACACTCGCCAATATTTTTCATTGTCAGGTACTGTAGGCTGATTTTTTACTTTGACAATGAATTGTTCATTTTCATGGGGTATTTGGCAATTGCTAGCAGCAAAGGCAAGCTCATTTGCCAGGTTATTTTGAGCTCTAGGGATGAAAGTGAGTTCATATTTCTCAAAGGTTTTCAGGAGGTCTAGGGAAACATTCCTATATTCTCTTAATATTGGATTTTTAGCTAAATACTCCCCTTTTATTTACCTAATGATCAGCTCTGAATCTCCTTGGACTGATATTTTCTTGGCTCCTATGTTTTTAAGCAAATGCAAGCCAAGGAGGAGGGCTTCATATTCTGCAATGTTATTAGTGCATTGGAAATCAAGTCTGTAGGAATGTTCTTTGTTTGCATTATGTATCCATACACTAGCTCCAGAACCAACTTTGCCACAAGAGCCATCAAAGCTCATGTCCCAAAGTGTTTCTGTTTGATATTCACTGTCATGTTGTTGTTCAAGACTACTAAATTTTGAGCTGTTATGTTCTTCATTGGTTGACAGATTTGACTGTTTGTTGTGACCAGCAACAACCCTCCTTTTTATTTAATATTAGTAATAATGCTAAATAAATGGGGACTCTTAGTTAAAAAATCCAAAAAATCAATTAGGATTTGTTTTCCTTTTCAAATAAAACTTTCTATCATAAACTTAGAGAAATCCCTTAGAAAGAACATTAAGAAACACTTAAGTTTATGATAGATTACAATAAAATTTCTCTTTAAACAAAATAGCGCATCCATAGCAAAATGGTATATATCTTTTATAAAACTGAAAATGCGATTTTGCACTTTTGCGATAATGCGATCCCAAAAAGCCTATACAATAAACATATTGGTCGCAGATCGCATAGCGCAGAAAACAGAAATGATAAACGAATACCTTTTGCGCTATTTACAATTTTGCGCTTTTGCGAGATTTGCGATGTGCGCTTTTGCGATATTTCGCAATTTGCGCTTTTGCGCTTTTTACATAACTGCGATGGTTTCATTTTGAAATATTGCGATATTGCGACATTGCGATATTGTGATATTGCGCAGCAAATCGCAGATCGTAATGTCGCAAATTCATGTAGGCTTGTTGTCCAAAGGCAATCTTCCCATATATCAAATCTGTTATGCGCTTTAATGATCGGATTAAATGATTGGATTGACAATTAATGGTCAATGAGATTTTGTTTTGATTGAAATTCATTTCACGGTAAAATATTATATTTCATCCGCCTTCGCATTTAAAACAGTCTCATCACCTTTCTCATGCCATTACTCTCATTTAACTCGTAAAACGCAGGCACGAAGGAGAAAACATCTATACAAGGCTTTCACTAAACACTATGGGTAAGAAGGAGAAGAGCTCGAATTCTGAAAACAGAGAAGGCAGCAGCAGAGGTGGCTACATCGGCAAACACTCTTATGAATTGTGTAAATGATAATTTACACAAAGCAAATTTAATTTCAGAAACTGTTCCAGGATATCTCCCACAGGCACATCAACTGCAAACAAAATGGAAGCAAAAGGCAGAAGAAAGAGAAAAATCTATCCAAGGGCTGACAAGATTAAATTGGGACTCATACTGGGCATACTTGGTGAAGCCACACAGTCAGCACAGTGTGCTTAATTGTATCATCAATGCTACAGAGAAGATTGCGCCTACACTTGCCGGCTGCGTGCGCCGGAACCAGTTCGAATGCGAAGTCGGTCATACATCTTCTCAAAACTATGCTAGATATGAGTTTAAAGATCAAGTTCATAGATAGTTAGATTTAGTTTTTAATTTCTTTGTGTATTTAGCCTAGGAAAAGGATGGTCATTGAACCGAATCCTTAATTTTTGTAATAAGACTATTTTTAGATTTAGTTAAGTAGTATTTAAACCCTTCTCATGCATTTAGAGAGGGGTCCTGGATCTTAATATTTTTTGACTTGGAGATTGCATTTCTGTACTCCATTGTCTTATATATTTTTAAAAAGGATCACATCTGGTGATTTTTATGCGGAATTATCTTTAAAGTGTTGCATTTCTGTACCTTGGAATTTGATTTTGCATCAGAGTTACTGGATTAGAGTATCAGATTTCATTTGAAAGTCTTCAAGATGAATAAGGTATTTCTATCCGTTCACTGTTGATTTCTTTTGTCTTATGATATTCGCTTTAAAATTGCTATCATTTATATATATTTGTTTTCACAACGCTTCCTTTTATATATCATTTCTGAGTATAGTTGAAACGTTATCTTTCATAAGTATATATAGATGGTATACAATGATGAATGCAATATGCTAATACAACTCTGTTTAATTTCTTAAACAGAGTTATCTTTATTTGTTTCCGCACATTTCAATTTAAATAATAATACATTTTCATGGTTATTGTTAAATTGGAACAATCTTAAGTTGTATTCACATATAATTACCCGGGTTAGTGTTAGAATTTCTTTACCAGTATTTAGTTTAAATTAGATAGTTTTATTTCAGTTAATTTAGTCACATTTCCACCCATCCAAACCAATCCATTTAGTTATAAGGAAACTGGTCCTTTAAATCCAGTCGGAGCCACCATACCAAACGGAAAAGGAGCTGTCTTAAGGTCCCGACCGGGTGGTTTTCCCCGATGTTTGAAGCAGAGATTTTCTAGGCTTCAACATTTTTGGCGCTAGAAGGAGGGCTTGAGCTATGAATGGCAAGTAAATCTTTATCCACAAGCCATTCTGAGAGCAAAACACCCTCATCAACTTCTTCAATTTCTTCTGAAATACAAAATCCTATAGAAGAAATTGCGAAGAGTATTCATACACCCATTACCAAAATCTCAAAACATTCAGACAATCAAAATCCTGAGTCTCTTGAAGTTCAAGATTTAATTCATAAATTGAAAGGATTCTCATTATCTCTAGAAGAGTTTGGAATATCTGAAGGTAGTGTAACCTCAAAATTTGTTTCTTCGAAACCTCTTACTAGGCTTCAAAGTGAAAAACTTGGTATTTCTCCGAAAGAATTCCCTTTACCTAGTAGAGTCAAGACAAGAAAAACTCAATCGGAATTAGTAAGTGATATAAGTTCAACATCTAATATTCAAATAACTGTTTCCGAAATCCCATCTCAACAAAGTACAGTTGTTTCCACATCATCTCCTCAATCATCATCAATCTCAACATCATCTATTCCAACAACTTCTATTCAAACACCACCAGTTTCTACTACTCCTCCAATAGTTTTTCCAATAATGGCTAGACCATGGGCTACTCCAGGGGCAGTTAACATGGCTGCACCTTTACATGATTTACCAGACAATCCTAGAAAATAGCTTCCAAAGTTTAGCCCAGATCTTAACATTCAAGCCGAAGAACATATCAATAACTTTATGCTGGCTATTAATTTGAATGGAGTCACACATGAAGATGTTGTAGTTAGACTATTCCCTTATACTCTTCAAGGAGTAGCAGGATCATGGTACTTTTCATTACCATCAGGATCCATAACAAGTTGGGACATTTTTGCAGATCATTTTTTAACCAAATTTGGAGATGACCGATCAATAGCAACTTTACTCAATGACCTCTCAAATTTGAAGATAGAACCCAAGGAACCTATTAAAGAATTCAACGCTAGATTCAACAAACTCTTGAACAAAATCCACACAGATTCACAACCCAGTGAACAAGTCAGAATTGAATGGTACATAACTGCCTTACCCTCAAACATAGCAATTTTTGTAGATAGAGCTGCAAAACCTACGTTAGCTGAGAATATGAAAGAGGCTATTGTAGTGGAAAAACGAATTATTTCTCTAGAAAATAAAAATGCTATTGAGGAAAGGAAATCAAAGAAAGTCAGCTTCAAAGATGATTCAAAGAAAATGGCCAAAGACCCATACGACATGGAAGGTTTACAGAAAGTTCTTAAAACCATGTCAAATAAAATGGTTGAAATTAAAAAACAAGTAGCTGAAACTTCTACCAAGAAACCATTCCGAAATTTCAGAAGAAACCAAGTTGAATCTAAACCTCCTAATGCAATCTCTAATGCAGAATCGGAAGAAGAGGAAGAAGAAGAAGATACATCTCTAGTATCAGATGAGGAAGATGAAAATGAAGAAATAGATGAATTGAATGGAATGTGGGATTTTATTCTCCCTAATTCTGATAGTGAAGAAGCTATGCCTGTAAGTACTAGGAGTAAATCTATATCGGAACCAGTGCAAACAATTCCTAAAAAGAAAATTACAACTCCAAGTATCAAAGACAAATCCCCTGTAAAGAAAACTTCTCCATTACCTACTCAAAATCAGCGATCTTCTTCTAATCCTCCCACATCAACAACAAAGACTTTAGTGGTGTCAGATCCTATGGAGTACAACATTGTTGAAGACATGAAAAAGATTAAAGCCAACATTTCCTTACATGAACTCAGCAAACTAAAACACCAACAAAAGTTGCTATTGAAAGAATTAAACGCTACACCAATTGCTCCTTTACCAAGTGGTGTAGTTGCAAAAGCAGCTACAGGAGCTGGTAAGCCACCAGATAAGGTAGATGCTACTGATACAGTGCTCATTGGAGAAAAGTCAAATTCTCAAACTCCTCATTTTCTTTTGACTTATGAGATGTACAATAAAAATCTGCATAATTGTTTGATTGATTCTGGAGCTTCCTCTAATATAATGCCTACTTCTGTTTGTGCTAAATTGAATATCGAACCACATAAATCAGCAGTTCATATCGTTCAATTGGATCGCTATAAAGTTCAAGTTGTAGGAGAAATCAATTCAGTTACTATCAGATTAGCTTCTGATCCTAGGATTGTCCAAAGAATTGATATTTTGATTGCTGATATTCCTGAATTCTATGGATTAATCTTGAGCAGGGACTGGTCTGCGAAACTTAATGGTTATATCTCGACGGATTATTCGCATATGTGGCTTCCCTATAAAGGGAAACCAAATCAAATTAAAATTGAACGAGAAAAACATATGACGCACACTGTCACTGAATTCGAACAACCTAATGAGCCTGTGGCATTCAACAACAATATTCTTGGAGGTTATTCTGCTGAATCATTTCTGGGAAACTTCGAAGCACCTCAATCACCTTTTTCTGTAAATACTTTTGTTTCTCAAATAGAAAAATTTTCACAATCTGATCCTTCCAGAATTGTAAATATTTCTAATGTAATTATAGATAAGCCAATAGATAAATCTTTATTTTGGTCTTTATATTTTGATGGATCAAAGTCTAGTGATGGAGCTGGAGCTGGATGCATCTTAATTGATCCAGATGGTGAGAAAAATATGCTGTCATGTAGGTTAGAATTTGAATGTACTAACAATACCGCAGAATATGAAGCCTTGGTTCAAGGACTTTATAAAGCTATAGGGTTAGATGTTAAATACTTGAAAGTCTTTGGTGATTCCAAAATTGTCATAAAACAAGTTAGGAATACTATTCATTGCCTTTCAGGACATCTTAAACACTATCAAACCCTAGTACAAGATCTCACCACTCATTTTTTAGCATTCAATATTTCTCCTATTCCTAGGAATCGGAATACATCAGCTGACTTGTTAGCTAATGTTGCATCTAAACTCCTACCTGCTGAAGATTGCAGTCCTGATAGGTTTTTTGTAGAATTGATTTTTCGTCCATCTGTCCCAGATAATGTTACAAACTGGAGAGTATTCTATCATGATCAAGATATTTTAAATTTCATGACTTCAGAGAAATCATATGATGAGAAAATTATTGACGAAGATGATCATGATTTTCAAATTGCTTCAAAAGATAATGAAAATCCCATTCCAAAATCTGTTGTTAAATTAGAGGATTTATATGACATTAAAGACAGATTCAAGAAAGTCACTAATGCTAAACTTCAAAGTTCCACTTTGAAGTTTGAATTAATAAATCTTGGTTCTGATTCTAAACCTCAAAACGTTAACTTAGGACTCAATTTAACACCAGAAGAAAGGAATGCATTCATTAAACTTCTGAACAAGTATAAAAACGTTTTTTCTTGGAATTATGATGATTTAAAAACGTATGATACTTCGGTTATTCAACACACAATTCCAATGCTTCCTGATATTAAACTTGTTCAACAGAAGTTGAGAAAGATTCATCCAAATCTCGAAAGTCAAATCAAATCAGAACTTAATAAGCTTTTAAAAGCCAAAATCATTTTTCCTGTCAGGCACTCCAATTGGGTTTCCAATATGGTACCTGTAAGGAAGAAGAACGGTGATATAAGAATCTGTATTGATTTTAGAAATTTAAACAAGGCATGTTTAAAAGACAATTTCCCATTGCCAACCATGGAACAGATACTTCAAAAGGTAGCTGGTTCTGAACTTATGTCCTTTCTCGATGGATTTTCGGGCTATAATCAAGTTTTAGTTCATCCAGATGACAGATTGAAAACAACTTTCAGAACAAAATGGGGAACTTATGCTTATCAGAAAATTCCTTTTGGTCTAATAAATGCAGGAGCAACTTTTCAAAGAGCCATGGACATAGAATTTAAAGGTCTGATCAATAAATCAGTTGTTGTTTATCTTGATGACATAACAATATTTTCAAAAAAGAGAGCCAATCATCTACATGATTTAAAACAAATATTTGAAAGATGTAGAAGATTTGGTATTTCCTTAAATCCAAAGAAATCTTTCTTTGCTTTGGGTGAAGGAAAACTCTTGGGATTTTTTGTGTCAAAAGATGGTATATATATTGATCCAGATAGAGTGAAAGAAATTTCTGATATTTCTTTACCTCATAACAAAAAATCCATGCAATCATTTCTTGGATAGATCAATTTTGTTAAAAGATTCATTCCTGATTTTTCTTTAATTGTTTTACCTATGCAAAATATGATCAAGAAGAATTCAGTATTCAAATGGGGACATAAAAAGAAAGAAGCTTTTGATGCAATCAAACAAGCGATCATTAATGCACCAGCATTGAATACTCCAGATTTTTCTAAAGATTTTACTTTGTATACTCTGGCCACCGAAACATCCTATGCAGTTGTTTTAACACAACTCAATGATCAAGAAATCGAAGCACCAATTTCTTTCTTTAGCTCAAATCTGCAAGGATCTGAGCTTAATTATTCCGATGTTGAAAAACAAACCTTTGCTGTGTTTAAATCAATCAAACATTTCAGACCTTTTCTCTTGAAAACACATACAAAAATCATTGTCCCATTCTCTGCGGTAAGGCAATTATTAATTCAAAAAGAAGTAGGAGAAAAGAGAGCTAACTGGGTAACAACCTTGCAAGAATATGATATTGATATTAAACCAGCTAAGATTGTTAGAGGACAAGGTTTTTGCAGATTATTGGCAGGAGCTCATAACATACCAGAAAATCAAGATCCAAATCAAGATATTTAAGTAAGTCAAATAAGTGTTACAGAATCTGAATCTCAGTATGCTGATCTTATCTATTACTTGAAAAATGGGTATGCTCCTTCTCATCTCAGTTATAAGATAAACGCGCTTTAAGGTTAAAGGCTATTAAATATGAGATCATTGATAATGTGTTATTTAGGAAAAATTATGATTCAATTTTATTAATATGTCTTGAAAAGACTGAAGCTGAAAAGGTTTTGCTGGAGTTGCATGATGGACCAGCAGGAGGTCATTTTGGAGGTGATACCACCGCTCACAAAATAATTCATGCTGGTTATTATTGGCCTACCCTTTTTAAAGATACGCATGATTACGTAAGGAAGTGCCGAATTTGTCAAACTGCAAGTGGAAGACAAAGGAAACCAGCTTTTCCTTTGCAACCAGTGACTATTGAGCAACCATTCGAACAATGGGGGCTTGACATCATTGGTGAGATAGTACCTCATTCTTCCAAACAGCACAAGTACATCCTTACTGCAACTGATTACTTTACAAAATGGGTAGAAGCAATCCCGTTGAAGGTAGCCAATTCTGATGCAATTATTGATTTCATAGATCAATTCATCATAACCAGGTTTGGTGTACCTAACGCTCTAGTCTTTGATAATGCATCTTACTTTTCTGGAAATAGTTTAATATAATTTGCAGTCAAAAGAGGTTTTAAATTAAAATATTCAGCAAATTATTATCCACGAGGTAATGGTTTGGCTGAATCCACTAATAAAAACCTTATCAAAATCATTAAAAGGACCGTTGATCAAAATCAAAAGAATTGGCACAAATCTTTAATCTTTGCATTATGGGCTGATCGTATCACTGAAAAAGCTTCAATAGGGACTTCACCTTTCAATTTAGTTTATGGAAAAGAAGCTGTGATACCATCAAATTTAACTCTTCCATAATTAGCCCTAGTGCAATTTATTGAAGAAAATCCTTCTTCATCCATTCAATTGAGATATGATCAAATCCTTAAACTAGAAGAAGATAGAGATAAAGCAAAAATTATTCATGAAAAACATCAACAACTTGTAAAATCTTCTTTTGATGCAAGTTCTACTGGCCCAAAATTTTTGTCAATTGGTGATCTTGTTCTAAAATGGGATAAAGCACACGAAGAAAAAGGTAAACATACCAAGTTTCAGAAAATGTGACTTGGACCATTTCAAATCTTTGAAAAGATAGGCTCAAATACATTCATACTCCAAGATCTAACAGGTAAGAGAGAATCTCTTCCTGTAAATGGGCTTATCTTGAAGAAATTATTTTCATAAGGAGGTAACCCCTTCTTAAACTGTACATATTCCTTTCTGCAGAGTTTTTGATTGTTTTTTGCAAATAAAGGTTGTTAATGAGTCTCTAATTGACTGTTTACTATTTAAGAAAATTTCTTCGGAAGAATATTATAAATATTTATTTTGTGTAAATAAGAATTTTTAGAGTAATGATCACAATTTTTGGATAGTTTAAAATAAGATGTTAAACTTTGAAAGATTATTCCAATCATTTGCATGATCTTTTGAAAACTTGAGAAGAATGTAAATCATCATAAGTTTATTAAGCAGAGAAAGGTTATCTATCAAAGTAAAGATTTTTTTCAAAATTTTGGAACTCAAAAAACTCTGAAAAATGTCATCCATTGATTCTTAAAGATAAAACTATTTCACCCCATCCATTTAAGTTGTGATTTTTTAGAAAGTAATTCTAAGAAATTATATGAAAATTTAAGAGATAAGAGGTCTCATTATGAGCCAACTTACCATGTTCATAAGAAGTAATAAAACTGACATTACCAATACTGCATACCAAAACAGGGTAATGGCTTATAAATATAAGACAAGGGGTCTCATCACGAGCCAGCTTGTTCAGTTTAATTATAACTAGTGAATGACATTGTTATTAACTGGCTACCAAACCAAAACAATGGCTCTTAAAATAAAAAATAAGTAAAAGACAAAAACATGAGATAATAAGTCTTATGAATTTATCTTTTAAAAAGTCATAATTTTAGTTGGATGGGACAATGAATGGTTAATGGTTTAAAGATAACCCTGTCGAGACTATGAACATTTGCTGGCAGCAGAAGCAATACCTATGGCAATAGAGTATATTATAAAACCAAAACTTGGAGAAATCCACTTCATTATTAACACCAATCAAAGCTTGAGATAACCCAAAAATGTTCTTATTCTTAAGGAATTAGAAAGAAATTATGAATGATTTTTTATTTTTTCTTCATAGTTACATGTTATTTGAATTATCCTAAGGTAGTTTTCATTATCTTTAAAAATATTTACTTACTAAAGATATAGTGTTCATTTTGTTTTTTTAGAGATAACTGTTTCTTTCAGTGAATCGCCAATTGTTGTGACCAGCAACAACCCTCCTTTTTATTTAATATTAGTAATAATGCTAAATAAATGGGGACCCTTAGTTAAAAAATCCAAAAAATCAATTAGGATTTGTTTTTCTTTTCAAATAAAACTTTCTATCATAAACTTAGAGAAATCCCTTAGAAAGAACATTAAGAAACACTTAAGTTTATGATAGATTACAATAAAATTGCTCTTTAAACAAAATAGCGCATCCATAGCAAAATGGTATATATCTTTTATAAAACTGAAAATGCGATTTTGCGCTTTTGCGATAATGCGATCCCAAAAAGCCTATACAATAAACATATTGGTCGCAGATTGCATAGCGCAGAAAACAGAAATGATAAACGAATACCTTTTGCGCTATTTACAATTTTGCGCTTTTGCGAGATTTGCGATGTGCGCTTTTGCGCTATTTCGCAATTTGCGCTTTTGCACTATTTTACATAACTGCGATGGTTTCATTTTGCAATATTGCGATATTGCGATATTGCGCAACAAATAGCAGATCGCAATGTCGCAGATTCATGTAGGCGTGTTGTCCAAAGGCAATCTTCCCATATATCAAATCTGTTATGCGCTTTAATGATTAGATTAAATGATTGGATTGACAATTAATGGTAAATGAGATTTTGTTTTAATTGAAAGTCGTTTCACGATTAAAATATTATATTTCATCCTCCTTCGCATTTAAAACAGTCTCATCACCTTTCTCATGCCATTACTCTCATTTAACTCGTAAAACGCAGGCACGAAGGAGCAAACGTCTATACAAAGCTTTCACTAAACACTATGGGTAAGAAAGAGAAGAGCTCGAATTCTGAAAACAGAGAAGGCAGCAGCAGAGGTGGCTACAACGGTAAACACTCTTACGAATTGTGTAAATGATAATTTACACAAAGCAAATTTAATTTCAGAAACTATTCCAGGATATCTCCCACAGGCACATCAACTGCAAACAGAATGGAGGCAAAAGGCAGAAGAAAGAGCAAAATCTATCCAAGGGCTGACAAGATTAAATTAGACCAAGACTGTTACTTGGTAAATGTGCTGAACAAAGATAGTGCGTTTTCCTTAATCGTATCATCAATGCTACAGGAGAAGATTACACGACACTTGGCCACTCATTTTTCAGGACAGCTGAACGTCAAGCTAACAACCACATCTTCTCAAAACTTGCGGCTAGATGCTCTTCATGTAAAGATCAAGTTCATAGATAGTTAGATTTAGTTTAATTTTTAATCGTATTTTAGCCTAGAAAAGGACGGTCACAATCCTAATCCTCAATTTTGTAATAGACTATTTTTAGATTTAGCTAAGTAGTATTTAAACCCTTCTCATGCATTTAGAGAAGGGTCCTGGATCTTAATATTTTTGACTTGGAGATTACATTTCTGTACTCCATTGGCTTAATATATTTTTAAAAAGGATCACATCTGGTGATTTTTATGCGGAATTATCTTTGAAGTGTTGCATTTCTGTACCTTGGAATTTGATTTTGCATCAGAGTTACTGGATTAGAGTATCAGATTTCATTTGAAAGTCTTCAAGATGAAAAAGGTATTTCTATCTATTCACTGTTGATTTCTTTTGTCTTATGATATTCACTTTAAAATTTGCTATCATTTATATATATATTTGGTTTTCACAATGTTTCTTTTTATATATCATTTCTAAGTATAATTGAAACGTTATCTTTCATAAGTATATATAGATGGTATACAATGATGAATGCAATATGCTAATACAACTCTGTTTAATTTCTTAAACAGAGTTATCTTTATTTGTTTCTGCACATTTCAATTTAAATAATAATACATTTTCATGGTTATTGTTAAATTGGAACAATCTTAAGTTGTATTCACATATAATTACTCGGGTTAGTGTTAGAATTTCTTTATCAGTATTTAGTTTAAATTAGATAGTTTTATTTCAGTTAATTTAGTCCCATTTTCACCCATCCAAACCAACCCATTTAGTTATAAGGAAACTGGTCCTTTAAATCCAGTCGGAGCCACCATACCAAACGGAAAAGGAGCTGTCCTAAGGTCCCGACCGGGTGGTTTTCCCCAATGTTTGAAGCAGAGATTTTCTAGGCTTCAACACTGTTCTGGTAGACTTAACTCTTTCTTGTTTTCATTTTCTTGTTTGCTGATTTCATCTTCATTATACAAGATAAATGAATCTAGATCTGAATTAATGGAATAAATAGGAGTGTTGTTTGGCCTATCTAGGCTGCTTACCATATATTTCATATGAGATTATCGGTAAATCTCCTTGTTTGGTTAAAGACTGGGATGGTAGCATAAGACATACCCATTTGAAGGCTCCCTTGAAGTTTGGCTCCCCATGATTTGGATAAAAGCATGCCATACTTTGGGTGAATATCAACAACAACTATGTCCATAACTAGACCTTTAGCAGGAATTTGTGCCAAATTGACACATAAATCTTTAATCAGACCCAAACACTTAACTCTGCTTGAATCAAAAGAATACAGGTCTTTGTAAGGTTTAGTAATTTATAGGCCTAATCTCTCCATCACCACTTTTGGCATGAGGTTGTGGGAGGCACCAGAGTCTAGCATGGCATTGTGCAAGATTTTATTATGTATGTTTAAGCTGACATAGAATGGAAGTACAACTCCTTCTTGGTATTTTCCTTCTACTTCAGGACCAAACAACAATTCTGGTTTATCATATCTCAATTTTAAAGTATTAGTATCATCTCCTATATTAAAAGCTTTCAAAACTTGATTTTTATATACATCCTGGGTTACTAGTTCAGCTAAGGGTATGCTAATTTTGATCTTGGAAATTTCTCCCTCAAGTCTGAAGGGTGATAGTGTTTTTGACATATTCACATCTGTTTTGTCATACATAATATTTTCAACAATTCTAATTTGCTGAGTTTTATTAGGACTATTATTTTGGACAGATTTCTCAGGGCCACTAGCAGAAATACTAGGGCAGCTTGGGTCAACACTTTGTTGGCTGATTTTGTCTTTATTAAGATCAGATTTCTTAGCCACAGTGTTGGTACTGTTTGTTATCTTTTTAGGAGGATTTTCTGAGGTTTTTCTAACAGCAATTTCTGTGCTATTATTCTTGGAGGCCTCTTGGTTCTTTTTTCTCCTAAGATTATATTGTCTGTGGACCTCCATTATAGAATTTTCAAATCCCAATTGATAATCTTCAGAATCCTCATGGTTGTTTTCAGTGTGGTCTGAGGAAGAGAATCCTTGTTCCTCTTTAGTGAGAAAAACATCTCCCTCACTATTAGATCCTATCATATTTACATGATTTTCATCCAACCTTTCGGTTTCCCTTTCTTCTTCATCTACATAGTTATCTTGGAAGGGAGGCTTAATTTGTTGATCATTGTCTCTTTGTCTATTTTGAGGGGGATCTCTTTTGAAATTTGGACTCCTATTTCTGTTTTGGGGATTTGCTTGATTCTCCCTAGGAGGTGTTTTTTCAGTTAAGTTTATCCTCTCCATCATTATTTCCATTACCCTCACTAAGTTATCAATTTTGGCATCGGATGAGGAGGTAGAGGCTAAAGTTTCATCTTTGTAAGTGACTCTTTTTTTCTGACCTCATCCTAGCTCTTTTTTCAATGAGGTTGGCTTCTGCACTAATAGCTCCCCTTTGCATTTCTTCTAAGGTTGTGGGGTCTCTTTCCCTCAATTGGAATGCCATATCCGGATCAAAGACTTCTGGAAATTTTTCTAGTGCTAGGCCTTGTGGGGGTTTCATATGAGGTGGGAGGGAATTGTACACACTGTTAAACCTAGTACAATAATCTTGTACACTTTCTCCTATATTCCTCTTAAGATTGTTATATTCTGAAAGAATTTGGAGGGTGTTTTTCTTGATTTCCCACTTGTTTATGAAATTTTGGTAAAGGGATGGGAGATCATTGATGTTGTTGAGAGTTAATTTTTTAAACCATTTCTTAGCTTCTCCTCCTAAGCTTTGTGAAAATATCCTCATTTTGATAGTTTCTTCTTCCAATTCCATATAGTCAAAGGCATCATTCATTATGTCCACATGTTGTTGGGCAGTGATTGATTCAGTTCCTGTGAAATGAGGGATCTTGGATTGGTAGTCATTTGGCAAAGGCACTAGAGGTTGAGGTAAAACCAGGGGGGAATACCAAGCTGCCATGATGGGAACTAATGGAGGGTTTACAAGAGGAGGATTTGTGAGAGGTGGAGGGGGATGAAGTGGAGTGGTTTGAACAGTGGAGGTATGGATGGGTGTGTTGTAAGTGGTTGAACCAGCAGGCTGATTATTAGCAGATTTGGTATGGAAAGAGCTAAAGTGATGGAGAAGCTGAAAGTCAGGAGGAGTGGAAGGAGAAGCTTCTCTACTTGAACTCTGTTGCAAATCTATGGGCTCAAGGTCAGTTTGGTGAGTATCAGTTTGTGACTTGGTTCTGAAAAGGTTTCTTGTATGGTGTAAGTCAAACTGAGGATCTTGCAAGGCTGTAAGATGCTCAGGAACAGAGCTTGCTCTATGAATAGTCCTAACAGTAGTTAAATTTCCAGTTTTAGAAGTTTGCCACAAAATATTTTCTGGGTCATCAACTATAGTAGGAGGATTTGGGTCTGGATGAGATCTGGTATTGATCCTTTGTGAAGCTAGATCTCAAACTAAAAATTTAAAGAGGTTGAAAGTTTAGGACTGTTTTTCAGAAGGGTTGACCTCTCTTAGTGCTTAGTAAACTTACACAATATGGGACTAGGCTTGTAAACTTCTCAGGGCTGTATTGACACAATCCTAAGGAAGTCTAATGAAGACTAGGGAAGTAGTAGGCCTACTAGAGGCTAGTGGAATCGCCAGGTGGATGTTTTTAGTTGTTTTGAGGATATGTATGTATGGTCCACTGCCAATAACTGACAAAAAACCAATCTAGGGATGTTTTTGGGGTTTTATGAGTTCTTTTTGTAGCCCTTAAGGCTTGAATGAGTGTCCTACAACTGAGTCATCACCTTGCTAGGATGGGGAAACAACTAGATTCTACTCATTGGCTATCAGTTTGAGTTTCCTATGTTTTCAAAAAGGGTTTCTGAAGTTTTAAGGAGTACTTAGATTGTCACTAACTCAGAAGGTCCCACCGTGATCGCCAGAATGTTAGGGTCTCGTGATTTAGCAGATTGGTAGACCAAATGCACGGGGTAGCATGAAACTAGTCTTTGGAGTCCTAGGACCTAGCCTTCCTGGACTCAGAGAGTGCTCTCTCTATTATATGCTAAGGGTGTGAGCTTGTTTGCTTTGGATGGTTGATTTTAGGCTAGTTATTAAGTATAGGGTTTTGTTGTTTGTTTTGGTTGGGTAAGATGGTCTAACATAATAGATAGAATGAGGAAATCTTCACAGTCATTGGGAAATGGAGTCTATAAAAGCCATGAAAGGTTCATCAAAATAGATTGGGAGCATCACTGGGCAAATCTAACTTGGTCAATGGATCTTCAAGGTCTTTAAGGGCAATGAGATGGACATCAATTATTAGAATAAAAGTAGGATGAAGGGAAATTAAGAATCATTTATCATGTACTTTTAACAAAAGGGACTTAAATATCATAAGCATAAAGAGGCAATCAATAGACAGGGCAAACCATAAATTCTTTGATTCAACTTAGATAGATAATTATTCAAGACAAACATTCCAATGAAATATAGAAAGCGAGAAACTCATTTAACTTCTAGTGATTTCACCTTCAAGGACATAAAACATTTAAGACACACATACAACTGTAATCAGAGAAGAGGGAATGCCTAAACATCTTTGATCATAGCTATTAAGATCTCCAAAATAATTATTTAAGCAAGTACAAAGGGTATGATTGAAACAAAACCTCTTTGGCAGACTTAACTAATGGTACTTTAGAGAGAGAGTTCAAAAACGGTGTTTTAGTGACATCAAATAAGCAGGGCTAGCCATAAATCATGTTTGATACCTATTGAATTAAACCATTTGTGAAATAAACAAGCTTAGGGGGCCTAGAGAGAAATTAAGAATTCTCTAAAATGTCCTAGCAGAGGAAAACATTAAGGCAGTGAAGAACAAACAGAACTAAGGTGCCTTCAGAAACATTTCTCAGTCTAAATATTTCATTCTATTGCAATATAGAAAGATGGGAACATAATGAAACAGGAAATAACAATAACAAAACATAAATACTTCACCATCAACCAGGCTCAGGGATCCTGCAAGCAGGCCTCCTTCATCAACAAACAAATCAAGTCTTTCACAAGCTCCAAGACATCAATTTCTTTTCAATCTCCAACAGACTATGTATTACTTCAAAGAGTCATCAAATGCCAACAAGATAATGAGCTCAAATGCAGTATTTATCTGCAAATGAGGAGGTGAAGCTAAGCTAGGGTTTGGGTGTCATTTATTATAGAGTTAATGAATTCCTTACCTTGAAGACCATGCAAGGCTCAAGGCAGGGATATCTGAAGATACTTCTCTGAATAATAACTCCTATCTTAACTTCTGAGGGTTTATAGATGAAATGTTTGACTTTAAGGCCTATTCATAACTTTACAATAACTGCCTGGCAGATAGAAAATATCTCTAACTTGGTTCAATAACTGCCTAATGCTTTATTGAAGGAAACAAAGCACTAAGTGGCAGAATATCTCTTGAAGAAATAAATTATGTAGGATGAGTCATCCGAATGTATTTCTGGGCCAATCTGCCATCTGTTTTATCTTTAAACTTTGTATTTAAGCCTTTAAACTCTGTCTTTATACTCTGACTGTTTGTTTTATTATGTTTTTCTTTTAATCTTTTTGATCTCTATCTGTTCATTTAATCTTTTGATTTATCTTTATGATCCTGTGCCTTTATCCTTTAATATGTCAACTGTCTGCCTTTATTTCTTTGACTTATGCTTTGATTGGCTAATCCTTTTATTTTGGCTTTTGATTAGGATTAGTCCTTTAATCCTTATGACTCCCTGCCCTCACTATTTCTTTTCTCTGTGTGCAGGGGAAACTTTTCTTCATGGCAGGAGGGTTTCACCCATCGATGATCATGTTTCATCGATGGAAATCCCCGGTATAAATCCTCTGGCCACCATTGATCTATTATGAACTCCAGGATCGTCATCCGGAGGCATCTCTGTGACCAATTTTGGCCCTGCAGATTTTATTCATATATGTTCACCATTAAAAACCTGCAACAAAACATAAATAATTAGTTAAAAGCCTGCGGGGAGAGCGAGGATTAACATTTCTGCAATTTTCGGGCTGTCGGAATGCTCTGCAGAGTATGAGATGATGCAGGGATCTGGGTTCCAGAGGTGGAACCAGGAGGAATTTGAACAGGAGCGGGAAAATTTTGAAAAATGGCGTGGAAGGTAGGCGGTTTTTGAAAACCGAAGTGGTTTATCACATGAGGAATGGGCGGTAAGAGGTTTTAGGTGGGAGGTGCACGATATACCTCAAGATGAGACATGTGGCGGGGAAAAACTGCCTATTTCACGCGGGTCAAAAAACACTAATCCCATCGCAATTTTATTTGCGATATGTGATGTTAGCTATCGGATCTCGGTATGGGAGATCGACAGCTATCGCACATTCGGGGGCGGTGAACAGTTGGTCAGGTCGGCGGAAGTGGAGGACAAGTGGCAAGGTCTGGTTCGATGGCGGGCTTACATGGAGGATGGGGCCTCATTTTAATTTTTCAAAGGTTTAAGGGCCCTCTTATAAGGTTTATGGGGGTTTATAAAATGAAAGGGGCGGAGGTTTATTTTATACGGGGAAGGGGATTAGGGATAGCAGAGGTTGAGGTCTTATGAGTGTGAGGAGGCTGGGGCTAAAAGGAAAGGGGGCTTAGGCCTATAAACAAAAAGGGCGGGTTTATGATATAAAACAGAGTTTTATATAAAATTTAAAACACCTGATAGGCTAAACCTTGGTTTTAAACAATGCAAAAGGGGGCCTTTACATTGTTTAATTTCTTCAAAGAAAAAATGATGAACGAGGCTCCCTTTAGGAAGGTTTTTTAGGAAAGGAAGAAATGGGTTTTTTAGAGGAAAAAGGAAATGAATGATAGTGTGGGTAAGGGAGTGAAATGAGGTTAATAGGCCCAACAATGAAGTACTTTTGGAGCAGTGAGGTGAAAATTAGGGGGCAAAGAGGGAAAAGATAGTAGAAATAGTTTAACTTAGGATAATGAAGGCAGTGAGATTTCTAAAACTCACAATATTTCACAAATCCTGTTTTTAGAAATCTAGGACCATTACTTAGTAATCTTCAGAATCAACAAAAGTTACTAATGACTAACAACCTCCCTTTGGCCACTTCTGCTTGCTGTAGGTGTCATAACATAGTGTTTTGATCTTCTTAAACTTCCTTTGGAGTTTGACACCTTAATCACTCAACAGTAGAACTCATGCTCAATTTGATTTCTTATTTGACACTTAACCTTCTGCTTTCCTTATTTTGACCATTTTGGAGACCTTTGACTATACTTTGAAAGTCTTTTAGGCTCCTTCATAGTTATACTCTTTAGAATTTCTCCCTTTGGTGCAGTGAAACAATGTTGTCTTGAAAAACCAAGTAAGTCATCCTCTGATATCATTTTTTAACTTCTGCCTGCTGTCATCAAGGGGATCTCTCACCTTCATTTCTTGTTTCAATGAATCTTCAATTTATGCTCAGTGGCGCTTATGTACCTCTGTCCTTATGATCCTTTACATGGACTCCTTGCTGGTTAACATATGTTTTTCCAATTAGTTATAAAACACTTGATTCTCCTTGTTCATAGGCATGTTGTCTTCCCTTTGATGTGAATGTCCTTGAGGAGTTTGGCTTCTCACCTTGCCTCTCTTCTGCTGATAACCATCACAAACCATTCCTGCATAAATGTTTTAAGATGGCCAATTGTCCTTTTGCAGAATTAATGCTCTGATCAAAGGAGGTTTCTCTTGAAGGTTTTTTGATACCTTTGGGACAATCATAAGCTCAAAATTTACCCCTTTTTCATTTGATTTCATCTTTCGGCACATGTAAAACAGTGAGTTTAGAAAACCAAAACAATGAATAACCTAGGAGACCCTACATGACCTATTGGGAGGTCTTTTGGACTTGGCCTTTGGCTGAACACTTAACTTAAGGTTTGTAGGTGTGAAACAAAACATTGAAAAACCTTTATGCATTGCAATCCTAGAAACTGATGACTTTGATTTATCTAAAGAGTCTAGAAAGGTAGCTTAAAACCACCAATGCTTGAGGCATTTGGTGAATAGGGGAAAATTTTAGGCTACTTGGCAATCCAAGGTGTAAGTAGAAGGGTTAGGCAAAATAGAAACATAGTGGTAAGGTCAGAGGTTGCAAACATAGTGAAAATGAGTGGCACGAGTCCATGATTTTGTCCTCTAGGAGTGTGTTGTACGGTACAACAACCCTCCCCATTTGAGAATTTTAGAATAAATTTTATTTTAGAAATAGGTCCCCTTTCTTTTAGATAGAAATAAAAAACTTTGAGGAAATCCGATTATCATAAAATAGAACAATAAAAAGATTCATTGTTTAAAATTCATGCATCACATATCGCATATATCAAATGCAAATGAACAAAAGTGACATTGAATTTATTTCGATCCGATCAACTATAAGTCTTATATCGCATCGACACAAAGTATAAAAGTATTCATGTTAAAAAGTCCGATGCGATAAAGTAAATCGCAATCGCAAATTGGTAGAGTCTTAAGGTTTCACATTTGTTTTGCAAAACTCCGATGCGATGTAAATTATTGCAATCACATTTCGAAAAGGTTATCCTTCATTCGGTCTATTTTATAAACTCCGATGCGATACAACATATCGCAATCGCATTTTGTAAAAGCAAAGATTACTTGTTTTATAAAAGTTCCGACGCGATGGATCCCACCATCATTGCAATCGCATTTCAGTGAAAATCATGAACAACTCAATCCCTTTGGAAATATCCGATGCGATATACCTTTATCGTTAATCGCAAATTGGCGGAAAATATGAGATGTCTTTCGTTTTCCTTTCAAAAAACTCCGATGCGATGAATTGTCAGTATTTATTAATCGCTATTTTTCCCCGCGCATATATTATTTATTGGTCAATCGCAATCGGAAAATTCAAAAGGAAAGTTTTACATTAACATTTCAATATCGCCGATCTCCGATTGTACGAGTATCATTAATTGAAAAATCAAACAAATTATGGTAATTGATTCTCATATCAATGCGTGAATGTTACTTTTTTTGAAGGCATTCATTTTTAATACGTGGTTAATCAATTTGGGATCATTCATAAAAATCTTTTCGCATAGTTGTTCTCTTAACTTAATTTCTTCCCGCGTCTGAAAGGTTTGTCTCATTTGCAGAGCTATAGAACATCCAACCCTTTTGTTCACCGAACTAGTGAAACGATACCAGACGAAAGAGATGTCTAAGAAGCTTAAGAAATCAAGAACTGCTGCCACCTCAAAGACTGCTGCCACTACCACAATGCCAAAAGAAAAGCCAGCCAAGATAAAGTTAGTTACAAATACCACGTGCCAAGGTCTCGGGAAGCTTTCCCGGGAAGAAGTCTATAATTTTCTTGAAAAAGAAGACCCTACAGTTACAGAGGTAAAGGAAACAGTGCCAGATGAAGAATCGGATTCAAATGACAATCCCCTTAAAGAACTCACAAATTCTTTTCTTCATAGAATTGCAGCTCAGGCTAATGTATTCCCATATTATGACATAATACAATGGGTGATAGACAACACCACCATTACAAACAGAACATCCATGACAGTTGGGGGAAAGATGTTTGGATCCTTTAGAGCAGAAGACATCAAAGAAATGTACCATCTGGAAGATCCCCAAAGACCTACAACAAAGCCTTCATAGCAGATTTTACCTCAAGCAAGGAAATTGAATAAGACCCAATTAAATAATGGAGACGAGCTCCAGAAAAGCATAAGCATGAAACCTCAGGTATGTTTTCTGTAGATTCTCTCGCACGTCCGTATTGTTATGCTGCTGCCATGATGTGCAAACTTTTTGGGTACGATAATTCTGCAAGGTTTTCAATTCAGATGGTACCCCTAATTCATGCTGCTATAAATTCTGAGATTATGGATTGGTCGATTATTCTTTCTGATAAGATGGCTAACATAATTCTGGACTATAGAAAGAATAAAAATAGTGGAAATACACCCCCATTTCATTTCTGTGCCTATATCTTAGATGCTTTGTGTTTTAATTCTGAATTCCCTATTCTGGGTTGGAAATGGACTTCATAGGAACCTGTCCCGATTGACATTTACCATAAACATTTGTGGAAGGCTCATTTCAAGAACCATGTATATAGAATTTTCCATGGCTTCATGTTACCTATTTACCAGACCATTTTTAACCAATTTCCTCCTCGGCTCTCTGAAAAAGCAAAGCTTGATATATCCCTAATCGGCAATTGGTTTGGAGAAGAAAAGTTTACCTATATTAGAGTTTTTGGAAGCATTGTTGAGCCTCATGTCTTACCTCTATATGTCCCTGATAAACTTTTAGTTGAAGAGATTTCTTACCAGTTGACAGAAAAATGGATGTCCAGGTGTTTAAAGAATTCCAAAAAATTGATGTGCCCTACTTTTCCTTTCCATTTTGGAACCTATACTCTTAATGATTTTAAGCATGCTGAAAAAGAAACCCTTAAGATAAGAAATCTTAAGCTTGCAACCGTTCCAGGCAGACAATATGATCCAAATAAAGTGGCTTTTTATTTCACAACTTTGGTCCAAATTGCTAAGTTTGAGCATGAGCCTGATGAATTTGATGATTTATTTGTCTCAATTGAGAAAATTTCCCAAGTTTATGACTTAGCTAAATCTAAGTTTCAAGAAGAAGATATGAATAAATTTATGCAGTTCAGAAGTCAGAGATTACTGAAAGCTCCCCTTGACCAGCTGAGGATTCCTTTACAAGAAAATGAAAGTATGGAAATAGAAAAAAAGAAAAAGGAAGATACAGCCAGCAAAACAGAGAAAGAAGTGTCTACCAGCAAAATTGATATGCAGACTGAGAAGGAAAGAACAGGTAGCAAGCCTGATGTGCAGACAAAAAAAGAGAATACAGGTACCAAAAATGATATGTAGTCTAAAGAAAGATATAAAGGTAATAGGCCCGATAATCAACTTGAAAGAGAAAAGACAACAGAAAAAGTGGGAAATTCTACTGAAACCATTGTTACTCCCCATTTGCTAAAACAATATGAACAATTTGAACAGCAAATAAGTGGACAAAATAATCCTCAAGTTGATAATATGAATAATCAGGATATGGAGATCATTCCTGAACATCCATCAGAAGAAATTGTGTTGAGAGTTGAAGACATCCCTCCTCTGGATATCTTTTATAGTCCTAAGCATAGGGCTATTGTCAGAAAACAAAGGAAAAGAAGGAGGATAGATCAAGGACCACTTGCAACTCCACAAGTTGAATTAATGAATATTATATGGAAGAATACTGAGGTAAATCCTTTAGAGGATCTTACCAAACTATCACAATATGCAGGTGCCTATAGTGTAGCCACTATAGATAAATATACTGAAGTCACTCAAATGATAAAGAAAAAAGACTTACAGATAGCATTGCTAGAGGAGAAAACAACAGGTGATCAGCAAAAGATATTGCAGTTGGAGCAGCAGTTGGAAGAAGAAAGACTTAGAGCCAAACAATTGGAAGAACAACTAAGTATTGAAAAGAAGAAGCTTGATCAACAAGCTTTGAATAAACAACAACAGTTGTCTCAAGAGGTATCCAAATTACAGACCTTGCTGCAAAATGAGAAAACTGCCAAAGAAGAGCAAGAAAAAATATTTCAAGCAAGATTGGATAAATTTAAGGATTATCCGAAAATTGACCAATTTAAAACATAAGCTCTGGAAACAAGTAAGCTATTGTCTCATTAGTTGGATGATCTGTGTCAAAAAATTTCACAAGTTGAACCTTTATGTGAAATAACATCATCTCTCATCGATGAAGTAGTCATCATTAGAATTGAATTTGAAAATGCATATGATAAGATTTCAGAATTTATTTCATGGTAGGACTCAGAGCAAGGAAAGAATGCAAATATTCCTAGGATCGAAGAAAGGCATAAAGAAATTTTGTTTGCTGAATGGGAAACACAGTTGATTAAAGAAGAACGTGCTACATCAAGGGCCAAAGCCATGATGAACAATCTGACACAATTAGTTAATGATAGTTTATATGCTACTAATTTAATTTCAGATTGTACTCCAGGTAAATTGCCAAAGGTGAAAGAAACTGATACTAGGTGGAAGAAGGAATTAATCAACAAGAATCAAAAGATCAGCAAAATACAGGAAATTACATGGGATGTCCTATGGACATATTTGATCAAACCACAGAGTCAGCGGATGGCAATCAAATTCCTTTCCAATGCCATCAATTACATCATTCCAGAGCTATCTGATGCCACATACGCTAGTCAGTTGCATTCGAGGCTGAGTCATCCAACCGAAGTTAAAGATATGCTTAAAATTTGCCACCTCAGCACATTGAATACAAAAGAAATTCAATGAATCTGTTTTATTTGATATTGCAAGTCTTTTCCCGTATCTCCGATGATAGTTTCTAGCATAAGTTATAGTTAATTTGTTTTGTTAATTTCCTATTTAAACCCCTTTCAAGCATTTAGAAAAGGGGTCCTGAATTTGTAATATTTTGGCTTTGGATAATACATTTATGTACTCCATTGACTATCTTATTTTTTATAAAGGATCACATTCTATGATTTCATGAGGAATTATTTTTGAGAGTTGCATTTCTGTACCTTGAAGATTTTTCTAAGTTAAAGCGCAGGATCTGGATATTGAATTGCATCAAGAAAATATCTTAATGAATCTGGTATTTCTATCGATTTACTGTTATTTTCTTTATGTAATGAAGTATTCTCTTTGAAATTTGGTATCATTTATATATGCTTATTTTTCAAATATTTCTTTATAATATCATTTCTGAAGATATATAAATATTCATCTATCATAGCATGTGCAAATGATATATAGAATTATGAATGCGATGTGCTATTCTAACTCTGTTTAATTTCTTAAACAGAGTTATCATTATATGATACTGCATCTTTCTATTGAATAATAATACATTTTCATGGTTATTTGTTTAATTGAAACAATTTTCAAGTCGTATTCATATTTAATACCCGGGTTAGTTTTAGAATTATTTGCAAGTTATAGATTAAGTTAGATAGATTAACTCAGTTAGTTAGTTCCATTCATCCGCTTGCACAAACACTCCATCACCAATCCATTTATTATTAGGAAACTGGTCCTACAAATCTAGTCGGAGCCACCACACCAAACGGAAAAGGAGCTGTCCTAAGGTCCGGACCAGGTGGTTTTCCCCCAATGTTTGAAGCAACGATTTTCGAGGCTTCAATAGAGTGGTAGGATGACCATGACTTGATAGAGTAGTAAAATAGTGAAAAATTTATCCTGAGGATAATGAAGGCAGTGAGATTTCTAGAACTCACAATATTCATGAATTTTGTTTGTAGAAATCTAGGATAGTCATTTAGTCATCTATAGAAAGAAAAAAATTACTGATGAATAACAATGGCTCCACTTGGGGAGGGCATCTCCTTTTCAGGAGGTGTCTAGAACAACAGATCTCTGGTTCTATGAAGACCAGTGCCTCATCCATTAGGAAAATTTTTACTTATTTTCATATTCTGATGCTTCCTTGAAGTTGTGTTCTCAATATTCTAAAAAACATGATTAGTGCAGCTTCATCTCTACCCACCTAGCCTATTTTCCTAACATTTTTTCTTCCTTGGGTGCATTTGAACTAGCAAACCCTTGACATTTTTTTTTTTTTGAAAACAAAACAAACTATCTACTTCTACTCTTATTACTTCCAAGAGTTCAGATTATGCTAATGAACTCTTTTTATTCTCTAACTGATTGTTAAGATTAGGCTGTATGACGAACTTCATTCTGTAAGCTATAGACATGAAATTGAAAGCATGGTTTAAATCAGGATTAGGTAATCTGACTTACCATGAGTTGTGGAATTAGGAAAAGCTGCACACAAACATTATTTTTGTACAAACAAAACTGGAAGAACAAGGGATGTGATTTATCATTTGGTATGTATCCCCATCTTTCTCTTTGGTTCAGTTTTGAGCATGTGGAACGAGTATCTTTCATTCCTAATCTATCCTTTTTGACAAGTCAAGTTTGAATTAATTGACAAGCTCTCTTTCACTAACTTATCAGCAACAAATTGAAAACATGTTCAGCCATGATTAGGCTAGATGACTGAACAAGACTCTTTTGGAACAAGTAGTGGCATTTAGGCTTGCACAATTTTAGCAGTACTCTTTTTTAGGTATGGGGCTATACATCTTCTTTAAATCTACCCTCTTTTTCCTTTTCTCTATTTTTTGTTTTTTCATTTTTTGACAAAACAATATGAAACCAAAACTAGATGCTCAAAAGGCTGAGCTTATTTGCATGCCTATCTATCCTAATCTAACCTATACATGATATACATTGAGCTAGTGAACTCTCTTTTCCAATACAACCAATCAAGCAGATGATTCCATGAGGGATCTTGGTTCAGCTCCTTGAGTGTTTTGAAAAATTCAAAAGGCCATTCCCTCCTCACTTGTGTTTGAAAAGTAGTGCCTAAAATTTTCTTGACATATTTTACTCCCTCTTCAACTCCCTCTAAGAAAATAACAAAGGGATCTTGAAATAATACCTGGCTTAGAGGATTTAGGAAATAATCTTGATCCAAGACTGCTTTTTTCTCCACTTTGCTGAACTTGGGACTCTTTTGGGAAAGAAACTCCACCTCATCCTCATGATTATCTGCACTGTCAGACTCATCATATATTGCAATGTTATCCTTTAAAAAACCTGATGTGCTTTGATAGAGTGGGCTGAAATCTATGTGAAGGTCGTCATATTGATGAGCAGGAGCACTCTTGGATAATAAATCTTCTCAAGAAAGTAGTGCAACAACTCTCATGTGATTATCAACTTCTATGCCTTCATCTGCAATTTGTAATTCAATGGAAATTGGTGGGTGCAGATTTGGGGCTAAGGAGGATTCCATGTTCCAAATGATTTCCTCAACCATTCCAGGATAAGGCTTCTTATTGAAAATTTGCTCAAGAAGTTCATCATCCTCCTCAACCTCAACATCAAAGCTGAAAGGTTGTTGATTTCCAATTATGCGAAAGTTATTTCTAATGGACTGAAGTGAAGTAGAGCAAAGAGTCAGAGACTCTTCACTTACTTCTAAACTTTCAAGGCTTTCCTCATCAGTGTCATAGGTGACCTGTCTTGGCTAATTACTGCTTTCAATATGATGATAGTGAACTTCATCCCACAAATCAACTTCTAATGGCTCTGCAAGGTTAGCTTCTGTTTGGAGCACATGACTGCCATCATACTCATCAAATTTTGGAAAATCATCAAAATAAGTAGTGTTGCCAATCAAGCAAATTCGATTATCAGAATTTTTTTCTTTGAATTGATCTACAAGTTCACTTTCTGATTTATGGTAGATGGGATTAGTAGGAGAAAGACCATAAATGTTTTGTTCATATGAAGGTTTAGAGGCTGGCTGCATGGTTAGCGTCTGATTTATTTCCTCTTCAGTAAAAAAAGGAGGCATTTTTATCTTTCTCTTGTGAAGGCTGATTTTGAGGCTGAATGTTTTCTTGAGCCTCACCTAGAAGAGATGTTGGATCATCACTTGTGCCTTCAGAGAGATCCTGTGGGTTTCCTTCTATTTCTTGATTGGTTTATTCCTTAACTAACTCCTCTAGGCTGTTATGATAGTTATCTCGGGAATGAAATTGATGAATGGCTTCTAATAGATTCTCAAGATGCCAATTTCCTAAATCTTTATCAATGTTTACAAGGTATTGTATGTGATCTTCTAATTGATCACAATAGTTTTCAGCTAATGATAAAGATGAACAATTTTCTTTATAATGCTCATAAAATACCTTGTGGAAATTCTTTAAGGAAAACAAGCTACCAGGTTTTAGCCATTCATACCATTCTCTTGCCTTACCCTCTAATGTTTCCATAAACATTTTCATGAGGGAGTCCTCGTGCCATTCAGCCTTTAACCTCCAAACATGTATATGAAATTTGATGAGATGTAACAAGGGGTCATCAAATTTTTCATCTTGAAATATAGGCAGGTTTTTTATCCAATTTATCTGAGGCATTTTCTGTGGAAATCCAGGATATGATCTATGTTCATCGGAGCATATATACTTTGCATCCTCTGATCCATGTTTGTAAATCAGAAAGGGTCACTATATCTTTTCAACCAGTCTAGATTTCTCTACCAGTGGAGTCTTTAGGTCTATTGAGGGTTGTGGAGTCGCTAGGTGGAAAGTTTCAACTTTTTTGTCCACCATCAACATGATTGGGATTGCTTAATGCATTCCCAGGGGAGTTTATGAGAACTAGGGGGTTAGTAGGCCTACTAGAGGCTAGTGGAGTCACCAGGGGGATGTTTTTTGTTTGTTATGAGGATATGTGTTTATGGTCCACCACCAATAACTGACAAAAAACCAATCTAGGGATGTTTTGGGGTTTTCTGAGTTCCTTTATGTAGTCCTAAGGTTTCTATGAGTGTATTCTGACCGTGTCATCATTTTTCTAGGATGGTGAAACAAAAAAAGTCTACTCTTGCCTATCAGTTGATTTTTTAAGCTTAATTGAGGATTTAAATGAGTCCATAAGAGTTTTTAGGCTACCTATGTACTCAGCCCCACCATGATCACCAGAATGTTAGTGTGGCAATGAGGTGGCAATGAACCACCGGATACTATTTAACAAGGGATTCTGGAGTAATAAGGGATACTTAGATTGTCACTAACTCAGAGTCCCACCGTGATCGCCAGAATGTTAGTGTGGCGATGAGGTGGCAATGAACCACCAGATACTATCTGTCAAGGGTTTCTGAATCTATTAAGGAATATCTAAGCATGTAACTTACTCAGAAAGTCCCATCGTGATCGCCATAATGTTAGTGTGGCGATGAGGTGGCAATGAACCACCAGATACTATCTTTCAAGGGTTTCTGAATCTTTTAAGGAATATCTAAGCATGTAACTTACTCATAAAGTCCCACCGTGATCACCAGAATGTTAGGGTCCCGTGATTTAGCATATTGGTAGACCAAATGCATAGGGTAACATAAGACCAGTCTTTGGAGTCCTAGGACCTAGCCTTCCTAGACTCAGAGAGGGCTCTCTCTATTGTATGAAAAAGATGTGAACTTGTTTGCTTTAGATGGTTGATTTTAGGCTAGTTGTGAAGTTTACGGTTTTGTTTGTTTGGTTGGGTTGGGTAAAATGATCAAGTAGAATAGGTGGAGTGAGAGGTCATCAAATCATTGGGCTATGGAGTTGATGGAAGTCATGGATATCTCGACAATGAGTCAGAATGCATCACATGGAAAATCTAGTGTAGTCAATAGATCTTTTAAGGTTATGTGTGAAGTGAAATGGACATTAAGTTTGGGAAACAAGGTAGGGAAAAAGGCAGTTAAGAATCCTTTGTCATATACCCGTAAAAAAGAAGGTATCAAATACTGATAAGCAAAAGATAATAATCACAAGATAGGGGAAACCATTTACTCAATGACAATACTTTAAACAAATTGGCATCCAAGATGAATAATTTAGTGAAACACAGAAAGCAAGAAATCCTATCTAACTTCAGTGATTTCACCTAGAAAGTTTGAAAACATATAAGATGAAAAATAAATTTAACCAATGAAGAGGGAACTCATAGACATCATAAATCAAGCTATAAGAACTTTGAGGCAAACTGATAGGCATGGACAAAGGGCAAGATCAAAACAAGACCTCTTTGACTTAACCTAACAAGTAATACTTCAAAGAGAGATTTCAAAACAGAGTTTAGATAGGATAAAATAAGCAGGGCTTGCCATGAAACATATTTGGAAACTACCATATCAATCCATTGATGAAAAAAAAAGCATAAAGAGGCCTAGGGAGCAACTAAGAATTCCTTAAACACACCCAGCAGAGGAAAACATAAAGACAATAGTAAACAAGAGGACTAAGGTACCTCAAACAACATTTCTTAGCCTATACTTTTATGATCTACTGCAACATAGAAAGATGGAAATAGTGATAAACAAGAAAACATGAAAAAATTAGAGACACATCACCATTCACCAAGCTAAGGGATCCTGCAAGAAATCTTTCATCATCATCAATCAAAGCATATCATTCATAAGCTCCATAACACCAAATTGCTCTTCAACCTCAAATAACCATCTATTGCTCTCAAAACTCATCAAAAGCCAACATTTAAAATGAATCCTCAATGCTCTATTTAACTAGAAAGGAGGAGAAAAACCTAAAAGAGTCTCTAGAAGCCTATTGGCTAATCTGAAATGTCACTATTGTCCTTGAGACCTTGCAAGGCCCAAGGCACAAAATATCTAAACAAAATATCTTTTTCGAGCATTTTTGGCAAAGAAATTGACATTTGAGATCTGACACGCCTCCTAGAACTTGCTAAGCGTACTTTGTTGACTTTCCCTTTGCTAAAGGCGCAACACTGTGTTTAGGAGGAATTTCAATGCGAAAGGCGTAGCACAGGAGCAGGAAAAATGGGTCATCTTGTAGCAGTGTTTTGAAGGCCTTCCCGATGTCGAAAAAGGCTCCGTGATGGCTCGTTGGAAAGCCCTTTAAGTCTAATTTCTAGATAAACCCTTTTTTACCTGATTGTAACTATATAACCTATTAAAAAAACAGAAACTCCAATACTGGTAAAGGCGCAACACATGTCCTGAAAAGCAGGCAGAAAGATGAAAATTAGGGTGTTTTTGACCCTTTTGGAGGACCAAAACAACTCCAATTGATCTGAAACTTTGTGATCATGCTATATTTGTAATGAGGATCTAAAAATTGTAAGCCTTTCCTCCTGAATATGCTCTGAAAAAGAGCGTAGCACCATGTGTGCTACCCCCTTGGCCTCAAAATTAGCAAAAAAACAAAAAACTTGTCAAAATTCTCGCAAATTTGGTGGATGAGTTCCTCATGGGTTTTTGGAGACCTGTAGAGAAGCTTGTGCCAATATTCCAAGCCTAACTTGGCCTTTTTCTTCTTTTAGTGCCCGGAGCTTGTCTTGAGCCTTTTTCAATTTAGCCCTTGCAATTTGGTTCCTTCGGGCATAATGTTAGTCATTCTTCTTTGAAGGTCAAGATCTTGATTGGCTTTCTTCAAATTGGCCTCTCCAAGTGTATGTTAGCTCTCTCCAACCAAGGCTCCCTATCATGGGCTATCTCCATAGCCAAGAGCTCATCTAAAGGGAGTTGTTCTAATAGGGCTGATTCTTCCTCCCTTTGTATAGCCAATGCTTTCTTCAATCCGATGGTTCTAGGTCTTCTCCCAGATTGTCCTTCCTCATCACTACTCTCCTCATAAGTGCCTATTAACTCTTCTATTTTCATTTGTGCCTTTTGGGTTTATTTTAGGGCCTTGAGAGCTCTAGCTTCATAGATTTCCATTCGTGCTCCTAGCTGCCTATTCTCCAAGTCAAGGGCATCATTTATACTCTTGGCCCTATCTAAATGTGCTTGGAGGTCTTTGATTTGTGCATTTATATCTTGGAGGAGCATGTTTGTGATTCTTGCTTCATTCTCCTCATCACTATCTACCTGAATGATCTCAAAATCCCTCTCCACCTCATGATCTTCTTCTTCTTCCTTTACCCTTTTTTTCCCTTTGTCTAGTGGCTGAGCTGATGTAGATGGCAAGGTCCCTTGCCTCTTGGAGGCAACAAACCCTTGCCTTGACCCTCTTTGATATGTGAGAGGAAGAAAATCAAAATTTTCTACTAAAGTGCTCCTTTCATGACTGACCTCAAGATTATCTTTCCTTTCACCAATGGTCTCTGCATTTATGTTTTCTTCATTTTTTTCTTGACTGCCCTCTTGAGAGGTGTTTTCATTTTCCTTCATGCTATCATCACTGTCATGACCTTCACTAATATTATCAATCTCTTGATTGCTTTTAGGGTTCATAGTGTCACTGCTGTCATTATTTTTAGGGCTATCAGTCATCATGGTGTCTTCATTATCCTCCTCTGTGTTTGCAACATTATCATTGCCATCATAATTTTATGTGTTGTCAATGTTAGAGGTGTCTTTGTCAGTGCCTTCATTACTGTTTTGAGCATTTTCATCATTTCCATCCTCTTCCATATCTTCTACACTGATAGTTTGTTTTAAACTGTCATGTTCATCAGAGTCATTGTTTTTCCCACTGCTTTTGTCTTCATCTTCTGCCTTTGTCTCTTCTTCATTAGCGTCATTGTTTTGCCCACTGCCATGCTCATTGTTTTCATATTTATCACTGTCATGTTTACTGTCATCTTCTTCTAGTTCTGCCTCTATTTCTTAATTGTCATTTTTTTTTTCCTCCTCATCTGGCTCACTACCTCTGTCTTCAAAATCTGCCTCTTCATCTTCTTTGTTCTCAAAATCTGCCTCTGTCCTTTCATCATTGTCATTTTTTGAGGGGTGACTGCTAGAGGTACCTTCATCAGTTTCTTCATTGTCCTCAAACTGTTTGCTGTCCCTTGTAATTTCTTCATTGCTTTCATTTTGATCACTGTTTTCCCCTTCTATATCTCTTGCCTTGTCATCTGTTTCTTCTTCACCATTGGGCTCACTGCCTCTATCTTCAAAGTCCGCCTCTTCCTTATCTTCTTGTTCTAGAATGTCTTCTTTGTCACTGTCATTTTCTTCCTCACTGTCCTTTGTTTCTTCTTCATCATTACCACTTTCTTCACTTTCATTTTCCTCTCCCTCATCACTTGTTTTTTCCTCTTGACTGTTATTTTCTTCTTGGCTGTCATTTTCCCCTTTGTCATTGTTTTCCTCTTGTTCTTTATCACTTTCTTCTTGTTCTGATTCTTGAGGAGAAGGTGAAGGAGGGAAGTTCTCTTGGGGAGAGGATTCATGTGTGGATGAGGAATCATTGTCGGTGGGGGTTGATGGAGGAATTGAGGAAGGTGGATGAGATGATGAGGGTAAACTTTATAGAGGAAGGGGCTGTGGATTTGTGAAAACATCATGGGCGATGAATACTTCCCATGGGATACCCTGTTGCTCTAATTGATGCAACACAATCATCTTGATAAGAGAATGGTAGAAAAGACTCTGCATTTTTCGTGAAGGAGGCCTTTTTTGCACAATGTATGACGTCTTATCAATACTTCTATAAAGGTAATAAGGCAAATGCAGTAGCTTGGCCCTAGTGAAATGCATGAGCAATCTTATATGGTAGGAATAGAACCTAGAAAACCTACCCTCACAGGTGAAGTATTTCATGATGAATTTCATTAAAGGGGCATATCTTTCCAACAGATGGGAAAAGGGAAAATAGTCTAGCAATAAGCTTGGTATCTTGGTTTTAAGAAAGGCAGGTAATGGCTAAAGTCCAAATTCACCTGTTTGAACCATTTTTCTCCCATGCAAGGTATCCCAGTGGCCATATAAATTGTATTGGTGGATAGCTCAAAATTTACTCTAGCTAGGTGTACTTGGTGGTTATGGAGGTTTAGGATGAAAATTCTGGTCAACTCAGGTTGAATTTTGACTCTTTTTACTTTTTCACAAAAATCATAACATCCTACCTCTTAGAAATATGCAACTATGGTAGCAGAGGCTGTCAACTCCTTGGTGCTCAAAGGCTCAAATGTGTTTGCTCTCCCACCCTTTCTTTGTGGTCCCCTCGGCCTTTGGCCTCCCTCGTCAATATCAAAACTGCCTTCTCTAGGCATTTTATCCTTTACTCTTGCTTTTGAAATCAAAACCCTAAACTGTTTATGAAATGATATGGAGAGGGTAAGTGAGATGATGAGGAGACAATAGTGTCAAGGTTTGGAAGTGTGGAGGTTAGTTATGCAAATGGAGATGTTATTTGGTAGAAGAGCCACTTATAAGCATGGAGACAAAACTTATCTTTTCCTCTAGGGTTTCTAACTTTCTTTCTAAATTCACCCTTTAAAATAGTATGAAAGGGGGAAATAGATCTAAATACCTCTTAAAAATCCTCAGGAGGTGCCAAGCAAGAATTTGGAGAGGTCTTGAGAAAATTTGAGGTCTTGCAACGACTTTAACAACTTCTTGGCTGAGCGTGTAGCGCAGGAGCGCAGCACCGGGTGAGTCTGGTCGACCCTGCATGGGCTGTCGGGTCGGCCCTGAGCATAGTGCAGGAATGCAACACGGTGAAGGGTCTTCGTGCAGCACTTGAACGGGCCAGCGCATAGCGTGGGTAGACCTGCATGGTGTCGGGCGAGGCCTGAATGACCCGGTGTGTAGCGTGGGCAGAGTTTGCAAGTGGTCGGGCGAGGCCTGAATGGCGGTTGGGCATCAGGCTTCTCCTACACGCAGAAAGGGTAGCGCTGAACGGTGTAGGGCGAGTTGGTGGGGCGGTCTTGCACGCGGTGAACGCATAGCACACTGCTACAGGAGCGCAATGCCCAGTTGTAGTTTACACAGAGGGAACCCACAGGCGCATAGCGCAGCTTCACATGAGCGTAGCACATGGCTTCTCCTGCCCGAAACTTTGCCAGAAACCTTGAATTTCTCCTTGAAAACCTCTTACTCCTTTTTGTAAGTGAAAAAACGGTGTTGAGTGGTGAATGATGATGGTTTTATCCCCTTGGATAAATAAATTAAAACCAAAACCCACCTTTGATAATGTTTACTCTTGATCTTTTATCCTTTTACTGATATTTTCTTTACCTTTTTGCAGGAGGTGACTTTAGACACATAAAAAGTGATCTCTTTGTGGGTGATCTTGAAAATATGATTTTATTCCCCTTCCACTGATTTTCCAGAGGTATAATGAGTCTGTCCTGCACAGTGACCTTAGTCTCTTTGGCCAAGTTTTGTCATTACCTCCCTTTGGCCACTTTTGCTTGCTGTAGGTGCCATAACACAATGTTTTTATCTTCTTAAAATTCCTTTGGAGTTTGACACCTTAATCACTCAACAATAGAACTCATGCTCAATTTGATTTCTTATTTGACACTTAACCTCCTGATTTCCTTCTTTTGGCCATTTTGAAGATCTTTGACTGTACTTTGAAACTTTTTTAGGCTCCTTCATACTAATACTCTTTAGAATTTCTCCCTTTGGTGCAGTGAAACAGTGTTGTCTTGAAAAACCAAGTAAGTCATCCTCTAACATGATTTTTTAACTTCTGCCTGTTGTCATCAAGGAGGTCTCTCACCTTCATTTATTGTTTCAATGAATCTTCAATTTATACTCAGTGGCACTTATTTACCTCTGTCCTTGTGATCCTTTGCATGGGCTCCTTGCTGGTTAACATCTTTTTTGCCAATTAGTTATAAAAACCTTGATTCTCTTTGTTCATTGGCATGTTGTCTTCCCTTTGATGTGAATGTCCTTGAGGAGTTTGGCTTCTCACCTTGCCTCTCTTCTGCTGATAACCATCACAAACCATTCCTGCATAATTTTTTTAAGACGGGCAACTGGCCTTTTGTAGAATTAATGCTATGATCAAAGGAGGTTTCTCTTGAATGTTTTTTGATACCTTTGGGACAATCATAAGCTCAAATTTACCCCCTTTTCATTTTATTTCATCTTTGGGCACATCTAAAACAATGAGTTTAGAAAACCAAAACGATGAATAACCTAGGAGACCCTACATGACCTATTGGGAGGCCTTTTGGACTTGGCCTTTGGTTGAACACTTAACTTAAGGTTTGTAGGTGTGAAACAGAACATTGAAAAACCTTTATGCATTGCAATCCTAGAAACTTATGACTTTGATTTATCTAAAGAGCCTGGAAAGGTAGCTTAAAACCACCAATTCTTGAGGCATTTGGTGAATAGGGGAAAAGGTTAGGCTACTTGGAAATCCAAGGTGTAAGTAGAAGGGTTAGGAAAAATAGAAACATAGTGATAAGGTCAGAGGTTTCAATCATAGTGAGAATGAGTGGCATGAGTCCATGATTTGGTCCTCTGGGAGTGGTAGGCTGGCCATGTCTTGACAGAGTAGTAAAATAGTGAAAAATTTATCTTGAGGATAATGAAGGCAGTGAGATTTCTAGAACTCACAATATTCATGAATTTTTTTTCTAGAAATCTGGGATAGTCATTTAGTCAATTATAGAAAGAAAAAAATTACTGATGACTAACCGGTATTATCAAATTGCTGTAGGTGTTGAATTCGCAGATATTATTAGAGAAAGCACACATGGTGCAAAGTGTTGCTGGAGAGCCATTTGTTTAGCGAATAAGAGTTGTCAGCTCTCTGTGAATCAGATTACAGGGCTCCTTTAGACTGTTCAATCCCAGTCACGATTCCCTTCTGTCATATCCCTTCCCTGGTGCTGATCCATAACAATTTCCATTTCTCTTTGCTCCCCTCTGTCATCCCATTCTCCATTGCAGGTTGTGAAAGAAGAATCATTGAAGAAGCATGCCTCCTAAGAAATACTATGAGCCTTTTAATCCTATGGTCTACCCACAAGTGGACCTAGATCACTTGGATCTAGTAGACAGAGACTATAAAATCCATGAGACAGAGTCAGACTTCGACTTGTTCAATGTCCACTGCTGGCTCGAGGATAATTTTTTTGAAGAATATGATGATATAGGCCTATGGGAAACCCAATTACCTCTTTACATCTTTCCAAAAACCCATAGTTGCCCAGAGTTCGTCAGGAAGTGCCAAATCTATTATGAGATCAATCAAAGGAATATAGTCACCCTAACAGGAGAAATCTTGTTTGCTATCAATTCCCAATCCATTCAGAAAATGATGGATGCCCTCACTCCTGAACAAACAGTACCCTTCTCTTATGAAACCCTAGGGAATTCTACCAGAAGCTTGACTTTGCCAGCAGAGCCGAAAGATTACAACTTTTCATGGCCCCTGATGCCCCAATACCTAGAAATTACCCTCCTTATCGCTCATCTGTCTTTCCTAATAGGACCAAGTACTTGGTCATTGTTTTATCTTATTTATTGGGGTATCACGCTGATCAATGGGTAGGTGAAGCTATGATAGGTTTTTTGTCCACTTTTTCTTCAGATGCTAAACCCACAGTCCTATTCAACTATGCCCAGTTTCTCGCAGAGTCCATTCATGAACAATTCTTAAAGTTTAATACAAAGGAGGTTTTCAAATACTCCTCTGTGTTGGTATATGTGTTTTTCTTCTTCTAGTCCTGAAGGTTTCAATTTCAGATGACCAAGGTAGATGAAGATACTGAGCCTCAATCTGTCATTTTCTGGACCACCTGATCTAAAATGTGTGTATTAGTTCTGCTGTGCTAAGTGTCCTTTCAATTTAATAAACAAGTACAAATTGTATCCATAAGTTTACTTAAGGTATGAGAGTTTTAACCATGAAAATTAGATGAATTAGTGAACTTTAAGCATGTAAACAAGCCTTAAAAACACCGAGAAATAGTGCATAATAGAGAAAAAAATTTACACATAAGTTTTACACAGTAGGCATGATGAAGCAGTTCACCCCTCCTGGGCTACATCTGCTTGTCCAGCTCCCAATGGCATGTCCCTCTTTTTCATTATGCTCAAAATTGTAAATTACATATGTTTGCAGGCCTCTAATGGTTGTTTTCTCTACACCAATGGCTCCAAAATGCTGAAATTAGTCTAGGTAGACTCTTGTTTCACCAAAATTGGTCGAAAATTGACCTCCTAATTCATTTTTCCCAGTGACAGCTAGAAAATCTCCACTAAATGTGGATACGATCATTTTAACTACAGATAAATTAAAAGTTTATCCCAAATTTGGGGGCGCGCTCCAAAAATGGCCGGCGGATAACTTAACATTAAATGGTGAGTGGCGGGGTGGTCACATTCCACCCCTGTTGAATACTTCGCTAGTGGTTTGAACTCCTTGCAGTTAACGTTGGAACCCCGCGTAACGCGGTTCCACAGTCCGCCACCTAAGCCATCGCATTAAATATCAACTTCTCGCATGTGATCACCATTCTTCGCATGCGCGGTTTAGTTTTGAATGTTGTGGTTAACGTGTGGCCATGGTTCTAGGCGGATGGACATGTGGTAGGGGGACTGGCCCTTAGGGGCTGGCCTCCCAATCCCTCAACCCATTTTCTATTAAACTTCAAATATTATCGACAACCTATAGGGTTAAGTAACACCCCACAGGTGGAATGGTAAGACATATTTCATGCGGAGAGGAGGTCATGGGTTTGACCCCCATCGACTCCACAAAATTTTGCTCTGTCCTTGTGAGGACATGTGGTGGCTTGCGGGCTTGCCACGTGTCACTTAGTCATTCACCCAACCAATAACACATATAACGGATCATATTCATCGCTGTACCTTAAAAATCCAATGGTCCACCATGTGCCAAGTGGCACCAACACACTGGCTCTGAAGAAAATGGAATATTCCTAGAATATTCTGCTGACTGTACCTGCAAGCTGACTGGGCATCCAGTCACCAAAATTTTGTTGTTTGGGAAAACGAACAGAGTGTGATATTTTCCTCATACGACATCAGTTTTTCGAAATGTTCGTGGCGCTGGAATCGGACGAGACCTTTCCGGTCGTTCAGGTTAGGACCTGTTTCAAGCACTTTCATTTTTGAGCATATGACTTGATCTCCTGATCACACCTCCCCATTGGGAAGCTTTTGGAACCCAAAATACTTTAATCACCTGTTCAGAAGATGAGGGAACAACTCCCTCACCTTTTCCACTTCCATCCATCTTGCCTTACTTGGTTTGCTACCCTTTAGCCCAATCTGAAGATAATTGACGCTTCCTCTTTTAGAAGTGTGTGTCCTCCCGTCAAGGATGGTATCCTCCTTGAGCTCATCTAGAAATTCTGGCAAGAAATCTTCTATTGATGGCAGTTGAATGTCACTCCCTTGATCATTAATCAATGGAGGCTCATACAAACGTAAATTCTCCACATTGACAATGGAATACATTTTCATATATGAAGGCAAGTCAAGTTGAAATGCATTATTACCAACTTGTTTAATAATCTTGAATGGACCATAATGAATAGGCTTGAGCTTTTTACCTTCTCCTTGCATCCTTTCTTTGCTTATGTACAACCATACTTCGTCTCCTTCTTGAAACTTGTGATCAACTCTATGTTTGTCATGCCTCTCCTTGTACTTGCTTTGACTCTCTAGCTATTCTTGAACTTGATGATGAATAAACTGAATTTGCTCAATGAAGTTTCGAGCCTTTTCAATATCACTATGCCCATCAATTGCAACATCCTTATCATAGATGAAGTCCAACGGTGATTTCAGAAAATACCCAAACCAGGCTTCAAAAGGTGAAGTATTTGTAGAAGAGTGCTTGGCCTGGTTGTAAGCGTGCTGAATGTAATGCAGTTGTTCATCCCACAACTTGGGATGCTTGTTGCAATATCCTCTCAATAGATGCACAACGGTCCTATTCACCACCTCAGTTTAGCCATCAGTTTGCGGATGAAAAGCAGTACTATTTTTCAACTTTGTGTCCATAATCTTCTAAATATTGGACCAAAAATTCCCAACGAACCTGGAATCCCTGTCACTAACAATAGAAGGTTGCCAATGAAAATGAACCCATACATGTTGAAAATAAAGTTTAGCAGTTTTTTCAACAGTAATGGTTTTCTTACATGGCATAAGTATACACATTTTCTGAATCTATCCACAACTACATAAAGATAATCATGTTGTTTTCTTGACATAGGTAGACCTCCAACAAAGTCCATGGAGACACTCTCCCATGACCTTGATGGTACCGATAGTGGAGTGTACAACCCAAGCTTCCTATTGATAGTCTTGCTTGTTGCACACATAGAACATCCTCTTATAAAATGTGACACACTATCTATCATGCGAGGCCAATAACAATACCTTTGTAGATGTGCCATTGTTTTGCTTACCCCAAAGTGACCAACAATAAGAGACGAATGAGCCTCTCTCATGACACTAAGTCTCTCTCCTTGTGGTATACACAACTTGCCCAAATGAAACAAAAAATTGTTATGCAAGTGATAATCATTTTCCTCAACTTTATTCCCTTCACTCAAACTAGCATACACATCTTTAAAATTAGCATCAGATGCATAATGTTCTATGTAACTCTCATGTACAATAGAATCATTTTTAAGAAAAGTGGAAGCACTTATAATAGGCCTTGAAAGAATATCAAAAAATTTATTGAAAACACCTTTCTTGTACCTTATAACCAAGTGAAATTGTTGAAGAAATCCCATCCACTTGAAATGTCGTGATTGCTGAAATTTTGTTTGCGACTTCAAGTACTGTAGCGGTTGGTGATCGGTATGAATAATCGTCTCTTTACCCATCAAGTAGTGTTTCCACTTCTTGACACTTTGTACCAACGCATACAGCTCTTTGTCATATGTTGGATAATTGATTACAGCACCATTAAATGTTTCAAAATGAAAAGTGAAAGGCTTAGCATGCTGCAAAAGTACTGCGCCCATGGCATAATCACTAGCATCGGTCTGTATCTCGAATGGCTGTCTCAAATTCCGTAATGCAAGAACCAGAGCTGAATTGATCTTGTCTTTTAAAGCTTCAAAAGCTTGTTTTTGTTTGCCTCCCCATTGGAAGCCTTTCTTCACACATGTCACTGCATGCCTAGGAGCTACTATGGCAGAAAAGTTAGCAATAAAATTTCTCCAATAGTGAGCTGCGCCTAAAAAAATTCTTACCTATGTTACTGATTTGGGAGTGGGCCAATTCACAATGGCTTCCACTTTATAAGGATCAATTCTCAATGCACCTCCTCCTACAATGTGTCCCAAATAAACCAAATAAGTTTTTCCAAATTTTCACTTAGACATCTTAAGAAATAATTGCTCTTTCTTCAAAACATCAAGTACCCTCTTTACATGCAAGACATGCTCTTCTCTTGTTTTGCTGAAAATGAGTATATCATCTAAATACACAATCACAAAGTCATCAAGAAATGGACGCAAAACATTATTCATCACACGCATGAAAGTCGCCGGTGCATTACACAAACCAAACGGCATAACCAACCACTCAAAGAGTCATTGTTTGGTTTTGAATGCAGTCTTCCATATGTCGCTTTCTGCAATTCTTACTTGATGATATCCACTTCGTAAATCTAAATTAGTGAAATAATTTGATTCTTTCAGCTGATTTAACAAATCATCTATCCTTGGGAGCGGGTATCAATTTTTTATCGTTATCTTGTTCAAAGCTTTGAAATCGACACACATGCGCCAAGTCCCATCTTTCTTTGGAATCAATTTTATAAGTGAACCACATGGCGAAGTGCTCGGCCTTATGAGTCCCTTGTCCAACAAGTCCTTGATTTGCCTCTTTATTTCAACATTCTCCATTATCGACATGCGATACATGCCGATGTTTGGAAGAGCACAATCTTGTTGAAACTGAATCTCATGTTGAATCTCCCTTTTAGGAGGCAAACCTGTTGGCCCCTGAAACATCTCATGATGTGCATCAAATACATCATATAAATTTGATTTCAACTTAGGATCAAAATATTCAAATGACTCATGATTAACATCATCTTTAGGCTTAATAATTAGAAGAACAAAATTCTTACTTGAATTCACCAGCCCTTTTACCTGTCCAGCATTTACCATTGCAATATTTGTCTTCTTGCGATGTGCTCTAACAATGTACTCCTTGCCATCTTTGAACAAATGGTATTTGTTCTCATGGTGAGGGAAGATAGATTTCCTGTGATACAAGTAAGGAATACCCAAAAAAACACCTGTAATATCAAGCAGAACCATCTCTAATTCAACTGTGTCAACAAAATGTGCAGCTATTGCAAAGTGCAATATGCACTTCTTTGAAACCTGTAAATTTGCATCCTTGCAAATCCACCCAAGTGGATATGTTTTTGGATTTAGAATGATCTCAAGATTAAGTTTCTTGACCAAGTATTCAGAGATTAAATTCGCTTGTGAACCACTGTCAAACAGTGTATCAATCTTGGTATGTTTCGATATGACCCTCACATGAAACAATTCAATTCTCTCTTCTTCATTTGGAGCTTCTATGTGACAGTTTGAAGTACTAGTACTGGGTTTTGTTTTAGTTTCTTTCCCCTTCATGTTATTCAATCCCATGGCTGTAATTTTAGTTTCAACACCTGAATCTTCTCCTAAGTCATATTGAGTTGTAGCTGCAGTTTTCTGCTTCCATTCGTTATTGTTAAATTTGGGTCTCTTTTCAGGATGTAGTTTCCAACAGTTTTTCTCTTTATGGCCTTCTCTTGAAAAATGTTTACAAACCACTTTCTCTCCCTCTTTCTTGACAGATGCATTCTTTTTTCCTTTTAATTTTGAGGTATTCTCTTTGTTTTTCCCCTTAAAAGGCTTGTTTCTACCCTCTTCAAAAGTATTTTTCCCTCTAGCTTCTCAATGTGTAGCTTGAACACATACCTCATATAGGCTTGTAGGATTAAACATGAGGATAGTATGTATAAGGTAGCTATGTAAGCCCCCTATGTACTTAAGCAAAGTATCCCGACTCTGCAAATCTACCCCTAATAAGAGAGCTCTTCTCCTAAATTCTTGGGTGTAATCTTGTACATTTTGTCCTTTTAATTGTCTAAAATTTTTCCAGTTCATTATGGCTTTCTGCATGTGAGCTAATAGATAAAACTGTTGTTTTATTGTAGTAATGAAATCAGTCCATGATAGAATAATATTACCATGTTTTTTGATATCCTCCTTTGTCTTGGCTTCCAACCAAACAAGAGCTGCACCTTCCATCCTCAATGAAGGTAGTTGGATTTTGGTGTCATCATCACGAAGGTTATGAATGATCAAATAAACCTCCAATTGCCTAATCCAATTATCAAGATTTTTTGCATTGATTTCACCATTAAACATTTGCAATTCAAACTTAACATCAATTTTTATAAAAGGACTTTTACCAGTGTTCTTTGAATTATGTGACTGGTGTACTGAAGATGAAGTAGAGGATGATGATGATGAGGGTGAGGATGGTGACTTTCCACTATCTCCATTTCCTCCATTGCCCTTCTTTGATTTGTCTTAATCATTGTGACCTCCTGATGATCCTTGACCTTCCTTCTGAAGTTTGGATCCTTCTCCTTCTATTATTTCATTCCTTCCTTGATAAAGGACTCTCACCATTTCAGTCATGTCAAGGAATGATTTCTTGAACACTCTTTCTTCCTCTTTGGGATCCACCTCTTCATGGGTTTCTTCTTCTCCTGGAGGTATGCTTGATGCTGCTTCTGCTTCTCTTGGAGGTGAACTAGGTGGTGGAGAATGTGGAAATCTTTCCCTCCTTTGCTGTGGCTCACTTTGAGAACCTCTTGCTTCCACCAATTTTCCTTCTCCTCTCTTAAGCTTGAGCCTAGTAAGCATGAAAACCCTTGCAAACAGTTAACAAATCCTTGTGCATAAAAACACCAGAGATAAAACTCTAGCTCTGATACCAACTTGATCTGAAAGGAGTGTATTAGTTCTGCTGTGCTAAGTGTCCTTTCAGTTTAATAAACAAGTACAAATTGTCTCCATAAGTTTGTTTAAGGTATGAGAGTTCTAACCATGAAAATTAGATGAATTAGTGAACTTTAAGCATGTAAATAAGCCTGAAAAACAATGAATAACAGTGCATAATAGAGAAAACATTCACACATAAGTTTTACACAGTAGGTATGATGAAGCAGTTCACCCCGCCTGGGCTACATCTGCTGGTCCAACTCCCAATGGCATGTCCCTCTTTGTCATTATGCTCAAAATTGTAAATTACATATGTTTTCAGGCCTCTAATAGCTATTTTCTCTGCACCAATGGCTCCAGAATGCTCAAATTAGTCTAGCTAGACTCTTGTTTCACCAAAATTGGTCGAAAATTGACCTCCCAATGCATTTTTCCCAATGACAGCTAGAAAAGCTCCACTAAATGTGGAGACTGTTAGTTTAACTGTAGATAAATTAAAAGTTTACCCCAAATTTGGGGGTGCGCTCCAAAACTAGAGGGCGGATAACTTAACATTAAATGGTGAGTGGTGGGGTGGTCACATGCCACACCCGCCGAATACTCCACTAGTGGTTTGAACTCCCCGCCGTTAACGTTGGAACCCTGCGTAACGCGGTTCCACAACCTGCCACCTAAGCTGTCGCATTAAATATCAACTTCCCACATGTGATCACCATTATTTGCGTCAACGATTTAGTTTTGAACGTTGTGGTTAACGTGTGGCCGTGGTTCTGGGTGGATGGACATGTGGTAAGAAGTTGGCCTCCCAAGCCCTCAATTCATTTTCTATTAAACTTCAAATATTACCGACAGCCTATAGGGTTAAGTAACACCCCACAGGTGGAACGATAAGATGTCTTGCACGTGAAGAGGAGGTCATGGGTTCGACCCCTGTCGACTCCACAAAATTTTTCTCTGTCCTTGTGAGGACACGTGGGGGCCTATGGGCTTGCCACGTGTCACTCAATCATTCACCCAACCAATAACACATCCAACGGCTCATATTCATCACTGCACCTTAAACATCCAACGATCCACCATATGCCACATGGCGCCACCACACTGGCTCTGAAGAAAATGGAATATTCCTAAAATATTTCGCTGATTGTACCTGTAAGCTGACTGGGCATCCAGTCACCAAAATTTTGCTGTTTGGGAAAACGAATAGAACGTGATATCTTTCTCATATGACATCGGTTTTTCAAACCGTTCACGGCGCCGGAATTGCAACGACGAGAAATTTCCGGTCACTTAGGTTTGGACCTGTTTCGAGCACTTTCATTTTTGAGCATATGACTTGATCTCCTGATCACCACCCTGGTATTAAAGGATCAGAAGAACTATACATACAAGGATTTTGTGGATTTGTTTGTGCACCCAACCATCAGCACACTCAGCAGTGCAGCAGATCCCAAGATAAGTGAAGAAATCAGGAAAACCATGCAGCTAACAGAGCAAGTGAAGACAACAAATTGGTACTTGTACCAAAATTACACAGAGATTCGAGTCTATGAAAATGAGATAGCCTCTTACAAATTACCAAAGTTCCTCTCCATGAGGGTCTTTCCACTAGAGTACATAAGGAAAATGATACATGCAGATGAACTCCACTTTGTTTTTGCAAAGAAGAAGGCTCAGTTCAAGATCAAGACACAAATTGGTCCTTTCATCTGTAATAGTAGAGCAACAAGAGAGGAGGCGGAGAAGATACTGAAAGAGATGGGTTTCAGCCACAGTTTCACATGGTCTTATGACCCTGCAGGGGTGATCTCCAAGAAAAGGGTGGAAAACAAATCGACACCCTATGTTCACACACATAGACCTGAAATTGAGCAGTATGCCAATCAAATAGAATGGGTGACCAACACCCTCCAAGAAGATGAAGAATAGGTAATCTCCACTTCAAGCATCCAAACCCCAACACCACAAGAAAGTAAGAGTGCAAAAGGAAAAGAAGACAAGGGGAAAGAGCAAGAGTAAGAGGCCAAGAGAGGTCTATTCATCCTTGGTGACTGATACCTCTAGTAAAGAATTCAGACTAATATATAGGAAGAGGGCCAAAAATCACATGAATATTGATCAAGGAGGAGAATTAGGGCAGCAAACAAGGATTCATATTGCTGACACCCTTGGGCCATCTCGAGTGGGTGGTCAAACAATGGCCTCCCCTACATCTTTAGCCACAATGTCTCTGCAGCAACAGGCCTTGTAGACATCTACTTCCAGGTCTGCCATAGAAGGCCAAGAAAAATCAGTTTATGACACATTCAAGGAAATAAAGTTGAGAGATGAGATGCTGAAGACTAACAAATACAATCAATTCTGGAAGCAGACCACAAGTTCACAAAGCAGGTTATTTTATGCATTTGACAATGAAAAGGGAAGGATGCAGATGTCATTTTTAGAAGCCTTGGTCCCAAGACTCGAAGTAGTAGGAGATTACAAGAAGGCATCATTTGAGTTCAATACCAAGGACATCCATCTGATTGACCAAATGGAATTGCACAAGCAGACCGAAGAGATGGTGGCCTCCACCTTGACAAGTACTACTATGAGCTTGTCAAAACTGCAAGTATCTTTATCAAATGCTCAAGATGGAGAAGATATATACCATGGCCAAAGACTCAAGGATCAAGTCTTTAGAAGGTTTAATAGCAAAGCTTGGTTATGGCCCAACCAATGCACAAGTTGTGGAAGAAATTTTGAAGAAGAAGAATGCTGACATAGCAGCCCTAGACAGGAAACAACTCAAGATGCTAGGAACAGAAGATCCCTTAGCCAAAGGCATTGAGGAAGATGAGTCATAAAAGGCAGAATTATTGAAGTTAGTTATGGAACAGTCTGCCAAAATCAAACAGATGGAGACCAAGATGGAGAAGTTACTAAAGGAAAAAGAAGAAGCAGCTCGAGTGGCACTCATCCTATTAGAAGTTGTCCCTATTTCATCCATTCCATCAGTTGCTCCAACAACTGTTGGATTATCTTGTGGGACAGACCAGCTGTCAAAGGCCATGGAAAGTATTACCCTGCAGTCACAAGAAATCAAGAAAATGGAAGCACAGATTGGCATCCCGAGGGATTAAAAGGCTAGATCTGAAATTTCTCATGAGATAGCCAAGAAACAGATTGAGAGATTGGAGAAGGCAGAAAAAAGAATTCTTGGAAAGCAACATTTTGGGCCAAATGAAACTGATAATTTGGGGCAGTATCATACAGTCAGTAGATGAAATTTGGCACTCCATCATCATTATTTTTGAACGGAAAGAGTTGGTTGACAACTGCTCAGTGGCTGTTGAAAAAGCAAATCGGGAATTAGGAAATACGCCGATCACAACTCCTAAAATCATAAAATTTATGAACTCCAAAACTAGCTATGAGCTTAAAGAGCTGGAGGTACAGGACATAAAAACCACCATTTTAGAGGTAAAGAAGGTCCTCACTAAGAGAAATTTAGTAAGGCAATTGGAGGAGAAGTGTCATGAATTGGACATGGCCATCAGTAGATTCTTGAACAAGATTGAACCCCTGGTGGCAAAAGGGTTGCCCTCACTATATGTAATCAATAAAAAGCTTGTCCAGAAGGGAGATTATATGACCAAAGTCAGAGAAACAACTAAGGATACTAGCAAATTCGCCGGCATTAAAGGAAATGTGATCGGGAAAGTTGTCTTGGATCTCTTGAGCAATGACATCTTTATTCAACATGAGCTGAAGCATGTTTTCCTCACTAGGCCCAGTTTCAACAAATACACAGAGGTGGATGAAGTATACTGACAGGTCATAGGTATGAGAGTTCGCAGTAAGAAGGAGTGGAACAGATTGTGAATGTTCCAAAATTTAAAAGGCACGGTGGACACATCAGCACAACCACCGATTGATTAGAAGTCCCAACATCTCATCATCTTTAATGATCCAGCAGAGGTGGCCCACAGTAGAGCCAGATGTCAGACTCATCATCGTTTCCTTTTCGCAACCATCCCAACCACCTCCAAGCCACTTTTTTGGATTCACGAAGAGCCGCCTAATTTTTACATTCATGAAGAGCTGCTAAAATTAATTCTACTGGCGATGTTTTGTCAGAGATTTTTATTCGGGCCTTGCATGGCCACACTTGTCTATTTTTTAGCTTAACTGTAATTAATGAAGGTTGCCGAAGTATATTAGGGTACCGACTTATGTTTTAGTTAAATATTGCATCAATTTTAATTATCAAGGGTTGGATATTGTTAGAACCTTCATTGTGAGAACTAATATATTGGAGCACTGTAATTTTGGAGATGGACATCAGTAATCAAAGACCGTTTACAGGATTCTTGAGATGTGTTAAAATGGTGATGTGATTTTCTATGTTTTAAATGTTTCCGTTGTTTTCCTCGCTGTGCATCTGTTCATATAATTGTAAATCAGAAATTTTAGATTAAGATTTGATGTCGGAGCACCTTAATTCTTTCTGCATTTACAATTTGAATTTTTTCTGTTGAAGTCTGATTAAATAATTCTTAAATTCTCTTTAGTCACTATTGAACCTTACTATTTCTTTCGCCTCATAATTCATACTGCTCTTAGGATCCATTTAACAAAATTAGATTGCCCTGTGATGCTCTTGAACATTGATGAACCAATCCAGCCTTTTGACTCCATATCCCGATGGATTAATCCCTGCAGACCTGCTCATCCAACCAATAAAATCATTCAAAACAACCAATACCTCCATTACTATAACTAGCCTAATATCAACATTCATAATTTTAAGGAGAATTTAAATTATAAATAGAGAGATCCCTCTCTGAATCTAGGAAGGCTAGGTCCTTAGATTCCAAAGCGGTTTGATGTTGTCATCTATCATTTATTCTTGCGAATCTTATAAATTATAGGGCCACAACATAGCGAAGTCTACAAGTGTTGTTCAACACGCGGATGTCTCCGAGCAGAGATCCCAACCTCAGCCTCGGGGGACATCGAGTGCCTGCTTAGGTGAGGATATCCACCATTTTTTTCTAGAGAAAATCACAAAACACACTTCAGCCAGGAGCACGCAGTCACTAAGGCAGCACAGTCACACTCAGGGATTACACAGTCTTGGGAGGAGGCAGCATCGGGAGAGAAGGGATCAACCCTGAGAGTATTGTGAAGGGATTTCAGCCTGGGAGTATTGTGAAGGGATCAACCCTTCAAAAATCAGCTTTTGCAGTAGGAGGAGGCCATCATTTACAATTTATCAGTTTAGGTCCAGCATACTCACCTGGAGTGCGTGATTTTCGAAGGGAGGTAAAATTTCGGGGTCAGCCATTCCAGGATTCCTTCCTGGGTTTTTATGGGTTATTGGAGGAGAGCTTGTATCCCAAGTTTCATATTTTTATGAGCAGGGGAACAACCCCAAAGAGCAGCTCCATTCCAGCAGTAGCAGCAGTTACGGCAGCAACAACAACAACATCAGGGGGTTACACAGTCATATAGAGAGTAGACATTCACTAGGATATTCTGAGAGTATTTTCAACTTGCCTTAAGCAAGCCAAGGTGCCATCATTCTGATCACCTTTGTACACATTTTTATCTTTCATATTATAATAAAATGGCTCAACGTTTCTTCATGTTTGCAGTGTTTTTCATGATGTCTCTCTATTTGTTGTAATTATTGTTTATGTTGCTTTATATTGTTGTTTATTTCCTATTTGGAATATTACAGTGGTATCATAGCTCATAGACTTCGCTTAGCCTGTGGAGTAGATTAGTCTATGACACTGAGAGGAAAGGAATACATCACTTACCGGGCAAGGAGGTACAGGAGCCGAGAGAAGAGACTCTAGGCCACTTTTGGAGAAGGGGACTGCGTTCCAGTGGTGGACGCAGAGGAGGAAGAAATTATGGTAGAGGAAAGAGATGAAGGGAAGGAGTTCGGGAATCTCCTCCTGAAAGATGTTCAGGAGCTCTTGAGGAGGATAGAAGAGATGGGTCAGACGTTTGCCGTAGACAAAAGACAGCGTGAAACCCCAAGGGGTTTTCACATCGGCGAGGGATTTGGCACTTCCCATCACATACAGGAGCAGATCATAACGCAGCAAGTAGTACCACAAACTCCCCCACATTCTACGATGCCCACATTCTTGATTACAAGCACCAGGACGGGAGGACCTTAGGAGCCAAAGGTGGTTAATTTAGGGGATTATTTTGTAGAATATCAGTCCTATGGGTGAGAGTTTGGTGAACCTCTCACTTCCACGATTTTTTCCAGCTTAAGAAGGACAACAGATCCCGCAACCATAATAGAGGTGGTGGGTACACGCAGGGAGGTGAGCTGCAACATACCATGGGTGGGTTTTTCTTGCCAACATTTGAATGGTCCTCTAAATGTTCAGCAAAAGCTTGGGTGGAGAAGCTGGACATTTATTTTCAGCTTAATCATATGGCAGAGGGAGAGACCATCAAGGTGGAAGCGCTGCACCTTGCGGGAGAGGCCTATGACTGGTGGTTCCACGGGATGGCCACGATGGATCACCCAGTAGTGACAACGTATGTAGAGTTTACATGGATATTGGTGGAGCGGTTTGACCGGAAGGATCCGGAAGAGAATTTTGTTGAGCTGACCAAGCTCAAATAGATCAGGAACCCAGAAACTTACATTTCCGATTTCTTGAGGCTTTCAGTGATGGTACCTGACTTGTCCTCAGATAGGAGGATTTACATGTTCATTGACGGGTTGGCAGAACGTCTGTGTGGGCTAGTCATATCCACGAGGCCTGCTACACTTCAGGATGCAGTCGGGAGGACCAGAGATTTGCAGGATGCTTTGCCCAGGACCAGAGCTCCTTTCCCCTAGAGACCGACATTTCAACCAAAGGGGAAGGACACGAGAGTTCCACCGCCGAAGGGAACCAAGGTTGGGGGCCTTTGGATGATGATACTCGAAGAGACTTGAGACAGAGGAATTTATGCTTCACTGTTGATTTATGGTAGCATCTTATGTGCTCTAGCCTTGTGATTTTGTGTATAGGCTAAGACACATGCCTTCCATAATACCCAGAAAGGATTTTGGAAAATTCCACTAAGAGATGGTTTAATTAAATTGATTAATTGTTTTTTAATTTTTTCCTAAGTTTAAACTTAGGGAAACTGATTAATTAAAGGGTATTAATTAAACTAAGTGTGAATCTTCTAGATAAAGTCATGGATCAAATCTTAGTTAATATTAGCCCTTGATTATGATTTAATCTTGGCCATTGATGAGTCAGTGAAAGATTATAAAGGAGAGCTCAATGGGCATTTGGAATACACATTAGACGGAGGAAGAATCTAGAGATCGATTTCTTTAGTCGAAGGAAGAATCGAAGTGATTCTTGATTGCAGAGGAGGGAAGGTGAAATCTTCAGGAGGGAGAGTTTCTGGAGCATAGAGAGTATAGGGAGAGAAGAGAGAAGGGAGCCACAGCAGTAGCGCAAAGATACCCAAGCAACAGTTACGTTGGGACAATGCAGAGCAGCAGAGGGAGTTTCAATTTCAGTTGGAGAGGCAGATGAGGGTTCATCCAGTATTCGGAGGACAATTCTGGAAGGGGAGAAAAATCTAGCCTCACCTAGCAGTGAGCACTGAAGAAGTCACAAGCAGCAGCAGCAGCAGTGACACAGTGACAATGTGGAGGATGCAGTCACTATGCAGAGATCACGCAGAACTACTCAGTGTGGGTGCAGGTCATTGCCGGAACTTCGTGGTAAAGTGAGATTTGTCTCACTAGTCTATTCTTATCAAATTTCTTTAGGTGATTGATTGATGATTACAATCACACATTTGTACTCATGATTTCTGCATAGTAAAGAAACCCTCAGATCTGCCGCACCGTTTTTCCCACATTGGGTTTTTTCGGGGACAATTGTCCAAAAATAATGGTGTTGATGTGTGAATACTTGTGCTATTTCTTTCATATTGATTATGTATTGTGAAGTCTGCAACTTATGTTATTTTGATATTTAACACAGTGAAATGTTAAATAATGGTGATTGAATGCAATAGAAGAAATATAATCAGTAATGGCAGTAGGATTCTATATTATAGAATTTTCACATGGTATCAGAGTTGTCAGATCCAAAGGAAGCAGGGTCAAGGAGCAGGCTACGTAAACCAGAAGCTTCATAAGGGATGCAACACAGGGAAAAGAAAGTACAGATAATTATGGCAGACTTAGATGTTTTATCTTCTAGGTTAAAAGAGGATCGTGCATGCTTGTCAAGTTCAGCATCTGTAGGAATCTGGTATATTGATAGCGGGGCTTCACTCATATGACTAGAGTACAAGAATATTTATCGAGCTATAGGATGGAGCAGATGAACTTCCAAATAACTATGGGGAATAGCATGAAATGCACTCCAATTGGGAGAGGAACCATAGTGTTTCAGATGAAAGACGAAACCAATGTTAAGGTCACATATGTACTACATGTACCGAGGCTTGGGATGAATTTAATATTAGTATCCCAGTTGCAGGAAAAGGGGTATAACATACACTTTATTGAGAATAAGGTATATGTCAGGCACCCAAGTTGGAAGTAAAAAAAGTAGATTGGAGTTAGGAGCAACAGACTATACAGGTTGTAGCTTGAATCTCTGATGGCACTAATCAGTAGTAATATTGAAGACAAAAAAGGGTTGAACAAAATCTGGCATAGAAGAATGGGGCACTTGCACCTTGGTGAATTGAAGATGCTCAAAGAGACAGTTGTTGGAGTACCTATTCTCAGCACGGAGCATGATGATGTATGTCGAGGATGTGTACTTGGGAAGTACGCTAAGACATCCTTTCCCAGAAGCGAGAACCTGGCAGCAAGCATATTAGGACTAATACACTCAGATATCTGTGGACCAATGTCCACTAATGCTCTCAAGGGTGGAAAATATTTTGTCACATTCATTGATGATCACTCCAGGAAGATTTGGATCTACTTCCTGAAGACAAAATATGAAGTCTTTGAAAATTTCAAAGACTTCAAGGCTCTTGTTGAAAATATGATGGGGAAGAAAATCAAGACATTGCGTTCAGATAATGGTGGAGAATACATAGATGGAGACTTCAAATAATTCTGTGCAAAGGAGGGAATCAGAAGGTAGTGTAATGCACCATACAATCCCGAACATAATGGTGTGGCAGAACAGAAAAATAAGACAATTGTAGGCACAGCCAAGGCCATGTTATTCGACCTTGGATTGCCCAGATATTTATGGGCTGAAGCCTGTAACACGACAACGTACATCCAAAACAAGACTCCTCATAGAGAATTGAGGAAGAAGACTCCTGAAGAAGTTTTCACAGGGAATAAACCGGAGGTAGGGCACCTTCAGATATTTTGTAGCATGGCATACTGTCATGTACCAAGTGAGAAGAGAAGCAAGCTTGATCAAACTGCAGAAAGAGGGTATCTTGTAGTATACAGTGAAACCTCCAAGGCATATAAGATCTATATTCCTAGCAGAAAGAAAGTTGTGATAAGACACCATGTTAAGTTCATGGAGGATAGAGCTTTTTAGAAATCACGTGATATGCCGGCAGAGGATCAAATGACAAAAGTTCCCTTGGTCTAAGAGTAGCAGGGGCACCAAGAAGAATAGACATAAAGACAAAATTTAGTATCCAATACAAGTACTAATGTTTTCATAGAAGAAGATCCAGAGGATACTCAGTCTGAGGAATAGCTAGATCAGGAGGAAGAGTTGAGAGAGCAGCCTTCCACTAGTGGTTGGATCAGCAAGGAAGCACATCAGATATTGAGGGACACAAAAAACTTCATTGGGACTCCTAGGAGTGGGAAGAGGTAGCGTAGAACACCTGACAGGTACCAGGATTTGGTTGCTCAGGTAGAGGAACCCTCCAGCTTCCAAGAAGATGTTCAGCACTAGGTATGGGTAGATGCCATGATAGAGGAGTATGCTTCTATCATGACAAATGATGTCTGGGAAGTTGTGCCTAGACCTCAGAGTAGATCATTTGTTGGATCACGATGGATCTATAAGATCAAATACGCAGTAGATGGTAACGTAGAATAATATAAGGCAAGGTTCGTGGTAAAAGGGTATGCTCAGAAGGAAGGCATTGACTATGAAGAGACCTTCGCACCAGTTGCCAGATATACCTCCATCCGGACTGTCATATCTTTAGTGGCACAGATGGGATGGGAGAGTCATCAAATGGATGTCATGTTAATGTTCTTGAATGGAGAGATTGATGAAGAGGTATATATCAAACAGGCAGAGGGTTTTGACACTCATGAAAGGAAGTCTCGTGTATGTAGATTGAAGAAGACCCTATACGGGCTCAAGCAGGCTCCGAGAGCATGGTATGGTCGAATAGATAACTATTTGCAAAAAATGGGGTTTTTCAAGAGTGAGGCAGATCCCAATCTTTACTATTTGTTGGTAGAGGATGAGCCATTAGTATTAGTACTATATGTAGATGATTTGTTTCTCATTGGATCATCTAGGCTCTTCAAGGATTGCAAACAGAATCTAGAGTAGAATTCGACATGAAGGATTTGGGGTTGATACATTACTTCCTAGGATTGGAAGTCTATTAGAAGAATGGAGATATCTTCATGGGGCAGGAGAGGTATGCCTTGGAAATTCTGAAGAGGTTCAAAATGCAGGATTGTAGGCCCATGGCCACACCCATGATCACCAATTGGAAATATATAATGCTTTAGAAGATGCAGAAGTAGACCCCACCTTATACATACAACTCATCGGATCATTAATGTATCTAGTTAATACTAGACTAGACATTTGCTTTGCTGTCAACACTCTTAGTCAGTTCATGGTGGAACCCAAAAGAGTGCATTGGGCAACAGCAAGAAACGTCCTGAGGTATGTACGGGGGATAATCAGATTTGGTATAAGGTATGGTTGAGGAGAGGATGTCAGACTCAGTGGATTCACATACGCGGATTGGGCAGGTAGCTCAGTGGATAGGAAAAGTACCTCTGGGTACTGTTTCAGTGTTGAATCAGGAATGGTGTCCCGGTGCAACAGGAAATAAAAATCAGTGGCATTGAGCACAGTTGAAGCATAATACATGGAAACTAGCACAAATACATACGAAGCCATCTAGCTTCAGAAAATTTTTGTGAGTCTATTCAAGAGATCTGACTAGCGTTTATTGTGACAATCAGAGTTGTATCAAACTTTCTGAAAATTCAGTATTTCATGATCGTTCAAAACACATTAGCATCAGGTGTCATTTTATAGGAGACTGTGTTTAGCGTGGAGCAGTACAACTCCAATACATTCCCACAGGAGATCAAACAACATATATACTCACTAAATATTTGGGGAGGATTAAGTTCACTCAATTCAGAGAACAATTGGGTATGACTGAAAATCCATTTCAGTAGTCAATGGATCTTCGGCGCAGTTGGAAGAGGGAGTTACAATATAGTAGCAGTTGGCAGCAGCATGCAGGGTTAACAGTAATATAATTGCAACATTTGTGCAGTTTTGGTGAGCTGCATCAACAACATAGTAGTAGATGTCACAAAAGTCAGAGAAACACATAGATTTGTATTGCTAGAACACTTTCCTCGCTAAGAGGGAGTGTTGATTTATGGTAGCTTCAGATGTGCTCTAGCCTTGTGATTTTGTATATAGGCTAAGGCACATGCATTCCATAATACACAGAAAGGATTTTGGAAAATTCTATTTAGAGATGCTTTAATTAAATTAATTAATCGTTTTTTAATGTTTTCCTAAGTTTAAACTTAGGGAAACTGATTAATTAAAGGGTATTAATTAGACTAAGCGTGAATCTTCTAGATAAATTCATGGGTCAACTCTCAGTTAATCTTAGCCCTTGATTATGATTTAATCTTGGCCATTGATGAGTTAGTGAAATATTATAAAGGAGAGCTCGATGGGCATTTGGAATACACATCAGATGGAGGAAGAATCTAGAGATCGATTTCTTCAATCGAAGGAATAATCGAAGCGATTCTCGATTGCAGAGGAGGGAAGGTGAAATCTCTAGGAGGGAGAGTTTTTGAAGCATAGAGAGTATAGGGAGATAAGAGAGAAGGGAGCCACAATAGCAACACAGATATAGGCAAGCAACAGTTACGTTGGGCCAGCACAGAGCAGCAGAGGGAGTTTCAATTTCAGTTGGAGAGGCAGTTTAGGGTTCATCGAGTATCCGGAGGAAATTTATGGAAGGGGAGAAAACTCTAGCCTCACCCAATAGTAAGCACTGAAGAAGTCACAATAAGCAGCAACAATAGTGATGCAGTGACAGCGTGGAGGACGCAGTCATTACGCAGAGATCACGCAGAGCTACTCAGTGTGGGTGCAGGTCAGTGCCGGAGCTTCATGGTAAAGTGAGATTTGCTCACTAGTATATTATTATCAGATTTCTTTAGGTGATTGATTGATGATTACAATCACAAATTTTTACTCATAATTTCTGCATAATAAAGAAACCCTCAGATCTGCTGCATCGGTTTTCCCACATTGGGTTTTTTCGGGGACAATTGTCCAAAAATAACGGTGTTGATGTGTGAATACTTGTGCTATTTATTTCATATTGATTATGCATTTTGAAGTCTGCAGCGTATTTTATTTTGATATTTAACACAGTGAAATGTTAAATAATTTTGATTGAATGCAATAGAAGAAATATAATCAGTAACTACAGTAGGATTCTATATTATATAATTTTCACTTTCACATACCAGGAGCCATGGGCACTGGGTCATCGATGTGCCACAGGGAAAACACATTACATAGAGGTATTCTCTGACAATAAGGGGGAAGAAGATGTCTATGAGGGGATAAAGACAGAGGCCAATGAGGTAGTGCAAAGAGGGGATCATCCACCACCTCCTCCCCCAAGAGCAGGAGGAGCAACGTTTGCACCCGCAGGAGGAGTGCTTGCATCTTTGCAAGGGGTTCCAAAGTATTTGACATTGCATGTCTGGGGCACGGTTCAGGGACATCGTGTTTCAGTTCTAGTCGACAGTGGGGCCACTCACAACTTTATTGATGCCCACCTGGTAGAGAGGAGGGGAATACAGATAGAGACCTTTGATGGCTTCTCAGTACTGGTACCAGGTGCCAGAACTATGCAGTGTGCCAAATATGTTCCGACATTAGCCGTGACCATGGGGACTTATATGATGACAAATTAATTTTTTGTGGTCAACATTCCAGACACCAACATGGTGTTGGAAGTGCAGTGGTTGATCATGTTGGCGAAGGTCACCACAGACTAGGAGACTTTGGAGATGGAGTGGACAGAAAAGAAGAGTGGTAAGCATGTGATGATTCGAGGCATGCACACATATCCTCCACAGATAATTTCAACACACCAGATAGAGGTAGACTTCTGAAAGGGAGACATAGAGTGGGCGGTGGAGTTGCGTATTTCAGAGGTAGGGGCCACAGAGCAGGTAGTTCACCCAGATCTGCAGTCGATTTTGGATAGTTATTCTATGGTTTTTGGGGATATACCTCTAGGACAGCCATCGGATCGGGGATTTGAGCATACCATTGAGCTTGAGCAGGGAATTCAAGCTATGATCACCACAGCCTATAGGCATCCCAAAGCCTACATGGATGAGATTGAGAGAGCCATTCACAAGCTCTTAGCACTAGGACACATCCAGCCTAGTACTAGCCCATTTGCTTCTTCTATTGTATTGATGAAGAAGGATGACACACTAAGGATGTGCATCGACTATTGGGCTCTCAACATGAAAACGATGAAGAAAAGATACCCCATTCAGCGGATTGACGAGTTGATGGATGAGCTGAGGGGATCAAAATTCTTCTCTAAGATTGATCTGAGGTCGGGCTACCATCAGATCCGAGTGAGGGACCAGGTGATGAGCTCCATCATTAGACATATTGGGAGGGGTTAATGGTCACCTTTTTGGCCTTCTTAGATCTCTTTTTATTGCATTTTGATTATTATTTGGTTTTATGATGCTAATATAGGTGGTGATTAAGGCTAACATACTCTGAGTTCCTAATATGAGATTGAGTGCAAAAAATCATGAATTATTAGCATTTTTATAAGGATTTTATCATAAAGACTTGAAGGGGGTAACAAGTAGAAATTATAGGAGGATTTTCCACCCTCCTTAACTCTCAAAGGCAGCCAAAGGATCCCAAATATTCTCTCCAGCAATTCAAATTCCAAAGGCAGCCAAAGGATCCCAAGGATTCTCTCCAACAATTCGAATTCCAAAGGCAGTCAAAGGATCCCAAGGATTCTCTCCAACAATTCGAATTCCAGAGGCAGCTAAGCAACTCAAAGAGAAGTGCACTCAGTCTTTGTTTACTTGGAGTCAAGTAGACTCAATCACTATTTTTTTTGGGAGCCGTTGGTAGATTCCCTCTAGAATAAATGGAGCAAAGCTAGAGCTATGAAGGGTCGGAACTTTGTTGCAAGATATTGAGCTTTTTATTATTTTACTTAGTGATCAAAATTTCAGAAATGTATGAGGCTATTCATTTATGAAATGAGCATACTGATTTCCTTTTACCGAATTAATTTTTAGAGAGCTAGGCTTGTGGGTTAGGGCCCAATCCATGTGCCTCACCCTCTCTGTTGTATTTGTTCTTTGCTTTATGTCATTTAATTAGTTCCGCTTCTGATAATTTCATTTATGTTTCAAGTTGTTGTTTAGTTTTGCTTTTCAGTGTGCTACTGTAGGTTTCATTTGCTGTGAGTAATAAAATAGAGGAAAAAAACCCAAAAAAAAGCTATGGATCAAGACCCCCTTCTCATCTCTGTCAATAGATCTCAAGGAGGGCGAACCTTCCCACGGACCCAAAAATTGATTTCTGTTCACTGTTTCTGAGATTAGAAGTAAAGTTGCATTACCATTTCTCAGTCTTTCTTTGCACTATATTTCTACGCATTTTTTTGTTTCTTTGCGCAAAGTCAACAGGTTGATTGTAGGAATTATTGTTAAAACCCCAGAGAAGCTCCGTGGTGCTTCCTCGCTTCATTTTCCATATATGTATTCACAACCTGAGCATTGCTATTACGCCCTCCATTTCCTCCTTTTTCCGCTTATTCTAACTGTTGCACCCACCTTTATCCCTAAAAACACTTAAAATACCCAGTCCGCCTTATTCTTTTGCTTTCATTAGTCACGACCACTGCACCTTTCTTAACACAAAATGCTTCAAAACGCTAAAAGTTTGACCTTCTCCCTTTCTTCCTCGAAACTCCCACTGCCGTACATTGCAAATTTCAAATCACATTTTGCAACCTTTCCCTTTTTCCTTTAAGACTTACCGCTCCTGACGCCGATTGCGATGTTGTCATCGTACTCCGCCACCTGCCACGTCACCCATTGCATTTCACACTTTGCAACCTTTCCACGAACAACACTTTCGCTACCCCTCCAACTTTGCGATATTGTGAATTGCGATCTCGCATTTCGTATTTCGCAGTTTTTATCCCGTTGCATTTTTCACTTCGCAGTTTTTACCCCATCGAATTTTGCATTTCGCCCCCGCTCCCGAACAACACTTCCGCTAACCCTCCGGCTCTGGGATATTGCGATTGCAATATCGCATATCGCACTTCCATCCTCCATCGCAACTCCGCCATCACACTTTTAAAATCATTCCGCTCCAAATAATTTTTGCGCTATAATAAAGTTTTAATAAGGTTTAAACCCATATTTTCACTTCTAAGCCTTTTTTCATGTGTTTATCTCTCCATTAGCACCTTTACCCATTTCTTCTCCAAGCTGAAAATCAACACTTTTTGAATTAGAATTAAGTCATGGATAGCTTAGATGCATGGATAGAAGCATGGTAGATAGAGCATAAGATAAGTAGGTTGTGTTTAGACGATTGGCCAAGTTAAGTGTGGTTTAAATTAGTTTCCTTTCTGCAATTTAAATTAGTTTCCTTTATGCCATTTATTTTCAGCAAGTTAAATTAGTTTCCTTTCTATCCTTTCCTTTCAACAATTTAGTTTAGTTTCCTTCCTGTCATTTCCTTTATGCAATTTATTTTAGTTTCATTGAAGTGCGACAGACTTCACTGAGAACCCCTAGAAGTAGCACCCTTTCGTAGAGCGGAAGAGGACGACATGAGTTGAATGCATCTGTTGTGTATATAGGCTGTCACCTCCAAGTTTGTACGAACCCTGGGTTGATAAAGTAAAGTAGGGCAGTCCCTAGGAGTTGCAACACTCTTGGTGCAATACCAGGGCTCACCACCAGGATGTCCCCAAGATTGCTTTCAGATGCCATTACGACCATTTTGAGTTTTTGGAGATGCCCTTCGGGCTAACCAACGCATCAGCCACTTTCTAGTCTTGTATGAACCACATATTCCATGATCAGTTGAGGAAGTTCATGCTGGTTTTCTTCGATGATATCCTTATATACAACCGCACTTGGGAGGATCACTTACAGCACATTGAGGTTGTACTGCGTATCTTGGAGGAGAAACATTTCTACGCTAAGCTCTCCAAGTGCGATTTTGGGTTGACATAGATGCTCTATTTGGGGCATATCATTGGTGTGGATGGAGTGAGGATCCACGAGGAGAAGATTCGGGCCATCCGGGAATGGACGGAGCCAAAGAATATGACAGAACTCCAAGGATTTGTAGGCATCTGCACCTACTTCTGGAAATTTGTCAAGGGATTTTCCCAGCTTGCTGCACCCCTCACATACCTCACCAAAAAGGTGGCATTCAATTGGATTGATACAATGTAGAGAGCCTTTGACAGGCTCAAGGAGGTGATGAGTAGCTGCCTAGCATTGGCTTTGCCGGATTTCACGCAACCCTTTATCTTGGAGTGTGATGCTTCAAGAGAGGGAGTGGGTGCAATTTTGATGCAGGGAGGCCACCCCCTAGCTTTAGAGAGTAGAAAGTTGTTGCCACATGAGAGGTTGTATCCTATATACGACAAGGAGATGTTGGCCATTATGCATGCACTGGCTAAGTTTCGGTAGTACCTGGTGGGCAACAGGTTTGGGTGAGGACTGACCACAATAGGCTCCATTTTTTCCTAGAGTAGAAGAAGTTGCAGGAGAGGCAGCAAAAGTGGGTCAATAAGATCCAAGCATATTAATTTGACATTGAGTGTGTCAAAGGGAAGAACAACATGGTGGTCGATGCTCTATCATGCAGACTGACAACGTTTTCCTTGATGAGCGTAGACATGGACTGGAGGGTGTTAGGTCTCTGTAATTTATTAGCAAGATTGGGAGAGTCCAATGACAGAGTTAACATCATTTCAACAAACTTTGGGATTCTAGGATCTAGCCCTCCTGAATCCGGAGAGGGATCTCTCCAATATGTACAAAGATGGATATTGTCTTTGAAAAGCTTAAGGTAATGATATTAGGCTAGTTATGAAGGCTAAGGGTTTTGTTTTGTTTTGTTTTGGATGGTTGAGCATGAAATGTTACTTGAGGGGAAAGTCCTAAGTGCAAAAAGTTTCAAAAGTGAGAAGTTGCAAGAAAATAGAACAGTTTTGGTAGATAGATAGATATAACGCTGGTTTTTAGTCCATTGGGCTATGGAGTCATATCTGGGCTTTAATTGAGCAACAACATCAAGAGTGATCCAAGGGGCAAGTCATCTATACCACAAGATTGTTGAGTTTTAAATGATGGAATGGAACAATAAAGTGTTGGAGGGATGGAAACTGATAATAATTTCTCAGAGGATTTATAGTCAGTCCAAACAAGAAAATCCTCTTAAGTAACTGTTTAAAACCAACCAAGGACAGGGCTAACCATAGACTTCTTGGGCAAGTTCTTATTAAAGCAGCTTAATTGACAAACAATCCAGTAATCCACATAATTACCTTCAGAAAGTATGAAAACATATAAGAGAAACAAGGTGTAACTTAAGATCAGATAAAGTACTTTTAAACCTAGTCTGCTTTCAGTCAACACCAAGGGAAACTTTCAGAATCTGCCTTTGGAGAAAAAGATCTAGGAATCAGGGCAAACCATATCTCCTCTAGTCTAACTTTAATAGCAAATAATGGAAATAACATTCGAGAACAATGTTTGAGCAAACAGAAGGACGAGGGAACGCCAACATTCCTAACTGTTTAAACTGTATTGAATCATTCTTAAATAAACCAATCTGAAGAAAACATTAAGATAAATATTTCTCAGCTAGAGAAGGTTACTGCTATACAGAAAATCCTAACCCTGTTTAAACTGTTCTTTACAGAGGAATATGAACAATATGACATACATAGAAGGAAAACAATTTAACAAAGAAAGAAGCACTTCACCGGTGATATAGACCAGGATCCCAAGAAATAGCTTTTATATTGATGTCAAACCAGTTACAATCTTTAGGTCCAATGTTTCAGTTCAGCAATCATCTTCACTATTCAACCTAACTACTCTAGCACAAACAGAGCTTCAAGGGCCAGTGAACACTATGTACAAATAGAAGTCTCAAGCTCAAGTGTATTTCAAAGTTCTGAAACCAACAATTTCTCATCTTCTTCTGAGGTATTTATAGAAGAATGAGGAGGTGATCTGAGAAAATATCTCTCAGGATAATTAATACAGGTTCAAGACTTCTCGGCCTTTTGAGGGGCTCGAGGGAGAATTTACAGGTGGATCACTGTAGTAACTTTTTTACAATAAATATCAAAGCTCAGTGGGAACTTTATTTGACTTTGAGGCTCTGTACGCTGTGTGGAGTAACTCCTTGGCTGCGCTGGAGGCGAATATCAGATTTTCTTCAATAACTTCGGCCTCTGTTTGAATTCTTTGAGGCAACAGGTGGCTCGGTGGTAGCTGAGGAATCAATTTGCCTCAGATGTGGCGGTGGAGGCTCTCTGTCTGATAAAACACTTTAGGTTTTCTTTTAAACTGTGTTTTAGATTGGGGATTAGGCTTTTGATAACTGTCTTAGCCGTAATCCCCGTAAAAAATGTCTTCGATCTTCATTTGCTGTGCTTTGTCTTCAAAAACTGATACTCTTTAACTGTTCTCTTGAATAAAACAGTATCTTGTCGATGTGCAGGGCCGCGCAGGGCTCTTTTGGTTATCAATGCTCATGAAACATTGATAAATATTTTGATACAGAGCCCGTGAATGGTTCTTTTAGATAGCTCGAAGGCACAGGAAACGTCTTTCCCAACCCTCGGCTTTCCTTCATTCTATAATGGAAAACCATTAAAACACCTGCAAAACACAAAAACAGTTAAGAAATCCTGCGGAAATAGGTTTAAACTGCTTCGGATTGCGGGGGAGGAGCGTAGCCATCGGATAAAAATATCTAACGGTGGAGATTGGCGCAGAACAGGTAAAGGAGAGCGGGGAGAAGAAATAAGGCGGGGTGGTTTTGGACCGTTCGACCTGGACACGTGGACGGTCCAGATCTAATCGGAGGAGCGCAATCGGGGGGGGGGAGCGAGTAAATGGAGCGATTGAATCACGCGACGCGATTATGCGCGGACCGTTGATCTAAAACTTAGATCAACGGTGGGAATTGAATCGGGGTAATCGCAATCGGAGGTGGCAGGTAGGTGCATGTGATTGCGCAATCGGGGAAAGTTGCGATGCGATGATCGGGGGATAGGAGCGATTAAGTGATAGCCGTTGATCTAAGAGCGAGATCAACGGTGGACAATGAATCAGCGGGAAAAAACAAAACGCGTGCGATTGAAACTTGTTGCGATTTTGCGCGGACCGTTGGATCAAAGGATTAGATCAACGGTCGGGATTGAATCGGGGATCGGCAATCGGGGGTGAGACAAAAACGCATGCGATTGAAACTTGCGATTAGAAACTTGCGATTGAGCGCTGGCCGTTGATCTGAGGACCAGATCAATGGTGGGGAATGAATCGGAGGGATCGCAATCGGAGGGGAGAAACAAAGGGCGCGATTGGAAAACGCCGATGCGATTGAGCGATGGCCTTTCGATCGGCGGTGATCGATGGTGGAGATGGAACAGGGGGAAAAACTTTCATTCATACGAAAACCAAAGTTTTTAATAAAAACAAGTTAAAATGGGTCGGGCGGAAAAAATATATAAGTAAAGGGAAAGGGCGCCTGATTGCGGGGCCGTGGGATATATGAACTGTAATATGCCCGGGAGTATATATAACAAGGGCCTAATCGCAATCGGAATTTTGAAATGGCTCAAAAGACGTGCACACTTGAATCTTTCCGATGCGATTAGCGCTAATGGGACTAGCACCTGGTTCTGGGTAAAGGGCGTGTGGGGGAAGTGGTTTAGGACTTAGCCCAAAGGGGCTTAGGTCCATAGCAATAAAACTTGTTTTTTATGAAAAATTTCAAGGTTTTTAAATGGATTTGGGGGTTTCGGCACACAGCTCAAAAAGAAGTTTCAAACCATGTCAGGAGGATTTTCATGAATGAAAGGAGAAACTTATGAAAAGTAGAGGAATAATATGGAGAACAAGGGGGGGCAAATGAAGGTTAGTTATGAGTGGGAGAAAGGGAAAATGATAGCTTCTTCAGCAGTTTCTTACATGAAATCAACAGAATTAAGAGGAACAGTAATGAGGATTTTGGACAGAGGCATGAGGCCTACAAGGAGTCTTCAAGAGCCAACAATTTTTAGTGATAAAATTTGTTCCTTGGAGGCTCAAAAATATTTAGCCACCTTTTGGTATAACAAAATATTACAGGTGGCTAACAGAGGGTTCAACTACTGGTGGAGTAATCCAAGGACGATTTTTTCTGTGAGGTGTTGGATTTCCAGGTCATAGATGACAGGTACAGAGTGATGAACGAGGTTATTCACTTTAGGTACAGGGTATTATTGATTGGGGATTCTCAGCTCAAGGAGAAGATACTGTGTGCCTCCCATGAATCATCATTGTCAGGCCATCAGGGATTCACGAAGACCTATCGGGCTATCAGGGAGAGGTTCTCTTAGAGAGGCCTCAAGGAGGACATACTCCAGCATGTCAAGGAGTGTGAGGTATGTTAGAGGAAAAAGGGGGAAATGAGCCACCCAACCATATTACTACATCTGCTTCCCATTCCTGAAGGAAAGTGGGAAAGCATTTCGATGGACTTCATCACTGGGTTGCCCACAGTGCAGGGCAAGGACTACATCTTTGTAGTCGTTGATTGAATGAAAAAGTATGCTCCCTTCTTCACCATATCCACACGGTACATAGCGGCACAGGTGGCAGCGCTATTCTTCTATGATATTTTAGATTGCACGGTCTTCTGAAGACCATCGTAAGTGATGGGGACAACTGTTTCATGGGCAGTTTTTGGCAGGAGCTCTTTCGTTTGGTGGGTATAGAGTTGAATCCGAGTACAAGCTATCACCCTTAGACAGACAGATAGACAAAGATAGTGAACAAGTGGCTGGAAGGCTACTTGATAAACTATGTCACGGGGCAACAAAAGGCCTGATTGCATTGGCTGCATTTGGGAGAATATTGCTACAACACCGCTTTCCACATGTCTATCAATATGTCTCTATTTTATGCTTTGTATGGATATCATGCTCTAACTTTTGCTGATGTTATGTTTGGAGCTAACAAGGCCCCCAGGGCCAAGGATTGGATCCAATAGAGTTAGGATATACTATGGGCTCTTAAGGATAACTTAGCCACAACATAGAACCAACAGAAGCTATATGTTGACAGAGGACAGGTAGAGAGGCAGTTTGAGGTAGGGGACTTGGTCTACCTATGACTTCAGCCATACTGGAAGTCCACGCTGAAGTAGAAGGGGGCCGAGAAGCTGAAGCCATGCTTCTATGGACCTTACATGGTGATCCACATAGGGGAGGTTACTTATGAGTTGGAGGTGCCCACAGGTAGCAGTATACACAACATCTTCCATGTATCATGCTTGAAAAAGGAATTGGGGCAGCAGGGGACTGCAACAGAGGAGCTTCTGCCTACAGATGATGAGGGGCATTTGATGTTACAACTAGAAGCCATTATAGACACCAGGGAGAGACAAATATAAAGTAGGAAAATCAGGGAGTACTTGGTGAGGTGGAGAAATTTGCCAAGTGAGGATGCCACTTGGGAGAGTGAGAAGATTTTGCAGCATTCATCTTTGCAGTTGCTTGAGGACAAGCAACAATTTGGCGAGGAGGACTGTAATATTTCTAAGTAGCAGCAACTAATTGGCAATATTAATTTTGTTCATATTTTTTCCTTTCTAGTGTTTAGTCAGGAAATAAAGGGGGTGATGGGACCCATAACCCACACTTAGGAGAAAATAATTCCCTCAATTCACTTAGGCAAATTTAGATTGTAGCATGGGGCCTAGAGGACCCAAGTGACAATGCAGGGAGAGGGACAACATGGAGGCAGTGTGGGCCAGGCAGCGCAATGGCAACATGGGCCAGGACAACGCAGTGGTAGGGACAACGTGGCCAAGGAGGGACAACGCAGTTGAGTGGGGCCCAAGGAAGAGCTAGGATCTCAAGCATAAAAGGAAGGGGAGGCTCACCATTCAGTCATTCTATTATGCATCTTCTGATTTTCTGTCTTTCATACATTGAGCACGCTTACGTTGTTTAGAGAATTCTGCAAGTGTTGTTCAATACGCAAGTGTCTCGAAGCGGAGATCCCAACCTAATCCTCGGGGGACTTTGAGTGCCTGCTCAGTCGAGGAGATCCACCATTTTTTTCCAGAGTATAGCACACAACATTATTCGGCCAAGAGCATGCAGTTACTAAGGCAGGGCAGTCACACTCATGGATTACGCAGTCTTGGGAGGAGGCATCACCGGGAGAGAAGGGAGATCAGGGATTTTAGCTCGAGAGTATTGTGAAGAGATAAAACCTTCACAAATCATCTTTTGTAGTATAAGGAGGCCATCATTTGTAGTTTATTAGTTTAGGGCCAACGTACTCACCTCGAGTGTGTGATTTTCCAAGGGAGGTCAAATTCCGGGGTCAGCCGTTACGAGATTCCTTCTTGGGTTTTTCCGGGTTATTAGAGGAGAGCTTATATCTCGAGTTTTATGTTTTTATAAGTAGGGGAACAACCCCAAAGAGCAGCTCCATTCTAATAGTAGCAGCAGTTCTGGAAGTAGCAGCAGCAACATCAGGGGATTACGCAGCCATAGAGTCAACAACCATTCACTGGGAGATTCTGAGATTATTTTCAGCTTGCCTTGAGCAAGCCAAGGTGCCATCATTCTGATCACCTTTGTACACATTTTTATCTTTCAGATTATAATAACATGGCTCAGTGTTTCTCCATGTTTGCACTATTTTTCATGATGTCTCTCTATTTTTTGTAGTTATTGTTTATGTTCCTTTATATTGTTGTTTATTTCTGTTCATGATGTCTCTCTATTTAAGAACGTTGTGTATGTGTTTTTAGTTTTTGAACATAAATAAATTTATCAGTGCAGAAAATTTAGCACTTTGCTAGAGATTCATGTGGTGTGTGGTTTCAAGTTTGTGTTTTCCTTATGCTAATCTAATATCCATTTCTGAAGTTGTTGTCTTGAATTCATCCTTAGATTCTCAGGATAATTGTGGATCTCATGCATTGTGGAATTCTTCATTGCTCTGTCATGTTTCTTCTGAATATTTGGTCATTATTTATGTAGCAGAATTCATAATCATATGATTTGTTGCATTTTATTGGATATTTTTATGTTTCCCTCATTCTTCACTATACTACAATTGATAATTAACTTGGTACATGTGCCTACCTTGCCTCTGTTATCTAGATGGCTCATGTATGCATTGATGTTATAGGTTTGAGAATTTGAAATATGCTGATGGTTTCATTCCTGCATGGCCTTTTCTTAAATCTCCCAACAATTTTCATGAATTCTAAGATTCTTCCAGATTTTGTCTCTATAGTCATTGAGCTTCAGGGTAATTATATTTAGCCATTTTCTAGTGAGGGAGCCCCCTCTAGTTAGAAAGGACTATTTTCTAACCCGAAGAGGTTTGTGGTTACCTTTGTAGCCCTTTTTTCAACCTAAATGGATTTACGAAGTGCTAACATAGTGGCGTCTTTGTAGGGGAACTAACGAAAGTGTTAATATTCTCTAGGAAAGGTTGTCAAAGTTCCAGATCTAGTTGCTGATGGTGGACAACAGTTAGACACCAGAAGGATGAATCATTCACCGTGCGACTCCATTGTCAGAGAATCTAGATTGCAAAACACTCATGGTGACTCCATTATCTGTAGCATTCAGAGTTTAATTCGGTTGCTTGTCAGACAAGATGACAATGTATGTGGCAAACCCTATTTCTATTGAAGGTTTCAAATAATACTGGGATTTTGATGATGATCAAATTGATGAATATTTATCTAATTTATTATCTATTTATTTAAATTCATGCAAATGTAGCTCTAATGGCAATATAAATTTTTTAGAAGAGTTTTCTGACAAAATATAGAAAGATCTTGAAGATTTAGAAGTCCAAATTCAGTCCCACAATTTGAAATGTCAAAATCAATCCCTTGGGAACCTTTTCTGGCCGAAACAAGAAGTGGTAGTGTTGCCCTTTGATATTGAGAATGATGAGTGTTTTGAGAGTGGATTTGATAACTTGCAGCTGAAATTGTTTGAGGGCGAAGAGAGCACAATTGGATTTCCCAACAAGAATAATCTAATCGCTGAAAGCCTTGAGGATGAACAAAAAAAATCATATCTTTCATGATCCCATAGCCATAAATATGGAAGAATTTTTCGCTACACAATTATGATTATGTTTCTATTGTGAATACCAAGTCTGCAATCAGTCTCCATTACTCGTATATATTCCAGTTTGGATTATGTTGAAACTCAGTCAAGAAGCCACAATTGAGCAACTATTGGACTGGTTGTATTGGCATTTTATTATCACCTGATTCAGTTTTTTAGATATCGGCTTAGAGTAGGTTTCTTTGTATATAAATGAGCTCATAGGAAGGAGCATGCTTAAGTTTTTTAGTTCCATCAATGTGATTTTTCATTATTAAGATTAGCTTGTGGATCAGGTGATTAGTATTCTCAGTGCGGCGTGGACAATTATTGTTAGATTTTGAAGCCCGAGGAGAAGGCCCTAAGACTTTGGTGATGTGTTTTCATATTTTCATTTTTTCATGTGCATTTTTCAGCTTGTACAGAGGTTTTAAGAATAAATGTAACCTGTTTTTTGTTAGTCAGTTAGTTACAGTAATCAATGAGTTAATCAATCAGACAATTTTGGTTTTTATATTGACTCCATTTCCTAATGGTCTGAATAGGCTACTAGTCTGCGGTTTTTTATCTTGGCACCTCTCTAGGAGGTGGTAATACCCATTGGATCCAATGTTAGGGTCATTGGTTTGCCTCATCAAATTTATTTTCCATGTTCTTTAATTTTCATTTTTTGAATAAGTTGAGCCTATGACCACTGTTGTTGTCATAGCCTCAAAGGTCATCGTCCGACATTGTCGAGTTTCGGTCATCAAAGGTTCACCAAAAGCATGAAAGAGTGTCAAGCTAATGGGATTCATGGTCGTGCATGTTTATATGGTCAAGTCGAAAGGGGTTATGTGTTTGTTATCTGTTGATCATAATTGTCTAAATTGAGTGTATTGTTGTCAGTGTCTGATGGTCATGAGGTGTGGTCATTAAAAATATTCCACATTTCTATCCCTATTCTTATATACCCCATGCTTCCCTATTTCACACCCCTTCATATATAACTTCCCTTCTTATATATCATTCCCCTAACATAAATTACACCATATACCTTTCTCACATCCCATTTACTTATCATTCCTACTACATTTATTCCCTCCACCCCGCCCCCCGCCCAAACTTATTCCCCCACAATATCACTACCATCACTTATAACATGACAAAACCCTCATGTAAAAGACACAACCCCCATACCTAAGAGCTATCATATTCATCGCATTTAAATTATTCCCCCATACTTTGTTACACATGCCAAGTTAAGTGGAGCACTCCAAAAATTTAGTTCAAACATCATTGCGCTACAAGACAAGGGCTAATTCAAAATAATTGTGTAGCCTTAATCTCATGGATTGTACACACATTTTTCACTAATCACTAGATAAACTATCAACACAAAAAGCCACAGATCAATCATTGGATAACAGTGAAGAAGGAACAGGATCGCCCTTATAGTTGAAAGCTTGCTATGCATAAGCTATGCCCTGACAGTTCATTGCGCAACGATCCTCCAACAACCTGCACAACATTGACATAGGTCAAAATTTCACTTCCATCTTAATCTTAGGTAGGAGCCTTAGTTCCTAACCATAATCTTTGCTCATAAGTATAATTTGTGGTTAATTGGTTTAGGTTAATCCACCATTTCCAAAGTGCTGCGCAAAATACCCTGTGTTCACCATGTAAGCAAGAATCATTGTAATTTCTCTATATCTCATGAAAATTGCACTCATTTTATCTAAATTTTTTATAGCAGATGTATGGGGATGAGAAGAACGAACCTAGTTAATTTCAGCTAAAAATCCTTCATTCTTTTTTAGAAACGAGCTACTGTCACCTACAACCATTTTTGGATTTTCTTGAGATCCGCGAGTCAGATTCAACTCAAATTATTTTTGGAGGTGCGCCATGATGATATTAACATGCTATAAAAATTTCAGCTTAATTGGATTTACCGTTTGGGAGATATGCCCAAAACACAAGCTCATTGCACAAGCACTACTCAGCTACTGCACACAGGTGGAATGGAGTGTTTTGAAGATTCTAAGTGTCAGGGAATGTGTGGAATGGTCCATTTCCTAAGAAGAGGTCTACTCAGCGTCTAGTCATAGACCAGTTTTCCTCTAACACATAACAAAATAATGGCAACATGGAACTGTTGCGTAGCACAACCTGAGCTGCCTTTTCCATTTTCATCATCAGTATGAGGTTTCAATGTTAGGAATAGATCTTGTGAGATAAGATAGGAATGGATGAATAAATATTTAAGAGAGAAAGATATAGTTTTTCTTTAGGATTAGTTTTCCAGTTTTATATAGACTTTTCTTTTAAGTTTTTATCCTAAAAACATGATGATTCTAAACTAGATGGATTCGATCCACTTGTTGGATAAAGATACATTGTATCTAGTGAGATGGATTTCGTTTGAAAATTTGTATTTAATCTTAAATAAAATATGATGAAGAGGGTGGACTTGAGAGAAGAAGGTTTTTTATGTGTTTTTAGTTTCTGAACATAAATAAATTTATCAGTGCATAACATTTAGCACTTTGTCAGAGATTCATGAGGTGTGTGGTTTCAAGTTTGTGTTTTGCTTATGTTAATCCAATATGCATTTATGAAGTTGTTGTCTTGAATTCATCCTTAAATTCTCAGGATAATTCTGAATCTCATGCATGATGGAATTCTTCATTGCTCTGTCATGGTTCTTCTGAATATTTGGTCATTTGTTATGTAGAAGGATTCATAATCATATGCTCTATTACATTTGACTGGATATTTGTATGTTTCCATCATTCTTCACTATACTAAAATTGATAATTAACTTGGAACATGCACCTACCTTGCATATGTTATCTAGATGGCTCATGTATGAACTGATGTTATAGGTTTGAGAATTTGGAATATGCTAATGGTTTCATTCCTCCATGGTCTTTTCTTAAATCTCCCAATAATTGTCATGAATTCTAAGATTCTTCTAGATCTGGTCTTTGTAGTCATTGAGCTTCAGGGTAATTATCTTTGACCATTTTCTAGTGAGGGGCCCCCTCTGGTTAGAAAGGACCATTTTCTAACCCAAAGAAGTTTGTGGTTACCTTTCTAGCCCTTTTTTCAGCCTAAAGGGATTTACAGAGTGCTAACATAGTGGTGCCATTTTCGGGGAACAAACGAAAGTGTTAATCTTCTCTAGGAAAGATTGTCAAAGTTCCAGATCTGGTTACTAATGGTGGAAAACAGTAAGACACCGAAAGGTTGAATCATTCACCAGGCGACTCCATTGTCAGAGAATCTAGATAACAAAAAACTCATGGTGACTCCATTATCCACAACATTTAGAGTTTAATCTGGTTGCTTTTCAGACAAGATGGCATGGTGTGTGGAAGAACCTATTTCTATTGAAGGTTTCAAAGAATATTGGGATAATTTTGATGATGATCAAATTGATGAAGCTTTTTTCTAATTTCTTATCTATTTATTTAAATCCATGCAAATGTAGCTCTAACGCCAAGATAATTTTTTTAGAAGAGTTTGATGAAAAAATAGAGAAGATCTTCAATCTTTAGAAGTCGAAATTCAGTCCCATAATTTGAAATGTCAAAATTAGTCCTTTGGGAACCTTTTCTAGCCAGAACGAGAAGTGGTAGTGTTTCCCTTTGGTATTGAGAACGAGGGGTGTTTTGAGAGTGGATTTGATAACTTGCAGTTGAAATTGTATAATGGCGAAAAGAGCACAATTGGATTTCCCAACAAGAATAATCTAATCGCTGAAAGCTTTGAGGATAAGAAAACAAATCATATCTTTCATGATCCCATAGTCCTCTATATGGAGGAATTTTTTTCTACACAATTCCAATTATGTTTTTGTTGTGAAGACCAAGTGCGCAATTAGTCTCCATTTCACCGTATCTGTTCCAGTTTGGATTCTACTGAAACTCATTCAAGAAGCCACAATTGATCAATTATTGGAATGGTTCTATTGGCATTTTAGTATCACCTGATTCGGTTTTTCAGAGATTAGCTTACAGTAGGTTGATTTGTATATAAATAATCTCATAGGAAGGAGCATACTTTAGTTTTTCAGTTGCAGCAATGTGGTTGTTCAGTATTAAGAGCAACTTGTGAATTAGGTGATTAGTAATCCCAGTGTGGTGTGGACAACTATTGTTAGAGTTTGAAGCCCGAGGAGAAAGCTGTAAGACTTTGGTGGTGTGTTGTCATATTTTCCTTATTTCATCTGCATTTTTTTAACTTGTACAACGGTTTTGAGAATAAATGTAATCTTTTTTTTTTCTGTCAATCAGTTAGTTACATTAATCAATTAGTCAATCAGTCATTCGGTTTTGGTTTTTACATTGACTCCATTGCCTAATGGTCTAAATAGGCTACTAGTCTTCAGTTTTTGTTCTTGGCACCTCATTGGCAGGTTTCCATCCCCATTGGAGCCAATGTAAGGGTCACCAGTTTTCATCGTCAAATGCATTTTCCATTTCCTTTAATTTTTAGTTTTTGAATAATTTGAGCCTATGACCACTACTGTTGTCAAAGCCTCAAAGTAATTGTCTGAAATTGTCGAGTTTCTGTCATCAAAGGTTCACCAAAAGCATGAAAGAGTGTCAAGTTAATGGGAGTCATGGTTATGCGTGTTTATATGGTCAAGTCGAAAGGGGTTATGTGTTTGTTGTCTGTCGATGAGAATTGTCTAAATTGAGTGTATTGCAATCAGAGTCTGATGGTCATGAGGTGTGGTCTTTAAAATTTTTCCATATTTCTATCTCCTATTCTTATGTACCCCATGCTTCCCTATTTTACAGCCCTTAATATATAACTTCCCTTCTTATATATCATTCACCTAACATAAATTACACCCTATACCTTTCTCACATCCCATTTACCTATCATTCCTACTACATTTATTCCCCACCCCCCTTCATTCTAAACCTATTCCCCCACAATATCACTAACATGACACAACCCTCATCTAAAACATACAACCCCCCCATACCTACTTATTCCCCCATACTTTTTTACACATGCCAAGTTAAGTGGAGCACTCCAAAAATTCAGTTCAAATATCATTGCGCTACAGAACATGGGCTATTTCAAATCATTATGCTGCCTTAATATCATTCATTATACACACATTTTGGGATAATCACTGGATAAAATATCAACATAGCAAGCCACATATCAATCCTGGCTAACGTGAAGAAGGAACAGGATTTCCCTTACAGTTGAAATCCTGCTACACATAAGTGTTGCCCAGACAGTTCACTACACAGTGTTGCACAACGATCCTCCAAAAACCTACACAACATCAACACAGGTCAGAATTTCATTTTCAGCTAAGTCTGAGGTAAGAGTCTTAGTGCCTAATCCTAATATTTTCTTATAAGTATAATTCATGGTTAATTGAGTTAGGTTAATCCACCTTTTCCAAAGTGTTGCACAAAATACCCCGTTTTCACCATGTGAGCAACAATCACCGTAATTTCTCTATATATCCTAAAATTTGCACCCATTTTCCCTAAAAAAATTACATCAAATGTATGGGGGTGAGATGAACAAACCTAGTTAATTTCATCTCAAAATCCTTCATGGTTTTCGAGAAACTAGCTACTGTCACCTAAATCCATTTTTGGATTTTCTTGAGATCCACAAGTTAGATTTGGCTCAAATGTTTCTGGGAGGTGTGCCATGATGATATTAGCACATTTTAAAAATTTCAGCTTAATTGGATTTACTGTTTGGGAGATATGCCCAAATCACAGGCCCGCTGCACAAGATTTGCGCAGCTACTACACATAGGTGGAATGGATTGTTTTGAAGATGCCAAGTGTCAAGGAATGTGTGGAATGGTCCATTGCCTACTAAGAGGTCTACTCAATGCCCAGTCATTAGCTAGTTGTCCTCCAACAAATAAGAAAGCATGCCAACATGGAAATGTTGTGCAACAAAGCTCGAGCTGCCTTTTCCATTTTCATCATTAGTCTAAGGTTTCAATGTCAAGAATAGATCTTATGAGTGTTATGTATGAAAATCCTCTCTGTAGACACAGACGATCCCTCTAGCAGTAGGATGGGTCTAGTAATAATAGGGAACAATCTAAAGCCTACTTTCCTAGATTTCAAATGGGCATGGATCATGAATAGATCACCTACCTTGATCTGATTCTATTCCTCGCTTGAATCCCTTGATCCTTTGCGCTCCTTAGTCAGATCCTCATTGTCACTAGTGCTTGGTTACCTTCACAATAGATCAAACAACAACAAATGTGAAAGCATAACATATATCTCGCATAAACAATATACCTAGTTGATCAAGGAGAACTAGAAATCCAATCATACATTAAAGACGAGAATGGAAAGCAAGAATCAATTGTATTATATTAATATAGAGAGGGGGAGTTACAACTTGCGCCTTGATGTTGCAGCTCTCCTTCAATGGGTCTAGATCCAGGCACGTCTCCAAAGCGCTCATTTCAACTTGATATGAAGGGTCGAAGGTCTCAACTCTCGCTCAATTCCTATAGCAACAAATGTCTCTTTGATGTTCTATCTCTGTTCTCACTCACAGAGGTATGGAGGATGTCCATTTTATAGCAAGGGAAGAGGGAACATGGATCCACTTGAGATGGGGAAATGGGTTATCCCTTTGGGTGGTTCCATTTTTGTAGGAACAAGAAGCCCAAAGGGAGAAGCTCGACTCTATCCTCAAGAACAAACAAACATCTCTCTGCCACGAAGCTTCGCTTCTATTTTTAAAAAAATTTCTAGAAGAGGATTGGCGTGGTTATGATTCTCATTCCAGCGCCGATCAGCACTAACCCAAACCAAAAAAGAGAAATTGGCGTGAGCAAGACATGCAGAGGGCGTGCTGCTCCAGATAACCATGTTTTTAAGGAGCTGCTTCAAGAATGGTCAATAGAGAGTTTGTTCAATATGCTGCAAGGGATATAATGACACATTTTCATCATGGAAAATAGACACAGGGGTCACTGTTAGGGGTCTCCAGGATCAGGAACGGGGAGTACAGAGACAATGATAAATTGTTGTGTAATAGATGCCCCTCTAAAGCATGAAGGCCGAATGAGAGTGAGGGATGAAATGGTTTATGAGTACGTGCCAGGACCAAGACGTCGTCATCAGAAAAATACACAAACAAGCACATATATACATAACTGAAATCTTTGAGATAATCACATGACATGAGGTATGGACACAACCATCCATAAAAGAGATCATGAAACAAGATCCGAGGTATGGTCGCAGCCATCCAAATGAAAGAGTCATGTGTTCAATCATGAATAATACATATCGCCTCGCAGCCTAGGCTTTATCAAACAAAAACTAGGGTCTCGCGCTTCGTCACAACCCGATCAAGTACAAATTTAGGAATGTGAATGAATGAGTTGAAGTCGAACATGCAAGAAAATCTCCTGATTATGAGTCTGTTGAAGCCTAGAAAATCTCTGCTTCAAACATTGGGGGAAAACCACCCGGTCGGGACCTTAAGACAACTCCTTTTCCGTTTGGGATGGTGGCTCCGACTGGATTTAAAGGACCAGTTTCCTTATAGCTAAGTGGATTGAATTGAATGGGTGAAAATGGGACTAAATTAACAGAAAATAAAACTATCTAATCTAAACTAAATACTGATAAATAAATTCTAATCCTAACCCGGGTAATTATATGTGAACACAACTTAAGATTGTTTCAATCTAATAATAACCATGAAAAATGTATTATTAACTAAATTGAAATATGCAGAAACGAATAAAGATAACTCTGTTTAATAAATTAAACAGAGTTATATTAGCATATTGCATTCATCATCATGTACCATTCATATATGTCTATAAATGATAATATTCCAATTATACTCAGAAATGATAATATAAAAAGGAAATATTATGTAAATCAAATATATAAATGATAGCAAATTCTTCAAATGAATACCATATAACAGAGAAAATCAACAATGAACAGATACAAATACCTCATTCATCTTGCAGACTGTCAAACGAAATGTGATACTCTGACCTAGTAACTCCGATGTAAAATTAAATCCAAAGGCACAAAAATGCAACACTTCAAAGATAATTTAAGCACAAAAATCACCAGATGTGATCTTTCATATAAATATAATAAGGAATGAAGTACAGAAATGTTAGCTCCAAATCCCAAAAATATTACAACTTCCGATCCTTCTCTAAATGCGTGAGAGGGATTTAAATAATAAATTACATAACAAAATCCTAATACTACTGCTACAATCTATCAAATTAAAACTGAAATGCTATTTTGAATAAAACTGATTCATTGTTTTTCTCCTTCGCTTGATGAAGCCAAGTCGCAAATGTTCAACATATCTCGGAGTCTTGGTGGATGACTCATCTCAGTATGCAACTGTCCAGCATAGGTGGCATCAGAAAATTCTGGAATTAGACAATCGACATCGTTTGATAGAAGTTTGATAGCTGTCTGTTGATTGTTTGGCTTGATCACATGAGTCCACATACTATCCCAGGATATAGTTTGAAGTTTGCCGATTTGTTGACTTTTCCTTTCCATTTCTTCTCTCCACCTGTCTTCAGTTTCTTTTATCTTTGGAAAACTGCTAGGAACACAGTCTGAAATGAGATTAATTGAATATAAGCTGTCATTTATGAATTGCGTGAGATTATTCATTATATTTCTGGCCCTTGATATTGCTCTATCAGCTTTCATTAATTGATGTTCCCATTCTGTAAACAAGATTTCTTTGTGTTTTTCCTCGATCCTAGGAAGATTTTCTTCTTTTCCCTTTTCTGTATCCTGCCAGTTGAGAAACTCAGAAATATTTTCATCGGCATCATCTATTTCTTGTCTAAGAGTTATGATATTTTGGATCAAAGATGAAGTAATATCACAAAAAGGTTCTACTTGTGACAGTTTTGAGCAAAATTCAATTAACTGCTGAGTCAATAGTTTATTAGCCTCAAGGGCTTCTGATTTGAATTCATTTAACTTTGGGTAATCTTTAAACTTATCCAAAGTTGCTTGAAATTCCTTTTCTTGAATCATTTTTGCATTTTCCTCATTTTGCAACAGACTTTGTAACTTAGAAATTTCTTCATTTAGCTGTTTTTGTTTGCATAAAAGTTTTTCATCAACTTTCTTCTTTTCTTCAGCAAGCTGTTTTTCCAATTCTTTAGACCTGAGTGTCTGATCCTGTAGTTGCTGTTGCAATTGGCTAATCTGTTGCTGATTTTCCTTAGCTTGCTCTTCCAGTGAAGCTATGTGAAGATCTTTTTGAGTTATCAGTTGAGAAACTTCTACAACTTTATCCACTGTTGCAGCACTATAAGCTCCTGTATACTGGGACAATTTCGTGAGGTCTTCAAATGGATTCATTTCATTGTTCTTATAAACAATATTCATAAATTCCTCTGATGGAGTAGAAAATATGCCCTGTTCTGTTTTTCTTTTCTTTCTTTGTCTTTTGACAACAGCCTTATGTTTAAGGCTGTAAAATACATCCAAAGGAGGGATCTCCTCACCTTTTAATACAATATGCCCTGTAGGATGTTCAGGAATGATTTCAACATCCTGCTCTATTTGTTCTTCATCTTTATCCTGCAATCCAAGCTGTTGAGCAAACTGATCATATTGTTTTAATAGCTGAGAAGAAACATCAAGATTAGTGGAAACCATAATCTCCTTAGTTATTTCTTTTCCTTTTTCTTTATCTATGCTCTGCTCAGTGCTTTTGTCATCCGATCCATCCTTTTGATTATGCACATCATCATTGATATTTGTGCATTTGTCTGTCATTTGAGCAGTGGACTTCTGGCCAAATTTTGGACTGGATTTATCATTAGTATTTCCCTTTGGGACATCAGGTTTGTCAATGGTGACCACTTTTTGAGTATGTACAGTCGGCTGGTTGACAACCGATTGTGTAATGATTTTGCTAGTAGATGTTTCTACTAGCGTTTGGCCGGATGTACCTTCTGTCTCTGATTTTTGGATTTGAGTTCTCAGCTGGTCCAGAGGTACTCTCAACAATCTCTGGCTTCTAAATAAGAGAAATTTATTTATTTCCTCTTGTTGAAATTCAGACTTGACCAAGTCAAAAATCTGAGGAAAATTATCTAATGAAACAAACAAATCATCAAACATATCTGGTTCATGCTCGAAACGAGCAATTGAAACTGAAGCAGTGACATCGAATGCTATCTTTTTATGGATCATATTGTCTTCCAGGAATGGTTGCAAATTTACAACCTCTTATCTTGAAGACTTCCTTCTCTGCATGCTTGAAATCATTTAGAGTGAAATGACCACAATTGAGTGGGAATTGAGGCCACATTTTCTTCTTACTGTTGTTCAAAGACCTGGATATACCTTCAATTGTCAATTGATAAGAAACTTCTTGAGCGAGAAGTTTGTCTGGAACAAAAAGCGGAAGAACATGCGGCTCCACTATACTACCAAAAACCCTGGTGTAAGTAAATTTTTCCTCCCCAAACCAATCTCCGATTGCAGACAGGTCGGCTTTAGCTTTATCAGAAATCCTAGGAGGAAAGCGATTAAAAATGGTTTGGAAAACGGGAATGAGGAAACCATGACAGATTCTATATACATTAGCTTGGAAATGAATCTTCCAAAGCAATTTATGATAAATATGGATTGGAAGGGGGTTATTGGGAGTCCATTTCCATCCAAATAAGGGAAATTCGGAATTGAAACAAATAGCATCAAGAATATATGCACAAAAGAAAAAGGGGGTAGAATTTCCAGCATCTTTTTCTTGTCTGTACTCAAGGATCCTATTGGCCATTCTATCAGAAAGAATAACAGCCCAATCCATAATGTCGGAATTCACAGCTGCTAGGATTAATGGGACCATTTGTATAGAAAACCTGGCTGAATTATCATTGCCAAATAACCTACACATCATGGCAGCTGCATAGGAATATGGAGGCAGAAGAGAATCTACAGAATACATACCGGATGCTTCATTTCGGTGCTTCTCTGGGTTTTTCCTCCAATTTCTGATAGGGTCGGATTCGACTTTGTTATCATCAGCAAATTCTTTGATAAATTCCTTGTTATACACCTTCTGTGGGTCTGGAAGGTGGTACATTGCTTTCAAGTCTTCTGCTTTAAATGAGCCGAAAGGCACTCCAGATGCTGAAACAAACATTCTATCTTGTATCTTTACATTGTCAATGACCCATCGAACTACATCATAGTAAGGCATGATGCTCGCTCTGGCTGCAATTCGATGCAGAAATGAATTTGCAAGTGTTCTTTCATTGATGTCAGAGTCGGAATCCGAGCTATCCTCGTCTGGAACTGATGCCTTCTCTACTGTGACCTTGGGGCCTTCTTTTTCCAATAGGTTGTAGACTGTGTCCCATGTCATTTTCCCAAGACCTTGGCATGATGTATCTGTGACTAGCCTTAGCTTTATGGGCTTTTCTTTTGAGACTGTAGGAGTCTCGGCAAACTTTACTGGTAGAACAGTCTTATTTCTTCTTCCTCTCTTTGACATTTCTACGTCTGCTACTGCTTCCCTTTGTCTGTGAATGAAAGAACTTGGTGTTCTTTGGCTCTGCAAGACAATAAACTCTCAGCCGTGATCAACAAGCCACTCAAACGGAATGATTTATGAATTTATGGTTTTCATTTATTTGTTTCGTATATTGCATAAATGCTCCTTTTGGGTCACCCTTAAGTATTTAAAACCAAATCATAAACCATATTCATTTGATTCGTTATTGAATGCCTTCGTACCAATAAATATTTGGCGCTTGTGATATGTTAATATATTCAACAAAAATCTTTGTATGCAAAATAGATGAATCGCATCGGAAGTTTTCGAATGGCAAATGAGTATCACAATACGTTTATCCCGATTGATCGATTGCGATTGCAGATCTTTCCGATCTCTAATGGTGGGGTCTACCATATTTTTTAAACAAATGTTCGATTTTCTTTTAAAAGCGTTTATTATCAAATGCACATCGGATCGGGGAATTTCAACTAAGCGTAAAGAGTTTCTTAAAGACTGTCCCGATTAATCGATTGCGATTGACCGCATCGCATCGGAAGTTATATTTAACTGTTTTAAACTCTTAGCGATTAAAATTTTCCGATTGGACTAATCGCATCGGAAGATTTGAAATGGGCATATGAAATTTCTTTTGAGGGTTATCTCCGATTCTCCGATTGCGATTGAACTTTTAACTTTGATATGTTTTTTTATGATAAGGCCTTGTATATTAGATCGGACCATAAGTTTTTTTGAATGTTGAATATGAAATTTTTTCAAAACAATGAATTTTATTTCTAAGTGTTTTATTTCTAAAAAGAAAGGGACCCTATTTCTAAATTTTATTTCTAAAATTTAGAAAAAGGGAGGGTTGTTGTATAGTACAACAATTGGCGATTCACTTGAGAGAACCAGTTATCTCTGAAAAATAGAATGAATACTATATCTTAAGTAAGTAAAGATTTTTAAAGGTAAATAAAATTATCCTAGGATAATCAAAAATAAAATCTAACTTATGAAAAAGAATAAAAATTATTAACAATTTCTTTCTAGTTTCTTGAGAATAAAAAACATTTTGAGTTGTCTTAAGCTTTGATTGGTATTAATAATGAAGTAAGTGGATTTCTTCAAGCTTGGTTTTGATAATATACTCTATTGTCATAGGTATTGCCTCTGCTGCCTACAAACGTTCATAGTCTCGACAGGGTTACCTTTTAACCATTAACTATTCATTGTCCCATTCAACTAAGATTATGACTTTTTAAAAGATAAATTCATAAGACATGTTATCTCATGTTTTTGTCTTTTATTTATTTTATTTCTTTTTTTAAGAGCCATTGTTCTGGTTTGGTAGCCAGTTGTTAACAATGCCATTCAATAGTTATAATTAAACTGAACAAGCTGGCTCGTGATGAGACCCCTTGTCTTATATTAATAAGCCATTACCCTGTTTTGATAGGCAGTATTTGGTAATGTCAGTTTTATTATTTCTTATGAATATGGTACGTCGGCTCATGATGAGACCTCTTATCTCTTAAAAATGTTTTCAATAATTTCTTAGAATTATATTCTAAAAAATCACAACCTAAATGAATGGGGTGAACTAGTCTTATCCTTAAGAATCAATGGATGACAATTTTCTGAGTTTTTTGAGTACCAAGACTTGAAAAATCTTTACTTTTATAGATAACTTCTCTCTGCTTAATAAACTTGTAATGATTTACATTTTCCTCAAGTTTTTCCAAAAAGATTATGCAAATAATTGGTATAATCTTTCAAAGTTTAACATCTTATTTAAAACTATCAAAAGAATATAATCATTTCTCTAAAAATTCTTATTTACACTAAAATAAATATTTATAATATTTTTATTAAGAATTTTTCTATCAAGTAAACAGTCAATTAGAGACTTATTAACAACCTTTATTTATAAAAACAATAAAAGACTTTTGCAAAAAGGAATATGTACAATTTAAGAAGGGGTTACCTCCTTATGAGAAGAATTTCTTTAAGATAAGCCCATTTACGGGAAGAGATTCTCTCTTACCTGTTAGATCTTGGAGCATGAATGTATTTGAGCCTATCTTTTCAACGATCTGAAATGGTCCAAGCCACATCTTTTGAAATTTGGTATGTTTACCTTTTTCTTCATGTGCCTTATCCCATTTTAGAACAAGATCACTAATTGACAAAATTTTTGAGCCGGTAGAACTTGCATCAAAGAAGATTTCACAAGTTGTTGATGTTTTTCATGAACAATTCTAGCTTTATCTCTCTCTTCTTCTAGTTTAAGGATTTGATCATACCTCAATTGAACGGATGAAGAAGGATTTTCTTCAATAAATTGTACCAGGGCTAATGATGGAAGAGTTTAATTTGATGGTATCACAGCTTCTTTTCCATAAACTAAATTAAAAGGTGAAGTTCCGATTGAAGCTTTCTCTGTAATACGATCAGCCCATAATGCAAAGATTAAAGATTTATGCCAATTCTTTTGATTTTGATCGATAGTCCTTTTAATAATCTTGATGAGATTTTTATTAGTGGTTTCAGCTAATCCATTACCTTGTGGGTAATAATTTGCTGAATATTTGAGTTTAAAACCTCTTTTAACTGCAAATTCAATTAAACTGTTTCCTGAGAAATAAGATGCATTATCGAAGACAAGAGCTTGAGGTAAACCAAACCTGGTTATGATAAATTGATCTATGAAATCAATAATTGCATCAGAATTGGCTACCTTCAAAGGGATTGCCTCTACCCATTTTGTAAAATAATCGGTTGCAGTAAGAATGTACTTGTGCTGCTTGGAAGAATGAGGTACTATCTCACCAATAATGTCGAGTCCCCATTGTTCAAATGGTTGCTCAATATTTACTGGTTGCAAAGGAAAAGCTGGTTTCCTTTGCCTTCCACTTGCAGTTTGGCAGATTCTGCACTTTCTTACATATTCATGTGTATCTTTAAAAAGGGTAGGCCAATAATAGCCAGCATGAATTATTTTGTGAGCTGTGGTATCACCTCCAAAATGACCTCCTGCTGGTCCATCATGCAACTCTTGCAAAACCTTTTCAGCCTCAGTCTTTTCAAGACATCTCAACAAAATTGAATCATAATTTCTTCTAAATAACACATTATCAATGATCTCATATTTAACAGCTTTTAATCTTAAAGCACGTTTTTTCTTATAACTGAGATCAGAAGGAGCATACCCATTTTTTAAGTAATAGATGAGATCAGAATACTGAGACTCAGAATCCGTAACACTTATCTGATTTACTTGAATATCTTGATTTGAATGATCATTGTCTGGTATATTATGAGCTCCTGCTAATAATCTGCAAAAACCTTGTCCTCTAATAATCTTAGCTGGTTTAATATCAACATCATATTCTTGTAGGGCTGTTACCCAGTTAGCTCGTTTTTCTCCTACTTCTCTCTGAATTAATAATTGCCTCACTGCTGAGAATGGGACAATGATTTTTGTATGAGTTTTTAAGAGAAAAGGTCTGAAATGCTTGATTGATTTGAACACGGCAAAGGCTTGTTTTTCAACATCGGAATAATTCAGTTCAGCTCCTTGCAGATTTGAACTAAAGAATGAAATTGGTGCTTCAATTTTCTGATCATTAAGTTGTGTTAAAACAGCTGCATAAGATGTCTCTGTGGCTAAAGTATACAAAATAAAATCTTTAGAAAAATACGGAGTACTTAGTGCTGGTGCATTAATGATTGCCTGTTTGATTAACTCAAAGGCTTCTTTTTCTTTATGCCCCCATTTGAATACTGAATTCTTCTTGATCATATTTTGCATAGGTAAAACAATTAAAGAAAAATCAGGAATGAATCTTTTTACAAAATTGATCTGTCCAAGAAATGATTGCATGGATTTTTTGTTATGAGGTAAAGAAATATCAGAGATCTCTTTAACTCTGTCTGGATCAATGTATATACCATCTTTTGATACAAAAAATCCTAAAAGTTTTCCTTCATCCAAAGCAAAGAAAGATTTTTTCGGATTTAAGGAAATACCAAACCTTCTACATCTTTCAAATATTTGTTTTAGATCATGTAGATGATTTGTTCTGTTTTTTGAGAATACTGTTATATCATCGAGATAAACAACAACTGATTTATTGATCAGACCTTTAAATGCTATGTCCATGGCTCTTTGGAAAGTTGCTCCTGCATTTATTAATCCAAAAGGCATTTTTTGATAAGCATAAGTTCCCATTTCGTTCTGAAAGTTGTTTTCAATCTGTCATCTGGATGAACCAAGACTTGATTATAGCCTGAAAATCCATCAAGAAAGGACATAAGTTCAGAACCAGCTACTTTTTGAAGTATCTGCTCCATGGTTGGCAATGGGAAATTGTCTTTCAAACATGCCTTGTTTAAATTTCTGAAATCAATACAGATTCTTATATCACCATTTTTCTTCCTTATAGGTACCATATTGGAAACCCAATTGGAATGCCTGACAGGAAAAATGATTTTGGCTTTCAAAAGTTTATTAAGTTCTGATTTGATTTGATCTTCAAGATTTGGATGAATTTTCCTTAGCTTCTGTTGAACAGGTTTAATATCGGGAAGCATTGGAATTGTGTGCTGAATAACTGAAGTATCATATGTTTTTAAATCATCATAATTCCAAGCGAAATTTTTTTTGTATTTGTTCAATATTTTAATGAAGGCATCCCTTTCCTCTGATGTTAAATTAAGTCCTAAATTAACATTTTGAGGTTTTGAATCAGAACCAAGATTCACTAATTCAAATTTCAAAGTGGAACTTTGAAGCTTGGTATTAGTGACTTTCTTGAATCTGTCTTTAATATCATACAAGTCCTCCAATCTAACAACAGATTTCGGAATGGGATTTTCATTACCTTTTGAAGAAATTTGTAAATCGTGCTCTTCTTCGTCAATAATTTGATCATCATATGATTTTTCTGAAGTCATGAAATTCAAGATATCTTGATCATGGTAAAAAACTCTCCAATTTGTGACATTGTCTGGGACAGATGGTCTAAAAAGTAATTCTATTGAAAATCTATCTGGGCTAAAATCTTCAGAAGGTATGAGTCTGGAAGCAACATTGGCTAGCAAGTCTGCTACTGAATTTTGAGACCTAGGGATGGAAGAAATATTGAATGCAGAAAAGTGTGTGGTGAGTTCTTGAACCAGCGATTGATAATGTTTGAGGTGATTTGAAAGACGGTGAATTGTATTTCTCACCTGTTTGACAATAATTTCAGAATCGCCGAATACTTTCAAATATTGCACTTTAAGGCCAATTGCTTTATACAAACCTTGGACTAAAGCTTCATACTCAGCTGTATTGTTTGTGCATTCAAATTCTAACCTACAGGACAACATTGTCTTTTCACCTTGCGGGCTAACCAAGATACACCCTGCTCCTGAACCTTCGTTAGATTTAGAGCCGTCAAAATATAAAGAACAAAATAAAGAAGTATTAACAATCTTATTTACAGTTTCCCCAGTATCATTAAAACATCTTGACCTATCAGTTTGTGAATAGTTTTCAATCTGTGATGTTAAACTGTTTACTGAGAAAGGGGATGGTTGGGCAGTGAGATTTCCAAAAAATGAATCTGATGAATAATTTCCCAAGATGTTGTTGTTAAATGCAATTGGTTGATTTTCCTGTTCAAAATCTGTTACAGTATGGGTCATGTGTTTCTCTCGATTGATTTTTATCTGATTTGGCTTTCCTCCATAAGGTAACCACATGTGAGACCAATCGGTAGAAATATATCCGTGGAGCTTTTCAGACCAATCTCTACTTAAAATCAACCCATAAAATTCAGGTATATCAGCTATTAAGATATCAATTCGTTGAACTACCAGTGGATCAGCTGCTAACCTGATAGTTACGGAGTTAATCTCTCCTAAAACCTGGACCTTGCTTCTGTCTAACTGTACAATGTGTATGGAAGACTTTTGGGGTTCTGTGTTCAGTTTAGAACAAACTGAAGCTGGCATTATATTGGATGATGCCCCTGAGTCAATCAAACAATTGTGTAGGTTTCTGTTGTAGATCTCAAAAGTCAAAAGGAAGGGTGGAGTGTGAGAATTTGATCTATCCCCAATCAGGACTGAATCAGTAGCTTCTATCATACCAGTAGGTGGTTGACCAGAATCATTTGCAGCTTTAGCACTGGGAAGAGGTGAACAGGGAACAGCATTCAATTCTTTGAGAAGCAATTTCTGTTGATGTTTTAATTTGCTAAGTTCAAACATAGTTATGTTTGCCTTAGTTTTCTTCATATCATCAGCAATATTGTAATCCATTGAATCGGATACTACTAATGTTTTGGATGTTGGAAGAGTATTTGAAGTTGAAGGTGGGTTTTGGGGAACTGCTGCGGGTGATTTCTTTGTAGGTACTTTTTCTTTTGTTGTAGCAGCACCTGCACTCCGTTTCTTTGAAGTTGTCTGAACAAGTTCGGAAGTACCTTTACTCCTAGTAGAGACAGGTAAAGCTTCTTCATCATTATCTGTATCGGAGTTGGGCAGTATGAAATCCCACATGCCATGACATTCAACAATTTCCTCTTCATTATCAGTTGATGAGATTGTTTCCTCTTCTTCCTCTTCTTGATCTGTTTCTGCATAAGATACGATATTTGGTGGTTTTGATTCGGTTTTCTTATAATTCTTAAAGGGCCTCTTGGTTGAAGTTTCAGCTACTTGTTTCTTAATTTCAATCATTTCATTTGACATAGTCTTGAGAACCTTTTGGAGGCCTTCCATATCATATGGATCTTTTGAGATTTTCTTCTTTGAGTCTTCTTTGAATGAAACTTTTTTGGTTTTTCTTTCCTCAAGAGCTGCTTTCTTTTCTAGAGCATTAATACGTTTTTCCACATCAAGTGCTTCTTTCATGTTTTCAGCAAGTGTTGGTTTTGCGGCCCTGTCTACCAAAATAGCTATATTGGCAGGTAGGGCAGTAATATACCACTCACTTCTGATTTGTTCACTTGGTTTGGAAGTCGTTGGGATTTTATTCAAAAGTTTATTGAAACGAGCATCAAATTCTTTAATGGGTTCCCTATGCTCTATCCTAAGATTGGAGAGATCATTTATTAGTGTAGCTAAAGATCTATCGTCTCCATACTTAGTGAGAAATTGTTCTTGGCAAATGTCCCAACTGGTAATAGAATCAGAAGGCAGGGAAAAATACCAGGATCCTGCTGATCCTTGCAATGTGTAAGGAAAAAGCCTAACAACGACATCTTGCTCAGTCACTCCCTTCAAATTAACTGCTAACATGAAGTTATTGATATGTTCCTCGGCTTGGGTTCCATTTTCTGGATTAAACTTGGGTAGCCATTTTTCAGGAGCATCAGGTAATGCATGTAATGGTGCGGGCATATTGACTGCACCAGGTCTGGTCCATGGATCTGCCAGTGTAATACCAGTGGTGGATGATACTGTTGTTGAAATTCCAGATGTCTGGGAAGGAATTGATATTGAGGAATGAGCAGGTTGAGATGTTGAAGTTCCCAATTCCTGGTGAACAGCGATATGTAATGAGGGAGTGGATGGTTGACTTCGCACTGGGGAAGATGAGATGGAAGATGTGGATGAAAGTGCTTCACTGTCAGAATCTTCAGTATTTTTCTTTGCCCTTTTCCTTTTAGGTAAAGGAAATTCAGTAGGTTCAATACTGAGCTTTTCACTCTGAAGTCTAGTAAGAGGGTGAGGTAGATTGAATTGCGAAGTTTCACTGCTTTGAGATAGCTCAGATTTCTGTGGTGAAATCGAGAAGCTCTGAAGTTTCTGGATGAGAGACTGAACTTCGGGAGATTCAAGACTTAATTGTTCTGAAGTATGGTGGGTTTGAGCAGTGATAGTGGATACCTCTTCTTCTTGCTTGGATGTTGAGGAATCAGCGGGCAATTTGGAAGTACGAGGTGATGTGGAGGGAGAATTACTCTTAGAATGGTTTGTAGATTTGGGTTTGCTTGCCATTCAAAGTTGGAGGCCCTCCTTCTAGCGCCAAAAATGTTGAAGCCTAGAAAATCTCTGCTTCAAACATTGGGGGAAAACCACCCGGTCGGGACCTTAAGACAGCTCCTTTTCCGTTTGGGATGGTGGCTCCGACTGGATTTAAAGGATCAGTTTCCTTATAACTAAGTGGATTGAATTGAATGGGTGAAAATGGGACTAAATTAACAGAAAATAAAACTATCTAATCTAAACTAAATACTGATAAAGAAATTCTAATTTTAACCCGGGTGATTATATGTGAATACAACTTAGGATTGTTTCAATCTAATAATAACCATGAAAATGTATTATTAATTAAATTGAAATGTGCAGAAACGAATAAAGATAACTCTGTTTAATAAATTAAACAGAGTTATATTAGCATATTGCATTCATCATTATATACCATTCATATATATCTATAAATGATAATATTCCAATTATACTCAGAAATGATAATATAAAAAGGAAATATTATGAAAATCAAATATATAAATGATAGCAAATTCTTCAAATGAATACCATATAACAGAGAAAATCAACAGTGAACAGATAAAAATACCTCATTCATCTTGAAGACTGTCAAATGAAATGTGATACTCTGATCTAGTAACTCCGATGTAAAATTAAATCCAAAGGTACAGAAATGCAACACTTCAAAGATAATTTCAGCACAAAAATCACCAGATGTGATCCTTCATAAAATATAATAAAGAATGGAGTACAGAAATGTTAACTCCAAGTCCAAAAAATATTACAACTTCCGATCCTTCTCTAAATGCATGAGAGAGATTTAAATAAGAAATTACATAACAAAATCCTACTACTACTGCTACAATCTATCAAATTAAAAACTGAAAGGCTATCTTGAATGAAACTGATTCATTGTTTCTCTCTCTCGCTTGATGAAGCCAAGTTGCAAATCTTCAACATATCTTGGAGTCTCGGTAGATGACTCATCTCGGAATGTAGCTGTCCAGCATAGGTGGCATCGGAAAATTCTGGAATTAAACAATCAACGGCATTTGAAAGGAATTTGATAGCCATTTTTTGATTGTTTGGTTTGATTAAATGAGTCCACATACTGTCCCAGGATATTGTTTGAAGTTTGTTGATTTGTTGACTTTTCTTCTCCATTTCTTCTCTCCATTTGTTTTCAGCTTCTTTTACTTTTGGCAAACTGCCAGGAACACAGTCTGAAATGAGATTGATTGAGTATAAGCTGTCATTTATGAATTGCGTGATATTATTCATCATACTCCTGGCCCTTGATATTGCTCTCTCAGCTTTCATTATTTGATGTTCCCATTCTGTAAACAAGATTTCTTTGTGTTTTTCCTCTATCCTAGGAAGATTTGCTTCTTTTCCCTTTTCTGTATCCTGCCAGTTGAGAAACTCAGAAATCTTTTCATCGGCATCATCTATTTCTTGTCTAAGAGTTATGATAGTTTGGATCAAAGATGAAGTAATCTCACAAAAAGGTTATGCTTGTGACAGTTTTGAGCAAAATTCAATTAACTGCTGAGTCAATAATTTATTAGCCTCAAGGGCTTCCGATTTGAATTCATTTAACTTTGGATAATCTTTAAACTTATCCAAAGTTGCTTGTAATTCCTTTTCTTGAATCATTTTTGCCTTTTCCTCATTTTGTAACAGACTCTGTAACTTAGAAATTTCTTCATTTAGCTGCTTTTGTTTGCCTAAAAGCTTTTCATCAACCTTCTTCTTTTCTTCGGCAAGCTGTTTCTCCAATTCTTTAGACCTGAATGTCTGATCCTGTAGTTGTTGTTGCAATTGGCTGATCAGTTGCTGATTCTCCTTAGCTTGTTCTTCCAGTGAAGCTATGTGAAGATCTTTCTGAGTTATTAGTTGAGAAAATTCTACAACCTTATCCACTGTTGCAGCACTATAAGCTCCTGTATACTGGGACAATTTCGTAAGGTCTTCAAATGGATTCATTTCATTGTTCTTATAAACAATATTCATCAACTCCTCTGATGGAGTAGAAAATATACCCTGTTCTGTTTTTCTTTTCTTTCTTTGTCTCTTGACAACAGCCTTATGTTTAGGGCTGTAAAATACATCCAAAGGAGGGATCTCCTCACCTTTTAATACAATATGCCCTGTAGGATGTTCAGGAATGATTTCAACATCCTGCTCTATTTGTTCTTCACCTTTATCCTGCAATCCAAGCTGTTGAGCAAATTGATCATATTGATTTAATAGCTGAGAAGAAATATCAAGATTAGTGGAAACCATAATCTCCTTAGTTATTTCTTTTCCTTTCTCTTTATCTATGCTCTGCTTAGTGCTTTTGTCATCCGATCCATCCTTTTGATTATGCACCTCATCATTGATATTTGTGCATTTGTATGTCATTTGAGCAGTATTTCCCTTTGGGGCATCAGGTTTGTCAATAGTGACCACTTTTTGAGTATGTACAGTCGGCTGGTTGACAGCCGATTGTGTAATGATTTTGCTGGTAGATGTTTCTACTAGCGTTTGGCCGGATGTACCTTCTGTCTCTGATTTTTGGATTTGAGTTCTCAGCTGGTCCAGAGGTACTCTCAAAAATCTCTGGCTTCTAAATAAGAGAAATTTATTTATTTCCTCCTGTTGAAATTCAGACTTGACCAAGTCAAAAATCTGAGGAAAATTATCTAATGAAACAAACAAATCATCAAACATATCTGGTTCATGCTCGAAACGAGCAATTGAAACTGAAGCAGTGACATCGAATGCTATCTTTTTTGGATCATATTGTCTTCCAGGAATGGTTGTAAATTTACAACCTCTTATCTTGAAGACTTCCTTTTCTGCATGCTTGAAATCATTTAGAGTGAAATGACCACAATTGAGTGGGAATTGAGGCCACATTTTCTTCTTACTGTTGTTCAAAGACCTGGATATACCTTCAGTTGTCAATTGATAAGAAACTTCTTGAGCGAGAAGTTTGTCTGGAACAAAAAGCGGAAGAACATGCGGCTCCACTATACTACCAAAAACCCTGATGTAAGTAAATTTTTCCTCCCCAAACCAATCTCCCAGGTTGGGAGCAGATCGACTTTGGCTATGTCGAGAAATCCTAGGAGAAAACGATTAAAAATGGTTTTGGAAAAACGGGAATGAAAACCATGACGGATTCTGCTACATTAGCTTGAAATGAATCTTCCGAAAATTTATGATAAATATGGATTGGAGAGGGTTGTTAGAGAGTCCCATTTCCACTTAAATAAAGGTCGGAATTGAGACAAATAAAATCAAATGCTGTTTATAAAAGAAAAAAGAGGTGAAATTTCCGGTTTTTTCTTGTCTGTATTCAAGGATCCTATTGGCCATTCTATCAGAAAGAATAACAGCCCAATCCATAATGTCGGAATTCACAGCTGCTAGGATTAATGGGACCATTTGTATAGAAAACCTAGCTGAATTATTATTGCCGAATAACCTACACATCATGGCAGCTGCATAGCAATATGGAGGCAGAAGAGAATCTACAGAATACATACCGGATGCTTCATTTCGGTGCTTCTCTGGGTTTTTCCTCCAATTTCTGATAGGGTCGGATTGGACTTTGTTATCATCAGCAAATTCTTTGATAAATTCCTTGTTATACACCTTCTGTGGGTCTGGAAGATGATACATTGCTTTCAAGTCTTCTACTTTAAATGAGCCGAAAGGCACTCCGGATGCTGAAATAAACATTCTATATTTTATCTTTATACTGTCAATAATCCATCGAACTACATCATAGTAAGGCATGATGCTTGCTCTGGCTGCAATTCGATGTAGAAATGAATTTGCAAGTGTTCTTTCATTGATGTCAGAGTCGGAATCCGAGCTATCCTCGTCTGGAACTGATGCCTTCTCCACTGTGACCTTGGGGCCTTCTTTTTCCAATAGGTTGTAGACTGTGTCCCATGTCATTTTCCCAAGACCTTGGCATGATGTATCTGTGACTAGCCTTAGCTTTATGGGCTTTTCTTTTGAGACTGTAGGAGTCTCGGCAAACTTCACTGGTAGAACAGTCTTATTTCTTCTCCCTCTTTTTGACATTTCTACATCTGCTACCGCTTCTCTTTGTCTGTGAATGAAAGAACTTGGTGTTCTTTGGCTCTGCAAGACAATAAACTCTCAGTCGTGCTCAACAAGTCATTCAAACGGAATGATTTATTAATTTATGGTTTTCATTCATTTGTTTCGTATATTGCGTAAATGCTCCTTTTGGGTCACACTTAAGTATTTAACACCAAATCACAAACCATATTCATTTGATTCGTTATTGAATGCCTTTCGTACCAATAAAGATTTGGCGCTTGTGATATATTAATATATTCAACAAAAATCTTCGTATGCAAAATAGATGAATCGCATCGGAAGTTTTCGAATGGAAAATGAGTATCACAATACGTTTATCCCGATTGATCGATTGCGATTGCAGATCTTTCCGATCTCTAATGGTGGGGTCTACCATATTTTTTAAACAAATATTCGATTTTCTTTTAAAGGCGTTTATTATCAAATGCGCATCGGATCGGGAAATTTCGAATACGCTTAAAGAGTTTCTTAAAGATTGTCCCGATTAATCGATTGCGATTGAACGCATCGCATCGGAAGTTATATTTAACTGTTTTAAACTCTTAGCGATTTAAAATTTTCCGATTGGACTAATCGCATCGGAGAAGAAATTTAGAAATGGGCATAATTTCTTTTGAGGTTATCTCCGATTCTGGAGTTAAGTTGAACTTTAACTTTGATATGTTTTTTATGATAAGGCCTTGTATATTAGATCGGACCACAAGTTTTTTGAATGTTGAATATGAAATTTTTTCAAAACAATGAATTTTATTTCTAAGTGTTTTATTTCTAAAAAGAAAGGGACCCTATTTCTAAATTTTATTTCTAAAATTTAGAAAAAGGGAGGGTTGTTGTATAGTACAACAGAGCCAATGATGTAAACTGTTAATAGGTGTGAGAGAAACCACCAATAATGACAATGGCCCTCAAGGTACTAGCAGTACAATCCATGAGATGCAAATAAGGAGCTGACGTCGAACACCCGTGAAATCATCCGATCGAAGGCCAATGATGTGAGCCTGTCATTAGATGTGAACAACTTGCCATTAGGGCATGCAGGCTCTAAGGTACTGAAAAGGGATCTCTAGATCAACTTCCCGGATAATGAGCTGAAGTCGACAGGAAGCGATCCGTTGAAGGAGGGCCATAATGTGTCCCACTTCATCGACACGAGATAAAGACAATAAGACAATGATGAAAGTGATCAAAGAACCAAGAAATGAATAAGACACAGAAGGAACTTCTCTTGAACATATCGGTGATACGACTTTGGATTTTGGCAGTATTTGACTCAAATGGAATAAGAGGTCATGTTGGTGAAAGTGGTAATTGCATGAGAGGCAAAACATATTTCCCAAACCCATGGAGGCAAAGTGACGAATGTAGGATGTCCCCAACCTGACACGAAACAAAGGATGTGTCATGTTTAAGAGCGACATACTACCGACACAACTGATTAATACTTTCCATTTTCCCCCACCATTTATGGTGAGTACCCTAATTATTTTTGAATACAAGCTTTTAGGGGATATCATATGCTTGTCATATAAGTTTTTCCTTCAGACAAATCCATCCTAGTACATTTTACGAGCCCTAGGATGGAGAAACTCGATGTCGTCATGGTTACAGAGCCATTGGCGTTAAATTTTAATGAGCCCGAAAAAGGTGGAACTCAACGTCTTTTCATGTTTAGAGAGTTTGAAAGGAAGCGAAAAAAAAACTCCAGATGGCCCTTTTCCTAAATAGTCCCCCATACCGAAAAGGTAGAAAACAAATTATGAGAGAACCTCTTAGTTGCGATTGACAAAGGTATTCCTTTTTCATAGATAATTTATCCCAGCTCGAAAAATGGGAAAACATATATTGGGTAAATGGCGTTTCATTCACTTTAACGAGTTCAAAACGACAAGAGCTTGACAATATTTTCACATTTAGAGAGTCAGAAAAGAGTTGAAAGATGACTCCAGGGGGGGTTACTTTTTCATTTATTTGTAATCGAGTCTGAAAAAGTAGTAAACTGGAACTCGTAAATATGTCATCCGTGAAGAAACTAACCTTGTCGCTGCACAAGAACAAACCCATAATTTATTTTCGAGGTAAAAAAGTATTAAAATATTATCAAAATATGATTAAAAAAACCCTAAAGTGACTTTGAACACTTATAAAAATAGGGAAAGTAAAAAACATTTCACTTTTTACCTTCACACTCTTGGGAAGAATTTTTTTACCCTTTTTTAACTCAGTTCTTAAGGAGAAGATCACGGGAGATCCGGGAGGCCAATCAATGAAACGCCAACGCCAGACAAGAGGCGCATTCATTCCCTGCATTTAAATACCTATTTTGTTGTTTTTCATAGCATGCTCAAATTTTTGGGAGAAGAGTATTAAACTTGTTGTCACGGCGGAATGAAGCGGGCATCCCATATCGGGATTGTGTCGGACTGTCATTTTTAAAACGGGAAGGGTGCCAATCAACGCTGCTATTTTTAAAACAATCGCGCCACTCGCAGAGTGGAAAAATGTGAAACATTTCTCTCAAAAAATCCATTTAAAGTCAGTTTTTAAAGCATGAATACTAATAATGAACCATGTGAACTTTTTTTTAGGAAATAAAAATAGGAAATCATGGTGATTGAGTGGGAGGAGAGAGATCATGATGATATTGACAGAGCAGCCATGGTAGACATAGATTGTCTCGCTGCATTGAGGAACTATGGGAACCTCAAGTTATTCATGAATTCAGGCATAAGAGCACAATCAGATCTATTGCATTATTTGATTAGTATCTGGGATACAGATCAGGAGAGGTTCATCCTTGGCGATTAAGAGCTTGAGATTGAAGTGACCGAAATTTACTTAATTATTGGCCTCTCTCGTAGAAAGGCATGAGCACATTTGACTGGGGCCCGAATCATGGACATGTTCATAGGGAAAGCATGCTTAGAGACAATGAAATATTCGAGTGGGAAGATAGTAATAAGAATCGTGAGCAATCTCCCACTCAAAGTAGTTCTATATACCATTACACGTGTGGCTGGGGTGCAAGCACCGCATGAGCCCACGAAGGCTCAGCTATAAACTGTGGTGGATTGTATGGAACCCACCATTTTTAACTGGTCAGAGGCCATGGTGGAAAAAATGAAATAACTGCTCACAAATTGCAAAAACGACAAGTTGAAGCAGTTCGGGTACGGATCCATTTTGAAGGAAATATTCTTGGAATGGGTACCACTATTCCAATACCAGGGGGCAGAGGTAGCGTCGTTGACACCACTGGAGCCACGACTAAAGAGGTGGGCAGAGATGATGCCTCGAGGAAGAGGTAGGAAACAGATGTCATTCAGGCCCTCCTTCATATGGCTGAGGCGTCGGCTGATTGTAGTGGAGGATTGGCCATACTCCACGGTGGATTTCCGGGGTGATCCTGATTTACCACTTCCAGCGGGTGAACACTGGGATGACAGAGGTAAACATGTTTTTTAGTTATCTTTTGCATGTTCATGTTTTTTTTTATATATGCGTGCTGATATTGAAACTTTATGTGTGACAGATGTCGGACCGCAGAGGCCAACAAGGATGTCCCCTATCGCCAGAAGGGTGGCTAGAGATTTCGAGGCCGCTCCATATGTGGAAGGAGCAGATGCAAAAGAAGAAATTGCTCGGAACCTAGACGCTTTGACTGTCGGGATTCCAGAGTATGCTCGGGTGGGAGATATTCCTCGCCAATACCAGCGGCATATTGTAGGAGTATCCGATCGCATTCACCGAATGCTGACTAGATTTATTCAAGCAGTGGCCTGCTATCATGATCTTCACGCTGATTAGTTTAGTGTTTCTTTCTGCAGTTGTAGTTTTGTCGAGACCTGCGAGTCTCGTTATGTACTAGAACATATATTAATTTTTTGGGGTTACGATGTACTTTGAACACTATTTGCAAACCAAATCGATATATATATATATATATATATATAGATATATCTGTGTGTGTGTGTGTGTGTGTGCTATTTTCCTGTTCCATGCATGGTGTAATGATTACAAATTTCGCAAATGTCTATCTAGAACATAATTAGCCAATGCATTTGTTAATGTATTCATGTGTAGTGGAATGTGATGATATGTAATGTAATCAAAATTCCTTTCCAAAAGATGAATACTCATATACATTCTCAAAATTTGAGGGAGTCTGACGGAATATTGCTCATTGAGCTATAGGACAACAAGCTGTGAATCCAGGTTAACAACCAGTTCTCTAATGCCAAGAGTGATTGCTTCGGACAGAAGCTCAATAACCACACTGTATTCAACAATATTATTGGTTGTATGACCTAAAAATATACCTTGTAGATCTACTAACTCACCATTAGGGTCATAGATGACCCAGGCCGCAGAAATAGATTTCGGGTACTACGGCATGCACCATCAACGAAACTGACATAAGGAGTCAAAGAAATATGCAAATCAACTAAAACAAGATAGAAGGAAAATCGCTTGCAAACACACATCAAACCAAAATGTACATAAATGAAAAGCACACTAAAGTACAAGAGTAATTACACGAGAAAATCATGCATAATATTTCTTCAGATAAAGCCCGTTTCGGGGCTTATCCAAAGGAGTACCTTCATAATCAATTAGCTCATAGGCCCCTTTCTACGAAACATGTTTTACGATGTACGACCCATGCCACATAGGTTCTAATTTTCCTGCTCCCAACTTATCATGTGCTTGGTCATAGAGAAGGACCAAGTATCCTTCAGAGAAGGCACGTGGAGAAACCATCTGATAAAAATGGGCTTTGACCCATTTCTTTTGTGCCTCAATAACTAAAGTGATTAAGTGTTAATTTTCATCAAGCCTTTCCAGATACATGAGACATTCCTCTTTTGGTGAGGTATTCAGAAGCAACTCGGCAGCTAATTTGAGTGAAGGAATTTCACATTCAATCGGAAAGTCTGCTTCAAGGACAGATACTAAATCAAATAGAGTGAATCCAGTAAAATTCTTGGCCAAGGTTCAGTATGCCCAGAGAGATAAAAATAACATTAGATGCCAGTTTTACTTGTGCATCCCAATAGTGTGTTGAAGCATAATAACTAAGAATTTGTTTACTGCTTCAACTTGGCCATTAGCCTGAGGGTAATATGGAGTTGAGATGCCATGACACAAACCCAATAGATAAGTTAGCTCAGCCATCATGTAATGGTGAAAATGAGAGCCATGGTTGGTGATAATGGCTTGAGGGGTGCCGAATTGAGTGATAACATGATTGAAGAGAAATTGAGCCGCAATTTTACCGTCAACAACATATGTATGCATTGCCTCGACCCATTTAGTAAAGTAGTCAACAACGACAATGATATAAGCATGCCCCTCGATCGAGTGAGGGTTAAATGTCATGAAGTCAATGCCCCATTTTGAAAATGGGCCAATGGTAACAACTGGGTGTAAGGGTGTAGGTGGGGCACGTATCTTCCGTTGGTAAATTTGGCAAGCATGACATTTACGGATGGAAAGAATGTAGTATTTGAAAATAGAAGGCCATAAATAACTAGCACGAAGGATTTTCTAAGCTGTTGCATAGCCAAACATATGACCACCACATGCCCTAGAGTGGCATTTGTTGAGGACTCTCTCAGCCTCTTCGAAATTCAGACAGTGACGAAGAATCAAATCTACACTGACACGGTATAAAGTATCCCCAATGATATGATACGTTTGAGAATGATGTCGAATATGTCGATGATCAGACTTGGAAAACTCAGATTAGAAGGTTTGGGTATAGAGATACACGATGATATCACTGTACCATGGATCGATAGTGCTGATCATGAAGAGAGTGTCATCTAGAATGTGCTCATCAAGATTGGATGGAGCGGAGGCAGAGGGAAGGGAGCATATCAATTCAGCGAGAACCAATGATTTATTTGATTTGGAAGCAGTGAATTCCAAATCAAGCTCCTATAAAATGACAATCCATTTTGAATATTCCCCCCCAGCAACTGGCGGGTCAAAATATAAGTCATAGGATTGCAGTCAGAGATCACGGTAGTCGTGCGTAGAAGAATGTAATGTCGAAAATGTTGAACAACATGTATTGCAACTAAAGCCAATTTCTCGACATGGGCATATCGAGTATTTGTATCCATAAGGTTACAATTGACGTAATAGATGACATGTTCAGTACCATCGTCATCGTCTTAGACCAGCACCATAGCAATGGTACTAGAAGAGGCTGCTAAGCAAAGGAAATAGTCACGATGATAATTTGGGGGATGCAATAAAGGAGCTTTAATGAGAATGTTCTTTAAAGCATCGAAGGAGCATTGAGCAATTTCATCCCACAGAAAGGGGATCCCTTGTTTAAGTAATCGTGTAAAACCCTTAGCAAGCTCTACATAGTTGGGAACGAAACGACGTAGGAAATTAGCTTTCCCTTGCAGAATCTACAATTGAGAAAAAGAGGAGGGAGGGGGTAAATTAACGATAGCCTCGAATTTTAAGGGATCGACACAAATGGCTTCTTTAGAGACGAAAAACCCCAGGAGCATTCCAGATTCAATGCAAAAAACACATTTGTGCAGATCCAAATGAATATTATAGTGTCAGTATCGTAGAAAAATCTCCCGAAGATGCACAGGATCATCGCAACGCTTAGTTGAAAGAGTTGAAAGATCATCCAGGTAAGGCTGCACGATGTGCTTAATGTCATGGAAAGCATAGGACATCGCGCGTTGAAAGGTAGCACCAACATTCTTTAGACCGAAAGGGATATTTTTGTAAGCAAAGGTTCCCCATGGACAGATAAAGACAGTCTTGTGTTGATCAACCGACAAGATGTTAATCTGGTTATAGCCAGAAAAACCATCCATAAAGGAAAATATCTCACTCCCAACACATTCATAAATGATCTGGTCAATAAATGGAGTGGGATAGTTATCCTTCGGACAAGCTCGATTGATATATTGGTAATTGTTGAGTCTCAATTCTGCATCTTTTCCATACACTTTTCTATACCTCTTTCACTCACCTGAACCTCCCAAGTTGTCAATATCATTGTATATTTATTGCAAAAGAGCATCTAACATGGTTTTTAATTATATTTTTGTGTCTGCTGTTTGATTTAGATTTTGTTCATTTAGCTGCGGAATCTTGCCACTTTCCGCAGCTGCTGCAACTTTCCGCAGCTATTTTGTGAAACTCTATGTTACAGGTGTCTACAGGGAAAATGAGCCACATGGGCAAGTCAGGAATGATGTGGACATGGTTCGTGTCCTATTGGTTCGAGCAAACTCATCTAAAGAAGCCGCGGTCAAAGGCGTCCACATGGAAGTCAACCATAGAGTCTTACGGTGATAGGACTCTGTTCCGTGTCACGTAAAGGTTCATATGGCCGTTTCTGAGTTGCGGAGGACAAGTCGACATCTGTACATGGATCCATAGCCAAATTCAAGCATCCACTCCTCATAGATTTACTTTCCAACATGGCCATGATCCTAGATCCGTGGACGTAATAATCTACGTGTTCTCCACCATCATAAACTTTAGGAGACAGTTATATTTCTTTTGTTATATATAACGTGTTTGCATGCGCATATAGAGTTAGTCTCGATTAGTCTCTGTTATCTTTTATTAGTCTTCTCTGTAATGTAATTACGTTGCCCTAGTGCCGTAATACTACCATACTGTTATGACTGCATTTTAATATAAGAAGACTCTGTTTTCAACGTAATTAAGTGAAGAATCGTTGCCAAAGTGATGTGAGAGCCACCACTTGCTAATGTTTTGTGCATTATTGTATAGTTCTTGTTTTATTTCTTTAAGCTCATTGTGCCATAATTCATTCACATGTTTATATATTGCATCTTTCATGGTATATATGCTTCATCTCTGTTTATAATCTTTCATGCTTTACATTTTACTTCTGTCTTTCATGTTTTATGTTATTGTTAAACTGATCAGTGTTCTTGTTTCAGGTTATAAATAGGCAGCCCGGGCATTTGCATAACTTTTTGACTAATGACATGGAATTAATATTGTTCTGCTGCTAATTTGCTTTTCTTAGTTTCTGTGTAATTTTCGGTCTTTGCTTTATTATTTCGGTTTGCTCATTTTGCTTAGGTAGTTAAGAATTAATTATTAAGCGCTAACATCTTGATTTGCCTCGAAAGCCACGGCTGAACTGATGGTGAGGGATGATAATGATGTGTGGTTTAGTATTAGTTTCCTTCCATAAATTTAGATATATTAAGCTTGCTCACGGCATCTTCGATTGCCTCCGAAAACGCATTGGGTGATAGTGAGGATTGTGTTATGAAATGTAGTTTAGTATTAGTTTCACTTCTGCAAATTTAGATATATTAAATTGTGCATGAGCATCTTTAGTTACCTCGAGAAAGCAACCCAATTTGGAATGATGGTCTGATGGTGAGGGATTGAATTATGAATGTGTGGTTTGATATTAGTTTACTTTATGCAAGTTAGATATCAGTTACTCAAGTTGTTTATGGTTACTTCCGAAAATCATAGCTGGACTAATGATGAGGGATCAGAAGACAAGTTGATGTAATTTGATTTAGATTTACTTTATTGCAATTTTGGGATTTCTTTCAGCATAATTTATTTTTTGTTTAGACAGCAGCAAGAATAGTTTGGTTTCATGCTCACTAGTTCACTGTTTTGATTTATTAGACTAGCAGCACCTTTTCAGTTCAGCAGCACATTTTCATTTCCTTTCAAGTTTTGTCATTGCTTTCAAGTTTTGTCATTGTAATTTAAGTTTCAAGTTGGTAAATCATTATAGAGGATATCATTTCCTTGAACAAACATAACCATACTTGTTTTTATTTTTAGAATGTCCATTTCACCTTAGAAAACCAAAAAAACGACAAAAAGTTAAGAAATAGGTTATCTTGCACATATAGTGCGCCACACTTCATCAGCTTACGAATCCCGGATTGACAAATTAAATGCAGCAATTTAGGACACACTAAATTGACCAAACAGTAATCAACACAAACAAGAATGGTACCCTACTTTTTATTAAGAGGGACAGTATTGGACACCCAATATGTCAAAGGAATAAGATAAATAAATCCATCCTTAAGAAGTTTTTCAACCTCTCCCTTTATGGTGGCCGCCTTTCTAGGATGCACAGGGCAAATTCGTTGATGAACAGGCTTCGTGTCAGGGTAAGTCGACATTTCATGCACCACTATACTCGGGTCGATGCCAGGAATTTCCTCGTAGGACCATGCAAAAACATCTCGAAATTATTGAAAGAGACTAGTATAGAGCTCGATCTCATCTGGAGAGCAAGTCACCCCAATGTTGATGTTCTCGACAATTATTAGTTTTACAGAAATGTCGATAGGAATTTTCGTAGTGATGCTTCCCTTGTTCCCCTCAGAGAAAACCTCATGTGCTGACATCGGTGTTGGGGTGGATCATGTTTGGGCTCAACCTAGTCTCCTAAATTGAGTTCATTTAATTGTCAACCAGGGTTGGTAAACTGTTGAAGTGAGGTGCACTATTTGTGCCTAGGTGTTTGTTTCTTACTGCGTTGTGTTTAGTGTTTTATGATGTTTTTGGTCTTTTGATGGTTTTATGTTCACAAGGAAAAGAACTAAATGCTGATGGAAAGAAGCTACTGGTTAAAAACAGAGTGAAGCCTAATTTGTTGATGACAAATGACAAATGCAAATACTGAGACAGAACCAAACCCTAAACTATGACTTGGCAGAATACAAAGCTTGATAATGACTTCAAGAAAATAAATCACAACATGAACTTAACTTGTCCAATTCTTTCATTAAAGGTATTTTGGAAGAGCTTGAGAAATGGGCAGCTAAGTGTAAAAATTATCCTCACTAAACAATTAAACAATCAACTTATAATGATACAACATCTCATCCATGATTAAAGGTTTGTTGAAACATATTTGGAGAAGAACATTGGTAACATCATAAGATCTCTACTCTAAAACTAGCTCCTAATTCTATTTTGCAACTTAGTTTAACACCACTACACCTCATTCAAAAGTTACAGATTTCCTTTTAGAATAGTCTTTTGAGGAAAGGCTTATTTGTGAAATGGTAAAAAGGTTGCAAAAGTACTCCAGGCCTTGGACTGATACTATCTTCTGTCCAGATGATTATGAGTTAATTATAGGTTTGGAACAAAAGAAGTTTTGTAAATAATGAAGGCTGTGGTATTTAAGTTTAACAACTAATGTAATTTAATATGCAATGGATGACAACTAAATGTGGAATGTAAATACAGTGAGCTAAGCTAGAACTGAACTAGAGTGCTACCAGTCTACAATAAACAGTGCTAAACTAACAAGCCATTATCAAACTTAAAACGAAATAACAGAGCATGAATTGAATGCAATTTGACTCCGGAGTGCCCTAACTAAGTTATCATGCAATTAATCTATGGGATTCTTCAGCCTATTTTGTTCATCATGAATAGTATTTTGGAAGAGCTTGTTAGAACAATCTTGGCTGTACAATTCAATGCAAATGCAAACATGAAAACTGAAAGCAATTACAATTAAAAACTAAGACATCACAGCTATTTCCTACCCATTGTTATGATATTTTGGAAGAGTTTTTTAAGAGTAAGATCAGCTATGCTACTTAGTGTAAACAAGCAACTGAAACCTTCAGTATCACAGTCATGCATTAGTCATCATAATGATTTTTTGGAAGAGTTTACTAGAATAAGTTCAACTGTAATAATGAACAAAAGAAATTGCAATTAAAATCTATAACACTACAGCCATTTCTCATTCATTATAATGATCTTTTGGAAGAGTTTCTTAGAACAAGTATAGCTATAGTGACTAATGAAATTAACTATGAACTCAAACTTCAAAAACTTGAAAACAAACTAAGATACTTATCTAAATTACGAAAGTAAAGCCGCTCAGGAGGCAGGGGCCCTCTACCACCAGACGGAATCTAACTCAATATCAACTCAACGCGTTCAAAGCAATGCTGTCTTCTTCATTAAAGGAAAATAACTTAAAACAGAGTATTCTCGGTCTTCAGAAATATAGAAATCAATCCATGAAATCTAATGAAAATCTAGAGCTAGTCTCTCGGTTTCCCGAGTACATTTATAACAAATCTTCATAACAGAACTTGCAACAATACGGGGATCATTGTCTTTTCATATCAAAATCGTACTAGAACTCTAAAGATGGTAGCGTAAAGGGACAAAGGACATCTGGACTCTCCTTGTCCTATTAGGAGTCTGCCTCTTGTATGAGTTCCCACATACAAAACCACGTCCAGAATTCCGTTCATTCTTCATGGTGAGCAGCAAACGTTGAGGACATGATGTGGAATATACCCATGTGTGGATTTTCCTGAGAGGACACCTGGAACATACTTGAACGTGAAGACAGTTGCAGAATTGGTGGTTAGCTACAGAATGTCTGCATTCTGTAGCTAGTTTTAGTTCAAAATGCATTACAATGACAAAATCACAATACTTAGCAAGTTAGCCATGATATACATTCTTAAAGTAATTTTAACTAATTTCATTGATCATTTGGGCCTAGGATAAAAATGGACAAAGGAAAATGGAGTGAATTAAGATGAAAGAAAGAAAAATCTTGGGGCTCAACATATCCCCACTGCTGACTTCTTGCATGTCCTCATGCAACTTATTCCATAAACTCAGAGACTTCTGTAAGAACATCCAACCCTCTTCTTCTTCTTTGCCTGGAAGTTAAAGGTCTTTTGGGCTTCCTGATGACTAACTTGAACCTTAAATTGGTAAGTTCCCTGATTAACTTCTTGTTCCTCCTTTTCAACTTTTCATTAGCCTTTTCCACTTTGTCCATTTGTAGAGACAGGGTTGAGTTCATACTGGTTTTGAGTTTGACTTGTTCCTTTAGAATATCATTCTCAGTTCTGATATGTATATTAAGTACTTCCAGCTCGTACCTATCTCTTCTTAACACATCTATTTCGGACAGTGGAGGACTAGGGGTTCTATCTCTACTCTCTGAAGCTTTCCTTTCCAATGTTTCAACATAGTTATAAATTTCTTGCTGTGCACGATCAATTTCTGGGGCTTCTTCATCAAAATCTTCTTCAACATCCTCTTCAATAGATGTTTCCTCATCTTCTATGTTTATCACCCCGGTTTGTTTGATCTGTGTTTTCCTTAGTGTTGGCCGGATAAATCGTTCTTGCGGACAAGACCGATCTCCCTAGTGTCAGAAGACAATCTAGCAACAAACGAACAACTAAGTTTGTCTTTCTCTAGATATATTAGTTTTACAAATAAATGTTATGAAGGTGTCGATCCTACCTTAGATCCAAATGCTTATTTGCGGTCGCAGTGCTTCCGTTGCGTCGCAACAAGGGCCCTTTTGTCACAAGAAAGTATCATCTTACGTTGATCTGCAATCACAAACAAGAAAATATCAATAGCACCTGTATAACAAATAATCATAAAACATACCTATCATAGTGATCAAGGAATCTATGAAATAAACGATCAAACGACAGCTTATTGAAAATAACAATCGAACGACAATTTATTGAGAAAAACAGAACTTGATTGTATTAATCTTAAAATATACAGAAGAACCTTACAACCTTAGCCTTGATGTTCGAAAGGCCTTCCCGGGGTCCGAAGCAGGAATCTCCTCTACTTTGATAAGTCTTGCACTCTTCCTCCAGAAGCATAAAGAGGTATGTGATCTTTCCTCTCAAAAGCTCAGCAGAAGGAAATCTAAATCTCAACAGCACTTCCGCTCAAAAATCTTCTCCAAAAACTTAACTTAACCTCCCCCAAAAGGCTACCCAATGCCTCCTTTTATAAAGCAGATGAGGAGGTTAGGATTCCACCATTAAAGGGATAGAACCCTCCTTCAAAGGGATAGGCTCCTCACATCAAGGGATTAGTTCCTTAAGGTGTGGGATACATGCACCTTACCAAAGCGTACTCATCCCCAAAAAATCTCATCCAGAACCTTCCAGAATTGACCAAAATTCAACTTTTTTGGTTTAATTTCGCGCTTTTTTGACTTTACAGGCGTTCCGCAGGCATTACACTGGAAAAGTGCGTTCTAGAACGCAGTTTATCTTCACTTTACCTGCGTACCCTAGCTAAAAACGCATGCAGGCTTCATGTTACCTGCGTACCCAAGGCTTTTTTGAGTTTTAAGGGTTTTTCCTCCAGTTTCAGGGCTTGGAATGAGGAACAAAGGTTGTAAGACTTGCAAAGGAGGCATGTATGAGTGTTTAATGAGCTCATACAGTTAGCAGAATGTCAAGGTGACAATTTTTAGTGTAACAGATTGCCCCCTAAAGTGCGAAGTCTGGAATAGATGAAGATGAAGTCTGTCATATATGAAGAGTGAAGTACTTTATCATTTCAAGGATCATCCTGTGGACACCCCAGTTGGAACCTGTCAAAAAATTCAATGCAAAATATATATATATGTAATCATATCATCGCTGAGGTAGGCATTCCCATACTCAGATCAAAACTAACTAAAAACTAACTCTAAATTGTTCTGATACAGGAATGATTTTGAATACATCACAGTATAGACATATGTCGACACAGCATGGACGCAGCCATCTGTTTATAAATAGTCCACTGTATGAATGATAACAAAATTCCTCGCAGCCTGGATGGTGGAAACTAGATCCAGGGTCTTGATTTCCGCATCTCGAACTAGTACGATTCTATCCATGTGAATAAATGTGTTGAAGTCGAACATGGTAGAAACCACTTGATTACCAGTCAATAATGTAAACTGTTAACAAGTGTGAGAGAAACCACCATTAATGTCAATGGCTCTCAAAGTACTCAGTACAATCCATGAAATGTGAATCAATGAGCTGAAGTCGAACATCTCACGGAATCATTCGATCGAAGGTCAATGATGCAACCTGTCGTCGAAGGCGAGAAACCTGCCATTGAGGCATGCAGATTTCAAGGTACCGACGATTTCTGGATCAACTTTCTAGATAATGAGCTGCTGTCGATAGAAAGTGATCCGTTGTAGGCAAGCCCACAACACGAAATCATAGATCAAGTTTTGAAAATATATTGGCAAGGACTGACTCAGGGATGGTCAAAATGGATGACAGATATTTCGCAGATGAATGGTTTATTTGCACTATCCTCTTGAACACATAACGACACTGCAGATGGCTTGGTGACAATTGACCCAAAGCTAATACCCAAAAATCGGCTGAAGACTTTCAATGTGGTTTGATTAACTGTTAGGCAAAGGATTTCCCAACCCAGGTGGACAAAAAAGTGTCGTGTTCAAGAGTGGTTAACGGTTTTCCGAATAATCAAAATGTAACAAACAAGTTCGTTTTTCTCTCTTTTCCCCCACCATTTCTGGCAAGTACCTCTTTATTTTTGACAAGCTTGAGGAGGATAACATTTGCTTGATTATAAGCTCATCCTTCGGATGAGTCCAACTTAGTTTAAAATTCGAACCCTAAGAAGGAGTGGTTCGTTCTTGTTGAAAATTAAACAGGTCCTTTACTGTTAAGTTTTAACGAGTCCAGTATAGGAGAAACTCGGTGTTTTTCAGTTTTAGGGAGTCAGAAGAAAAACTTAAGAAAACTCCGTGGGTGTACTTTTTCGTAAATTTAGTCTCTCGAGCCCGAAAAAGGATAAAATAATGCGGGAGAGAACTCTATTGGCCGTAATTAGTCAACGTATACCTTTTTCGTAAATAGTCCATTTCAGTCCGTAAAAGGGGTAAACTTATACTGAAGGGACGATTATTCATTTACTTTAACGAGTTCGAACAATCAAGTACTCGGCAATCTTTTCATATTTAGAGAGTCTGAAAAGGGCTTAAAAGAGAACTCCAAGGTTTCGCTTTTTCGGTAAGTTTTAATGAGTTCGAAAAAGGGATAAAAATGTACTCATGGTTTTCACTTTTTCGTAAGTTTTAACGAGTTCGAAAAAGGGATAAAAATGTACTCATGTGACCGACTTTCAATTTAATTTACGAGCAGGAAAAGACGGAAAGAACTCGGCATTTTCATATGTTTTACGAGAATGAAAGATAGCAAAATAATCTCGGAATTTTCATGAGTTTAACGAGTCTCGAAAATAACCGAAATTGACTCAAGATAGGTTTCATTTTTACAAAAGCTTGAAACAGGGAAAAACTATGCTTGATGCCCCCTAAGCGTAACTGCTAGAGCGCATGCCCCCCCAGCTTCATTTCATTCAACTAAAAATACTACTGGTAATTAATAGCTGGATGGAATGAAGGTTCATTTACGAGATGATATGAAAGACCAGACCTAAAAACTAACCTAAATATACTATTTAACATTTACGAGGTCTATTCAAAGACTCGACTCAATTAGGGGAGGATTTGTTTCATTTTTTAATGAGCTTGACACAGAAAAGAACTATGCTCATGGCAACATGTTTCATTTTTTAACGAGGTTGACACAGTAAAAGGAACTATCCTCAGCTAACTACTTATTTCTAATCTACCTACATAACCTACTGATTCATTTTTTAATGAGGTTGACACAGGAAAAGAACTGTCCTCATACCTGATTCATTTTTTAATGAGGTTGACTCAGTAAAAGGAACTATCCTCTGACCAACTGATTCATTTTTTTAACGAGGTTGACACAGGAAAAGAACTGTCCTCATAGAAGCTTGTTTCATTTTTTAAACGAGCTTGACACAAGAAAAGGAACTATGCTCTTAGACTAACTGATTCATTTTTTAACGAGGTTGACACAGGAAAAGAACTGTCCTCAGAAACTATTTATTCTAATGTACTAATCTACTCTCTACAATCTACCTACATGTTTCATTTTTTAAGGAGCTTGACACAAGACAAGAACTCTGCTCCAGACACCTGTTTCATTTTTTAATGAGGTTGACTCAGTAACAGGAACTATCCTCAGACTCACTGATTCATTTTTTAAAGAGGTTGACACAGTACAAGGAACTCTCCTCAGACTCACTGTTTCATTTTTTAAGGAGCTTGACACAAGACAAGAACTCTGCTCCAGACACCTGTATCATTTTTTAATGAGGTTGACTCAGTAACAGGAACTATCCTCACCCTCACTGATTCATTTTTTAACGAGGTTGACACAGTAAAAGGAACTTTCCTCACCCTAACTGATTCATTTTTTAACGAGGTTGACACAGTAAAAGGAACTCTCCTCACACTCACTGATTCATTTTTTAATGAGGTTGACACAGTACAAGGAACTATCCTCACACCTGATTGATCATGGCTTCCAACTGGAAGAAACACATGTCAATGGACACACCTCGATCATGGCTTCCAATAGGTCTTCATCAGATGGAAGAACAATTCCTTGGAAGGAATACATGTCAAGGGACTCAAAAGGGATGAGAACATCGCGTTCAAGTAATCCCATAGAGTTTTCCATGTCAATTACCGGATCTAAGTCATAGGAAGTCGAGCAAACAGTGAGAGGCTCGCTTCTATCGGTAACTGAAAACATGGGACTAGTTGCCATATTAACATTGGCGGGGGTAGGCCTGCCCAGAATAGAACATTTAGGGGTGTCATATTATTGGTAGTCGAAACAAGACTAGGGAATGAAAGCTGGTCTACAGTCACAATATTCCCATTGTGAGGGAAATACATCACGCGAAAGAGTGTCGATACGTGCGAAGAGTGTCGATACTACGGCTTTCATTGCATAAGCATAGTCTCGCCCAAGGTAAATTGAGTATCCAATGGGCCTCGAGCTTCTACATAAGATCAATACAGACGGTTTACCTTCCAAAGTAATGAAAACTTGGGAAGATCCCTGAGCTCACTGTGGTTACCGGTAAAAGCTTTCAGTTGCGTAATAGGCACAGGCCGAGGGGAACCCAAAGCTTTCCAAGCGATTGATTCGAGGATAAAATACTAACAGAAGCACCTTCATCTACCTGTGTGCGGTGTATGTCCCTACCACCAAACTTCACAATGATTTGGAAATGGATTGAGGAAGGAAGACGAGGTTCTGTCAGTATATTCCAATCAAAGGAAAAGACCTCAGTACTTAGAGGGGGTTCTGTAGAAACAGGTGAAATGCCCCCCGGCATAGAAGAATCTGATGTAACAAGAAGAACCTGAGCGGTATGAAGTTCACTCTCTACAGGGAGAATGGGATCGACCGAATGTGAAATCGAATCGACCACTTGATCAACTAATGGATCATCAACCTGAGTGGTATGAGTTTCACTCTCCAATGGAAGAGTGGGATCGATTGTACTTGAAATTAGATCAATCACTCCGTCAGTTGACGGTAGGTTGGGGGAAAGTTTACGGTAACCAGTTGGAAATTCTTGCTGTGGAACAGTAAGTTTTTCCAACAATTTTGAGGCTTCATCCATGTGAGGGCAAATTTGAGTTTGATGACTCCCTTTGCATAACTTACAAGGAAACCTAACTTTACCTTTTTTCCCAGGAACCTGACTATCACTGGTTGATGGATCAACGGAAAGTTGATGAGATGTTTCTGACCATACTTCCAAGACCTTTGGAATAACAGGACAATTGATAAGGAAGTGGTCACCCTTACAAAGCCTGCAAGGGTATTTGGGTTTACGATGCATGTTGGAGGTTTCCTCAACATTACTAACACTTACATCCATGATTGGTTGGTTGACTTCTTTCTTATCTTGCTTCTTCGTCTTCTTCTTCCCTTTCTTCTTCTTCTTAGTTACCTGGTTACTAGCATCAAGGATTTTACCAAGCGAAGAGGAATAAATGGAGGAAGAAATATTAGGCGAAGAAGGTGAAGGGTCAACAAAAGGTTGGTGATGTTGAGATGGTGAACTCTGTTGAGGTGAAGCATCCGGTTGAGGTGAAACAATTGGAGTATTCGGGGCAAATGAAGTTGAAAATAACCATATCGGTAAACCTATTGTAAATCCAGGTAATGACAATGTAGCCATATAAGGAGGACCAACATTTCCAAAGCAAGGAAAAGTACTAGGATTCTCGTTAAGAGGGGTTCCTTGGTTGGTAAATTCCAGAACAGTTGCCATTCTATTCAACTTCAGTGAATTTTATTAACAAATTAAAATTAAAATTAACAATTAACAATTAAAAATTCACACCTAACTATTAAAATTCACAATTCACACCTATGGTCTCTAAAAGTAAAAACAAACAAATTAACACGCGCTATGAAATCTAGGAGTCAAACCACACACAAACAATAACTTCCCGTACTAAAAACACTAGTTGGTGATGAAATCCAACATCGTAGAATTTAATACAGAAAGGGCGGTTGGAACAGTTACCTCGACAACCTGCTTAATGAAACATACTGGCACAAGTTTCTTCACAAAACCATGTCGAGTGAAGAGAACCCCCCAGAGAGTCCAAGTGAGTCTAGTCGACGTCTGTTCCAGGTACAGTGGGATCTTCCCTCCACCGTCACCTTAGGAAGAATCCTAAATATTATGGTCACTAAGGTTACCAAATGAAACAAATATACCTGGGGGAACAGTCTACGATCCGACACACACGCAAGGGCAGAGTAACAAAGCTCAATCCCCTTGAAGGCTCCTTGAAAGAATCCAAGGTTTACCGACAAGTGACCCCTGGCTCCTCGACAATGGTCTATCCGAGGTTTACCGTTTTTAATACGTGTATATCTTCTATCATTCCCAATGAGGAAGGATTGATTACCTCACTGGTTCAGATATGATCTCGTGCTTGACTCCTTTAGGAGGAGCTTCCCAGAGCATACATGCAACAATTGGAATTTTTCCTACCGCAAGATCGACTACTTGTTTGTTTTACTGTCTTGGAGAGTTAACTAAAACCTATTCCAAGACACTAGCCTAAACTAGATTGGTGGAAAGAGCCCTAAAAATGTAAAAATTACTAGATGAATTTTAATTAAGCGCTGTGTTATTTTGGCTGTTATTACTCAAATGGGTAAATGGATATGAAACCAATGGTGTTATGACCCGAACCAAAACTGAATGCAATCGAATATGATAATGTAATCTTTTCAATTCGATGAATCCTACCTAAAGTAAGGAGAGAGTTTCCATCCACTTCCAACAATGCAAAGATTGATCACTAAGAGAAAATATAACAAATTCTCTAATGCACTAATTTTATCTAGAAAAACTAATGCAAATCAATCCCAAAACAAATTTTTTTTTTTTTAAAACAAACATAAAAACATCTAAATTCAAATCAAAGAAAAAATCTAAATCTACAATTGATTTTTCAGAATGTAAACTATGCAATTGTAATCTGTGCACAATTCACTTGAAAAGTATGCAAATGTAATCTATGCACATTTTTCATTCATATTCTGAAAATGAGAATTCTAATTATGAAAATGTGATCTATGCAAGAGAATTCTCAAACACAAGATGATTCTAATGTAATCTAAGAACCAATCAAGTGGAATTCAAGAAAATCGGGTGAGAGTTCCAAAGATCAAAAAACACTCAAAGGCGATTAACAAAAGCAAAAAGATGCAAAATTGTGAAAAGACTGAGACAAACCTTCAATTAATGACCAAAGGAAATCAAATTAAGAATTTCTCAAAAAAGAGACTCAAAACACCCAATTAACTTAATGGAGATTGATGAGATGAAGAATTTGCTGAAAGAAACTTAGAAACAAGATATTTTCGACAGAAAAATATAGATCTGGGTAGATGCTAAGAATCCTAAATTAAATCTAAACTAAACTAGAAAAAAGAAATCTAGAGTTTTTCCAAAATTTTAACAGGGTCCGCAGTATCCCAGAAGTAACAGGTGCGGTCCCGCACTGTTTACTTAAGGAAAGTGCGGAGATGCCCGCACTGTGTGTGAAGACAAAGTGCGGTCCCCTGAAAACTTCAAGAAAAACATAAAAGATTTCAAAATTTTAAAAACAGATAAAAACTAAGCTACCCAGGCAGATATCAATCAATCAAAAACTAGGAAAAACTTTTCCTCAAATCAAAACAAAAGAGAACCAAAAAACAAGTTCCTTTCCCCAGCGGAGTCGCCAATTTGTTGGACGGATAAATCGTTCTTGCGGACAAGACCGGTCTCCCTAGTGTCAGAAGACAATCTAGCAACAAACGAACAACTAAGTTTGTCTTTCTCTAGATATATTCGTTTTACAAATAAATGTTATGAAGGTGTCGATCCTACCTTAGATCCAAATGCTTATTTGTAGTCGCAGTGCTTCCGTTGCATCAATAATCCTTCGTCGCGACAAGGGCCCTTTTGTCACAAGAAAGTATCATCTTTCGTTGATCTGCAATCACAAACAAGAAAATATCAATAGCACCTGTATAACAAATAATTATAAAACATACCTATCATAGTGATCAAGGAATCTATGAAATAAACGATCAAACAATAGCTTATTGAAATAAACAATCGAACGACAATTTATTGAGAAAAACAGAACTTGATTGTATTAATCTTAAAATATACAGAAGAACCTTACAACCTTAGCCTTGATGTTCGAAAGGCCTTCCCGGGGTCCGAAGCAGGAATCTTCTCTACTTTGATAAGCCTTGCACTCTTCCTCCAGAAGCTTAAAGAGGTATGTGATCTTTCCTCTCAAAAGCTCAGCAGAAGGAAATCTAAATCTCAACAGCACTTCAATCTCAATCTCCAACAGCTTAACTTAACCTTTCAAAAGGCTACCCAATGCCTCCTTTTATAGAGTAGATGAGGAGGTTAGGATTCCACCTTTAAAGGGATAGAATCCTCCTTCAAAGGGATAGGCTCCTCACATCAAGGGATTAGTTCCTTAAGGTGTGGGATACATGCACCTTACTAAAGCGTACTCATCCCCAAAAAATCTCATCCAGAACCTTCCAGAATTGACCAAAATTCAACTTTTTCAGTTTAATTTCGCGCTTTTTGACTTTACAGGGGTTCCGCACCTATAACACAGAGAAAGTGCGTTTTAGAACGCAGTTTCTCTTCACATTACCTGCGTACCCAAGCTAAAAACGCAGGCAGGCTTCATATTAACTGCGTACCCAAGGTTTTTTGAGCTTTTTAGGGTTTTTCCTCCAGTTTCAGGGCTTGGAATGAGGAACAAAGGTTGTAAGACTTGCAGAGGAGGCATGTATGAGTGTTTAATGAGCTCATACAGTCAGCAAAATGTCAAGGTGACAGTTTTCAGTGTAACACTTAGTTTCCCCCTGAGTCTATGGCTTCTTCTTGGCTGGGATGGTCCCTCTCCTTTTTCTGTGGCAAATTTTCTGATTACCCTCTCTTCCTTAAGCTGTCTCTTAATCTGGGTCAACTTCTCAGAGATTATTTCTTCACTGCTATCTTGAATTGCTTTATCAATTTCAATTTTAGAGGCTCTCCATTTTCTGCTTCTCTTTGTAGGCTGATGTTCAAGTGAAGGCTCTTTTGGTTCCTCAAAGTGATTTCTCACCAAGAAATTATCCCAAGTATCTTTTGTTTTGGCTAAATGGTGTTCAATTAAAATCTTAACCAAGCCATGATGGTATAGAGTTGTCTCTAGGAATTGGACTCTCCTTTGAACACTTGAAGCCATCTTTTTCAAACTTTGAAGCAAGAAATAAGGCAAATTAAGCTCTTCTTCTAAGAAATGCATGATCAACCTAATATGGTAAACATAAAAAGTACCATATCTACCTTCACAAGTGATAAATTTTTGTAGGATAAGCAATATGTTTCTCCATTTATTCTTTAATGCAGAGCTTGGAATTCCCTTTTTAAACACAGTGACATCCATACCTGGTGATTTGAGGATTTGCTTCCATGATTCATTATGAAATTCTCTGTTCTTAAACCATCTTTCTCCATGTCTAAGCAATCCTGTTGCTTTTGCAATAAAAACCTCTGTGACAGTGAATTTAATATCTCCAACTTCAACCTTGGCTCCTTTGAATGACCTTGCAAACGTTTTAGTAACTTCTTTGTGGAAGCCATTAAATTTCTCAAGGAATTGCAGCCATCCTGCCTGTTGCAACATTTCTCTGCTTTGAGGGTATCCTTCCAGGTATTTTGTGCCCACTGGTTCAGTTCTCACGATGAGGCCCATAATTTATTCTTCAATATTCAGATTAGTACTCTTTCTGCTCACGGAGACAATGACTTCAACCTTCAAACTGATGTACCTTTGCTTCTTGGTGATAGTGGCTTCAAATTTTCAAACTGATATACCTCTGCTTCACGGTGAAAATGGCTTCAAATTTCAAACTGATATACCTCTGCTTCACGGTGACAATGGTTTCAAATTTCAAACTGGTATACCTCTGCTCACGGTGATAGAGATACCTCTGTTTTACAGAATGAAATGATGAAGGGTTGGCTACGGAATGGAGTAATAGGGAGTGGTTACGGAACGAGTTAATGAAGTGAGGTGAAGAAAAAAAATCAATGAGTGAAAAGACTGTGGAGATATTTTACAACGGATTCAAAAATCATCATTAAATGATTTGGCTGGGTGACGTGAGAAAATCAAACACTTCAGGATTTTAACCGCTTAGATGATGATCGAGTATAGAATTTGAAATGAAGGATTTTTATCCAAAGTTTTGTGGAGGGTATATTTGGCATGATCAATAAAAATAATCAAAACAACTTTTCGAATGATTCATAACTAAAACTATACTAAAGTTTTTTATGATATGCCATTATAATCAGAATTTTTTTTACCTTTGCTTTTCATCTGCTTTTTGTGGTCTCCATATACTTTGTTCTCCTTTGGAAACCATTACTTTGTGAGTCTTCATAATCCTTCTTGATTTTTCTTGTTCATGGATATACTGGATCATTTTGTTGCAATTCAAATGTTTGCTAATCAGTGCCTTCAGGATCTGTAGCTGCGGAATGACTGCCTGGCTGCGGAAAGTCTGATTAGCTGCAGAATGTCTGTTTAGCTGTAGAATGTACCTGTAGAGAATTTTAATCATGGAATGGAATGGTTTGGAATATAAGTGGAATATTATATGGAATGAGTTAAGATAAATGATGGAATATGGTATAATGGGATATGTATGAAGTGAATGATGGAGTGGGATGGATTACAATTTATGAAATGGAGTGGAAAAGTATAAGAAATGGCCTGCAATTCATGACATGTGTTATTCAATTGCAGAAAGACATCAAACTTTGAATTTTGATATGGAAATGAGGTGGATGAAGTATGGAATGAGATGAATGAAATATGGAATGAAGTGAAGTATGAATGAATGAATGAAATGGAGTATGGATGGATAAGTAAATGGAATGAAATGAAATGAGATGAATCATAAGTGCAATGGATCTGAACTTAAGATTTTGTAACAGCTGCTTGCAAAAAAAAATGGAAAAGTTAGAGTGTCAGAAAAACTCTGATTTTCACCCTATCTTTTCTGTATAAGCATGCCAATCAGTGATTGGTTTTCATGTTTATACTTTATTTATTTATTTTTTTCAAAAAAAATGCTTTTAGAAAATTCAATCAAGTTGATGAAGAAGAAAGATTCTTCTTCATTAACTTCACATCACTGTTTTCCTGGAACTTCTTGAAAAATTCTTCTCTTGAGAGTGGTTTGTGATACAGCTTCAATCTATGACCATTCACAAGAAAAGTGACCTCTTCTTCATCTATTGTCCTGATTTTTACTGTTCCATTGTCAAAAATTTCAACAATTTCATATGGCCCAAGCCAATGTGTTTGAAATTTACCTTGCAAATCCTTGAATTTTGAATCAAACAAGAGAGCCCAGTCACCTTCTTTGAACTTCTTCTCTTTGATGTACTTGTCATGCCATATAGTCCTTTGCTGTTGGACTAGACTTGTTTTCTGAACTGCATCTTGTCTGATCTCATCCAATTCATTAATTTGCTCCAATCTATGCTTTTGTGCCTCCGTTAAATCAAGTCTTAGCTGAACTGCCATTTTGAAAGTTTGAATCTGGAACTCTATGGGAAACAAAACTTGCTTTCCATAAAAAAGTTCATAAGGAGTATGGCCTGTTGTGTTTCTCCATGTAGTTCTATAGGCCCACAAGGCTTCAGGAAGCCTATCTACCCAATCTCTTCTATGTATATGAACAGTCTTTGTTAGGATTCCTTCAATGACCTTATTAGTAGATTCCACTTGACCATTTACTTGTGGATGATAAGGAGTAGATTTTCTATGCCTGATTTTGTACCTCTCCATCATTTGTTCCACTAGCCTTGATGTAAATTGAGCTCCTTGATCTGTAAAAATTTCCCTTGGGACACCAAAACGAGTAAAAATATCCTCAAAAAGAAAAGTAACTACAGATGCTTCATTAGCAACAAGTAATGGTTTAGCTTCTACCCATTTAGTAACATAATCAGTGCAAACTAATATATATTTCTTTTGTCTTGATGGAGGACTAATAGGTCCTACAAAATCCAAAGCCCATTTTTCAAAAGGTTCAATGTGTACCTGAGGTTGTAATGGCATCTCACCTGAAGGAGAAGGCTTCCCTACCCTTTGGCAACTGTCACACCTTTTGACATACTCTTTAGCATCTTTAAACAAGGATGGCCAATAATATCCTAAATGAAGGATCTTATAGGCTGTCCTCTTATCAGCAAAGTGTCCACCATAAGGTTCATCATGACATGCTTTAAGAATCTCAGGCATCTCATCTTCACGAACACACCTTCTAATGATCAAATCTGGACCTGTCTTGTACAACTCATTAGCAACCCATGAATATTTTGCACTGTCATAAATGATTTTTATTTTATCTCTTGCATTCATTATTGAAGGAAATTTTCCTGAAACTAAATAATTAGCAATGTCAGCAAACCAAGGAGTTTGAGTAGAAATTGCAAAAAGATATTCATCATGAAATTGATCTTCAACTGGAGTGTCATCTTTGATGTTTTGGAGTCTAGATAGGAAATCAGCTACTGTGTTTTGTTTTCCAGGCCTATCTAGAATGGTAATGTTGAATTCTTGTAAAAGCAATAACCATCTTATGACTCTGCCATTAGTAATTGATTTTTTCATTAAATATCTAATTGCAGAATGATCAGTGTGAACAAAAGTTTCATAGCCTGTTATATAGTGTCTGAATTTGTTTATGGCATGAACAACGGCTAAAAACTCTTTTTCAGTTACAGTATATTTTAACTCTGCAGGAGTCAAATTTTTACTGGTATAGTAGATGGCATAAGGAATCAGGTATTTTTGTCCCAATACTGCTCCTAGAGTTGTATCAGAGGCATCTATTGAGATATGAAAAGATAACTTCCAGTTAGGTCCCCTTAAAATAGGTGCTTCAGAAATTTTTGTTTTCAAGTTTTCAAAGGCTAACTGGCAATCAAAATTCCATTTGAATTCACAATCTTTGGTAAGTAATTTGAAGAGTGGAGATGCTATCTTGGTGAAGTTTTCTATAAACCTCCGATAATATCCTGTAAATCCTAGAAAACTCCTAACATCTTTTTGACAACTTGGAATAGATAAGTTAGAGACGACTTCAAATTTTGACACATCAACTCTAATCCCATCCCCTGAAATGTGATGCCCCAAAACAATACCTTCAGTAAACATCATGAAACATTTCTCATGACTGAGTGAAAGATTTGCTTCTTGACATCTCTTTAAAACTTTTTCCAAGTTTGCTAAGGCTTCTTCAAATGTGTTTCCATAAACTGTGAAATCATCCATGTATACCTCTACACAATCATGTATTAGATCTGAAAAAATTCCTAATACTGCCCTTTGGAATGTTGCAATTGCATTGCATAATTCAAATGGCAATACTCGGTAAGCATAGGTACCCCAAGGACAGGTAAATGTGGTTTTGTCTTAATCTTCAAGTGCTACTTGGATTTGGTTGTAACCACTAAACCCATCTAGGAATGAGAAGTACTTTTTGCCAGCTAATGTATCTAACACTTGATCTATGAAAGGTAAGGGAAAATGGTCTTTAAGAGTAGCTTTGTTTAATTCCCGGTAGTCAACACATACCCTCCATTTACCATTTTTCTTTGGCACAATTACCAAAGGAGAAACCCACTGACTATCTGAAATAGGATAGATGAAGTAGACATTTAACAATTTTTGCAATTCTTCTTTAACAATCTCCCTAAGATTTGGATTCATTCGTCTTTGAGATTGTCTGATTGGTTTAAAATTTTCCTCTATATAGATGTGATGAGTGCAAGTCTTGGGGCTTATCCCTTTCATGTCAGTGTACTCCCATGCATATGCAGAAGAATGTCTCTGTAATATCTTGACTAACTCTTCTTGTTGAGATTTTTCTAGGTTCTTGTTTATATTCAAAGTTTTGCTTGGAAATATCTCACTTGTAGAGCTGCCAAATTTATCCATAGAATGAAGATACATCTACCTTGATGACAAAAACTCAATGTTGGATCCCTCTTGAAATGGTTCATGTTTTTATTCTGAAGAGGATTCAAAGTTTTCTAGAGTATTCAGAATTTGATTATCTTCACTAATTTCTGAAATTGTGAAGAGAGGTTGTAAGTCTTCTTCATCCTCTATCCATTGAGTATCATCTAAATCTGTAATTGTCCTAGCTAGAGGATACAAAGTGAATTTCTTAGTTGAACTACCATCAGAGATGTACATATCACCGGATCTACAACTAATGAAAGCATCAGCTGTAGCCAACCAAGGTCTTCCTAATATAACAAGATGTCCTCCTAGATTATTCTTAGGAGTTAGGATCATGAAATCCACAGGGTACTCCCAAGAATCTAGGGACACTAGAATGTCTTCTATTACCCCATCTGGTTTGATCACAGATCTGTCTGCTAATTGTAATAATGTGGGTGTAAAGAGAAGATTAGGAAGTTTCATTTTATCCATGATTTGTCTACTCATGATATTGATTGCTGCTCCTAAATCAATGAGTGTGTTTTGGATTTCAATTCCATTGATGTGAATTTTAACAACTAGATTTCCTGGGTCAAGATACTTTGGAATAGCAATCTTACCCATCATAATGTCTGCTATTTTTCCTGCCAGTTGAATTTTCTTTGTTTCTCTTATTCTTTTTCTTGTTTTCTTCATGCTCAACTCCTTTATTTTTTTGGCTAATATTGGAATTTCCTTGATGGCTTGTAATATAGGAATTTTAATGCAAACATTTCTCAGCTCATCTAGGAAATCATAATTAGGCACCATGATTTGTTTTTCTACACCTCTATCAATTTGTAATATTTCTGGAAAGGGAGGTATAGAAGTAGATGTTGATGGCTGCTCTAATACAGGAGTTGAAATTATTGGTTCTTTTTGCTTTGATTTTTCAATATTTGGGTCCTGAAAAGATGTATCTTCCTCAAGACTTTTATTCACCTGTAGAGAATCTTCCTCAGAGTTATCTTGTTCTTGGATGATCACAGAAGGTTTCCTCCTTTCAAGTATTCTTCCAGACCTAAGTTGAACATCGCTAAGGTCTAAAGGAGTAATTAAATAAGTTGGAAACTGTTGGCCTTCTATCATGTATGTGTTCTGAGGATTTTTATTATTGGGGTTTGGTATGGGTTGAGCAGGCAACTGATTTGATTTTTGAGGAAATGGTACAGTGGCTGATTTTGATGTGGTAGGTTCTGATGATGTTGTTGAGGATTTTGTTGAGGATTTTGAGGATAAAAATGTGGGTATGGTGGATAGGATGGTGGATACTGATAGTACCGAGAGTATCTTCCATAGTGATTTTGTGCTCCTTGTGCCCAAGCTTGAGATTGATTTTGAAATTGAGGCCAAGGTTGCTGCCAAGAATTCCAAGGTGGAGGTTGGTTATACATTTGATCATGGAATACTTGTGTTTGAGGTCCTTGCCAAGGCCTTCTAGATACAAAATTGAGAGATTCTGTGGAATCTGTAGGAGTTTCCTCTTGAAAGACAGCTTTGAGACCAGGAAGAGAAGGACAATTCTTGGTCTCATGTTTTTCAGAACAAATGACAAAGGTCTCTGCAACTTTTACATCCAAAGAACACTCTCTCAAGGCATGTTTCTTTCTACATTTGGGACAAAAGATTGCCAAGGCATCAGATTCAACTTTTTGCTTGTTTTGTATCTTAAGGGTGTCTATTTGTTCACTAAGACTCCCTAAGATGTCAGATTTGAAATCATCAAGCATATGTCCTATTTCTGACCTACTTACTGTCCCAGAAGCAGACTTACTTGCCCTTGCAAGAGCAGGATCTCTTGGACCTTTTACAGTTTTAGATTTCCCTCTTGAAAGGTTGATGCATAACTCAGATATTTCAGGTAATGTGAGCTGTGATATATCCCCTTTTCCCATCATGTTAAGGATATCCAACCATTCATCCCTAATTGTTTTCAACAAAAGAGCTTTTAAGGTGTCTTGATCTAGATTTTCCATTTTTGCTCTTTTGATGTTGTAATGAAATCTCTCCAACAAATCTTCCAAGTTTTCATCTTCTTTTTGTAACATCTTAAACACTTCTTCCTTATGATTTACCGGCATACAATAATCCAAATACCTCTCTAGAAATGCTTGTTTCATATCTTCCCATGTCCTAATAGAACTGTTGATCAAACTCATAAACCACTTCAATGCTGCTCCTTTCAATGTTGAAGGAAATAGTTTAAGTTTTTGAGCATCTTGTAAGTAGTCATAAGTTCTACATATGATTTCAAATTCAAATAGGAAGGTTTCAGGATCTTCAGTTTTAAGTCCATAGAAGTTTGGAAGGACAGAGGGTGAAATGTTTTTCATGGTTGTGTTGGTTTCTTCATCTATTATAGGGAACCCAAAAGAGCTTCCCATTTCTCTTCTACCTCTCCCTCCTTCTGCACCTCTACCTCCTTCTCCTCTACCTCTACCTCCTCTACCTCCTCCAAATAATGTGTGTTCTCCATTAAAGACTCCTCCTCCCCCTTCTTCTGCCATGGTTGATTCTCCTATGGAAGTGGAAAATTTTGTGTCCCTAACAGGAGTCTTTGAATCTTCTTCTAAGGCAGGTTCAGTTGATGAAGTGGAAGGTTTCTCTAATGGAATATCTGATCTTAGGTCTTCTAGAAGTCTAGGATCAGTAAAGGATGGAATGTGGGTCTGAGTTGAAGGTGTACTAGCTCTTGGTCTAGGTGAAACAAGTGGTGTTCTAGAAATCAAACTTTTGTTTTTGCTGCTTATGAATCTACCCCTTGAGTCTCTCTCTCTACGCATATAATTGTTTTTGGGAGTTAAGAAACAAAGGTTACCTAGTTTTCACTTCCCCAGCAACGGCGCCAAAATGTTTGGGCTCAACCTAGTCTCCTAAATTGAGTTCATTTAATTGTCAACCAGGGTTGGTAAACTGCTGAAGTGAGGTGCACTGTTTGTGCCTAGGTGTTTGTTTCTTACTGCGTTGTGTTTAGTGTTTTATGATGTTTTTGGTCTTTTGATGGTTTTATGTTCACAAGGAAAAGAACTAAATGCTGATGGAAAGAAGCTACTGGTTAAAAATAGAGTGAAGCCTAATTTGTTGATGACAAATGACAAATGCAAATACTGAGACAGAACCAAACCCTAAACTATGACTTGGCAGAGTACAAAGCTTGATAATGACTTCAAGAAAATAAATAACAACATGAACTTAACTTGTCCAATTCTTTCATTAAAGGTATTTTGGAAGAGCTTGAGAAATGGGCAGCTAAGTGTAAAAATTCTCCTAACTAAATAATTAAACAATCAACTTATAATGATACAACATCTCATCCATGATTAAAGGTTTGTTGAAACATATTTGGAGAAGAACATTGGTAACATCATAAGATCTCTACTCTAAAACTAGCTCCTAATTCTATTCTGCAACTTAGTTTAACACCACTACACCTCACTCAAAAGTTACAGATTTCCTTTTAGAATAGTCTTTTGAGGAAAGGCTTATTTGTGAAATGGTAAAAAGGTTGCAAAAGTACTCCAGGCCTTGGACTGATACTATATTTTGTCCAGATGATTATGATTTAATTATAGGTTTGGAACAAAAGAAGTTTTGTAAATAATGAAGGCCGTGGTATTTAAGTTTAGCAACTAATGTAATTTAATATGCAATGGATGACAACTAAATGTGGAATGTAAATACATTGAGCTAAGCTAGAACTGAACTAGAGTGCTACCAGTCTACAATAAACAGTGCTAAACTAACAAGCCATTATCAAACTTAAAACGAAATAACAGAGCATGAATTGAATGCAATTTGACTCCGGAGTGCCCTAACTAAGTTATCATGCAATTAATCTATGGGATTCTTCAGCCTATTTTGTTCATCATGAATAGTATTTTGGAAGAGCTTGTTAGAACAATCCTGGCTGTACAATTCAATGCAAATGCAAACATGAAAACTGAAAGCAATTACAATTAAAAACTAAGACATCACAGCTATTTCCTACCCATTGTTATGATATTTTGGAAGAGCTTTTTAAGAGTAAGATCAGCTATGCTACTTAGTGTAAACAAGAAACTGAAACCTTCAGTATCAAAGTCATGCCTTAGTCATCATAATGATTTTTTGGAAGAGTTTACTAGAATAAGTTCAACTGTGATAATGAACAAAAGAAATTGCAATTAAAATCTATAACACTACAACCATTTCTCATTCATTATAATGATATTTTGGAAGAGTTTCTTAGAACAAGTATAGCTATAGTGACTAATGAAATTAACTATGAACTCAAACTTCAAAAACGTGAAAACGACTAAGATACTTATCTAAATTGCGAAAGTAAAGCCGCTCAGGAGGTAGGGGCCCTCTACCACCAGACAGAATCTAACTCAATATCAACTCAACGCGTTCAAAGCAATGTTGTCTTCTTCATTAAAGGAAAATAACTTAAAACAAAGTATTCTCGGTCTTCAGAAATATAGCAGTCAATCCATGAAATCTAATCAAAATCTAGAGCTTGTCTCTCGGTTTCCCGAGTACATTTATAACAAATCTTCATAACAGAACTTGCAACAATACGGGGATCATTGTCTTTTCATATCAAAATCGTACTAGAACTCTAAAGATGGCAGCGTAAAGGGACAAAGGACATCTGGACTGTCCTTGTCCTATTAGGAGTCTGCCTCCTTGTATGAGTTCCCACGTACAAAACCACGTCCAGAATTCCATTCATTCTTCATGGTGAGCAACGAACGATGAGGACATGATGTGGAATATACCCATGTGTGGCTTTTCCTGAGAGGACACCTGGAACATTCTTGAACATGAAGACAGCTGCAGAATTAGCAACTAGCTACGGAATGTCTGCATTCTGTAGCTAGTTTCAGTTCAAAATGCATTACAATGAAAAAATCACAAAACTTAGCAAGTTAGCCATGATACTCATTCTTAAAGTAATTTTAACTAATTTCATTGATCATTTGGGCCTGGGATAACAATGGACAAAGGAAAATGGAGTGAAGTAAGATGAAAGAAAGAACAATCTTGGGGCTCAACAGATCATCTGGAGCATGGGGAGAAAAATTTTCAAGACACGACTGAACTACTCCAGGGCTCAGGAGAAACGATGAATGATGATGAGTATCGTTCTAGTGTGTTTCTTCGAGAGACATAGTTTCCATGATACTTTCGTTAGATGAAAATGTCTCATTCATGGGATTAGATGAGTGTGAGGAACCAAGCTAAGGAGACTGGGAGTATGCGTCAAAATGCATGCTAGAAGTAGCATGTTCAGAATCATTAGCTGAAGCCAAGACTATTTCAAAATAATTGACTTTTACCGGGCTTAACGACATCACATCACCACACGAAGCGACCTGATCAGAGGAAAGGATGATCCAGGGATCAAAAGAAGTGGAGATCATATTGACCTCAGCAGTGTTCGGTGGGGGAAGAGAAAATAGACCCATTAGGGCAGAATCTTTGGAAATTCATGCCCCCACACTTTCATATGGCGTGGTGGTATGCTCTACATACGGAACATTTCCTTCTGAAGAAGTGTAAGCGAAAAAGGATAGCTCATCAATAGTGATGATCTTTCCTTCATGCGGGAAACGAAGAACATGGAAGAGAGTGGATGGCACACAAAGCATAGCATGAGTCCAACTGCGACCGAGGAGAAGATTATAATTGAGTTTGGCACCAACGAATTCTACCTCAGTGTTGACCATTTTTCATTCCAATGTGATAAGCAAGTTGGGGAGGATACCAAAAGGACGAGAGTCCCTTCCGTCGAAGGCCTCCAAAGTATTTGGGGACTGGTTAAGTGTTGGAGAACCTATGGCTTTCCAACACAAAACATACATGATGCAAGTGGATGCACCTTCATCCACGACTACCCGACGGATATTCTTTCCATTAATACCAACTTGGATAATTAAAGAAAGTTGATGAGGGAGACGCGGAACAGAATTTTCCAAATAAAAAGTAATGAGGCTTGAATCAGATGGATTGATACCTCCGATAGCGGATATCAACACTTTCCGTTGTGACTGAAAGATTTGAAGCACCTCTAGTGTGGACATATCGAAAGGTGCCTGAGCCAAATCCTCAACAATATTGTAATGTTGAGCGGCGCAGGTGTTTGGAATATATGAGGATTTTCGGAGCACGCCTTTATAAGGTGGCTATATAACGGGGTCAGAAATAGGCCTTTCAATATGAAGAGGGCCATAAGAGGGTAGGGGAGAAGGAGTAGGAGCATCGACGATTTCTTTCCCTGCCGACTGACGCAATTCCAAATAATATTTAGATCTGGTAACTAGAGACAGGTGAAACACCATTCATCATGAACACCTAAGAACCAAAAGAGGTGGAAGATTGGGGTTGTTCCACCATTTGAGTCTGTTGTGATGGAAAATGCTCTTAAGCACAATCGGAGTCCCTTGAGCACCCTTTAGTAAATGACTCACATATCAGCACAATCGGAGTCCTTTGTGTAGTGCTCGTCATCACATATCAGGCAGGGATACTTCCGTTTACGTTTAGCTCCATCATCAGTGTGAGGTTTAGGGGAATCCTTCTTTGGGGCATAAAATTCAAATTTACCTTTGCCCTTAATTTTTCCCTTAGAGGATTTATCAGCCATAGAAAAATGAACGATGTTGACCTTTGAAGTTTTTCCAGGATTTAGAGAATTCTCAGGAATAGAATCCGAGAAAGAAGATGATTTCTGCTTAGAAGCAGAAGAATACTGTTGAGCGTTGAAAAAGGTATGAATTCACCATGTATTTTCTCATTCTTTCCTTTAAACATAACTCTTTTTTATTCTAGAAAGGTGATTTATTATAGAATTATGATAGAATTGCAAAGACTTATGTTTATTGTAAAAAGTAACTAAAAACTACCTCTTATTGTCAAAAATAGGAATCAAACGAGGTGAACAACTATACCAGAGGCGAGGCTAAAGCAGGAGTAACTGTTGTTCCTCCAGTAATAGACCATATCCTGTCAAAGAGAATAAAATCAGAACGCATTGCTAAGAGAAGGCAGAGAACAACACGACTTAGTCAAAGAAGACCAAACGCTAGCTAAAGAAAGGGAAGGAGCGAATCCCTCAGAATCGAAAATTGCTAAGAGAAGGCAGGGAACAACACGGCTTCAGCCAAAGAAGACCAAACGCTAGCTAAAGAAAGGAAAGGAGCGAATCCCTCAGGATCTTTCAATCCTAAGGGATCGATGTTCAAGTCTTATCTTGTTCCTTGTCTTATCCGTCGAAGTTGTTATATAAGGCAATGCCTTTAGAGATTGAAGGGTCAGAAATCATTGATTAAAACATTCCTCTTGTAATTCTGCACTTTATTGACTCTCGTGATCAGAGCGCGGTCGCTGTAAACACTTTTTATGTTTAATTAATACAAAGACGTGTTTTATTTCCAAATTTCAAGCTCTGTAGTAACCCAACAGTGTTTCACTGATGCTACGGGCCCGACCTTGGTGGAATCGATCTGCTGTTTGTATTTGTATCCTTTGATTACCATTGTGTGATAATTGTGTTCGTTTTTATTACGTTTGCAAATTTGATTAGTTGCTGTTGAATTGCTTATTGGTATTGCATTAATGAATTGCATTGCTGTTCCATTTCAACAAGAATCTTAATTCCTGTATTATTCATCTTGTTATCGCTTATAAAGCTTTGCTGTTCAATATTTAAATCTATTTGCTGTCCCATTATATTGTTGTTCTTTTAAGATTGCTACTTAATAACGTTTGCTGTCGACAGGGCTTGGTGGTTAACAGAGTTCGTTAGTCGATTTCATTTAAGTTAAGATTTGATTCATTAGTTAGCATTTGCTGTTCAATTCCAGTTTGATGTTCATTTCTAATTCATTAGTTTCAGATTATAGAGAGTTTGATTATTTACATTGTTATTCGATTACAGTTTGCTGTTCATTTCCAGTTCATTAAGTTTACAAAGTTTTCTTAGTTCAAGTTCTATTTCTCTTTAATTGCTTTAAATCAAGACTGTCAATTGTAGAGAACATTGGTTATTGCTTCCTCATTCCCAGATTGATTGCCTTGTTCCAGTTTGATTTTAGTTGCATCAATTTCTAAAGGAACGATTTATTGCTACTGTATCCTTGATTGATGTTTTGCAGAGTGAATAGTTAAGTTTCAGAGCATTTGAGTTTGTGTTACTGTAATTAGATTTCTTTTCCAGCATCCGTTTACTCTTGTATGTAGAATACTGGACTGCATCTCACACAACATTGCTCTTAGCTCAAATTGCAGCCTCAAACAGAGTACACGCTTGAAACAAAAAGTCGTTCTCGGATTGATGATTAATGTAGGAGAAATAGGTGTTAAAAAGATACCTTTTATACCTCAAAATTTTGGCACCGTTGCCGGGGAGAGTGTATGCCGTTTAGAAGGAGTGATGCACATTTGACCTTGTTTTTCTACTTGGGAAGAATTGGGTATTAAAGACGGAAGGTAAGACCCTGCGCACCGAGCAAGGAACATACTTTCTCATAGCCTGCTTCACAGCAGAATTGGGTAAATTTCTTTCTTTAGGTAGGAATGAAGGCTTGTTTTTTTGAATGAATAGAAAAGCTAAACAAAAAAAAATTCCTCCTAAACCCGAAAAACCTAAGGGACCGGTGACCCTTGGGTGAACAACTTTCATTGACGAAATCCTTAAGAAAACTGAATCTCAGCCATCAGTAGGACCTAGGAAATTTATTTCTAGACAACCTACTAGTTCCCTTCAGGCCACAAAGTCACCATCTGTAGCCTTTGGTGAGATACATAGTTAAACGGAGGGAATTGAACAATATTCCCAAGAAATTGAGAATTCTCACCTAATTTCTCCACAAGAAGGGAACTCTAGTAATCTCCGTGAAGGAGAAGGGGAAACAGGGGAAACAAAAGAACCAAAATCTCCTTTTGAAGTAATCCAAAGAGTGAGCAGTCCAGATAAGGGAAGTGCTGTCAACATCATTCAAAACAAAGGACCTGAATCTCCTCAGATTATAGGCCAGCAAGGAACACTTATTCCCAATCAAGGGAGTGCTGTCAAGGTCATTCCTATTCCTTCTAGTCAGCCTAGGAATTCCTTTGAGATCCCAGAAGGATATTGGCACATATTTGATCAAATGGCCCAGAACCAGAACCAGAACCAGCAAACACCTCAAAAAAATTGCACATTGCAATATCCCATTGTGGACACTGCAGTTAATGCACCTATGAAAGCCATTCCTCTTCAACATATTCCTACATTCCATGGCTTGAAATCGAAAGATCCAGATGCATTTCTATTTGAATTCATTGTATTATGCAGGGGGTATGAATATACCACCGATCCCCAAAAATTAAAATTATTTCCTTCCACATTAAAAGGATCAGCTTTACGATGGTTTTGTAGAAATTTGAATAACTGTTAAATTATTCACCGAGATTATCCTGATCACACACTATTTGAGCTTCATGCATAATACATAACCTCTTCTACTATTTATCATCAATTTGCGGAAATATAAACAATCGCATGCGCACATTAAAACCATAAACAATCACACATATAAACACAGTATTTATGGGAAATCTTAAAGCTGAAAACCCCCAACTATCTGTATATTATAATGATAGAGATCATGTAACAATAATAGTACAAACTCCTCACAAGCTCTCAGCACTATCTCCAATTGTTACACACTACACAAGCTCAAATCACTTTCAGCTCACTATCCAATACTGCTCCACACAATTAACCAACCTCTCACTGCGCAATCAATATGGAAAATCATGAGATCCAAAGTTCAAATCCCACCGTCCCTGTGTAATATAATCCTCATTGTCTTCTCCATCAATGTTTGTGCAAATCTCATGCACCAGTATAGTCACAACTGATAGTCACACTTGCTCTTTCACCTACCTCTTCACTGGTCTCCACTGAAACTGTCCATGCACTGAAGTTAACTGATGTATTCTTTAGTTGATTTATGAGTTAATAATTAGTGAATTAATTAATAATAAATTCACACCACTCTCACTAGTGTATCAATCAGTTAGACTAGATACAACTAGCTCAACTATGTTTAACTGAGTTAAACTGAACACAACTCCATTAACTCCTCAATCAACTCCACCAAACTCTGTCACCTGAGTTCTAACTGAAGTCTCCATGAAATAGCTCCACTAAACCCTCAGGAATAGCGTAATTCCTTCTATCAGCTACATGTGCCACATCTGTGCACTTAACTGAAGTGCTCCAAGAGGATAAGATAATGTTTAGAGTCAAAATATTATTAAGAGCTAATAATATTCGACATATCTATTTTTAGACTGGCAATCTAAAAATAGATTCCGCCCAGTATGTCTAAAAATAGAAGTCCATCTATTTTTTCCGACTCGACCAACCATCCACAAATAGCATCCTGCAACTCATAGAACATGATCCATATGTCTAAAAATAGACTTTGCGCCAAAAATAGCCTGCGGGCCCACTTAGTGAAGGCGACTCCTTTCCACTAAGCTCATCATCTTGTTGCAATCTCAACAGGTTTATGGGATTATGTGGAGGTGTTATAAATGATTGGGATCAGATGAAAGCTTCGTTTCTAAAGAAATATTAAGATTATTGCAGGTCGTGGGAACTAAAAGATGAAATATTTCAGATGACAGCAAAACCCAATGAAACTCTGGAAGAATATGTGGAATGATTTCAATACAACCTCCAAAGATCTCCTTATGCATCTTTACCCTTAACTGATAATGTGCTGAAAACTACATTAATTAGGGGGATGAAGGATCAATGGGTTGAAACATTAAATATTATGGGAAAAGGTGATATATATCAGGAAAGCTATGCTAACATTATTGATTTGTGTATCAGGAGTTCTAGAGGCAGCACAAGGCTAAAATCAGCAGAACATGACATGATCACAAGGGATAATAGGACCTCCAGTGAAGGTGTAACTCGTGCAGAGATTGGAAATCTGCTGGAAGATTTTAAAACATATATTCTAGGGACTCTAACAATGCAGTTCAACATTATGCAAGCCAAGCAAAAGCATGCAGAAGCCGAACAAAACTTGGCAATATTCTGTCCTAAGTGCAGAAAGAAACACAACCACAAAGAGTGCCCACTGGATATAATCAAAGTTTGTGCCATCTGCACAAAAGATCACCCCACAGAAGGATGTCTTGCGCTTCCTGGGTTAAAAGAAGTCTATAAAGAGGCAAAAGAAGAATCAGAAGTGGTATGCTTACTTAATCAGCGCCGACAATGGCATCCATGACAATCAGGTATGCCAACTGATCCATTCTCTTCTTTTCAGCCTCCTCAATATAATGCTCAGAAATATAATGGAATGTGGCAAAATCAACCATCTTTCCCCAATTGGTCACAACAACCATTTCCTACATCATCATGGCCAAATCAAACAAACCAAACTGATTGGCCAAATTTTCCTTTCTGCCCACCGTTTTGGAAAAACAATGCCTATCCAACACAATGGACCCCCTCCACTTCACAGAGTCAAGCCTGGCAGTCAAACTAGAAAAGACCTAAATATTAGCCAGCTGGAGCAATTCCCCTCTCTCAACCTACACTGCCAGCTCCCTATCCATTGCCACAAAACCCCCAGACCAATTTAAGACCACAAATCCCAGCCCAACCCAACCCAAACCCAAACAATAGGCCAGTTCAGTCTGTCCAAATAATGGAACCACCAGAATTAGAAAATGAACTGAGGGAGTGTAATGACCTTCAATTGAGATCTGGGCGAATAGTAGAAACAGAGGGAGATAAAAATGTTCACACTGAAGATTCGTTACCTGTAGAACAAACATTGCAAAAAGAGAAGGTGGTCCAACAACAAACTCAACATCAAACTCCACAACAAGCAGCCACCTCTTCTCCACCATTCCCAGAACGATTAATCATACCTCACCCAATACAATATCCTAATTTTGATCTTCTGGGAGAATGAAAAAATTTGCGTATAAAAATCCCTCTCCTCCAAGCTATCCAAGACATTCCTGTTTATGCAAAGACCATCAAGGAATTATGTATAAAGAAGCCAAAGAGGAGAACAAAAACTAACCCAACTGTCCAAGTAGTCGCTACTCTATCTAACTTATTATCAGGAATGGAAACCCTTGTAAAATATGAAGACCCAGGCAATCCTATAGTGGCGGTGAAAATCAATGGGAAATCATTTCCAAATGCCTTAGTTGATTTGGGAGCTGCAATTAATATCCTAACAACCACCACTTGTCAAAAAATTTGGATTACATCATTAGATCCAACAACAACCTTATTGGAATTGGCCGACTGATCGGTGGGCAAACTAGAAGGTACTCTACAAGATGTAATGGTATCCGTAGATTCCTGGGAGTACCTTGCTGACTTCTTGGTTATCAACCCAAAGAACCGACTAGATGGACACCCGCTAATCCTAGGTAGACCTTGGTTGGCAACTGTCGATGCTTATATTAGCTGCCGACAAGGCAACATGACAATAAAAAGGTAAAACTATGTCAATAATTTAGCTTTATATCCCCTAGCCCAACCAAGCTTATCAATAATCAAAACAAGGAAGCAACCTGTATCATATCTTATGGAAAATATGAGATCACCACTAACCATAGAAGATTCCCTCAATTTTAAAGATCAAACAGAGGATGATATCATTAATAGTTTCATTAACAAAACACAAATCATATCCCATCTACAATGTCACATGATCAAGGCAGCATTCGATAATAAAGAAGAAGAAGATCCTCTGAAAGACATTCCTGATCAAATAATACCCACTACTTCTGTGTACAATAGTAAGATTGTGGAAATTGAACCAGGCAGAACTTTAAACATTAACAAAAATCTGACTGCTGAACAAGAAAAGAAGACGGTCCAATTACTACAAAAATATAAGGGAGCCTTTGCATGGGATTATCCAGACATGAAGGGAATTGACCCCCAGTTATGTACACACCACATCTATACTAGAAAATATGCGAGACCCATTCGCCAACCCCAATGAAGACTAAACCATCACCTTAAATATATTGTGAAAGCTGAATTACAAAAGCTGTTGGATGTTAATTTCATTTACCCAATATCTGATAGCAAGTGGGTCTCCCCATTAGTAGTGGTACCAAAGAAGAATGGAAAGTGGAGAATATGCGTAGATTACCGAGAACTCAACAAAGCAACCCAGAAGGACCACTTTCCCCTTCTTTTCATTGACTAGGTATTAGATACATTGGCAGGAAAGAAATTCTTTTCTTTCCTAGATGGCTTCAGTGGATACAATCAAATCCAGATTTCCCCTAAGGACCAAGACAAAACCACTTTTACCTGTCCTTGGGGGACATTTTCCTATCGAGTCTTACCCTTTTTTCTATGCAATGCCCCTGCTACATTTCAGAGGGCCATTCTCAGTATCTTTTCAGACTTAATAAATGAAGGGCTCGAAGTGTATATGGATGACTTCACACCTTACGGAGTGTTGAGATTGCAACAAGACGATGAGCTTAGTGGAAAGGATTCGCCTTCACTAATTGGTCCCGCAGGCTATTTTTTGGCGCAAAGTCTATTTTTAGACATATGGACCATGTTCTATGAGTTGCAGGATGCTATTTGTGGATGGTTGGTCAAGTCGGAAAAAATAGATGGACTTCTATTTTTAGACATACTGGGCGGAATCTATTTTTAGATTGCCAGTCTAAAAATAGATATGTCGAATATTATTAGCTCTTAATAATATTTAGACTCGAAAATTTATCTTAGTCTCTTGGAGCACTTCAGTTAAGTGCACAGATGTGGCACAGGAGCTGACAGAAGGAATTACGCTATTCCTGAGGGTTATGTGGAGGTATTGCATGGATACTTCAGTTAGAACTCATGTGACAGAGTTTGGTGGAGTTGATTGAGGAAGTTAGTGGAGTTGTATTCAGTTTAACTAATCTAAACATAGTTGAGCTATTTGTATCTAGTTTAACTGATTGATACAATTAATGAGAGTGGTGTGAATTAATTATTAATTAATTCACCAATTATAAACTCATTAATCAACTAAAGAATGCATCAGTTAACTTCAGTGCATGGACAGTTTCAGTGGAGACCAGTGTAGAGATAGGTGAAAGAGCAGGTTAACTATCAGTTGTGACTATACAGTTGCTATTTGCAACACACAGATAGGTGGAGAAGCCCATGAGGATTGCGCAGTACAAGCCAGGTGGTTTATCTATTTAATGAAGCCATCCCATAGCATTGATAACATAATAGAGGCTGGCTATCAAGTGGCAAAAGATTGGAGCATGTGTTTTGCTAGATCTAGCTTGATAGTGTGTAGCAATTGGAGGTGGTGCTGAGAGCTTGTGAGGAGCTTTGTGCTATGATTGTTACATGATCTCCATGACATATAATATACAGATATTTGGGGTTTTCAGCTTTAAGCTTTCCCATTAAATACTATGTTCATATGTGTGATTGTTTGTGGTTTTAATGTGTGCATGCAATTGATTTTATGTCCGCATGTAATGATCAATGGTAGAAGAGATTTTGTATTGTGCATGAAGCTAAAATAGTGTGTGATCAGGAGAATCTCGGTGAATAATATATCAGTTATTCAAATTTTTACATGGTATCAGAGTGTTATTGATCATTGGAGCAATTTCAAAACGTTGAAGCGGTTGAGTCTTGTGCTGGTGGAATTCAAATTTGTAGCAGTGTTTTCTTGGTGTCGAAGTTGAGATGTCTTTCAAAGGATTGCGATTGGAGTATGACCTTGAGGGTAGCTCGAATTATATTGCATGGAAGGATGTTAGGACCTCACAATTTACCATTTTTGACCATACATTTTGACACCACTTTACTCTTTATAGCCATATTTAAAAAGGTTACATTATCATTTCCCTCCATTTTATCCAAAGGTATATGAAATCCTTCTCTTTAATATATATTTAATTTGTTTTACCTATAATTCCACATTACTCTTATATTTTATCATTAATCGAAGGTAGATAGTTGCTAACACAAGTCTAAAAGATCGCAGATAATGATAAGGAACGTGCTGTTTCTGAAACAGTCGGCCCGTTGCTGAAACAATCGACCCTGTTGCTGAAACAGTCAGCGGGCATGTAAATTCCATCACTACTCGTGATTTGCGACTTCGAAAGAGGATTTTAGGAATGATGGCAACAAGACGAAGACAAGCAAGGAATGTTGTTACACGGATTTTTTTGAAGCCAGTATTTTTGTATCTGTTGTAACATTATTCTGCTATGGAAGAATAGAAAGATCTTGTTTTAAAATAGAAGATCAAATTTGGATAAAAATAGGATTTCTATGATGTAACTGTAATAGATGTCTCTATAGAAATTTGCTGAATAATGATCAATTATCCACCGAGACTATCCTGATCACATATCAATTCGAATTCATATGCAACACATAATCTCTTCCACTCAGATCATCACACATGCGGAAATAAAACAAGCGATAGCACATCAATTCATCATACACATTAACACAGTATGTATGGGGAAAGCTTATAGCTTAAAACCCCACAGCTATTGTGTATATTATAATGGAGAAATCATGTAACAAACTCAGTACAATACTCCTCACAAGTACTTAGTACTTTCTCATAAAGTTACACACTAACTATCTTGGTTTTGAACAGGTTATTGGTTCAAAACTCACCACTAATTGCCTTGCCTCTATTGCGCAATCATGGCTTGTCTAAATAGAGATCCAAGGTTCGAATCCCCTTGGCTTGACAGCGCAATCATCATGGGAAATTCCTCCAAGTGTGGTGCAAATCTCATGCACAACTGATGTCGCCACTGATAGCTAACTCCACCCTTTCATCTACCTCTTTCACTGGTCTCCACTGAAATGTCCATGCACTGTAGTGAACTGATGTATTCTTGAGTTGAATAATGAGTTACTAATTAATGAATTAAATAATATTTAATTCACTCCACTCATTACTAGTTGATTATCTAGTTAAACTAATCTCAACTAGTTCAACTAAGTTAAACCGAACACAACTCCACCATCTGTCTCATTAACTCCACCAAACTTCTGCCACTGAAGTCCTAACTGAATTCAACCATGCATGAGCTCACCAAACCCTTAGGAATAGTGCAATTCCTCTGTCAGATGCATGAGCCACTTCCAAGGCTCGAACTGAAGTGCTCCAAGAGAGTAAACTGCTGTTTAGAGTCCAAATATTATTAAGGGTAAATAATATTTGACTTCCCTATTTTTAGGATAGGCAGTCTAAATATGAAGAAAAACAGGCCTATAGGTCAAAATAGAGGTCCATCTATTTTTACCAACATGACCAATACTCCAAGAATAACATACGCAACACACGGACCATGCTCCATATGTCTAAAAATAGACATAGTCTAAAAATAGACTTTGCGCCAAAAATAGCCTGCGGGCCCACTTAGTGAAGGCGACTTCATTTCACTAAGCTCCATCATCTTGTTGCATTTTCAACACTCCCTCTCGACAAGATATGGATTATCTGCAACCACTATCCTGCCTTTGTGGAATTTGAATTTTCTCCTGGTGAGCGCCTTCGTCAAGATGTCAGCATCCTGATCCTCCGTGGGAACATATGAAAGTAACATGATTCTCCGCTGAACACAATCTCTGATATGATGGTACTTGATGTCGATGTGTTTGGATCTATCATGAAATACTGGATTAGCCGAGAGTTTAATGCAACTTTGGTTATCACAATAAATCACTGTAGGCTCCAAATGCAACCCGAACAATCCAACGAGGATCTTCCTCATCCAAATAGCCTCGCATGCAGCCAAGCTTGCTGCCATGTACTCGGCCTCTGCTGAACTGAGTGCCACGGATCTCTGCTTCCTGCTGTACCAGGAAACTGCTGTCGACCCAATGCTGAAAACTCCTCTAGATGTGCTCTTCCGGTCCGTTGGACTCCCTGCCCAATCTGCATCAGTGAAGCTAGAAAGCTTCGCTCCATCCTCCTGTCTGTACCATAGACCATATCTCGATGTGCCTCTAATATAGCGCAATACATGCTTTCCTGCCTTCCAAAAGAGCTTGGTAGGCTTAACCATAGCTTATGAAAGCTGGTTAACTGCATAGCATATATCGGGTCGTGTATTGACCAGATACATAAGCGACCCCACCAACTGTCGATAGACAGTGGCATCCACTACCTCCGCTGAAGTAGCATCCTCCTTCCTCCAACCACCGGGAAGAGGAGTGTCAACAGGCTTGCAGCCTTGCATGTTGAACCTCTCCAGAATCTCCTGGGCATACTTGCCCTAAGAAACAAACAGTCCTCCGCTGCGCTGCCAAATCTCCAATCCCAGGAAATAATGAAGGATGCCCAAGTCCTTCATCTCAAATTCTCGTGCAAGATCCTCCTTGCATGAAAGTATCAACTGCTCATCGCCAGTCAAAATCAGATCATCTACATACAGTACGATGATCAACAGCTTCCCCTCCACCACAATCTGGTACAGGTTTGGATCTGCCTCACTCTTGGAGAATCCAAGCCCGGTGAAGTAGCTGTCTATCCGAGTGTACCAAACACGAGGTGCTTGCTTCAGCCCGTACAGTGCTCTCTTGAGTCGGCACACATGCGACTCACTGCTGAAGATCTCGAAACCTTCAGGCTGCTCTATGTACACCTCCTCCTCAATGACTCCGTTGAAGAACGCAGTCTTCACATCCATCTGATGGATGTGCCACCCCATCTGCGCTGAGAGAGCAAGGATCGTCCGTATGGAAGAGTACCTTGCGACAAGTGCAAAAGTCTCCTCATAATCGATCCCCTCGATCTATGAAAATCCACGGGCGACAAATCTCACCTTGTACTTCTCCACACTCCTGTCAGCCGCCTGCTTCACTTTGTAGATCCATCGCGAACCCACCACTGATTTCCCCTCCGGTCTTGGGACAATCTCCCATGCACTGTTTCTGACGATCGAATCATATTCTTCGATCATGGCATCTATCCATGCGGGTTCCTCCACAGCTTCCTCAAAAGAGGATGGCTCCGTCACGACACATTGACTCACAAGAGCCATGTATCCAGTGTATCGATCCGGTGACTGCCTCTTTCTGCGCTGTGCTGTAGGTGGTCCTACAACCTTCTCTGCATCTCGAGCCAGTCGCTCAGCTTCTGTAGTGCGCATGCGCCCTTTGATGGTTGGCGTTGCATGGGTGGTTTCTTCCACCTCCTCAACTTCCTCTTGTGGCTGATCCACATCCGGAAGCTCCTCCTTAGGAACTAACAGCTCCGATACCATGTAGAAATTTGCTGAATAATGATTAATTATCCACCGAGACTATCCTGATCACATACAATTCGAATTTATATGCAACACATAATCTCTTCCACTCAGATCATCACACATGCGGAAATAAAACAAGCGATAGCACATCAATTCATCATACACATTAACATAGTATGTATGGGGAAATCTTATAGCTGAAAACCCCGCAGTTATTGTGTATATTATAATGGAGAAATCATGTAACAAACTCAGTACAATACTCCTCACAAGTACTCAGTACTATCTCATGAAGTTACACACAAACTAGCTTGGTTTTGAACAAGTCACTGGTTCAAAACTCACCACTAATTGCCTTGCCTCTATTGCGCAATCATGGCCTGTCTAAATAGAGATCCAAGGTTTGAATCTACTTGGCTTGACAGCGCAATCATCATGGGCAATTCCTCCAAGTGTGGTGCAAATCTCATGCACAACTGATGTCGCCACTGATAGCTAACTCCACCCTTTCATCTACCTCTTTCACTGGTCTCCACTGAACTGTCCATGCACTGTAGTGAACTGATGTGTTCTTGAGTTGAAAAATGAGTTACTAATTAATGAATTAAATAATATTTAATTCACTCCACTCATTACTAGTTGATTAGCTAGTTAAACTAATCTCAACTAGTTCAACTAATTTAAACCGAACACAACTCCACCAACTGTCTCATCAACTCCACCAAACTTCTGCCACTGAAGTCCTAACTGAATTCAACCATGCATGAGCTCACCAAACCTGTAGGAATAGTGTAATTCCTCTGGCAGATGCATGAGCCACTTCTGTAGCTCGAACTGAAGTGCTCCAAGAGAGTAAACTGAAGTTTAGAGTCCAAATATTATTAAGGGTAAATAATATTTGACTTTTATATTTTTAGGATAGGCAGTCTAAAAATAGACTTCGACCTACTTCCACAAAAAATAGAGTCCATATATTTTTACCAACATGACAATACTCCAAGAATAACATACTGCAACCCCTGGACCATGCTCCATATGTCTAAAAATAGACTTTGCGCCAGAATTTGCCTGCGGACCCACTTAGTGAAGGCGACTTCATTTCACTAAGCTCCATCATCTTGCTGCATTTTCAACAGTCTCCTCTTTAAAGAGAGGAGACATCATCATTAGAAAGGGGGTTAGAGACTACAGGAGAGACATTATTATTTTTTTGAGCGAAAGGAGCAAGACTCCGTTGTAATGTATCATTCCTTTTGATAGATGAATAAAGGTTTCTTTTGAGCATTTTAATTTAAATTCTTTCCTCTGGGGAATCTTGTGAGAAGGAAAGGGCCTGCCTTCATCACAAGATTCACCCAATTGCTCCTGTAGTTTGTTAACTTCTTTATGTTATTCGCACCTTAATTTAACTTTGTTTGCTGAAGAATCATTTACACAGTTCTGTAGTTCTTTTTAAGCACTCTATTTTCTTTAACACTGCATTAGCTTTGTACCATTCATTCTTAAGAAGCCAAGAGATATTTTTCCATTATTTTTTTTAATGTGTGATTGATTTTTTTCTACAGTGTGGTTAACATTAGGCAACAGGTGCTGAAGATTCTTGTTTGGAGGAATAGGGTCCTGTTCTCTGTTATGGTTGATTGATCTCCTTTCCTGCAGGGTGGTTTACTTTCATTCTTTTAATGAAGGACTGCAATAGAGGGTTTGTTTCTGCTGTAACACAAGTAGGCTTCAGCTTTGTTAAAGTGAAGGTGTGAACAGTTGGATTTGTATGATTGATATTTGTGTGATTTATACTACAACATTTCTTTGCTTTTGGAATTGAGCATATCCAGTGTGTGATTGTCTTTGGAATAAACAGACCTTCCTAGGTTGAAAATTTATGTGGTGCTTGAATTGTTAAAACAATTAAAGCGACCAACATTTTGGCGCCATTGCCGGGGAAGGCAATTATAGATTTCAAAAGCATTGATGTTTTCTTTCTAGATATGCAGATTGTATGAGAGGACGCGGAACCCAGAAGAAAACTAACCCTACAGGTGGCAAGGGTAAAGGAAGGGGAGGAAGAAAGAATTTTATTGACGAAATTGTATCAAAGGCTGAATCATCACAGAGATTAAGTTCTCGAAGACCAAAACCTCAACGCTCCCCTCAATCAGATTACAAAACAGAAGAAGTTGTGAGCCCTGAAAACGTAGAGGAAACAATAAAAAATATTAAAGAGCTAGCAGCCAGTGCTGAAGAATCAGAGGAAAGTGCTAACGAATCAGCAGAAAACGTTGAGGAATTAATAAAAGATATTGAACGACCAGTGGAAAACATTGAGGAGCCAGTAGAAGATTTAGAGGATCGGGCAAGTGCAGTAGGAGAACAACCAATGGAAGGAAACAACGAATAATTCTTTGGTGGAGGACGAGTAGATCCTGAAGGAGAAGGAAGGGATGAAAATTCTCTCTCTACCTTGGGATTTCCTATCAGTGATCTCCCTAGAGGAACAACCCCTATGAAGAATATTCCATTGTCAGCTTTACCCAACTTCCATGGTTTATCCTCTGAAGATCTGGATGAATTTCTTTTTGAATTTGATATATTATGCAGAATTTATGATTATGTTACTAATGCTCAGAAATTGAGACTGTTTCCAACAACATTAAAAGGAAATGCTTTAAGATGGTTCATGAGCCTTGGAAGCCAGGTAATCACAACATGGGAACAGATGAAACAGAAATTTCTGCTTAAATATCAAGATTATTGTCGGACAAGAGAAAAGAGGGAGGAACTATTCAACATGGCACAAAAGCCGGACGATAATTTGGAGGAATATGTGGAAAGACTGCAGTATAATCTGCAGAGATCTGATCATCCGAATGTAAGTAAAGAAATTCATAAAACAATATTACTTAGAGGATTAAGGGATGATTGTTTAGACATGTTAAACATGCTTGGTAAAGGAGATATATCTAAAGAATCATATGATGAGATTGTTGAACTCTGTAAAAGATGTTCAAGAGGAGCTGCAAGGAACAGAGCAAGTAACAGAGATCCCACTTATTCAAGAGTTCAGAAATCAGCCAGTGGGGGAGCAAAAAGAGCTGAAATAGGTAATTTACTTGAAGAATTTAAAACTGAAATGTTAAGTTATTTTTCTTCACAAATTGACACCTTGCAGGTTAAAAAGAAGCAGGCTGAAGCAGAAGCAGCTCTGGCTGTCTTTTGCCCTAAATGCAGAGATAAACATCCACTAAGGGAATGCCCATTGGACAAGATACCAATCTGCACCCTTTGTGAGAAAGATCATGAAACACAACAATGTCCCTCTTTACCGGGAATAAAGGCAACACTGCAGCCAACGGAAGAAGAAGATGAAGCAGTTTATCTACTAACACAAAGAAGACAGTGGCAACCAAGAGGACAAGGTATGAATTCTAGCATGCCATTTACATCTTCTAATCGTTGGAATAATTACCCTTCTTTCAGTCAGAAAAATTACCCACCCTTTAACCAAATGCAATACCCACCCTTTAATCAGATGAACTACCCACCCATGCAACAAACAAACCCTCCCTTTGTTGATCCTGCAATGTGGACTCCTTGGCCCCCACAATAGCCATCTTCTTTTAATCCATGGAATTCAAATTGGAGAAGCCAACAACTCCTGTATCCAAATCAATTTCCTCAATTTCAACAACCACTTCCTCTACCATCAAGTGCCCCACCAAATAATCAAATGAGACCCCAGCTACCTGTGTAACCAAATCCTAACCCCAATAATAAAGTTGTGCAAGTCATTGATATTCAGAATCAGCCTACATTTTCTACTATGCAATGTAATGATATTCATTTGAGATCCGGGAAAATAGTAGAACCTATCATCGATGATATAACCTCTTCTGATTCTGATAAAGAGGAAACTGAGAAGCATAAAAAAGCACAACCACCCTCTAACAAGGGTATTGAAATAACAGAACCACCATTCCTCGAGCGTTTAGTTTTAACTAAAATGCCTGAAACACCTGCTTTTAATCTTTTAGGGGAATTGCAAAACTTGTATGTTAAAATTCCACTTTTACAGGCACTGAGAGATGTACCAATTTATGCCAGAACCATGAGGGACATTTGTGTTAAGAAACCTGGTAGGAAGACTAAAGACCCCCTTACAGTTCATGTTATGGGTGATTTATCTGCATTAATGTCTGGAAAAACCCCTCCTATGAAATATGGTGACCCCGGCCATCCTACTGTGACAGTTCAAATTGGTAAAACAATAATTCCTCAAGTTCTGGTAGATCTAGGTGCTGCAATAAACATTATGACTCTTGAAACTTCACAGTTGTTATAGTTGAATAACACAATTAGAGATACACCAACCATCCTAGAGTTAGCTGACCGTTCTACAATTAAACCAGAAGGAGTTGTTGAAGATCTAGTTATCTCGGTTGAATCCTGGAATTACCCAGCTGATTTTGTGGTATTACAAACTAAAACAAAGCTGGGGGGACACCCTTTAATTCTAGGAAGGCCATGGCTAGCCACAGCCGATGCCTTTATCAGTTGCAGATCTGGTTCAATGACAATTTCTAATGGTTATGAAACTAAACAACTTACTCTTTATCCTCATGCTACACCCATAATTAATAATGAAAATTCTGTGTGGATGGATTATGATGATAATTCTATTCAGCCCATTTTAACTATCGGACAAGCCTTAACTCTTAAAGACAATACAGAGGATGAAATAATTAATAATTTTATTTGCGAACCTTCCTCTGTAATTGCTGAAACACACAATCAATTGACTGTACTTTTCGAAACGGATGCCCAGGAAAAGATTGAATCTGAAGATTTATCTTAGACATTAACCATCATTTCTTCTAAAAGCATAACAGTGGAAATCGAACCTGGCAAAACATTAAATATAAATCCTGATCTAACAGTTGCTGAAACACAACAGTTAATGAAATTATTACTTGAAAATAAGGAAGCATTCGCATGGGATTACACGGATATGAAGGGAATCTCTTCTAAATTATGTACTCACTGAGTTTATATTAAAGAAGGGTGTCGACCAGTCTGTCAACCACAAAGACGAATGAACCCTAATTTAAGAGAGATTATTAAAGAAGAACTTCAGAAATTGCTTAATGCAGGATTTATATACCCCATATCTGACAGTGAATGGGTTTCCCCATTGGTAATAGTCCCTAAGAAAAATGGGAAATGGAGAGTGTGTGTTGATTACAGAGCCTTAAACAAAGCTACTCAAAAGGACCACTTTCCTTTACCTTTCATTGATTAGGTGTTGGATAGTCTGTCAGGAAAGAAATTCTTTTCTTTTTTAGATGGATTTAGCGGGTATAACCAAATTAGAATTGCACCCCAAGACCAAGACAAGACCACTTTTACTAGTCCTTGGGGAACTTTTGCCTATAGAGTTCTTCCATTTGGACTATGTAATGCACCAACAACTTTTCAGAGGGCTGTTATAGGAATTTTTTTTTCTGATATGCTGAATGACTCTATGGAAATATTTATGGATGATTTTACTCCTTATGGTGTGTCTTTTGAAGATGCATTACAAAATCTTGAGAAGGTGCTTAAACGTTGTATACAAGCTCACCTCTCCCTACGTACTGAAAAATGTCATATGATGATGAGTGAAGGTGTAGTGCTTGGACATTTTATTTCATCTCAAGGCATTCAAGTAGACCCATCCAAAATACAGGTCATTCAGAATCTTCCTGTTCCTAAAACACAAACTGATGTGAGAAGTTTTCTAGGACATGCTGGATACTACAGAAGATTTATTAAATATTTTTCTAAGATAGCTTCTCCATTATTTGTGTTGCTTATGAAAAATGCTGAATTCAAGTGGACTAATCTTTGTCAGAAAGCCTTTGTAGAACTCAAGCATCAGTTATCTATTGCTCCTATTTTGAGAGGACCTGATTGGGCACTCCCCTTTCATATATATTCTGATGCTTCAGACACTGCAATTGGAGCTGTCTTGGGACAAGAAGAAAACCATCTTCCTTATGCTATCTATTTTATCAGTAAGAACATGACCCCTGCTGAGCTTAATTATACAGTTACTGAAAAGGAATTTCTTGCAGTAATTTATGCCATTAATAAATTTCGACATTACATCACTGGTTATCCTACTTTTGTCCACACCGATCACTCGGCTATTAAGTATTTAATGAAAAAATCTGTCACAAATGCTCGAGTTACTAGATGGTTATTTTTACTGCAGGAGTTTGATATTACAATTGTAGATCGGCCAGGTAAATAAAATGTTGTGGCTGACTTCCTTTCACGGTTAAAAAATGATAATGATATTCCAGTAGATGATTCCTTTCCTGATGAGTATTTATTTGCAGTCTCTGCTCACTCTCCTTGGTATGCAGACATTGCCAATTATTTGGTTACAGGAAAGTTACCATCACACTTGTCATATAGGGAAAAGAGAAGAATTGTTCAACAAAGTGCCAGGTATATCTGGATAAGCGGGTGTCTTTTCTACACAGGGCTTGATCAAGAAATCCGAAGATGCATTAGAGAGGATGAGGTGTACAACATACTAAAAGCTTGTCATGATGGCCCCTGCGGAGGGCATTTTGCTGATAAAAGAACAACACAACAAATTTTGAGGATGGGTTACTATTGGCCCTCATTTTTTAAGGATACAAAGAAATATGTGCGGGCTGGTGACAAATGTTAGCGAATGGGTAAACCCAATCATAGAGATCAAATGCCATTAAACCCCCAGGTAGTACCCGAACCATTTGAAATATGGGCCTTAGATTTCATAGGACCCATTAATCCTCCATCCAATCAAAGAACTTATATATTAGTCTCTACAGACTATATGACTAAATGGGTGGAGGCCAGAGCACTTATTAGAGCCAATGAAGAAGCTGTCCTAGCTTTCTTATTTGAAGAGATCTTTACTAGATTTGAAATTCCTAGAGAGCTAGTTACAGATGGAGGACCTCCATTCAATTCTCATGGTTTTAAATCTATCCTTCAGAAATATCATATTCATCATAGAATGACTACACCATACCATCCCCAGGCCAATGGGTAGGTGGAAAGCACAAATAAAGTAATAGAAGCCATTCTAACTAAAACAGTGAAGGATAACCGAAAGGATTGGTCTCAAAGGCTCCCTGAAGAACTATGGGCTTACAGAACTACCTGGAGAAATACTACAGGATTTTCTCCCTATGAATTGGTTTATGGTAAAAATGCTATTTTTCCTGTGGAATTTGAAATTAAAACTTTAAGAACTGCTTTAGCTGTTAACCTTGATTTGACTGAAGTGTAGACAACTAGGTTGCAGCAGCTTCTTGAATTGGATGAAAAGAGATTAGATGCCATTCACCAAACAACCATGATTCAACAACAAAGAATGAAGTGGCATGATAAAATTATCAAACATAAGCAGTTCCAAAAAGGTAATTGGGCCCTATTGTACGACTCTCGGTTTGAAAACTTTCAGGGTAAGCTACGTACACGATGGCTGGGACTTTATGAAGTAGATGCTGTTTTTCCTAATGGAACAGTAAGACTTTTAACAATTGATGATTCTAAAACACCTCTACTAGTAAATGGTCATAGGCTTTGTTTGTACCAGCGCCCTATTTCTAAAGAAGATTTCAAGGCTGCTTGCATGACTGATACACATTATCTTTTTCTAGGGGAGTCCTTTGCTCCTCACAGCATTTAATTTTCTGCACTATATTTCTAGTATTAGATTAGATTTAAAACTAATAACCCCTGTCAAGGGTTGGCATGTTACAATTGTATTTTGCAGATTAAGGAAGAACTCGCTAAGGAGGACAGTTTCATCACAAGAAGATCTAAAGCTTCAATCACAGAAGCTTTTTTTTCCTCATTACAACTCATTTCTTCATCTCCCAGCAATGTCCCTTTTATCACTTATCCCTTTACTCCATCTTTCCCTTTTTCCATTTTTCCTATTTCTACCCACTCCTGAAACATCATCTTTCAGCCAACATTTCCCGTTCCCTACTGCTGAAATAATTCCTCATCAAGTACTTCTCCCAGTTTTCTTAATTCCAGATCATTACATTCCATTTTCCTTATTTTTCCATTGCTGAAACACCACTTTCAGCAACATGTCATTCATTTTTCCATTGCTGAAACACCACTTTCAACAACCTGTCATTTATCCTTCCATTGCTAAAACACCATTCCTTTCCTCTGCTACACAAGTTTTCCAGTACCCCACTTTTATTCTTCAGATCCCTTGGGTGAATATTATCCAGTATTGAGCAGACCCTGATATGCTCCTGTTTCTACATTTCAGAGAAATTTAAAGATTCTTCCATCAGTATTAAGCCACTATGAAGCACTCTATACTTTGAATTATAAAAACAAAGGTAAAAATATAAGGTATGCGGATTTTTTATGTAATACAGTTAAATAATAGTTTAAAGAGAGGATCTTTCCCATTATGATTACAATCCCCGCACACTTAAACATCATTTCATCACACGTAAGGGGGGAATTTCGAAAATTAAAATCATCATTCCACACCATCCAATCCACCGTCACTCTTCATATCCATTATTTCCGCCATCATTGATACTCCATATCCTCAGTCGCAACGATTAGCTTGATCAAGCCTGTGTTTCTGTTCTCTGTGCCTCTGCATTTGACTCAAGTTAGTAGCTATGGGAGGCTCAGCTATCAGACATGAGCCTGGATTGATAACTCTTCTCGAATTATTTCTGGAGGCTTACCAAATTTTTCAGCAGGCAGGTTGGATTACATATTTCGAAAGGCTAGGAGAATTTGATCCTCAGCAAGTTTTAGAGTTTGCACAGAATTTTCAGGAAGATCACTCCATAGTCCAAGAGGTCCGAATTTCGGTCACAGAGGAAGATATAGCACAATTTTCAGGGTTGCCGGTCACAAGTGCTCGGTGGTTTAGCAGGAAATAAGTCATCTTAAATGCACAACAGGACTTCCTTCTTCCAGAGGAACAGGTAGAGATTAAAGGCCGTGGCATAAGTCTGCATTCATTACCTCGCCCATGGCCAACAGTAGCTAAATTTGTCAAGCACTATTTAACTTGCGAGGGGCGTTAACAGGTAGTTTATCAACACGACTTTGTTTTAATGAGCCATTTGTGGCATGGTCGATTAGTCAACATTCCTTATTATCTGCTTGGATGTATTAAAAATATGTCATATTACTGTAGACGGGTAAGATTCCCATCACTGTCCCTTACCCATCATCGCCTATTTCAATTATTAATTCAGAGGGGTTTTGCTCAGCAAAACCCCCCTCTAAATAACCCACCCTTATTTCTCCAGGAAGCCCCTAAAATACCCCAAGAAGCTGGAAATCCTCAAGAAATCTCCGAAAGCTCTTATGAACGGCAACTGGAAGATATTCCTAACCCTCCATTGATTCCATATTCAGAGCCAGTTGACCTATCCCCAAGTTCATCTCATTTAGCAGAGTCATCCCATCCCACCGTCCACATCCCTAGTGATGACTCTCAAGCTGAAACACCCCCATCACCCCCTACTCATAAAAGAAAGAGATGAATTGCAACAGTCTCTGTCTCAAAAAGGAAAACAAGGGCCACATCCCAATCTGTCACCTCTTCCGATAGCCCTTCCCCTACAAAAGAATCTTCTCATAAAAAGAAAAGGAAAGTCACTGATTTTTCTGCTTTCCTACCTAGGAGAAAAATGAAAACGACTGTTGAATCTGAAGTCACTCCCATTTCCCCTGACCCTGCAGATATCTTGCTAAAACTTCATTCCTCATCACCATTCCAAATTCCCGAATCATTACCCGTCTCGTCCTGTGGCACTGCTCCACAAGAACCAGATGCCCAGGGTAATATGACATCATTTTCTACTCAAACAGTAACTGCTCCACAAGAACCAGTTACTCACTCAGCAGCTGAAACACAAGAACCAGTTGCTGAAGTGAAAAAATCAAACACCAAGCATGATAATATAAGGAAACCAGCTGTAGCTAAAACACAAGAACCAGCTATAGCTGCGGTTCAGCAATCAACTCCAGCAAAAGCAACCAACACACAGGGTTCACTCACCATGGCATCTTTATTGGAGGAAAATGAATTTTTAAAGTCAGAATTAGAGGCCTACAAAAAAGAGTTGGTAATGGCAAGGGAAGCCTTTGATAAAGAATTAAATCTCTACATGTTGGCACATACAACATCAGTACAAAAGAATGACCCATGTAAAGAATACATGTGCCATGAATGTGGGAACATTTACCAACAGGCCAGATACAAAATAGTTAAAGTCCCAGTGCCTGAGGCATCCACATCAGTTGCAGTCAAAGAAGAATGCCCTACTGCCACACAAGAACCAGTAGGGCCCTCAAAAATTCTGGAAAAAGAAATCAAGCCACAAATATCCTGCCCTGTATTAGTTAACTCAGCTACTCAGACTATGCCTCAACCCAGTACTTACAATGCCAGGACACAAACTCCACCATGGAAAGAATTGGAAATAATGAATAAGTGGAAGAAGCAGTATGCTATTGATCAAGATAAAATGTTACAATAGCATAAGTTGGCCTGGCAGAATCAGATGTATGCCAACTAGGATAACTGGGAGCAGATACTTCAGCAGCTTAAGGATTCCAAGAAAGAAATCAAGGAGTTAAAAGACAAACTGGTCCTGATGTTTTCATTAGTACAAAAATTGTTAGCCACCAGGAAACCTTCCTTGAATTATTTTCTGTTCCTTTCTGAACGCCTTGTTTATTTTCAGTTGAAAGCAATTAAGGATGGGAGACCTCATGAGTTGCTCACAACCGAACAATTTTTCAAAACATTTTTTGAGGCCCCCGTTAGTGATCAACATTTGTTATGTGAACTTTATCTTCATAATGAGGCTATGCCTGAAAATAGAGAGGTCAACCTAAATCCAATTGTTGGTGATATACAAATTAGGGCATTTGTTTCATTTCTTGCCAATCAAATCACATGGAAAACTGCTTTTATTTCAAGTAGGCATAATGAGGATAATCACCTCCTTTGGATAAGACCGGAACCTTCAAATCCGACCATTTTTGTAGCATAATATCCTCAATTTTTGCAGAAGCCAGGAATGCGCAGATACATACAGCAATTGCAAGCCTCAATACTCCTAAAGTGTCATCAGCTAATCAGAGTCAAAGAGACTGCTGCCTTGAAGGCCAACACCATGTTCTAGCAACAGTCCTGTAAGGAAAGACAAGAGTATAATCCTTTTAGCCCTGATAATATTCAAACTACACTATCCAGGGTACCAAACTATATCAGATGCATTCAGCAATGTGCCGAGAATTGGATTGGTTATCATTTTTACTTCTCTGTCTTATGGATCCCGGCAGAACAATATCAGCCTCACTACAAATTGGCTAACAGGGAGGAGGCAGTAGCATGGCAGAAATTGCAGAATAACCAGGGATTCAGATCTTCGACAGAAGCCACCTTCCATAGTTATTGCTTGAGTAACTTGCATGCAAAGAGTCAGTACTCAGACTCTGACTCGGACTAAAAGTTGCCTGAGGACATGCAACCCTTTCAGCTGGGGGGGATGTTAGGACCTCACAATGTACCATTTTTTACCATACATTTTGACACCACTTTACTCTTTATAGCCATATTTAAAAAGGTTACATTATCATTTCCATCCATTTTATCCAAAGGTATATGAAATCCTTCTCTTTACTATATATTTAATTTGTTTTACATATAATTCCACATTACTCTTATATTTTATCATTAATCGAAGGTAGATAGTTGCTAACACAAGTCTAAAAGATCACAGATAATGATAAGGAACGTGTTGTTGCTGAAACAGTCGGTCCGTTGCTGAAATAGTCGACCCCATTGCTGAAACAGTCAAATCTGTTGCTGAAACAGTCAGCGGGCACATAAATTCTGTCACTACTCGTGATTTGCGACTTCGAAAGAGTATTTTAGGAACGATGGCAACAAGATGAAGACAAGCAAGGAAAGTTGTTACACGGATTGTTTTGAAGCCAGTATTTTTGTATCTGTTGTAACAATATTCTGCTATGGAAGAATAGAAAGACCCTGTTTTAAAATAGAAGATCAGATTTGGATAAAAATAGGATTTCTCTGATGTAACTGTAATAGATGTCTCCTCTTTAAAGAGAGGAGACATCATCATTAGAAAGGGGGTTAGAGACTACAGGAGAGACATTATTATTTTTTTGAGCGAAAGGAGCAAGACTCCGTTGTAATGTATCATTCCTTTTGACAGATGAATAAAGGTTTCTTTTGAGCATTTTAATTTAAATTCTTTCCTCTGGGGAATCTTGTGAGAAGGAAAGGGCCCGCCTTCATCACAAGATTCACCCAATTGCTCTTGTAGTTTGTTAACTTCTTTATGTTATTCGCACCTTTATTTAACTTTGTTTGCTGAAAAATCATTTACACAGTTCTGTAGTTCTTTTTAAGCACTCTGTTTTCTTTAACACTGCATTAGCTTTGTACCATTCATTCTTAAGAAGCCAAGAGATATTTTTCCGTTATTTTTTTGAATGTGTGATTGATTTTTTTCTACAGTGTAATTAACATCAGGCAACAGGTGCTGAAGATTCCTGTTTGGAGGAATATGGTCCTGTTCTCTGTTATGGTTGATTGATCTCCTTTCCTGCAGGGTGGTTTACTTTCATTCTTTTAATGAAGGACTGCAATAGAGGGTTTGTTTCTGCTGTAACACAAGTAGGCTTCAGCTTTGTTAAAGTGAAGGTGTGAATAGTTGGATTTGTATGATTGATATTTGTGTGATTTATACTACAACATTTATTTGCTTTTGGAATTGAGCATATCCAGTGCGTGATTGTCTTTGGAATAAACAGACCTTCCTGGGTTGACAATTTATGTGGTGCTTGAATTGTTAAAAAAATTAAAGCAACCAAAAAAGGACAGGATGGAGGCGGTGCTGGATGACAATGGGTTGAAGGAGTTCATAGATGCAGAAGTTCCAAAACCTACTTCTAGTGATGCTACCATACTTGACGCATGGCAAAAGAAGACAACAAAGTGTCGAAGGATTCTGTTGGAAGGTGTGAAGGATCACATAGTGTCTAGCCTTCATGGTAAGGCTTCTCTATTCTTGATGTGGAAAGCTTTGACAGATTTATTCCAAAGCAAGAGCGACCAGAGGAAGTTGGCACTCAAGGACAAACTCAGGAACATAAAGATGGAGAAAGGCGATAGTATGCCCAAGTACCTCACGAAGTTCATCCAATGCAGGGATGAGCTAGGAAGTGTAGGGGTTACTGTTGATGATGAGGACTTGGTGAGCTTGGCTCTCCTTGGGATTTTGAAGAGTTGGCACTCCTTTCAAGACTCTATCAATGGTCGGGAGAAATTTCCAGGATGGGAGCGACTTTGGTCGGATCTTGTGCAAGAGGAGATAAGGCTGAGTGCCAGGGACAGATCTTCATCAAAGAACTCTGAATAAGAGAATTGTGCTTTGGCTTCCAAAGCAAAGAAGGGGAAGAGCAAGAAAGCTTCTCAATCCGGTGCGAAAGGCAAGAAGCAGGACATGTCCAAGGTGAAGTGCTTTCACTGTCACCAACACGGACATTATGCCACTAGTTGTCCACAGAAGAAGAAAAATAAGCAGGCTGCTGGGACTGCAGCTGGAGAGGCCTTAGCCTCAAAGTTTGAGCTAGATTTTTTGCTGATCGCATGCTTGGTCTCAAGTGTGATGGGTTCAATGTGGTTTCTTGACAGTGGTGTGTCTTTTCACATGACAGGAGATCGAGATTTGTTTACTGATCTGGATGAGAAAGATCTTGGAGTGCACATCGAGATGGGCGATGATGGTAGATATAGTGCGACTGGTATCAGTACCATTTACTTTGAGAGGGAGTCTGGTAAACCCTTCGTATTGAAGGAAGTGATGCATGTTCCAGGATTGAAGAAGAATCTGATCTCTGTGGAAATGTTAGAAGACAAGGGATTTGATGTGCAGTAAGGCAACTGGTGAGACCCGGAGGATAGGGGTTCGAATTAAGAACCTTTATAAATTGCAGGTAGATGGCTTTGTAGCAATGGCAGACAAGGCAAAAGGAGTGGTGAGCCGGGATGATGGTGAGTTGTGGCACCGGAGATTGGGCCACCTTCACCATGGAGCTTTGAAGATACTGCAGCAGATTTCTACTGGGCTTCCTAAGGGTACTCTTGCACAGTCAGATCAGTGCAAGGGATGTACCTTGGGAAAATTTGTGAAATCCACCTTTCACGAGAAGGATAGTCACGCCACGATGATCCTTGAGAGAATTCACACAGACGTGTGTGGACCTTTCTCAGTAGCTTCGACAGCAAAGCACAGGTATTATGTGATATTTGTTGATGATTTTTCTCGTAAGTGCTGGATCTTCTTCATGCAGAAGAAAAGCGAGACATACTCAAAGTTCTGTGAGTTCAAGGCACTGGTTGAGAAAGAATCGGGGAAGCAGGTGAAGGCTCTTAGGAGCGACAATGGTGGTGAATTCATCTCTGGTGAATTCAAGGACTTTTGCAGCGCAGAAGGAATTCAAAGAGAGCTCATAGCACCTCATAACCCACAGCAGAACGGGGTTGCTGAGCGGAAGAACAGAACGATCGTGGGTGCTGCACGGGCGATGTTGCATGATCAGGGCCTACCCATACACTTGTGGGCTGAGGCATGCAATACTACAGTATATGTGCAGAACCGTTGTCCTCACAGGATACTTGGCATGAGTACACCCGAGGAGGCATTTTCTGGTAAGAGACCTGATATTTCCCATTTGAGGATTTTTGGTTCACCTGTTTACATTCATGTGACGAAGGATGCGAGGAAGAAGATGGAGCCGACTGCAGAGGTTGGGATATTTGTGGGGTACACTGATACACCCCATCAATATCGTGTGTATTTTCCAGACAATCGCAAGACTGTTGCGCGATGGGATATCAAATTTCATGAGGAGAAAGCCATGAAGTGTTCGCTTGAGAGGGAGCCACACTTGCATGCAGATGAGGAGCTATTAGTTCCTAAGGATGAGTCTCAGGATGTGGATCAGCCACAAGATGAGGTTCATGGAGTGGAAGAGACCACTACAGAAGTTGAGCGACTGGCTCAAGATGCAGAGAAGGTTGTAGGAGCACCTACATCACAGCGCGGACAAAGACAGTCACCTGACCGATATACTGGATACATGGCTCTTATGAGCAAGTGTGTCATGACAGAGCCATCCTCTTTCGAGGAAGCTGTGGAGGACCCCGCATGGGTAGATTCCATGGTGGAAGAGTATGATTCGATTGTTAGAAACAGTGCATGGGATATTTTCCCGAGACCAGAGGGAAATCAGTGGTGGGTTAGAGATGGATCTACAAAGTGAAGCAGGCAGCTGACGGGAGTGTGGAGAAGTACAAGGCAAGATTTTTTTCCCGAGGCTTTTCACAGATTGAGGGGATCGATTATGAGGAGACCTTTGCACCTGTCGCAAGGTACTCTTCCATACGGACGATCCTTGCTCTCTCAGCGCAGATGGGGTAGCACATTCATCAGATGGATGTGAAGACTGCGTTCCTCAACGGAGTCATTGAGGAGGAGGTGTACATAGAGCAACCTGAAGGTTTCGTGTCTTGATGGTGCCGTGTGTGCGAGCCCAAAGACGTTGTGTAGGTTTGATAGAAGCACCTCGTGCTTGGTATAGGAATGAACGGTTATTTCCTTCGGTGATGGATTCTCCAAGAGTGAGGCAGATCCTAACCTATACCAGATTGTGGTGGAGGGTAAGTTGTTGATCATTGTACTTTGTGTAGATGATTTGATTTTGACAGGTGATGAGCTGTTGATACTCTCATGCAAGGAGGATCTTGCAAAAGAGTTTGAGATGAAGGACTTGGGCCTCCTTCATTATTTCCTGAGATTGGAAATTTGGCAGCGCAGTGGTGGACTATTTGTTTCTCAGAAACAAAATGACAAAGAGTCTTGAAGGTTTCTTGTGTGATTTTAACTTTACCTATGCTCTCTTCCTGGTGGATGGAGGAAGGAGGATGCTACTTTAGCGGAGGTAGTGGATGCCACTGTTTATCGACAGTTGGTGGGGTCGCTTATGTATCTGGTCAATACACGACTCGACATATGCTATGCTGTTAACTAGCTTTCACAAGCTATGGTTAAGCCAACCAAGCTCTTCTGGAAGGTAGGCAAGCATGTATTGGGATATCTCAGAGGCACATCGGGATATGGATTATGGTACAGACAGTCGAATGAGGTGAAGCTGTGTGACTTCATGGATGCAGATTGGGCAGGGAGCCCAACGAACAAAAAGAGCACATCTAGAGGGATTTTCAGTATCGGGTCGACAACAGTTTCTTGGTACAGTAGGAAGTAGAGATCCGTGGCACTCAGTTCAGTAGAGGCTGAGTATATGGCAGCGAGTTTGGTTGCATGCGAGGCTATATGGATGAGGAAGATCTTGGTCGGGTTGTTCGGTTCACACTTGGATCCTACTGTGATTTATTGTGATAATAAGAGTTGCATCAAACTCTCGATTAATACAGTATTTCATGATAGATCTAAACACATTGACATCTGGTATCATCGTATCAGAGATTGTGTGCAGTAGAAGATCATGTTACTTTCATACATTCCTACGGAGGGTCAAGATGCTGATATCTTAACGAAGGCGCTCACCAGGAGCAAATTTGAATACCACAGGGGCAGGGTAGGGGTTGCAGATAATCCTTATCTTGTTGAGAGGGAGTGTTGAGATTGCAACAAGATGATGAGCTTAGTGGAAAGGAGTCGCCTTCACTAGGTGGGCCCGCAGGCTATTTTTTGGCACAAAGTCTATTTTTAGACTATGTCTATTTTTAGACATATGGATCATGTTCTATGAGTTGCAGGATGCTATTTGTGGATGGTTGGTCAAGTCGGAAAAAATAGATGGACTTCTATTTTTAGACATATTGGGCGGAATCTGTTTTTAGATTGCCAGTCTAAAAATAGATATGTCGAATATTATTAGCTCTTAATAATATTTAGACTCTAAACATTATCTTATTCTCTTGGAGCACTTCAGTTAAGTGCACAGATGTGGCACAGGAGCTGACATAAGGAATTATGCTATTCCTGAGGGTTATGTGAAGCTATTGCATGGATACTTCGGTTAGAACTCATGTGACAGAGTTTGGTGGAGTTGATTGAGGAAGTTAGTGGAGTTGTATTCAGTTTAACTAATCTAAACATAGTTGAGCTATTTGTATTCAGTTTAACTAATTGATGCAATTAGTGAGAGTGGTGTGAATTAATTATTAATTAATTCACTAATTATAAACTCATTAATCAACTAAATAATGCATCAGTTAACTTCAGTGCATGGACAGTTTCAGTGGAGACCAGTGTAGAGATAGGTGAAAGAGCAGGTTAACTATCAATTGTGACTATACTGTTGCTATTTGCAACACACAGATAGGTGGAGAAGCCCATGAGGATTGCGCAGTACAAGCCAGGTGGTTTATCTATTTAATGAAGCCATCCCATAGCATTGATAACGCAATAGAGGCTGGCTATCAAGTGGCAAAATATTGGAGCATGTGTTTTGCTAGATCTAGCTTGATAGTGTGTAGCAATTGGAGGTGGTGCTGAGAGCTTGTGAGGAGCTTTGTACTATGATTGTTACATGATATCCATGACATATAATATACAAATAGTTGGGGTTTTCAGCTTCAAGATTTCCCATTAAATACTGTGTTCATATGTGTGATTGTTTGTGGTTTTAATGTGTGCATGCAATTGATTTTATTTCCGCATGTAATGATCAATGGTAGAAGAGATTCTGTATTGTGCATGAAGCTAAAATAGTGTGTGATCAGAAGAATCTCGGTGAATAATATATCAGTTATTCAAATTTCTACACGGAGATGATTTTGAGCCAGCATTAGAAAACTTAGAAAAGGTGTTGCAAATATGTATTGACACTAGGCTTTGTTTAAGCTTTGTTTATCTTAGGACATGATATTTCAGCAGCTGGAATTCAGGTGGATCCAGCCAAAATTCTGATAATTTTGTTAATAACTACACCCACCACACAAACAGAGGTACGTAGCTTTCTTGGATTTTCTGGTTATTATAGAAGATTTATAGAACATTATTCTCAAATAGCTGCACCTTTATATGCACTAACAGGCAATGTTAATTTCATTTGGACAGATAAATGTGACCAGGCTTTCGAGGATCTAAAAAATCTTGTATCAACAACCCCAATGCTGAGGGGCCCAAATTGGGATTTACCGTTCCAAATTTCATCTGATGCCTCAGACACAGTCATTGGAGCAGTGCTTGGGCAGGAAGAGGATAAGAAACCGTATGCAATCTATTATATTAGCAAAAATCTATCTCCCGCTGAATTAAATTATACTGTCACTGAGAAGGAATTTTTAGCTGTAGTTCATGCTGTAAATAAGTTTAGACATTATATAACTGGGTATTCTGTAGTTTTATATACCGATCACTCTACCATTAAATTTTTATCAAATAAACCTATTACAAATGGAAGAGTGACAAGATGGTTGATTTTATTGCAGGAATTTGATATCACAATTAAAGATCGACCTGGAAAAGAGAACCATGTAGCTGATTTCTTGTCACGAATGCCAAAGACCACAGATGCAGCAACAGTCGAAGATCACTTCCCAGATGAACATTTGTTTGCTGTTACTATTAGCATCCCATGGTATGCTGATATAGCAAATTACTTAGCAATAGTTAAATTACCAAAACATCTAACGCCTAATGAATGAAAATAGATAATACAACGTAGTACTCGATTCTCTTGGATTGGGGGCTACCTGTTTCATACAGGGTCAGATATGCAAATCAGGAGATGCGTTCGAGAGGACGAAGTATTTGATATTCTGAAAGCATGCCATGACGGGCTGTGTGGCGGAAATTTTGTAGATCGTAGAACTGCCCAAAAGGTTTTACAGATAGGCTACTATTGGCCTACAATTTTTAAAGATGCTAATAAATTTGTGTAGGCCTGTGATAGCTGCTAAAGGGCGGGTCGCACTGGACAGTCTGACGAGATTCCTTTGAACCCACAATTAGTAATTGAACCATTTGAACGCTGGGCACTCGATTTTGTTGGTCCCATTAACCCCCCACCGAACCAAAGAACATACATCCTAGTTGCAACCGAGTATGTCACTAAATGGGTTGAAGCAGAGGCACTTTCGAAAACTATAGAGGACTCTGTAATACAATTTCTTTTCCAAATCTTTGTGCGATACGACCTCCCAAGGGACATAATCACACATGGAGGACCGTAGTTTGTAGGTAATAAACTCGCTGAAACATTACAGAATTACCACATCCAGCACAAAATTACAACCCCATACCACCCATAGGCAAACGACCAGGTAGAGAGCACAAATAAAGTGATCGAATCTATACTGACAAAAATAGTTGCCTCACACAGACGAGACTGGGCTTACAGATTATCCGAAGTCTTGTGGGTGTATTGAACAACATGGAGAGGTACCACAGGGTATTCACCATATCAGTTGGTATTTGGAAAAGAGCCCATATTTGTGATAGAGTTTGAAATTCAGACATTAGGAACAACCCAAGAGGTGGGTTTAGACTTAAATGAAGCCCAGGTCAGAAGATTACAACAAATCAATGAGTTGGATGAAATGAGGCTCTCTGCTCTTCAGCACACTGCATTAATTCATCAACAGAGAGAAAAATGGCATGACGCCCTCATCAAAGAGAAAATCTTCCACGAAGGAGACTGGGCATTCCTATATGATTCCAGGTTTCAGGATTTCCCTTGGAAACTCCAGACACGATGGCTTGGACCTTATGAGATACAAAAGGTGCATGATAATGGCACCATCACATTAACCACCATTGATGGATCTGGGCATTCCTTCAAAGTAAACGGTCATCGAGTGCGACTTTACCATAAACTGCTTACTCAAGAATCCTTCTACCAACAATTACGGGAAGATTCTACCATGCAAATTCTTGCTGAAGGAGAAAACTCCTTCTCGACACCCATTAATTAAATCATTTCTTTCTTTTGAAATTTGTACATAAAGACTGTTCTTTTACTTTTCTTGTTTTTTGTATGGAATTCTGTTTCTTCAACTGTTCTTATTTTGCTTGTTGTGAATTGTTGCTATTCTTTTCCAAAGGAACAACATTTTTGTTGTTCCTTTCGAAAGGAACAACATTTTTGCTGTTCCTTTCAAAAGGAACAGCAGCATTGTTGCAAGTGTTTTTGCTGTTCCTTTCGAAAGGAACAACATTTTTGCTGTTTGTTTTTGCTGTTCCTTTTGAAAGGAACAACATTTTCGCAGAGTGTTTTTGTTGTTCCTTTCGAAAGGAACAACATTTCCACAGATTTTTTTTGTTGTTCCTTTGCAAAGGAACAACACTTTTCGAGTGCATTTTTCTTGATTTTGAACAACATTTTGAGGATTTTTATGAATTCTTCTTGACTCTCTTGATGGTAAACACACAATTTATGTAAGGATACACAAATTAGAAACTACTGAAATCAGCAGATCAAGAAAAAATGTTGTTTTTAAGAAATAGTTTTGCAATGATAACGAAAAGGAAAGGACACAACCATTTATATTGCTTTGTTGTCTTTATTCTCATTTAAATTAATATGGTTGGGTATTTTTATCATGATGCTTCTGCCCTAAACTATCTCTCTTTGATCTTTATTTATTAAATAAGAATAAAGGCATATCTTTTTCCATTGAGATGTCTAGACTTCTTCCACCATCCCTACTCTTAAGGAGTGTTGAGCCATCCTCTATATATAAGTAGGGAAGTGCTATATATGAAAAAAAGGGTAAAATAAAAAACAATTATGTAATTATTAACAATTCTATGATATGGCAGATGGAGGATAGGGGGTCTCATTAAGAGCCAACCTACCATGATCATAAGGAAGCAGTGAAGTGGCATTCCCATTATGGCCACCACACCAGGGATATGGTCCAATGGGCAACTCAAAAAAAAATAATAAAAATTCCATGGAACAAAAGGTCTCATCACGAGCCGACCTGTCCACCTTTCACTTCTTCCTGGTGAATGGCATTGTGGTTCATCTGGTTCCCAAGCCAGCACAGTGGCCTCCATAATGACATTACAAAGCACTTCCCTAGGCATAAATAAAGGATAATGGTTCCAAGGGTGAAAAAGCAACTTTGTCAAGGTTATAGACACTTGTGGGCAACAGAGCGCTACTGATGGTATTGGAGTCACACTTTTCAAATCAATAGTAAGGATGAACCTTTTTCTTATATCTTTACATAAGATCAAATGAGAGGATACCTTTAAACCCTTTATTTTGAACCTCTTATACATGAAAATTATTCATAACCTGATCATAATAGTTTATGAGAGCAATGACCGCATAAGTACTTGTTTTTACATCAGATGTCCCTTCCATTATCTTTGAATCATTGTATGAATGTTTCCATATCTATTCGCAATTTAATATTATGCATCGATTTCAGTAATGTAATAATTTGTGATCGTATCATAAGTGTGTATGTTGTTTAAATGCTGTACGACTGCTGCACAGTCCCTTACTCTCTTATTTTACGGTCGAGGACGACCTATCATCCTTCAGGGGGGCGCATATGCCTTTTAATATCTGCATGTGGTTTAAATGCCTATATTCTTAGTAATAGTGAAGGTTTAACAATATTATTTAGATGTTCACTAAACACTGTGCTGTGTTGTTCCATTGCGTTTCTGTGCATTTGTAAGGAATTAACAGTGTGCAGGTAAAAAGGGAGGACGACCAATTCGTAGTGAGCCGCAGGTGCTGGTTGTTTCAAGCACTGCACGAGAAATTATGGAAAAATTGGGATGGATTACATACCTCACAAGGCTACAAAAACCTCATGAAACAGTAGCTATCGAGTTTTTACAGAATTTGCAGGAAGGTTACTCCATGTTTAGAGGTAGACAGATAATATTAACAGATGAAATAATTGTAGAGGTGTCTGGTCTTCCAGCAGAAGGAGCCATATGGACCCATAATAAGGTGAAAATCCAAGATGCCATGAACCTTTTCTGAGATGAAGGGAAGAAATTGGTTGTCAAAGGGAAAGGAGTTCAGCCAGCATCGTTGGGAGAACCATGGAAATAATTGGCAACAGTAATCCAGGTCTACATGACATGCGATGGGAGGAAAGATGTGGTAAGACCTCACCACTTTAAGCTATTAGCAGTATTAAAACAGAAATGTACCATAAACTTGCCTGCATTTTTAAATTATTTACTGCATGATGTTGCCCGTAGTATAAGAAAAAATCGTCACACAGACATGGTGGTAAGCCACCATTGCTTAATCAGATTGATAATAAGTTACAGCCTTGCCCAACAACAGACTAGTTGGGAAGAACTGATATTTTCGATTGATGGAGGATTAGCCCTACCTACCCCAAAATTCAAGAGAATGGCTAGCACAGCAGCAGAGCCATCAAAACGTAGACAATCCTCCTGGTCAAAAAGAAGTAGGGGGATGATAGAAGGCCTTCAGGGTAGTAGTAGCCAGCCCTTGGAATTTCCCAACTTGGAGGATGAACAGCCCCCACAACTGGAAGGAGGGAGTCACCGTACTGATGAGGATGAAGAAGAAATGAGCCACCACACTAGTAATGAGGAACAAAGTCACCACACCAGTGGTGTGGAACAAAGCAGCGCAGGAGAAGGAAATGAGGAAGAAGACGGAATTGAGGAAGAAGGAAGTCCTCATACTAGTGTAGAGGAAGAGATTCGATACTCTGATGAGGAAGAAGGTAGTTACCATACTTGTGAAGAAGAAGAAGATAATTGCAGTAGCGAGAATGAAAGAGAAGGAGCAGAGTCTCTCGAAACCACCACTGCAAGTTCACCATAAAGCCCTTTGCAAGAGGACCAATTGGCCCAAATTTTGGCTAACATGAGCGAATATGTGCAGCCCCACAGCCCACTGAACCTTAATGTTGATATCAACCAATTGCAGGAGCAAGATGTTACCAATAAAGAGATGGCTAAGGAAATTCCGGATGAAACAGAAAGAGGAAACCCTAATGGAACAATAGAATCAGCTAGGGATACTTCCCCTGAGATGTGTGGACAGGAAGAGGTGAAAATTGAAGCAGTGTTCCAAACTGAAAATTCTCAGGGAACAACAGAGCCAATTGGGGTTATTACCCCTGAAGAATGCAGCTGGGAGCATATGAATACTGAAGAAGTGCTCCACACAGAAAACAGGGAAGCAAGCCCAACCAAAGGCACAACTGCCGAGAAGCAAACCCCAGCTGAGAAATTGGGTTCAGAAAAAGGAACAGTCGTTCCAACAAGGAGGAGAAAGAAAGTAACTGAAATTGAGAAACTTCGTAGGGAACGGCAGAAGCTTCAGAAGCTAGTAGAGAAACTTAGCTAGACTATTAGGGTTCTGAAAATGAACCAAATGCCCAAATGAACCCCAAAGAAGAGAAGCATAGTCACCAAACAAGCCCCGAAAAAGAGGAAAGTGGCCACTAAAACAAAGCCCCAAGTTGTAGAGACTATGGAAACCCAGGCTGAGCCTAATCATGAAGATATGGAACAACAGGAAGCTATTCCAGATACAAGGATGCAGCAACCTCAAATGAAAGTGTACAAGCCTATAGTCAAAACACTTTTAGTGATCCTACTATAGCCAAAATCCAAGAGGAGTTGGCACAGGCTCGACAGGAAAGGGAAAAACTTGAAGAAGACACTGTCCCTAGAAGAAAATACCAGGAGTTACAGCAGCAGATGAAAAGCATCCATGTAGTAGAGACTGAAGCCTATGAGAAGTATCGGAAGGTAGAGGAGAAGGCTGAAAAGGTAATGAATAAATTAAAAATAGCCCGGAATCGAATGGATACTCTCTGCTAATTATACACAGATGTTTTAGCTTGTATATACCCTGCCAAGAATTATGCTTTATTCTTATTAGAGAGATATTTACAGTTAAAAATTAAAGCAGTTAGGGCAGGAAAGTCTATAGAGTTAAACACTGTAGAGGATTTTATAAAATGCTGTAAACTCTACGGGGTTAAGGTACAACGTCTCCTTTGTGAGTTTTATTTGCATAATCTTATATTGGAGAATGAGATTAAGATAAATCCCAACCCTTTTGTGGGTGACATCCAATTCTAAGCATTTATTTCATTTGCTGTTAATCAGTTAAAATGGCTCAAAGCCTATAATGTTTTTCAAAGGCAAGAAAATGAGTTAGACTTGTGGGTTAGGAGTGAACTAAAACACCCATTGCAATTATGGGCTAGGCAGAAGAGCCTCATGTAAAGAGAGGGTGTTATCCAAGCATTTGGGCCTGTCCATAAAGCAATTGTCTTGAATGGGGTAGAATATTTTCTATGTATTAGAGACCAGGCCCATATAGCAGCTAAATTCCGATGGGGGATTTCCAATCGGAATGTTCAAAATAGAGAGCCATTTAACTATAAAAATTTTGGGTTAGCTGCTGGCCGCTTGGTTCTTTATAGCAACCTCATCTTGAGGGAAGGCCCATTCTGGCTAGGGTGTAGGTTTCGAAGCCCCATTGCATGGTTCCCTGCAGCAGATTATAAAGCCATTTATGAAATACCTGAAGGACAGACAAGGCATGTCTTCGAAGCTTTAACTGCAATTCATGGTTTTAGGCCTCTTGATGAAAAACCCTATCCAGCTTATTCTTTAACTGCTTTGCATGTAAACTATGGCTTTCATGAGGACATGAAAAGGGGTAAGCAGGGGGGTATGTTGAGCATTGAAAAAGGTATGAATTCACCATGTATTTTCTCATTCTTTCCTTTAAACATAACTCTTTTTTATTCTAGAAAGGTGATTTATTATAGAATTATGATAGAATTGCAAAGACTTATGTTTATTGTAAAAAGTAACTAAAAACTGCCTTTTATTGTAAAAAAAAAAGAATCAAACGAGGTGAACAACTATACTAGAGTCGAGGCTAAAGCAGGAGTAACTGTTGTTCCTCCAGTAATAGACCATATCCTGTCAAAGAGAAGAAAATCAGAATGCATTGCTAAGAGAAGGCAGGGAACAACACAAATTCAGCCAAAGAAGACCAAATGCTAGCTAAAGAAAGGAAAGGAGCGAATCCCTCAAGATCTTTCGATCTTGAGGGATCGCTTGTCAAGTCTTATCTTGTTCCTTGTCTTATCCGTCAAAGTTGTTATATAAGGCAATGCCTTTAGAGATTGAAGGGTCGGAAATCATTGATTAAAACATTCTTCTTGTAATTCTGCACTTTATTGACTCTCGTGATCAGAGAGTGGTCACTGTAAACACTTTTTATGTTTAATTAATAGAAATATGCGTTTCAGTTCCATCTTTCAAGCTCTGCAGTAACCCAGCAGTGTTTCACTGGTGCTACGGGCTTGGCCCTAGTGGAATCGATCTGTTGTTTGTATTTCTGTCCTTTAATTACCGTTGTGTGATAATTGTGTTCGGTTTTATTACGTTTGCAAAGTTTATTAGTTGATGTTGAATTGCTTATTGGTATTGCGTTAATGAATTGCATTGCTGTTCCTTTTCAACAAGAATCTTAATTCCTATATTATTCATCTTGTTATCGCTTATAAAGCTTTGTTGTTCAATATTTAACTCTATTTGTTGTCCCATTAGATTGCTGTTCATTTAAGATTGCTACTTAATAACGTTTGCTGTCGACAGGGTTTGGTGGTTAACATAGTTCGTTAGTCGATTTCATTTAAGTTAAGATTTGATTCATTAGTTAGCATTTGCTGTTCAATTCCAGTTTGTTGTTCATTTCTAATTCATTAGTTTCAGATTGTAGAGAGTTTGCTTATTTACATTGTTATTCGATTACAGTTTGCTGTTCATTTCCAGTTCATTAAGTTTACAACGTTTTCTTAGTTCAAGTTCTATTTCTCTTTAATTGCTTTAAATCAAGACCATCAACTGTAGAGAACATTGGTTATTGCTTCCTCGTTCCCAGATTGATTGCCTTGTTCCAGTTTGATTTCAGTTGCATCAATTTCTAAAGGAATGAGTTATTGCTAATGTATCCTTGATTGATGTTTTGCAGAGTGAATATTTAAGTTTCAGAGCATTTGAGTTTGTGTTACTGTAATTAGATTTCTTTTCTTGCATCCGTTTACTCTTGTATTTAGAATACTGTACTGCATCTCACACAGCATTGCTCTTAGCTCAAATTGTAGCCTCAAACAGAGTACACTCTTGAAACAAAAAGTCATTCTCGGATTGATGATTAATGTAGGATAAATAGGTGTTAAAAAGATACCTTTTATACCTCAACAAATACTTCTGGGAATTCTCGAAAACAGAACCATTGACGTCGTCCACCGATGGTGTCACTGGGGCTTTTGAGGTTGTAGACTGGGAGCTTGGGCGTGGAGCGTCAGGTAAAATATCATATAATGTGTTGGATTGGGAGTAAACCAAATCGAGATACTGAGCATGAGCTATGGCTTGCTCTTCTATGATAGCTACCCCCATATAAATATCCTTATCGATATGATTGACGAATGATTTGGTAAACCATTCGGTCAACAGTTAATTAGGAATATCAAACTTTATCTAATGACGATGCCTTATCCATTCATGAATATGATCGAAGATATGCGTAGCAGTCTTTTTCTTCAAGGATGTAAGGAGGTGGGTTCTTGTTTCATACTAAACATGAAACTGGAAATGTTTAAGGAAAGCCATGGCTAAGGAGTTGAAATCATGAAAAGTTCCACGCGGAAGTTCAACGTACCACTTTGCAGCGGCACCAGTCAACATCCTTTGAAAAATATGAAGACAGACATAATCGTCAACCCAGGAATTGGAGGAGCACCAAATATGGTACGTCATAACATGCGCCTGGGGGTCTTCTTCAGGCTTGCCTTCAAACTTGGGGCAATCGCTCGAAATTTTGGTTTGAACTGGAAGCCAATATGTATTATGAAGAATTGGATCATTGGTTAATCTTGACACATCAGGAAGTTCCAACGTTGAATGAAATGGAAATTGTGGATTGAAAGGCATGATATTTGGTCTTTGATACATGCCCATTTGTGGATTCCAACAAGATAGGGAGAAATTCTGCCCCCAAGGGTTCTGTCCCAAAGGATTTTGTCCAGAAGGAATGAAACCTTGTGGATTTAGACCATATCCCGGTTGTTGACCCAAAAATGGATTCTGACTTGCAACAGACCATTGAGGTCCAACTTGACCACAGTTCACAACATATGGATTTTTCTGCTGAAATTTTTGGAATGGATTGCCCTATGGTTGACCCTGCGAACCCAAAAGGTAACCTTGGGAACCCAATGGTTGACCTTGTGAGCCCAAGGGTTGACCTTGGGGTTGCTGGAAAATACCCTGAGGATTAGACGACACAATACCAAGAGGCTGCTGAGGTTGGCCAGGTTTCCCCTAAGGACCATGTTGACCTAACTAAACAAAGACCTGAATTTGTTGGAAGGAGGGTTGTCCTTGCTGGAAAAAAGGCTGAACTTGCTGAAAGTGAGGTTGGCCTGGTTGACCAGAAGGTTGTCCCTGTTGAAAATAGGAAAAATGACCTTGATGTGAAAATTTTTGACTAGTTTGTACATAAGGTATTGCCTGTTGTACGTAAGGTTGTCCTTGCTGCCCATAAATAGGACCCTGCTGAAAACTATAACCCTTGAATGAATGCCAGACTGCCCTTGAAATCCTTGCAGATTTTTTGACCGGGTCTGCAACTGTTGGGAGCCATATAGGATGTAAAACTACTAGTTACGACTCCACAAAAATTCCTGATACTGATCATATGTTAACCCTATTGGATCAGATGATTCAACAGACATAGGAATTCTAGCAACAACTTGGGAGGAACTCGAGATGTGAGCTTGAGTTCCACTCACAGATGGTCCAATAGAGGATTTGGAAACATTCGACAAGGTAGGACCCCCACCAGAAATTGAAGTCGATGGAATCGACGTAGGAACACTGACAAGAGTCACTAAAACACTTACAAAAACAGTTGGCTTTATGGGAGTAGGCGTAATTATGGTCTGAGCAGGGATGGAAATAGACACGTTGGAAACGTTCGGACCAAGGCAGATACGCCAATATTTTTCCAGATAGTATTGTAATACAAAGGTGTGGCACTCGACATACTCAAGACTAGGTGTCCCAACGAGGTATAACCACGTGAAATATATGATTGGGTGGAAGGTTGAGAGGTCTCCACATAGGGAAAAACCTCGGGAGGGAATTGATGTCCCTCAAACAAAGACTCATCTATGCCACTGATGGTGCTTGAAACCTCTAAGGGATATGAAAACTCTCCTTCAGAAGCCATTGGGAATAACTGATGGGTAGTGGTGCGAGATGGATGCGACGAATACACAAACGGTACACCAGGTGTATCATATGGACTATATGGCTGTTGAGGGGATATTTCAATGGGACCAAATAATAGATTCAGAGGGTAGGCGACGTAGCCTACTGGCACATCAGGAGGAGATTGAGTAGCAAGAGGTTGGATACTCAAAACAAGGGAAAACTCATCAATTTGAGTCCCAGTCAAAGGCAAAGAGTCATAAGAGACATGTGACAATGTCTCTTCGGAAGAGGATGATGTAGACAAAACTAAACTTGATGGTTCAACCACGATGATCTTATCTCAGAAAGAAGAAGAGGAAAAAGATGATTAATTCAAGGTTTTAATCAATATCTTTATAAGGTGTTACTCATGATGTGGCCCAGAAATGTTCTAAAAGGTAAGCCATGTGATCCTGGGCAATTAATTTTAGAACTTAAAAACAAAATAAATAAAAATGGGGTAAACTAGGCAAAAGGATTGCCAGGTAGCCATGGACTACAATATACACCTTGGTGATCAAATGAAAGAGAAATGACCAAGGACTTAATGTAGGCGGCCAATATCCCCGAATTTTGTGTTCGGTGTATCAGGTCTACAAGGCGACCGACTCAGTCACCTATGGTAGGTTTGCAGCTTAATGGTGTCTCCCAAAATATACTTGATGATACGTGGGAGTCCAAATCTGTAGTAGTGCTGTCTAATGTGTAACCGTTCGATGATAGCATCCCAAAATATACTTTTATACATCAATATACTTCCATACGCGGGACGGTATATCACCCCTGGGCTGTAACGTAGACTATTAGCGACAACTCCTACGCGTAACGACGTCGGAACACATCTCTAGCCTAGACCTCTAAATGTGATTCGTTAAGTTCCAAATTCTCCTTAGGTTGATTGAATAAATTTTAAGGTTGATCTTGAGTTATGTCTCGGTTTTAAAGTCCTACTGATGTCACCTGAATCCCTAAGAAGTAGCTAAATGAGAGAAGAAATCATTCATTTCGATGAAAACTACATTAATTAAGGAGAAGGAAAATCATGCAATCAATGTAGAAAACAAAATAAATGCATGGAATGACATTCACTTTTCTCTTCAAGTGCACAATCTTAAAGCGAAACAAAACCTTTTCAATTTATTTCCTTTCACTAAATGCATTTAGAAGCGAATCGAAATGAAACTTTTCATTTTCTAAAGTGAAACGAAACAAAAATATTTTTGTATTTTTCTTATAAGCACAATGCAAAACATAGAATGTAAATAAAAAAACAATGCTTTGAGTACTAATGAAATCTCTCAAAAACACATACAAGAGGCAAAGATTAGAAAATCAAAGAGAGACCCAAACCAAATTCCTCAAAACAAGACACTCTTCATTTCTACACTGATCAACACTCAAAGAAAACAAACTTCAGTCGAAAGCAAGCAATTGTAATCTATGCTTGATATCGAAAATAAACTCAAATGCACACAAGGTTGACACTTGAAAATTCTAATCATGAGAACCGAACGAAAGACAAAACCAATAAAAAAAAATCCTGAAAGATACAACAATACTTGATTCAATAAAAATTATGGAAATCAACAAAGCACACAACCGCTCGGATGACCCGAAAACACCTAGAAACCCTAGGATGACAAGGATGCACTAGCTTTGAAAAAGAGAAAACCAAAGATGTGAAACTTGAATAAAAAATTTCATTGAATAGAGAAGAACAAGAGCTATTCAAACAATAAAGAAAACTCAGAAGGATAAGACCCATTGGCTAACCAATAGAAGGAAACTCTAAAATGTCATACACAAAAATCAACGCCGCTGTTAAGTTGCAACTTGTGCTGGAAGAGGAAAAGCGCTACTGTGAAAATGCATTCAACGCTGATCGGCGCGACTATCAGAGAAATACTAGCGCTAATTGAGGAGAAGAATTGAAAATAAAAGGGTTTGCTAAACTGACACAGGCTTATCACTTCAACAGAGAGACAAATATCTATAAGCAGTTACAAAAACTACAGAGACAAGGAGATGGACACTCGGTGAAAACTGATGTCAAAGCAAAAAATCAAAAATTGAAAATAGGAGACTTAAAGGCTGGCACTCGAGTGGAGTCGCCAATTTTTTATGTAGGAAAATCCTCTCTGCGGACAAAGAAAATCCCTCTAGCCCTAGGATGGGTCTAGTAACAATAGGGAAAAATCTAAAGCCTACTTTTCTAGATTGTAAATGGACACATATCGTGAATAGGTCACCTAATTCGATCTGATGTTGTTCCTCGCTTGAATACCTTGATCCTTTGCGCTCCGTAGTCAGATCCTCATTGTCGCCAACACTTGGTTACCTACACAAGAGATCAAACAACAAAAAACGTGAAAGCACAACATATATCTCGCATAAACAATCTACGTAGTTGATCAAGGAGAACTAGAAATCCAATCATACATTAAAGACAAGAATGGAAAGAAAGAATCGATTGTATTATATTAATATAGAGAGGGGGAGTTACAACCTGTGCCTTGATGTCACAACTATCTTTCAATGGGTCTGGATCTAGGTACCTCTCCAAAGCACTTGTTTCAACTTGATACGAAGGGTTGAAGGTCTCAACTCTCGCTCAATTCCTATAGCAAAAAATATCTCTTTGTTGTTCTTCTATCTCTATTCTCACTCACAGAGGTATGGGAGGATGTTCATTTTATAGAAAGGGAAGAGGGAACATGAATCCACTTAAGGTGGGGAAATGGGTTATCCATTTGGGTTGTTCCACTTTTTTAGGAACAAGAAGCCCAAAGGGAGAAGCTCGACTCTATCCTCAGGAACAAACAACTAGCTCTCCGCCATAAAGCTTCAAGATCTTGAAGCTTCACTTCCATTTTTAAAAAAAATTCCAGAAGAGGATCGACGCGGGTATGATTCTCATTCCAGTGCCTATCAGCGCTGCCCCAGACCAAAAAAGAGCAAGACATGCAGAGGGTGCACCGCTCCAGATAACCATTGTTTTAAGGAGCTTCTTCAGGAATGGTCAACAGAGAGTTTGTTCAATATGCTGCAAGGGATATAATGGAAAATTTTCATGATGGAAAATAGACACAGGGGTCACTTTTAGGGGTCTCCGTGATCAGGAATGGGGAGTACAGAGACAGTGAAAAATTTCTGTGTAACATTGAGACAAGATACAAATGGATAAATAGATAGTTCATAGATAAAGATAAAATTTTGCGTTAGGATTACTTTTCCAGGTTTATATAGACTTTTCTTTTAAGTTTTTGTCCCAAAAACATGATGTTTCTAAACTAGGTGGATTCGATCCACTTGTTGAATAAAGATACATTGTATCTAGTCAGATGGATTTCATTTGAAAAAAATTATTTAATCTTATATAAAATATGAAGAAGTGGTTGGACTTGGGAGAAGAAGGTTTTGTATATGTTTTTAGTTTATGAACATAAATAAATTTATTAGTGAAAAACATTCAACACTTTGCCAAAGATTCATGTGGTGTGTGGTTTCAAGTTTGTGTTTTCCTTATGTTAATCTGATATCCATTTCTAAAGTTGTTGTCTTGAATTCATCCTTAAATGCTCATGATAATTGTGGATCTAATACATGATGGAATTCTTCATTGTTCTGTCATGGTTATTCTAAATATTTTGTCATTAGTTATGCAATAGAATTCATAATCATATGCCCTATTAAATTTGACTGGATATTTTTATGTTTCCATCATTCTTCACTATACTACAATCGATAATTAACTTGGAATATGCATTTACCTTGCCTCTGTTATCTATATGGCTCATGTATGTTCTGATGTTATAGGTTTTAGAATTTGAAATATTCTAATGGTTTCATTCCTCCATGGCCTTTTCTTAAATCTCCCAACAATTGTCATGAATTTTAAGATTCTTCCAGATCTAGTCTTTGTAGTTATTGAGCTTCAGGGTAATTATATTTAGCCATTTTCTAGTGAGGGAGCCCCCTATGGTTAAAAAGGACCAGTTTCTAACCCAAAGAGGTTTGTCGTTACCTCTGTAGCCCTTTTTTCAGCCTATAGGGATTTACAGAGTGCTAACATGTTACAATATCATGGCTTATCAATACGAGATGTCCAAAAAGCCATAAGTCATTATTCTATATATTTTTATTTTTCCTAAATTTTATAATATATTTTTAACTAACTTGCAAAGAAAAAGGGCTTAACTACCTTTACGATAAAACTCAACTCTCCATCGTGACTATTAATACAAATTTTGTGTGGATATTGGTTAAATCCCTACTATCCATCTATTAATTATTGATAGTTAAATTAAATTTCTAGAAGTCTTATTTTGAAATAGATCCCTACCATCCATCTATTAACCATTGATAATTAAATTAAATTTCTGGAACCTTATTTCAAAATACATCCCTACCATCCATCTATTAACCATTGATAATTAAATTAAATTTCTGGAACCTTATTTCAAAATACATCCCTACCATCCATCTATTAACCATTGATAATTAAATTGAATGTTGATCAATGCTTTTGGAATCCCACGTATTCAGTTCGAAAGGCCCAAAGTTTCGGGTGGACACTTCACCCATCTTCAGGAGCAGAGAGATTTTTTAGATGATAGGAAGAGTGCTCGACCAATATATATAGCTAATGGGAAACTATCCATTAGATATTAGAGATTTAAGGGTACGATGATAATGATGATGAATTGATGAGTCAAAGAATGATGAATTTAGATCAATTTCTTAGATGAATAATTTGAAATAAAAATGAAATATTATATAAAATCTAGCCATTAGAGGATAAAATTAATTAACTAAAGAGATAATTGGGGAATTATAAATATATATATATTTTTTGTAGAATATGAGACCAATGAAAATTCAAAGGGATGAAATATTTAATAATATTTAAAGTCAGATTTAAAATAATTTAATTAAATATTTTTATATTTAATGTCAGATTCCAATTTAAAATAATTGGGATTGTAGTTAAAGATAATAATCTAATGTGAAGAAAATAAGAATGAAAAATCTAAAATCCTTGCTTCTGCCCCATACCATTCCATTTGGGTCATCAGAGAAGCCCTCAAAATTGAAAAACACCCTAAGAACTTTAATCGTGATGACGGTTATCAATTAAGTCAGTCCTTGAAGCCCGCCATCCACTTTCTATCATCTAAGTGTCGTCCATCTAATTCTAATCTTTCCTAGCCACTTCTTATGTGTTTCTCTTTTATTTATCACTTCTCATAATATTTAATTTAATTTAATCAATTTAAGCTATTTAAAATCCCTCTCATATCAGCCCTTGATTTTTAAAATTGTCCTATCTATCTCACTTATCCAATTAACTGGCTCTCATATTGCTCCTTATCCTCATCCTATGATTTTAGTCCTGTTATGATGATAATATAAATTCGAAATTGAAACATAATACTAGGACTAAAAATAAAAATAAAAAATAAAAAAAATAATTAAAAATAAAAACCCTGGATGCCGGTGATTTACAAGACCAATTCAGGCTGCCATTTGGTCTCTAAATGCAGGGGCACCTGGCCTCTCCATACGGCCGCACCTGCCTCCTGCGTGAAGGTTTTAAATTCGCAAAGGACATCGACACTTGAGGAATTTACTCCTCCCCCTTGACCTCTACTCCTACAACTTGCCTCTTGGCCATTTATGGCTCATGGCTCATGTTTTAATTCTCATATGCGTATCCGTTTTTATTTATTTACTGCCTTCCTCTGTCACAGCTCTGTCCATTGCTCTGCTCCTCGTCTGTCTCACGCTGAGCCCTGAAGACCCCCCAACCTGCAGATACAATGCCAAGAAGACACTGGATTCGGTGCCATCGAGGAGGCGGCAGAGGATCTCCCTCGCGCCCTCCAGTTCTTTCCATGCCTGCACAGTCCTTGTCTGTCTTTGTTGCCGTGGAAGAAACTGCGGTTCTCGACCCCCAATTTCTCTCTGCCCAACTCTCGATTCACCTCCTAGAGGAGAAGCACCACCTCTCCGGCTCCTGAAGCAGAAAACGCTTGCAAAAATCTACATTATCGCGCTCCTCCTCCCCTCTGCCTCGAAAATCTGTCGGCCTCCCTGTCAAGCACTTGGTAGAAGACTCAGAAAACAGTGGGAGCAGCCCAACAAAGGACACCTGTAAAAAATATCTAGAAGAGGACCATGTGGCTCGCTCAACTTTGGAAAGAAAAACTGTTATGGTCTCCACTTCGAATCCAGAGAGGGTCCCCTAGCTCTCAAAGAAGGATATCGAGACCATGTCCGACTATGGCTGCTTCATAATTGAGGAGAATCCTCATTAGGAGAACCATGATGCCTAAAGCTAATAGCTGCAGCTCCTTGGAGCTCCTCCTTTTCAGTTTATATATGCTCCTTTATAGTTTTTATGTATATCTTTATCTTTGGCTGCAAACTTTGTCACTCATGTCTAGGCTAATGGTTGGTTTCCCCTAGAAGGGCAGCCTATTTTTTGAATCTCTGAACTCGTTAAGGGCTGGTTTCCCCCTGAAGGGCAGCCTATTTTTTGAATGTTTGTACTATCTTCATCCAACAGGGGTTGGCTAATCCAGCAACCCATGTCCTGAAGTTTGATTGTAATTTTTGTACACTATAATAGAAATTAGCATAACTTAGAAAAAAATATATTTTAAAAATTAAAATAAAAAGATAACAATAAAAAATTCAAAAATAAAAAATAAAATAAAATAAAATAAATTTAATTTAAAAATTTCTCTTGTTTCATTTTTCATTCTTCTTTTCTTCACATTATATTATTATCTTTAACTACAATCCCAATTATTTTAAATTGGAATCTAGCATTAAATATAAATATCTTCAATTATAATTATTTTAAATCCAACTTTAAATATTATTAAATATTTCATCCCTTTGAATTTTCATTGGTCTCATATCCTAAAACAAAATTATATTTCGAATTCCTCAATTATCTCTTTATTTAATTTATTTTATCCTTTAACGACAAGATTTTATTTAATATTTCATTTTTATTTCAAATTATTCATCTGAGAAATTGATCTAAATTCATCATTCTTTGACTCAATCAATTCATCATCATTATCATCACACCCTTAAATATCTAATCTCTAACGACTAGTTTCCCGAGCCCCTGAAGATGGGTGAAGTGTTCACCCAAAACGTTGGGCCTTTCGAATTGAATACACAGGATTCCAGAAGCTCTGATCAACATTGTATTCTTGCTTGTGGAAACATACACGCCTTAATTAATTAAATTAAATTTATGGAAGCCTTAATTCAAAATTGACAAGAATATCTACTTAATTATTATCAAAGTTGTAGCTCGAAATAAGATCATTTTGCTAAAAGGTTCACTTACTCTAGCACATTCTAAACCCCGGGGAAATATGTAATGTGCGTCACAAAATAATAAAATAATAATATAATATAAATAAATTTTAAAAACTTTGGAAGATAAATAAACTTAAAATTTGAAAAAATAATATATTAGTTAGTTTCACTATAACTCAAAATCTAAGAAGCATAGAAAAAGATCAAATCCCTACAATTTACAAGTCTTATGTCTTTGTATACTTCTCTAAACAATTTAAAATTCAAGTAATGTAATCACTTTCACACTTCATAGATCTAGGGTTAAGATGGATTTGCACTAAAGAGGTTACAATAGTAGTGAAAATAATCCTAACTTAAATGATGTCTCTTAGATCTCTCTGGAGACAATCATAATAGATATTCGCAATAACCTTGATGTTATACTCAATTGGCATTAGGAAGCCATAACAACTATAGACCTTAGGAAAAGTGAACTAGCAATGATAAGATAGATAAATTTGCTAACTTACTTCTTAAATAAGACATCTTCATCAACTGGCTTGCTAAAACAAAAGTCCAAATCATTGATACAATAAGGGATTGCCATTATTATACATTTATAGCCTCTTCTATCTCAATCTATAAACATTATTCCCTTTGCAAAATGGTATAATTATAATAGCACACATAAAAAATCCTTACCATGAACCTTATTGCAACCTTTATCTCATTTGTACAAGCATGGTAAGGGAGTTACCCTTGTTAACAAATTATCTTGATTATCTTGGAATGCTATGTGTGAATATAGAGTGGGTAATAACAATTGAATGAATAACCAGAGAACCTCTTCAAAGTTTGGTGACAAAGCATATATTCTAAATGAAAGTATTGGTGAGCATTAATAAGCAAGGGGACAAGGTATTGAATTATCCATTTAGGCTTCATGTGGTAATGTCATTTTTGTATCATATAATAGTTAAGTAGAGTATGCGTGTCTTATAATAAGCCCCCAATTCTATCAGTAGAAAATTAATTATACAAAGAAAACTGATTGCACACCATACAATATTTTTCTCTTGTATTCAATCACAAATATGATACATTTAAATAGTTTGAATTAGATCCAACTAATTATAAAGCAAGAGATTTTTGCTGAGATAATATCTCAACAAACTCTAACAACCCAATCAAAACCATTTCTAATGTAAGCATTATTTCTAACTCCCTACCTTAATGGTTATGTTACAAATAACAATATTAGAATCACAAAGTACAAATACTTAAATTACAAAACTGATGTTTGTTTGACTTGGTCATCATTAGCACTTTCACCCACTCTCGCATCTCACAAAATATGTTCTTTCTCCACCACAACTTGAGCTTAGCACTTGACCCATTTAAGACAAAATTTCCTGTGACCATCATTGAAATATTTGTAGGACCAACACTTGCAATCAGTCTTGCAAAGTTACCTACTTTACACAAAATTACTATGATGCAAACTATAACCAATAGTCGTTGTTCTTGGGTCACTGCATCCTCCAGGAACCACATACCATAACATATTGTAGATATAATTAAATGAGTGAGTGTTCTTGTGGAATCGTATGTAGAAAGAACCACTAATTTAAATTATGTTACATCTCAGAAACAAACTTAATTAAAAAAATGGGAAAACAAATTACTTAACAAATAAGGAAACAAAGCCCATGACAACAAAACCAAGCAACTGATCTCCTCCAAACATAAACTCTTCCCACTTGCGAAGTAGAACATGAACTCAATCAACAAAACCTCATAAATAGATTAGATCTGCACCAAAGGAAAAATAATTCCATCTTCATTTAAGAAAGGTATATGTTGCGATCCATTAGTCAAATCACCCTCGACCTCACTATTGCATGAATTGCAAGTGAGGCACATGAAAGAATAGGATTGACCTCTATAATTGCATTGCAACCATGACATATCTTTGGCCATATAAAATTTCATTATGATTCCTTGTTTTATTAGTGTCCCAAGATGAATACACATAATAAAATTAGTACCACAAGGGTTCCCAGATACAACATGAACGCTAGGATCGAAGGAGGTACAAAATTTCTAATTGGTAACAATTAGGAAATTTTTGTAATTCTTGCCTCCTGTCAAGCTTTACAACACCATGTTCTTCATCCAATGAGTAGAATTTATAGAATTGATCATGGTGGGATGGATATTGTGATGAAGTAGTTTGGTGATCACTCCATTTTGCTTTAGGACTAGTCCCTCATGTTTCTCTAAAGATTTTTTCGATGTGAACCAAAATCAAAATGTGTCTACTCCCACTATGTGGTAGTACGTCACTAAGATATTCCAGTCTTCAATAAACATGACAGGTGTGTGGCCATTCTCGAAATATTTCCTTTAACCATGGGGGTAAGTATGGTGGTATTCTTATGGATTTGAATGAACTTGGGCACCCTGCTGGTAATACAAAACATACTTAAAGTGAGGAAATCTAGACTTTGGCACCGACTTTCATCATTTAATTCAGTCAAAGGAACCAAACCCTTTTTGTCTTTGATGCATGGGACTATGTTTTGCTACATGAAGTTATATACAATCTTCTTGATGTTGATGATGGACTAGTAAAGGGTCTCCTCGAAGATAATGGCATCGAATACGTATTATCTAAGGTCAAGGGTGCTAACAAGAAGTTTCTTTTATGTATATCAATTCCCTTTTGTGTTCTCATGCCCAACTTGGTGTTCAACTTGTCCATTGCTAAGATATCTCTCTCAGGAGATGCTATAATTTTTGTTGTCTTGATTAGCTCTTCGTTATAAGCCTCGACCTAAATGCCTAACGTGGGAGAATTAGAACTCAGCCTAGCTATTAACCGACGTCGACCTAAGGTCGAACCCATCAATTCTAATTTACTCAGACTGAGCAATGCCTTCAACATGGATCCAATAACGACTGTATATTTTGCTCAAATTTATGGACTTAAGCCTAGGACTAAATGTCCTCTATATCACTCGCAACTGATATCCTCCTCCTTACAAGTGAGATGATGAGAGTAGCTTGATCTCTCTGAGAAAAAAATCTAATTAAATTCATGCCCCATATAAAACACACCAGAAAATATTACATCTATATATTCCTAGGCCCTCCCGTAAGCAAGTTATTGTTGATTTTTATGTTGCATCAGGAGGTATTCCCATATGGTTAAATGGTTTCCAATACAACCTAGAATAATTATGAAAAAATTAAAATTTGAAGTGACCATTTGGCCTAGCCTATTAAGGGGTGTGTCCTTTGGGTTATTTCACCTCATTTGAAAACTATAAATAGAGGGTGTGATGTCTCATTTTCTCCACCAAGCAAGAGAAATTTTCTTCTCTCTCTTCATAGTTTCTCTTATCCCTCTTGGACAGTCATATATGTGGAGTAGGAAGGTAGCAAGAGTTGTAGGAATGTCGTTGATTGTATGTGAAATAGGGTTAAGGAAGGGATACAGGGGTTAACCTAAAAGGACAACAGGTTGGCCAAGTTTGACTGGTATTTTGACTTGGATATTGGCACATATTTTTAGACAAATATGTGATTCACAAACCTTGCTAAAGAATAATTTCTCCTAATAAAATTTGTTGGGTTTCCCATGGAAAAATCATTGTCTCTATTATGCATGGTTGTCTTTGTATGATCTTTACTATTTTTGATGCATTCATGGTTGAGATTTTCTGAAGTGTAATTATTTAATGATAGTAGTGGCATAAAATGAAATCATTATCTAACAAAAAATTGTATCTATTTCACTTTGGCATATAAAATTCAACATGGTATTAGATATTTTTTGAAAGAGCATCCATCGAAGTCAATCTAAGAGACAATATTTAGCAGCTTGATTGGATCTCTTATCAAAATTGTTCCAAGCCTTGGAATAGAAGATAGGTTGGAAGGTGCCCCCAATTTTAGATCTTGGAAGACCAAGACACCACTTGTCTTGGAAGAAAATGAGATTTAGGATAATTTGGAGAAAGTTATACTAAAGTTAGAGGGAGCTGAGGAAAAAGCCAAGCATAAGAAAAATGAAGCCAAGGCTAAAAGAGTTTGATAGATTCCATAAAGGATCACTTGATTCCTCATGTTGTTGGTTTGAAGACTGCCAAAGAAGTGTATTATGCTTTGGTGGGATTATTTTATAGTGACAGCACTAAGATAAAGTTAGCCTCGAGTCACCAACTTCGTAGTATCATGATGTCCAGATTAGATTTTTTTGTCCCTTATCTTATGAAAATATCTCAGTTGAGAGATGAACTTGGAGATATTGGAGATACCATTAGTGATGAAAATATTGTTACAGTGACTCTCAATGAATTTCATTCCTCATGGGATCCATTTATTTATGGAATTTGTGCATGAGAAAATATGCCCAAGTGTTGAGCCTCCAATTTATCATAATTTTGTTAATGAAACCATCCATTTTCACATCATTCCATTCACCCATTGTCATCATTTTTAATCATATTTCTTCATAAACGCACCAAATTCCTGCATACATGTTTACATGGTTTATTATTATTATTTATATTATTTTTAATGAATTAAATATAATTATGCATGGTTTTACTAATGATAGTTTGACAGTTCAAGTTTCTACAGTTTCTGCAGCTGTCTCCATGGTTGAGGTAGTAGCACCACTCTATAATGAAATCCAACACATGGACATTGTTTATTGAAGCTCCAATATCGATTTTTGTTGGTGAAATTCCACCTAGCTCACACATGTGGATCTCCAAGCAAAGATCAAGGGAAAATTGCAGCAGTTTTGACCAGTCAACTTCAAACGCATTTTCCGAGAAAACTAAAGAGAATCTCGCAAAAAAAAACATGGGTTTTGTTCATAACGGCCCAATTAAGTTCTCTACAATATTTTTCTGGAATTTATTACAATTTCAGAGATATTTTAGGTTCTTTGGAGCCCTATTTTGCAGTTTCATGAGCAAACATTGCACCCATGTGTCAATAAACGCCCAGTCAAGAAAACAGAGGTTGGAATGGATTGTGATTCATCAAATTCGTGGCATATAGGTGTCCATTCAGTTCCGATATTTAGCCATATGAATCTCCATGAAGTTACATTGAAACCCATATATAAAAACTCCATTGAAACAAAGAGGAGAGGTTAATTTTGTGAAGCATATTGTGAAGTTTTAAAAATCTATTTTTCATTCCTTTTTAATGAAGAAGTACCTTGAAGACTTGATGCTCCGCTAACCGTTGGAGTAAATATTTGACCACCTGTTTGTGCAGGACCCCTACAAATAGTGTAGGTTCTGCATTTTATGTTTTTAATGTAGTTGTTTTCATGTTTTCATTTTATCATTTGATGTAGTTATTTTCAGAATTCCAATTTGTCATTTGACGTAGTTGTTTCCAGAATTCCAATTTGTAATTTGTTGTAGTTACTTCCAGAATTTCATTTTGTTATTGGATGTAGATGCTTTCATAAGTCTTCTTTTATCATTTGATGTAGATTCATCATTCTTTCTTGTCAAATTGTGAAATTACAAAGGATTCACAGTTTTACTTCTAGAGAAGCAATGATTTATTTTAGAGTAGTTTTACAGGTTCATGAGTGGTTTATTTCAAGAGCATGAGTGATTTCCTTTCGAAACAGTAGTGATTGAGTGATTTCCTTTCATCATATGAGTGTGTTATTTTCCGTTCATGAGTGATTTTTTTTCAAGAGTTATAGTGATTTATTTACAAGTTTGATTGCCATAACATTTCATTTCAAAAACATAAAAATGTATAAATTCCCTTTTCTAGAATTCGATTTTATCTTCATGCACAAGACTGTTAGAGAATAAGATTTTTTAGAGACTAACAAATAAATTAGTTAAGATTTCTTCATAAGATAGAGAAAGTTTGTTTCAATTTTTACAAAGTAGAAAGCATGTTGATTTTTAGAACTTAGTTGTAATTTAAATTTATCAATTTCATTAGGAACATAAGAATAAAAACATCCTTAGAAGTAATCTCTACAAATCCAATCATCACACCAATAAACTAAATGAATAAAATAGGCTTCTATCATATATTGTGCACTTTCAATTCACAAGTTTACCAACTCCGGTCGATAATTTATGTAATAAATTTAAGATAATTAAATTGACTAAACATTTTGGCGCCGTTGCCGAGGAAGTTGATGCAGGAGCATCTAGAATTTAGTTATCAATGTGATTGTGTGTTCAGATGTCGTGGTTAATAAGAAGTGGGAAAATTTGATCATTAATATTTTAGTTAGCTTTAATTATGAGAAGTTAGTTTGTTTGATTTCCTAGATTAAATAGTGTTGGGGTTCCCATGTTTTGGCAGATTTGGCAATACCAAAAGATGAGACAACATCAAACCACTTTGGGGCCCTAGGATCTAGCCCTCTTGGACCCGAAGAGGGATCTCTCCAATAAAACAAAGAATGATATATCTTTGAAAGCTCAAAATGAGATGTTAGGCTAGTTATGAAGCACAAAGGGGGGTTTTAAATGATTTGGTTGGTTGGTTGCTGGGTTGGTTAGGAGATCATGGACTGGGAAAGCAATGGGAAGAAAGGAACAAAACAGCAGGCTGTTTCAGCAGAGAGAAAGAGCCAAGACCGTGCCATCCATTGGGCTATGGAGTCATGAAAGGAAATTACATGCAACCACTAGCCAAGGCTTTCAGAGGGCATGTCATCTATACTAAAGGATCTTTTTAGATAGATGATGGGGTGGAACATTAAAGAGGAAAGTGGAAGAAGGAAAGCAACCAATTTTCTGTCTATAGATCAGGTCAGAGGTCATTTAACTCCAGACCTGCTTGGACATACTCAAAGGCTGCTCTCAAAGAGACAACGGGGCTGCTTATAGATCAGACCAGAAGTCATCTAACTCCAGATCTGCTTTAGCAACTCCAAGGGAAAAAACAGAGATAAATTTGACAAAGAAATATCTAAGAGGCAAACCCCCAAGTTCGTACATCAGCCAGCAGGCAATAACATCGGCTGCACTGGTTAAACCCGTGAATTAACTCTTAGACAGCACCTAAGAACAGCTTCAACCAATTCATACATCAGCCAGCAGGCAATAACATCCGCTGCGCTGGTTAAATCAATTGAAACCAGCTCTTAGATAACACATAGAGCAGAAAACATATAGGTAGGGAGAGCAGACAGCATAGGGCACCTAACAAGGGTGAATCCTATACCATTATTCTGATGCCTACCAGAAGAACATGAAACAATATGGAGATGTAATAAACAGAGTTAAGAAACACATCACCAATAGTAATAGACCAGGATCCTGTGAAATGTGCTTTGATTAATAGATGCAAAACCAGTCATGTACAATAAGCCCAATGGCTGTTAGAGTCCAGACTATCTCCTCCCAGCCTATTACATACAACTACTCTGCTATTCCCTCCCAAGACTGTTCTAACAGTCAAATGAATCCCTCTAACAGCAGATGCCCAGCAAGGCAACAACAACCTTTACAATTCATTCTCAGGGATTTTATAGGAGAAAAGGGAGAGACAGAGGCAGATAGACAATTAAATGAGACTCATTAAGACAGAATGGTGGAAGTGTCCACGCCCACTCTGCTTAATGGCGCTGTGCGTACTCTGTAGACTTGTTTGGAGGCTCGGTCAGGTCAGATTTTGACCTCTGGTGTCTCGTGAAGTCCTTCTGGTGTCTGGAGCTCTGTGCTGCCATTCTGGAATAAATGAACTGGATGAAAATCTGCAGGTCTTCTCCCTACCTCCATTACTGCTGCTTGACTGTCTGAAATGAGCTTCAGTCAATGTATTTAATTTTCTCAGGGCTCGAGGAGGCATGGAGATTGCTGTAGGAGGTGTACTTCTGGAGAAGAGTACTTCTGCTGATATTTAAACATAGATAAGACTCTTTGCGTGCTTAAGTCTTCAAACTGTGCTTCGATCCTTTGAATACGGGATTAGCGCTTGAAATATTTAATCACAGGATCAAATCCCTTCTGATCCGTCCTCGCTACTGTGCTGGCGGCGGCTGTGATAGCCTCTCTGTGCTATTCTGCATCATAAAATAAACGTGTTAAGAACCTGGCAGTGGTGGCGGAGAAATGCTGCAGAGGCCAGAGGAAAGGTGGCGGAGCGGTGGAGGAACAGTGAAAATGGCGGAGGAAACGGTTAATCAGCGTACAAGCCCTACAATGAACTTTGGGCGAATTACAAAGGAAATGGAAGAAAAACAATGGAGCGGAGGGGCGGACGTGGGACCCGGCAGAGGCGGAGGGAGATTAAAGCCGAACCATCCGATCACGAAGGAAACGAATGGTCACAATGTAATCGCACAATCGCAACCGGGGTCGGAGCGGGGAGAAATCGCAATGCACAACACGAATGTTCTGATTGCGATTGGGTTGATGCTGCGATTAAACACCAACCGTCGGATCTGGGATCAGAGCGACGGTCCACATCTAATCGGAGGGAGACGGAGAGAGGCGACGGGCGATGATGCGATCAGCGCTGAGCCGTTGGATCGTGAAACAAAATGGACGGCCCAGATGTAATCGGGGGGAAGGCAGAAGAAGTTGCGATTAATGCTGGACCGTTGATCTGCGGAGAAAATGACGGTCCAGATTGAATCGGAAGACAGAGAGAGGACTCGCGATCAGCGGAAAAGGGAAGAGCGATGACCGTTGGATCATGTAACAGACGGACGGCCAGGATTTAATCGGGGAGGCAGAGGGAAGGCTTACGATCAACGATCGGAAGGGGAAGCGATTGAGCGCTGGCCGTCGGATCGGCGGGGAGATGGACGGCTATGATTTAATCGGAGCATGCAATCGGAGGTGGGAGCAGAAGGCTTGCGATCATCGGAGGGCCGTCGGATCGCAGGGAGGAATGGAAGGCTGCGATGCAATCGGGAGGCAAACAGAAGTACTTGCGATTGCGATCGGAGGGGATTTGCGATTGAGCGCTGGCCGTTGGATCGGCTGGGAAACAAACGGCCAGGATCCAATCGGGAGACGGAGAGAGGGTCTTGCAATTGCGATCGGGCGGGGAATGCGATTAAGCGCTGGCCGTCGATCTGGCGGGGAGATCAACGGTGGAGAACACAATCGGAGGGGATCTGCGATTGGCGGAGGACCGTAGATCTGGGCAAAAACGGACGGTCAAGATGCAATCGAGGGATCTCAATCGGGGGGGCACCCATGGGGGTTGCGATTGCGATCGGGAGGGAGCCTGCGATTAGTGCTCAACCGTTGATCTGGTGATAGATCGACGGTGTGGAACAGATCTGCTGACTTACGTTATAAACAAATCGCATCGGGGCTGTTCGCTGTTAACAAAAGATTTACACCCGCCCGACCTTCCGATTGCGATAAGCGCCAGGAACTTAAGCACTTGGTCCTGGCGCCTGGGCGCATGTGGGGAAGTGGTTTGAGAGGAGTTACGGGAAAGGGGATAGGCCTTATAATAAGGTCGGAAGGTGGGTTTTCTAGCCCATTTAATGGATTTTAGGGCTGGGGAAGGGGAACGATAGAGAAATAAAGGGGGAAGAAGGGAAAACAAAGGGCAGGGGAAGAATTTAAAGGGGATCTTGGGGGGATTTGAGGGGTAAATGGGGAAGGAGAAAGGGAGACAAGGGGGGATAAAAAGAGGGTAAATGAGGGTGAGATAAAGGGGAAAGGAGGCCTTTGGGCATTTCTTCATCAGCAGAGAGGCTTTAAAAGGGGAATCAACAGAGGGGATTTGATCAAAGGATAAAAGACACAAAGAGGCTTCAAGGAGACTGTGTTTTCAGAGGAAATGCATTCCTTGAAGGCTCAAAAACAATTTAGCCCCCTATTTTCTTGTCAAAAATTTCATAGGGGGGCTAACAGTGGCTCCACATGGGGATGGCTTAATCTTGAAGGAGTCAAGAATTCAGAAATTGATCTCTTGGTGTAGGCCAGATGCCTGCTGCTTGAACCATCCTTTTCTTTCCTCGATCAGCTGCCACAAACTATGAAGACAACATATCAGCAGTAACATTCTCCCAAACAACTACCTACCCACACTATAGTTCTAACATTTTTTCTTCTTGGGTGCATTTGGACTTGCAGACCCTTTTACATCATTAATATTTACAAACAGGAAAAAATAAACCTATTCTATTTCTACCCTTATTACTCCATGAGACCAGATTAGACTGTTGGCCTCATATGTTTCTCTACCTACACTACTACCTGCTAGGATTAGACTGTCGAGCAGGTTTCTTCTCTATATTCTAAGACAGAAATTTAAACAACTAATCTACTTGCTCATAGGCTGAGCTTTATTGAGCTTTCCTACCTACCCTACTCTATCTGGAAATCTCTGATGTTCTAGGTGATATGATAAAGCCAATACAGCCAGTCAAGTAGTAGTGAAAAAGGATATGAGCACTCGCTGCCTGTCAGAGATAACCACAGGGTGCTCTGCTTGTGGTTCTTCAAAACTGTGGTCACCATCAGTAGTGACCATTTCTGATGAATCTGGCCCATGCTAAGGATCAATGCCAGAGCGTTCGAGCATATCAGGGCCTCCATGTATTCTGCCACAGGATCAACGAACACTTGATGTATGCTTTCTTCCTTTTGGCCTGCCATGATTGGTAGGCTGTCTATGTCCCGGGTAGCGCCGCTTATTGCACTTTCCACTGCATCTTTAGTGTGGCTTATGAAAACCGGGTCTTCTTCTTCTTGTATTTCAAAGAGCAGCATAATTTCTTCTCTTTTAGGGGGCGGGAGACTTTCCAAAAAGGCTCTCAGGTCTCTGAACTCGTAGGATATCTCTTGTGAGTTTAAGAGTTTGAGCTCAGCTTCATATCTGTCAACCAAAAAATCAAGAAACATCTTCTTAAGCGCAGGTAGATGATTGAGTGTTGAGCCAATAGGGACAACCTTTGGAAGGTCCTCCCCTTCAATTTCTTCCAGTACACTTGCTACTCCATGCTGAAACTCTGTTATGAGGCTTGGATCTATTTCTGCAAATTGTTCAGAGTCTTCCATTAGCGAAGTGACTGGATTTTGGCGTGGATGATGTTGTACTGCGACATGGTCTCCCAGTGGAGTCTTATGTGAAACCAAGATAATCAGTGGCCAGCTGATCACCTGTGGAGTCTTTTTATCATTCAAGAATTGTGGAGTCGCCAGGTGGATGATTCAAAACTTATTGTCCACCACAGTGGTTTGCCAAATCAAAGCTGACTGATCTGTCCCCAGTGTAGTCGCCATTATGTTGGGGTTCCCATGTTTTGGCAGATTTGGCAATACCAAAAGATGAGACAACATCAAACCACTTTGGGGCCCTAGGATCTAGCCCTCTTGGACCCGGAGAGGGATCTCTCCAAATAGATCAAATAATGATGTCTCTTTGAAGCTCAAAATGAGGTGTTAGGATAGTTATGAAGCACAGAGGGGGGTTTAAATAATTTGGTTGGAGGGTTGCTGGGTTGGTTAGGAGATCATGGACTGGGAAAGCAATGGAAGGAAAGGAACAAAACAGCAGGATATTTCAGCAGAGAGGATGGGCCAAGACCATGCCATCCATTGGGCTATGGAGTCATAAAAGGAAATGACTTGCATCCACTAGCCAAGGCTTTCAAAGGGAAAGTCATCTACACTAAAGGATCTTTTTAGATAGATGATGGGGTGGAACATTAAGGAAGAAGATGAAAGAAGGAAAGTAGCCCAACTTCTGTCTATAGATCAGGTCAGAGGTCATTTAACTCCAGACCTGCTTGGACATACTCTTAGGCAGCCTTCAAAGGTGGACAAAGGGGCAGCTTATAGATCAGACCAGAGGTCATTTAACTCCAGGTCTGCTTTAGCAACTCCAAGGGAAAAACAGAGATAAATTTGACAAAGAAACATCTAAGCAGCAAACCTCCAAGTTCATACATCAGCCAGCAGGCAATAACATCCCATTGTTCAAAGCCCAGTTAAGCAGTGAATTATATGAATTAACTCTTAGAAAGCACCTAAGAACAGCTTCAACCAATTCATACATCAGCCAGCAGGCAATAACATCCGCTGCGCTGTTTAAATCAACTGAAACCAGCTCTTAGATAGCACATAGAGCAGAAAACATATAGGTAGGGAGAGCAGACAACATAGGGCACCTAACAAGGGTGAATCCTATACCATTATTCTGATGCCTACCAGAAGAACATGAAACAATATGGAGATGTAATAAACAGAGTTAAGAAACACATCACCAATAGTAATAGACCAGGATCCTGTGAAATGTGCTTTGATTAATAGATGCAAAACCAGTCATGTACAATAAGCCTAATGGCTGTTACAGTCCAGACTTTCTCCTCCCAACCTATTACATACAACTACTCTGCTATTCCCTCCCAAGACTGTTCTAACAGTCAAATGAATCCCTCTAACAGCAGATGCCCAGCAAGGCAACAACAACCTTTACAATTCGTTCTCAGGGATTTTATAGGAGAAGAGGGAGAGACAGAGGCAGATAAACAATTAAATGAGACTCATTAAGACAGAATGGCGGAAGTGTCCACGCCCACTCTGCTTAATGGCGCTGTGCGTACTCTGTAGACTTGTTTGGAGGCTCGGTCAGGTCAGATTTTGACCTCTGGTGTCTCGTGAAGTCCTTCGGGTGTCTGGAGCTCTGTGCTGCCATTCTGGAATAAATGAACTGGATGAAAATCTGCAGGTCTTCTCCCTACCTCCATTACTGCTGCTTGACTATCTGAAATGAGCTTTAGTCAATGTATTTAATTTTCTCAGGGCTCGAGGAGGCATGGAGATTGCTGTAGGAGGTGTACTTCTGGAGAAGAGTACTTCTGTTGATATTTAAACACAGATAAGACTCTTTGCGTGCTTAAGTCTTCAAACTGTGCTTCGATCCTTTGAATACGGGATTAGCGCTTCAAATATTTAATCACAGGCTCAAATCCCTTCTTAACCGTCCTCGCTGCTGTGCTGGCGGCGGCTATGATAGCCTCTGTGTGCTATTCTGCATCATAAAATAAACGTGTTAAGAACCTAGCAGTGGTGGCGGAGAAATGCTGCAGAGGCCAGAGGAAAGGTGGCGGAGCGGTGGAGGAACAGTGAAAATGGCGGAGGAAACGGTTAATCAGCGTACAAGCCCTACAATGAACTTTGGGCGAATTACAAAGGAAATGGAAGAAAAACAATGGAGCGGAGGGGCGGACGTGGGACCCGGTAGAGGCGGAGGGAGATTAAAGCCGAACCGTCCGATCACGGAGGAAACGAATGGTCATGATGTAATCGCACAATCGCAATCGGGGGTCAGAGCGGGGAGCAATCGCAATGCACAACACGAATGTTCCGATTGCGATTGGGGAGATGCTGCGATTAAACACCAACTGTCGGATCTGGGATCAGATCGACGGTCCACATCTAATCGGAGGGAGACGGAGAGAGGCGATGGGCGATGATGCGATCAGCGCTGAGCCGTTGGATCGTGAAACAAAATGGACGGCCCAGATGTAATCGGGGGGAAGGCAGAAGAAGTTGCGATTAATGCTGGACCGTTGATCTGCGGAGAAAAGGACGGTCCAGATTGAATCTGAAGACAGAGAGAGGACTTGCGATCAGCGGAAAAGGGAAGAGCGATGACCGTTGGATCATGTAACAGACGGACGGCCAGGATTTAATTGGGGAGGCAGAGGGAAGGCTTGCGATCAGCGATCGGAAGGGGAAGCGATTGAGCGCTGGCCGTCGGATCGGCGGGGAGATGGATGGCTGTAATTTAATAGGAGCATGCAATCGGAGGTGGGAGCAGAAGGCTTGCGATCATCGGAGGGCCGTCGGATCGCAGGGAGGAATGGACGGCTGCGATGCAATCGGGAGGCAAACAGAAGGACTTGCGATTGCGATCGGAGGGGATTTGCGATTTAGCGCTGGCCGTTGGATCGGCTGGGAAACGAACGGCCAGGATCCAATCGGGAGACGGAGAGAGGGTCTTGCGATTGCGATCGGGAGGGGAATGCGATTAAGCGCTGGCCGTCGATCTGGCGGGGAGATCAACGGTGGAGAACACAATCGGAGGGGATCTGCGATTGGCGGAGGATCGTAGATCTGGGCGAAAACGGACGATCAAGATGCAATCGGGGGATCTCAATCGGGGGGGCACCCATGGGGGTTGCGATTGCGATCGGGAGGGAGCCTGCGATTAGTGCTCAACCGTTGATCTGGTGATAGATCGACGGTGCGGAACAGATCTGCTGACTTACGTTATAAACAAATCGCATCGGGGCTGTTCGCTGTTAACAAAAGATTTACACCCGCTCGACCTTCCGATTGCGATAAGTGCCAGGGACTTAAGCACTTGGTCCTCGCGCCTGGGCGCATGTGGGGAAGTGGTTTGAGAGGAGTTACAGGAAAGGGGCTAGGCCTTATAATAAGGTCGGAAGGTGGGTTTTCTAGCCCATTTAATGGATTTTAGGGCTGGGGAAGGGGAACGATAGAGAAATAAAGGGGGAAGAAGGGAAAACAAAGGGCAGGGGAAGAATTTAAAGGGGATCTTGGGGGGATTTGAGGGGTAAATGGGGAAGGAGAAAGGGAGACAAGGGGGGATAAAAAGAGGGTAAATGAGGGTGAGATAAAGGGGAAAGGAGGCCTTTGGGCATTTCTTCATCAGCAGAGAGGCTTTAAAAGGGGAATCAACAGAGGGGATTTGATCAAAGGATAAAAGACACAAAGAGGCTTCAAGGAGACTGTGTTTTCAGAGGAAATGCATTCCTTGAAGGCTCAAAAACAATTTAGCCCCCTATTTTCTTGTCAAAAATTTCATAGGGGGGCTAACAGTGGCTCCACATGGGGATGGCTTCTTCTTGAAGGAGTCAAGAATTCAGAAATCGATCTCTTGGTGTAGGCCAGATGCCTGCTACTATAAGCCATCTTTCTTCTTTCTTTAGATCAGCTACCACATACTGTGAAGACAACATATCAGCAGTAAAATTATTCTAAACAACTACCTACCCACACTATAGTCCTAACATTTTTCTTCTTGGGTGCATTTGGACTTGCAGACCCTTTACATCATTAATTTTTTCAAACAGGAAAAATAAACCTATTCTACTTCTGCCCTTATTTCTCCATGAGACCAGATTAGACTGTTGGCCTCATATGTTTCTCTACCTACACTACTACCTGCTAGGATTAGACTGTCTAGCAGGTTTCTTCTCTACATTCTAAGACAGAAATTTAAACAACTAATCTACCTGCTCATAGGCTGAGCTTTATTGAGCTTTCCTACCTACCCTACTCTAACTGGAAATCTCTGATGTTCTAGGTGATATGATAAAGCCAATACAGCCAATCAAGTAGCAGTGCAAAAGGATATGAGCACTGGCTGCCTGTCAGAGATAACCACAAGGTGCTCTGCTTGTGGTTCTTCAAAACTGTGGTCACCATCAGTTGTGACCATTTCTGATGAAACTGGCCCTTGCTAAGGATCAACGCTAAAGTATTTGAGTAGATCAGGGCCTCCATGTATTCTGCCACAGGATCAACGAACAGGTGATGTGCATTTTCCTCTTTTAGGCCTCCCAAGCTTGGTAGGCTGTCTCCTTCCTGGGCAGCTCTGATTCTTATATTATCCACTACATCTTCAGGGTGGCTCTGGGAAACCGGATCTTCTTCTTCTTGTATTTCGAAGAGCAACAGCGAAATTTCTTCTCCTTTAGGGGGCGGGAGACTTTCCAAAAAGGCCCTCGGGTCTCTGAACTCGTATGATTTCTTTTGTGAGCTCAAAAGTTCGAGCTTAGCTTCATATCTGTCAATCACCAAATCAAGAAACATCTTCTTAATCGCAGGTAGATGATTGAGTGTTGAGCCAATAGGGACAACCTTTGGAAGGTCCTCCCATTCAATTTCTGCCAGTACACTCGCTACTTCACTCTGAAACTCTGCTATGAGGCTTGGATCTATTTCTGCACATTGTTCAGAGTCCTCTATTAGCGAAGTGACTGGATCCTCGGCATGGATGATGTTGTACTGCGACATGGTCTCCCAGTGGAGTCTTATGTGAAACCGAGATAATCGATGACGGTGATCCTAATGAGTCTTTTTATCTTTGAGGTGGCCGTCGCCGAGGGTGGATGATTCCTGCAATTCTTTATCCCTACAGTGGTTTGCCAAATAAAGGCAGTGATCTTTCCCCGGTGGGTAAGCCATTATGTTGGGGTTCCCATGTTTTGGCCAGATTGGCAAGACCACAAGATGAGACAACATCAGAACCACTTTGGGGCCCTAGGATCTAGCCCTCCTGGACCCGGAGAGGGATCTCTCCAATAAACAAAGAATGATTTATCTTTGAAGCTCAGAATGAGATGTTAGGCTAGTTATGAAGCACAAAAAGGGGGGTTTTAAATGATTTGGTTGAAGGGTTGCTGGGTTGTTCAGGAGATCATAGACTGGGAAAGTAATGAGGGAAAGGAAACAAAACAGTAGTGTAGTGAGAGAAGAAAGAGCAGACCGTGCAGAGCATTGGGTATAGGTCATGAAGGAAATTACATGCAACCACTAGCCAAGGCTTTTCGGAGGGCATGTCATCTATACTAAAGGATCTTTTTAGATAGATGATGGGGTGGATGATAAAGAGGAAAGTGGAAGAGGAAAGCAACCAATTTTAATGCACTAGATCGGGTGAGGAGGTCATTTAACTCCAGACCTGCTTGGACATACTCAAAGGCAGCTCTCAAAGAGACAAAGGGGCAGCTTATAGATTAGACCAGAGGTCATTTAACTCCAGATCTGCTTTAGCAACTCCAAGGGAAAAACAGAGATAAGATTACAGAGAAAGATCTAAGAGGCAAATCCCCAAGTTCATACATCAGCCAGCAGGCAATAACATCCGCTGCACTGGTTAAACCCGAGAACCCACTCTTAGACAGCACCTAAGAACAGCTTCAACTAATTCATACATCAGCCAGCAGGCAATAACATCCGCTGCGCTGGTTAAATCAACTGAAACCAGCTCTTAGATAGCACATAGAGAGGAAAACATAAAGGTAGGAAGAGCAGACAACATAGGGCTCCTAACAAGGGTGAATCCTATACCATTATTCTGATGCCTACCAGAAGAACATGAAACAATATGGAAATGTAATAAACAGAGTAAGAAAACATCACCTATAGTAATAGACCAGGATCCTGTGAAAAGTGTTTTGATTAATAGATGCAAAACCAGTCATGTACAATAAGCTCAATGGCTGTTACAGTCCAGACTTCTCCTCCCAGCCTATTACATACAACTACTCTGCTACTCCCTCCCACGAATGTTCTAACAGTCAAGAATGAATCCCTCTAACAGCAAATGCCCAGCAAGGCAACAACAACCTTTACAATTCGTTCTCGGGGATTTTTATAGGAGAAGAGGAAGACACAGAACTAGATAAACAAATAAATGCGACTCATTTAAAGCGGGAATGGAAGTTTCCGCACTTTGTAATGGTATTGTGCGTACTACGTAGACTTGTTTGGAGGCTCGGTCGGGTCGATTTGACCTCGTTGTCTACGTGAAGTACTTGGTGTCTGGGCTCTGTGCGCCATTGGAATAAATAGGCTTGGATGAAAATACGCGAGGGTCTTCTCCCTACCCTCCGTGCCTTCTTGGTATGCGAAATGAGCCCGATCAATGTAGATAATTTTCTCGGAGATGAGGTACCATGGAGATTCTTTGTGGAGGTGTACTTACGGAAGAGTAACCTATGCGATATTTAAACACAGATAAGACTCTTTGCGTGCTTAAGTCTTCAAACTGTGCTTCGATCCTTTGAATACGGGATTAGCGCTTCAAATATTTAATCACAGGCTCAAATCCCTTCTGATCCGTCCTCGCTGCTGTGCTGGCGGCGGCTGTGATAGCCTCTGTGTGCTATTCTGCATCATAAAATAAACGTGTTAAGAACCTGGCAGTGGTGGCGGAGAAATGCTGCATAGGCCAGAGGAAAGGTGGCGGAGCGGTGGAGGAACAGTGAAAATGGCGGAGGAAACGGTTAATCAGCGTACAAGCCCTACAATGAACTTTGGGCGAATTACAAATGAAATGGAAGAAAAACAATGGAGCGGAGGGGCGGACGTGGGACCCGGCAGAGGCGGAGGGAGATTAAAGCCGAACCGTCCGATCACAGAGGAAACGAATGGTCACGATGTAATCGCACAATCGCAATCGGGGGTCGGAGCGGGGAGCAATCGCAATGCTCAACACAAATGTTCCGATTGCGATTGGGGAGATGCTGCGATTAAACACCAACCGTCGGATCTGGGATCAGATCGACGGTCCACATCTAATCGGAGGGAGACGGAGAGAGGCGACGGGCGATGATGCGATCAGCGCTGAGCCATTGGATCGTGAAACAAAATGGACGACCCAGATGTAATCGGGGGGAAGGCAGAAGAAGTTGCGATTAATGCTGTATCGTTGATCTGCGGAGAAAAGGACGGTCCAGATTGAATCGGAAGACAGAGAGAGGACTCGCGATCAGCGGAAAAGGGAAGAGCGATGACCATTGGATCATGTAACAGACGGACGGCTAGGATTTAATCGGGGAGGCAGAGGGAAGGCTTGCGATCAGCGATCAGAAGGGGAAGCGATTGAGCACTGGCCGTCGGATCGGCGGGGAGATGGACGGCTGTGATTTAATCGGAGCATGCAATCGGAGGTGGGAGCAGAAGGCTTGCGATCATCGGAGGGCCGTCGGATCGCAGGGAGGAATGGACGGCTGCGATGCAATCGGGAGGCAAACAGAAGGACTTGCGATTGCGATCGGAGGGGATTTGCGATTGAGCGCTGGCTGTTTGATCGGCTGGGAAACGAACGGCCAGGATCCAATCGGGAGACAGAGAGAGGGTCTTGCGATTGCGGTCGGGCGGGGAATGCGATTAAGCGCTGGCTGTCGATCTGGCGGGGAGATCAACGGTGGAGAACACAATCGGAGGGGATCTGCGATTGGCGGAGGACCGTAGATCTGGGCGAAAACGGACGGTCAAGATGAAATCGGGGGATCTCAATAGGGGGGGCACCCATGGGGGTTGCGATTGCGATCGGGAGGGAGCCTGCGATTAGCGCTCAACCGTTGATCTGGTGATAGATCGACGGTGCGGAACAGATCTGCTGACTTACGTTATAAACAAATCGCATCCGGGCTGTTCGCTGTTAACAAAAGATTTACACCCGCCCGACCTTCCGATTGCGATAAGCGCCAGGGACTTAAGCACTTGGTCTTGGCGCCTGGGCGCATGTGGGGAAGTGGTTTGAGAGGGGCTGGCAGAAAGGGGCTAGGCCTTATAATAAGGTCGGGATATGGGTTTTTAGCCCCTTTTAATGGATTTTGAAGGTGAAGGAGGGGAACGATAGAGGAAGAAAAGGGGAAAAAGGGAAAACCAAGGGTAGGGGAAGAAATTAAATGGGATCTTGGGAGGATTTGAGGGGTAAATGGGGAAGGAGAAAGGGAGACAAGGGGGGATAAAAAGAGGCTAAATGAGGGTGAGATAAAGGGGAAAGGAGGCCTTTGGGCATTTCTTCACATAACAGATAGGCTTTAAAGGGGAACCAACAGAGGGGATTTGATCAAAGGATAAAAGACACAAAGAGGCTTCAAGGAGACTGTGTTTTCAGAGGAAATGCATTCCTTGAAGGCTCAAAAACAATTTAGCCCCCTATTTGCTTGTCAAAAATTTCATAGGGGGGCTAACAAATAGGAATAAAAATAGCACTTTGGTTCTCCATGCAAGGCGATTTAGCCAAATAGATTATTTATGAGGATAGGATAGAGTTTTTTTGAAAGCTAATAAATGACAAACTGCTTTCAATTAGAATATAAGCGTAAATAGGTGTGAGTGTGATAGAGATAGACATGTAGGTTAAGTGTGAAATAAGTCTGTATGAAGTGTGATAGCGGAGAAGATAGAGAGGAGAAGTCAATGAGTGTAAAATCCAGTCATCGAAGGGCTCGACTCTGTGTATTTACCTTTCTGATAAATTCCAAGTGTTGGTGTGTTTTAATTCTCCTGTCTGTGTTAATTATCATTTTTATTTATCTGTGAGTTGAAAATCACATTTTCGCACAACATATTCAGAGAATTCGATTGGCGATGCGAACAAGCAAAGACATAATGGAGTTTTGTGTGAAAATACTTGTGTGAAGTCGTTGATTCATTTAAAATTAGAAGGTTCGTACATCGACATCACGCATCGTAGAATTTTGAGTTATGCATTAAGGCTTTACACAATAATTTGTTTGAATTGTGATGTGAAGCGGAGGAGTAAGGGAGCAGTAAGGAATGTTAGATCTGGGCATAGATCAATGGTGGGGAGGAAATCGCAAATTCGCACATCACAAATTTTTGTGGTTTGAGTTTAATATATCGCATGGTAAGCTATTTCATTTGCAGTGCGGTAAGGTGTTAAGTTCCAGTAAGTTATGTCAGTTGCGATGCGATGCGAGCATATCGCATGTTTAAAAAGGTACAAAGTGCTATTATGCCGTGATTAGTTATCGTTGGTGTGGGCCATAATACCACAAGTTTTGTGCACATATACTATTTTAACAAGTAATAATCTTGGAGATGGGAAGAAAGATAAGGTTTCTGCGTATTGTGGGTATTTGCGTCCTTTTGGGTTGCATCAGAAGTGTAAATAGGAGCCTTTTTTCTTTTCATTTAAAAGAAAAGAAAAGAAAACACACCTACCACACCCACTGTATCACGTGGTGCAGTAAGAGCCACACATCCACAACATGAATTCTTATTTTGCAAGTAGAAGAAGATGTGCCAAAGGAGGTTGAAGAAATGGATGAAGATGATGAAAATGAGGAAGATCCTTTTGGATTTTCCATTCAAGAAACTGATGTCAATGGTCATATGAACAACATCCCTCCATCTGTACTTCCTAATTTCAAAGGTACGAGATCAGAAGACCCATAAAATTTTCTTTTTGAATTTGAAATCATTTTTAGATCTTATGTCTACTCATTACACATTCAAAAATTGAATTTGTTTCCGGCAACATTGAAGGATAGAGCTCTTAGATGTCTCATGAATTTAGGAAAAAATTCTATAAGGACATGGGATGATATGAAAAGAGTATTTTTGGAAAAATATAAGATTATTGCATACACCATGAACTTAGAAATGAAGTCTTTAAGATGAACCAAAAAGAGGATGAAAGCCTAGAAGATTTAGTGGAGAGATTTACTTATAATATCAAAAGATATAAATTGCATAATTTAGGATTAGACACATTAAAAACTCTCCTACTAAATGCTATAAAGGATTAATGGATTGATCTTCTTAATCTTGTGGGAAAATGAGATGTCTAGCAATTTTCATTTCAAGAGATTTGTGAACTATGCAAGAACATATCGAGAGGAAAAACAAAGCATGTAAGATCCCCTGAAGATCCATAAGAGTAAGTAAGTAGACATCACGATTGGTAAGTCAAACTGAACTTAACAATTTGCTAAACATTCTTGGCAATTTAAATGAACAAATTGACATGCTAAGAGTGCAAAACAAGCAAAAAGTTGAAAATGTTTCTTTATTTTGCCCTAAATGTACAAAGAAACATTCTTTGCATGAATATCCACTTGATAACATTAAAATTTGTAGAATTTGTGCAAGGTCATATACTACTAAAGATTGCCCATTATTACCAGGGTTGAAGGCAACTTACCAGAAGGATAATGGAGCGAATCAAGGAAAAGAGAAACTCTATTATGTAGCTCCAAGAGGACCATGGCATCCTCATCAACCTAATATGATGCAATATCCTTATGCACATTTTCAAGGATATGCACAACAAACTCAAGGTAATTGGAAAACACCCTTGCCTTGGCAACCTTGGCCATCTCAATCCCAGCCTCAAAACCAATCTTGGCAACAAAGTTGGCAAATACCCTACAAAGGAAATCCACCATATCCTCAATCTTTTCCTCACTATCCTCAATACCATCATCAATGTTATCCATACCATTCACCTGCACCACAACATCAATATCACCCTCAGTTGACCTCAATTAAACCTTTCCTATTACCAACCACACAAGCACCCCAAAGATCCATTCCCACTCCATTACTTGCACAACCATTTCGAATCCCCAACAATAAAACACCTCAATCCACTTACAATTTTTAGGTATTGCAAAATGATTCACCAGTTTCCATTGAAGAACAACAACCAAAAGAAGAAGACTCAAATAAGGTCCAAGAATCATGGATGCATGTTGATAAAGAGCAGTTGTTGGAACCTGAGATTGAAAAATTTCTTGCATGCCTATCACCATATTCTATGAATGAAGATCACATCTCTAAAGACTTGCATGGCATGATAGCAGGAAGCCAAGGAAAACACGATTAAATTGAATCTTGGTTCATGGTAGTCATAGAATCCCAATGCTCAGTTCTTCAGTATCATCTGACACCATCTCAATCAAGGCAACTGGCCTTTCATATACTAGTACATACCAAAGAGTATATTTCAAACATGCATATGAGTTTATCTATCATCTTGTTACATACATGGTTAAATTGGAATTATTCATATACTTGAACAAGATTTTTTTTTCAAGTAGGGTAGGACATATAAAAAATAAAAATAACAAGTAAAGAGAAAAATAAGTCCTATTGTGAAAACCAGCTTGTTGGCACAATTGGACATGAGATTTTCTTGAAAACCAGGTAACTGGCGAGCAAAGTTCACAATAAGTTCTGCAATTTCATGATGGTTTCAATCTTATATTATCGTTCTTCAAATAATTTTTGGTTCTATGCTTGAGTTGGATGATGTGGAATTCCTTAAGGTCCACCTTCCAACAGATCTTGTCTCATCGACCTCAACACATTATCTGGGATCAAGATAAAAGATTATTTGGAGTGCCTTGTGTTAGGGTTGTATATTTTATAGGATCTCAAGGTGAATGAGTTTATTCTATCTTTCAAATTTATTTCGTAAAATTATTTCTAATCTGCAAATAATTTTCAAAATTAAAAAAAAGGAATTAAAATAAAAAATTAAAAGAGGGTATATGTTATAAATAAAAAATATAAGATGCGAACCCCATCAAAAAGAAGAAAAACAATAAATTCTGAAAGTGTTGCACGTTCAAATGCCACTACTCTTAGTTTAGCTTACTTTTGAAAATAAATTGTGTGCAACTTGTTTAAAATGCCACAAAAGTTCAATAGAATTCAATCATACAATTTAAGCATGATTGAATTAGGTTTAAATTTCTTGTTAATAGGTAGTGAAAAATAATTTTTCAAACTGTTTAATCTTGACAGATTAATTAGCTAGGTAGAAAATAAAATTGGTTCAATAGTTTAATCTGAACCAAGGGAGATGTTGTAACATCATTTATTTTGATAAGTTAGCACAAGTAGTTAAAAAATTTTCAAAATGATAAGGTAGGATATGGATGCAAAAGAATAAAAAATTAAAAATGTTAGGAAGATTATTATTTTTATAGGCATCCATGTCAATAAAATGTTAGATGTTAGATGCTCTAAATAAAGAAGGAAAAATAAAATTTTAGGTGGTAGATGCTCTAAACAAAGGAGGCAAAACAAAATGTTAGGGAAGCAAGAAAGAAAAAGAAAAGCTTCATTCTATTTTATAGGTTTTGATTAGCTGCTAGTCTAAATGCGCCTATGGAAAAGTTATTTGTATGGTTTAAATTCTGATTATTAAGTTATATCCTAAAGTTTTAAACCATAGCATATATCCCCCCATACTTTCATTTCATTCATTTCCATTTATTTACATTTCCTTCCCCATTCATTCATTTCCATACATTTCATTATAAATCTCGCACATTCAAAATCACCTTTCCATAGGCCAAATCCCAAAAAAAATCCTTTACATTGTCGTCTCCTACAAACCTTTCGAAAGGAAATATAAGATGAAGTGGGACCCATTTTACCCTCCACACTTCCCTTCCACTTCATTTTCCTTTGAAAAACACTAAACCTTACCTTTTTCTACTTGATCCTTCTACTTTAAAATTTTCATCGTTATATAATTGTTTACACTTACCATCCACTTCCTTTTTCCCCAATTGTGATTAAAGTGAGCCATCCCTCCACATCACCTGTTCTCCCCACCATCCATCACAAATCGCATATTATAACTCTTTCCCATCGCAACTAAAATTTAAAAACTGCAATCACCGATTTGCGATATATCACATCGCATATTTTTCAACTTACCTTTGGAGCACCCATAATGTATTCAGTTTAGTTTGTGATGCGGCAGGTTGGCCCCACCACAGCAGCTCGCCCCCCGCACTTCACAACCTTTGCAATACATATCACATATCATATGAAACATCTTAAAACCTTACCTTACCGCATAAAACATTCGCCGATTTATAAACTCTGCCAATTGCAGTGGGCTCCATTTCTCCCTGACACATCATCCTCCAATTAGCGCAAATCACACTTCATGGTTTTAAGCATTTACCGTATTTCCCAAATGCTAAAATCTACGATGAGCGATGTGGGTGGGTCCCTCTCCTCGCAGTTTGCAAGTTTTAGATTTTAAACCCCCGCTGCTTATAACTAAAACTTAAAATTTGTGATTTGCACTGCGGTCCGATCCCACTTTCCCCTTCCACATCACTTACTTCCTCCCCACGCTTCGCACTTCACATTTTTTAGTGTTTACCTCCTCCGCGCTTCTAACTAAAACTTAAAAGTTGCGATTTGCACTGCGGTCCAGTCCCACCTGCCCTTCACCTCAACTACCACTTCGCATCGCACCGCCAATAAAATTCTTCATAAAATTAAACTCTAACATTGCGAAGTACGTGGATACGATGCGGCTTCAGCATTGAAAGTCTATAAGATTTCAGGTCCAGGGAAATGGTTTTTCAAGCTGTTTTGTTTACAAAAAAGGTTTTAACACGGTAAAAGGATTTTGGGTGACAATAAGACAGAAAGGTTGATTCGGGCAGCAAAAGGCGTTCAACACTCCGTTCATACAACAATTCATTCGCCAGCACAATATTTAGTCTGCTAGCATATCAGTAAAAGGTGGTCCACGTCCTAACTGTCCCACTACATCAACACCTGCTCTGCACAACGCATTCCACCGAGACTATAATTTTGTAATAAGTTAGAGTTTTTAGTTCAAGTTTAAGCCTAAAAATATCATGTCTGTTAGAGACAGTACTATTGTAATTTTTTGTACAAATACTTTAGTTTTTGAAGTATCAAAGGTCGATTGATTGAGATCAGAATCATTACTATCTTTTGGAGTACTATAATATTTTCCAAAGCACTGGAGCATCAATAATGAACAAACCATTCACCGGATTCTTGTGGCTTAAATACTGGTGATTTTTTTCTTCTATTGTTATGTTTCATTGTCATTTTTCATTGTAATCATCTGAATTCTAATTGTAAAGCAGAAAGCGTGATGAATAGGATTTACTTTTTAGTACCTTATTCTGGCTGTGTTTACGATCATTATGTTTTCCACTTAAGGAAAAACTAAATAATTCTTAATTTCTCTTTGGTTTTGTTGAATTTCCTCATATTTCTGTCATAAATCCACTTACATATTCGAAAAGATCCAGTAAATATTCCTAGCTTGCCCTGTGTTTACTTTGTGAAAACTTGATGCAACTATCCAATTATATTTTGACTCCATTACCCAATAGATATTAATAAATTGAATATAATCAATCCTCCAAAATCCAAAAAAAACTCAAAGCCCCAAATACTATCATAACTAGCCTAATAACTTATCCAAACAAAGATAAATATTATAGAGAGAGCCCTCTCTGAAATTGGCATGGATAGATCCCAGTTTCCAAATTTGGTTTGATGTGATTAGTTCTCACAATCTCTTGCAAATTACATAACAATAACATAGTGGCGACCATACTAGGGTTGAATTGAAATCAATCATAATTTCTTTCGAATTCATCTCTAGTTAAATAATCACTGTATTAATATTTCATAGAGATTGCTATCTTTTTGATTTTTTGTAAATATAGTGTGCAATTTCAAATTCAAATATTGGTACGAGTTACATTTTATAGTGTGTATTTTGATTTTCAAAACTGGCTTCTAGTAGACATTATACAAGATCCCATCCTGATCCAAAATCTCCTGAAATAGTGGATGATCCTTAAAGGATTGGAAAAAGAGTTATGGATACCTCATAGAAATCAGTCAAATAGATCAATTCATCAGAAATCCAGGGAAGTAATAATCCTCTCCCTAGAGCCCAATCCCTTCCTATTAAGCTTGAGACCTTACAAGATATCGACTTTGACTTAAATTTTGAGAAACTCTTGTTTAGAAGAAAATCCCTAAATTGGGAAGATACATTAGTCATTGACCAATCGATTTTGCATCCAGATTCACCTAAAAGTCTGTCTTCTTTAAAAAAGGTCTGATCAATAAATTGTCTAGGCTTTTAAGATCCTCAAAGATTTGGAATTAGACTTCACTTCAGTAGTTACAGATGCCTATCTCCAACAATCAGTAGAATTGGCTGCATTAAATATTTCTGCTTCATCCATTACATCCCAAACAGTTCAACAAAGATCTGTGAGTCCAAACCCTTCTGAAAATTATACTACTTATCCTCTCATAAACAATCAAAGGCCTTCATCTCCATCACCTCATCCATCATCTCCTTCACATATAGTTCATACTCTTCCACCTCCTCCACCACTTATTAATCCACAACTTGTTATTGTCAACCTCCCACCTCCAATCATGGCTGCACGTTATGCTCCCTTGGTTCTTCCTCAAAATCCAGGGGCTATTCCCCAAGACTATCAATCCAAAATACCCCAATTAGATAACACCCAACACATTACTACTTAACATCATGTAGACATAATGAATGATTTCTTTGATTGCTATGATATTGATGCTGATGATGTTATGATGAGGTTATTTGTTCAAACCCTTGGAGGTGAAGTTAGGAAATGGTTTAGAGCTTTACCAACTGCTTCCATCAATGATCTAGCAGTCCTACAGTGTTAGTTTCTAGATAGATGGAAAGTTAAAAATAACCCCCTCAAAATTCTCTCAGAATATGAAAATATCAAAAGAGAAACTAGAGAATGTGTGCAGGATTATTGTGCTAGATTCAACTCTATTTATAATGCTATTCATGCTCGCATAAAACCACTTGAAGGATTAGTGCTGATTAAGTTTCCATATGGTTTTGAAACATACATAGCTTATTAGTTAAGAGAGAGGAATCCTGGCACCTTAGAGGAAATGCAGACCATAGCAGTTAATGTAGAGGCCAATTTGTTGGCCAAAAGAGCTAGAATGAGAGCTGAGAAGAGAGTTACCATAAAAGAAGAAGCATCAACCTCTAGCACTGATTCCAAGATTGATTCTTTAGTGAGGGCAATGGAAAGAATGATGATTGATAGAAACATCCCTAGAGAAAATCAAAACCCTCCCCAAAATCGCAATCAAAACAATAGGAGAAATAAACCATAGATTAAACAAAGGGGACCTGACCAACAAATTAGACCCCCTTTTCAGGACAATTATGTTGATGAAAATGAAGGTATCCCTCAAAAGGAAGAAGAAAACCAAATAAATTTGTTTGGTTTACAAAATAATGATACTATTTCTCACAGAAGAAGTCCAACAACTATTTTCGTTAGCCCAAATAGAGCTTGAGTCAGAAGAATTTGAAGAATACAAACAGGGATTTGAGAATGCCATTATGGAGGTTCACAAACAATATAATCTTAGGAGTAGTAAAACTTCTGAAAATACTGCTAAGAAAAACAATGATCAACCTCCCAAAATTACCTCTGATTTAGACCCTAAGAAAATAGTAGAAAAGTATTCTAAGAAATCTAGTGAAACTCCTGGAAAGAAGCCTTCAGAGGTTTCTACTAAAAAGACAATTGATTTTGTTTCTAAACCAAATCAAACTGATGTTCCAACCACTAGTCAACAAACCCTACTTAAATCTAAAGAAATTGTCAATGTACTTGATATTCCTAATATTGTGAAGATTCAATCATCATTTAATCTTGAAAATGAACTAGCCAAAATCAAAATTCCCATCCTTTTGACAGAGCTAATGAAAAAACAAACACACAGAACTCAGGTAATGGAAGTACTGAAGATAGGGAAAACTACAGAGACCCTCAACCTTAATGATGATCAACAAGAATTGTTGTTTGGTCCAGAAGTAGATGGTAAGTTACAAGAAGGAGCAATACCTCCTTTCTATGTCAGCTTAAACATACATGATAAAATCCTACATAATGCTATGCTGGATTCAGGTGCTTCACACAACTTAATGCCCAAAGCTATAATGGAATATTTAGCTCTTGACATCACTAGGCCTTACAAAGATCTATACTCATTTGGTTCAAGTAAAGTGAAGTGTTTAGGTCTCATCAAGGACCTATGTGTAACATTGTCTCAAATCCCAGCCAAAATCCTAGTTATGGACATTGTTGTAGCAGACATTCCTCCTAAATATGGCATGCTTTTTTCACGTTCTTGGGGAGAAAAGTTACAAGGAATCCTTCAACTAGATATGACCTATGCTACAATACCAGTCTTTGGTCAACAAAGAAGATTGTATAGGGAAACTCTCATGAAATATATGGTAAGCAGTAAAGAAAAACCTCAAAATTACCCTCTATATTCTGTTCACACTAATTTGGATTCATTCATATTATTCAATGATACTGAAATTGAAGCACAATTTGGAAATAACATTGATGAAAACCCAGTTCAACTTGACCAATTAGATTCTCCTCAAGAACTATTCTAGAATATGAGCTTTGATGGAGCCTATAGTAAAGAAGGCTCTGGAGCAGGAATTTGGTTATCTAATCCATCTAATAATCATTGCGAAGGGAATTCCTATAAACTTAATTTTCAGTGTACCAACAATATTGCTGAATATGAATCTCTGATGTTAGGTCTGTAGTTACTTAAGAAATTAGGTGCCAAAAGGATTGCTGTGCAAGGAGATTCAGAATTAATCATCAAACAAGTAAAAGGAGAATATGATGCTAAACACCCTAGATTAAGAGCCTACAGAAATGTAGTGCACCATTTCTTAGATACTTTTGTGGAATATGATCTAGAAGTAATTCTAAGAACTCAAAATGTCATAGCTGATAGTCTTTCTATCTTTGCAAGCACTTGTAAAATACCTCACCCGAACAAACCACACACAATTGAAATAAAACATTTCCCTGCTGTACCAGAAAACATGCGATACTAGAAGGTTTTCAGAAATGACAAACAAATTGAAAATTTCTTACTATCAAAAGATGAGTTTGAGGAAACAAGGTTAGATTTGGATAATCATGAACAAGATCAAGCAAAATGAGAAGATCATATAAAAAATCAAATAGATGTATATAATCCTTTGGTAAACCAGTGTGATATATTAGATGTCAATAAACATTTAGATGAATGTGTGCCTAAATTAGAAATTCATGAAATAGATCCTGAAAAAGAAGATTTTGAAATGCTTCAACTAAAAGATAATGTTTTTCCCTGGGGATTAGCTCCGTTAGAAGGCCTTTTTGACTTCAATGATGTAGCAAAGAAGCCTAAAATTGAGCCCATAGGAGCAGAAGTTGAGGAATGCAACATAGGTATTGAAGAAAACTCGAAAATGATCAAACTGTCAAAAAAATTGCCTCTTATTACCAAACGAAGATATATAGCCCTATTCAAAGAATACATTGATGTTTTCGCTTGGAGTTATGGGGACCTAAAAGTTTATGATTCTAGCATCATTCAACAAAAAATTCCAATTAAAGAAGAACAGAAGCCTTTCAAACAGAAACTTCGAAGGATAAATCTAGTTTTGTTACCTTTAGTTGAGAAAGAAGTTAAACAAATGTGTTATCACTCAGATTGAACCTGAGGCTGAGAGAGGCAATTTCGAGGTAACCTCAAACCACGCTTAGCCAAGTAGCTAGCCCTACTAGGCCAGGAGAGGGCTCTATCTGTATAGATCATAGTAAAAATCACCGAGGTGAGAAGATATTAGGCTAGGTATAGTAGCTGAGGATTTTTTGATTTTGATTGTGTAGGGTTTTGTTGGATCAGGAGGAGTCAAACAACTAGGGCAAGGAAATTAGGTCAAAATTTGCAGGGTGTTCTAAGGGGCAAGGTAGGTAGAAGGTTTGACATTTAAAGGATTATTATGGTGAGATGAAGAGACTAGTGAGGAGTTAGGAAGAGCATATAAGATGAATTCTCCCTGAACTGAAGAAAATAGACAAATTATGCAAAATCCCCCAAAACAGAGCATGAAAACATGAATTCTGCATTTCAACTTGAAATTAAGCATATCATACATGAAAATGGTTTATGAGATTACAATACATTCATAAAAATGATCACAAAATAAAAACTATGTAAAACCATTCATACCACATGGATCCCAAAGAAATAGCTGCAAATTTATCATTAATGTCAAGGCCTGCAAACTGATACAAAACTGTGTCCTTGAGATGCCAAAGCTCCAAGTGAGTCCAACCATTACATTGATTGAGAAAATACATCATATAGACCTCAAAACCACTCTTCCTTTCCTCAGGGAGTAGAATCCATCAGATAGGGATCAGTTTCACCTACTCCTAAACAAGAATTTGAAGACTAGGAAAACTCAACAATTTACCTCTAAAAGAGAGGAAACTGATTCATTTGACCTCTAGAGGACTTATCTGATGTATCTACCCTAGATAAAAATAAAAACATGACATTTACATTTATCTTGACCTTTTACATCAATAATTTCTCATTTCCCAAGATAAAAAGTCAAAAAGTCAAAATTTGTTGAAGATGATGAAAATGACATTTTCCTGGCAAAAGCATAGTGCTATGACAGAAAAAATAGGCTCTCTTGCAAGCCACTTTTGGAGGCCTTCCCGATGTCAAAATCAGCTCCATGATAGCTCATTGGAAAGATCTCTACGTCTAGTCTCCAAATATTCCTCCAATTTCGAAAATGGTGCCCATATGCTCTGTCAAAAATTACTTCTCCCAAGATTGGTATTAGCGTAGTGCCAAGGTCAGAAAGGAGGCAGAAACATGAAAAATTGGTGGTTTTTTGCACTTTTGAGGGACCATTTCTCCTCCAAATTTTCTGAAACTTGCTGGGGTTGATGTCCTCATCATTATAAACATGATGGTGGTGACCATTTTTCCACTGGAGGCTCCAATGAAAAGCGCAACGCCAAGGGCGCTGCATTTTTGGAAAATTTTCTGTGTCAAAATTGCCCAAAAATCCAAAAATGCACCAAAGTGCCAAATGCACCAAAATTTGTCAAAATTGTGAGGTTAATTGCTGATCAAGGGCTTGAGGCATAAGGAGACACCTCAAAAAGTATTTTTAACCTCTCCTTCTCCTTTTTCTCGGTTAAAGCTTGAATTTTTGCATGGGCTCGTTTGAGCTTGGCCCTTGCAATTTTATTTCTCATGGCATAGTGCTTTGCCATTTTCCTCTAAATATCATTGTCCTTTTTGGCTTTCTATAGCAATCCCTCATGATGTAAATTGGCTCTATCAAGCCATGGCTCTCTATCCCTGCTAATCTCTATGGTGGGAACAAAGATTGAATCTAGGGTTTGTAGCATATCCAACTTCCAAATTTCACATAGAAACCAAAAAAACCATTAAATTCCTCTTAAATACTACAAGGAGGTGAAATTTTCATGTTACTTACTTGTCAAAGGTGTTTGAGAATCTTTGCTAAAGATTTGAGGCAAATTTTCTTGAGTTTTGAAGCTTAGGGAGCGAATTGGACATTAGCGCAGCGCCTCCAGGTATTAGCGCAATGCCAGTGTAAATTGCACTGTGATTTTCGGGCATTAGTGCATTGCTCAGACAAAAACGCAGTGCCGAGGTGAAAAAATGCAACGCCTTGAAATTTTGATCCAAACTCCTGAAAAAATTAGTTTTTCCCCTTTGTTGAAGACTCTTGATGGGTGAATGGCAACAATGACTTGTTTTGAGGTGCTTGATAAGCTTTATAGCTTTAGTGGATTTGAAATTTGATTTAAACACCCACTTTTCTAATGTTCACTTTCCTCTTTGACACTGATACTCTTTTTGCTTTGTTACTTTTGGCATTGCAGGCTTGATCAACACGGAGTTTGGCTTTCCTTGCTCACTTGGGATGGACATGATTGCATTTTGACAGCTTGGGATTGCATTTATTACATATGAAAACATGAAATTACATTTGGACAAATAAAAATAAATTACATATTGAATTTTATATAAAAATGAAATTTTGATATAAAAATCATTAAACTGAAAAAATACAACTTTGAAAGTATAATAAATACATCATAATGATCTTATTTAGTCCCTCTCATATATGAGCTGACCTCATCTGAATGAAGGAGTGAAATTGAAAAAGGAAAAACCCTAATGACCTAATGGGACTGCTTTTGTGACCTGACTTTTGAATGAAATTTTGACTTTAAAGACTTCTAAGTGAACAAAGAATTTCCATAGGTGTTGTTATGCTCAAGGATACATGAAAATGACTCAGCCAATATGATCTTCTGAGGGAGAATGAAGCTTATTTGACAAGGAAAACCACCAGTGGAACAATTTTATGTCATGACCTAACGGAATGATGAAAAATTTATTCAGAATGGGACACCTAAGATGCACATGCAAAATGTGTTTTAATCCCTGGTGGAAGTATGCAAATACTGATGCTAACATTGGCTTCAGCTAGGGATGGTGGCTCCTTGGGAGGTGCCAATAACACCGTAGACCAAGTGCCTATTCATTGGGCAATGGAGTCCAATCTGTAAACTGAAACTAAAACTAAAACTGAAAACATACTACAAACTTCAACCCATACTAACAGATCATCAAAGCCTTAGGGCCTTCACCTCGAGCTTCAAACCTTGATGAATTCTATCAACACTTGCTGAAAATAAAATAAAATCAATATGAAATGATACCAACCTACTCTAATCTGTTTTACAATTGCCAATTAGGTGAAATTATCCTTCCAGTGTAACCAATCCAGGAGATGGCTACTTACTAAAGTTCTTCTCTTACTTTCCTTGAGCAGGCAAAACGATATATATGTAGGAAACTCATAATAAAAATTGAAACAAAGGCTTATGCTAACAAAAAAAACAACATTCATCCTCTCCAATGCTTGCAAAATACTACTGAAGGGATTTTGAAAATCCAGAAGCATTACCTTGTCTTGAAATCCAACAACAAAAATACAAGTACTCCCTTCATTCTGATCTGAAAGAACACTTGGTTTTTGATCCATAGGATAGCATAGGGAAGTATGACTTTCCGCTATCTGAGTGTTGGTTGCAAATTCCTAAAGCATGAGAAACTCTAATTCTTTCTCTGCCATACCGTCTCTCTCAGGCTCATAGTCATCAAATTCATAGTCCATGTCATCGTTAAACAAGAAACATTCTTCAAAATTATCAAACATGACAGCCCTATCATCTTCATGAAAGAAAAAAATATCTACTAGCTGATCTCCTTGTAGGGAATCATCATCATAAATTGGTTTACTCACAACAATTTCCTGTATAGTTTCATCAAGCTCCTCATCAAAATTATCTTCAGATTCATCATACTTAGGAAAATCAGTTTGAGGAGAAACTTCATCAAATATGAACATTGAAAAATGAGATTGTCTTTCTTCATGATGATCTAAATCTAGTTTCAGGACTCTCCTCATTAAACTTAGATTTTCATTTTCAAAAATGGAAGAAGTTTTACCAATAATTTCTTGATTATGTGAACTTGGCAAACCTGCATTAGCTTGGGTTGTAATATGACTATTTAGGAGATGATCTATCTCATCTTCAAACATAAGAGAAAGTAATTTTTGTCTTCTTTTGATAACACAGTAATTGTCTTCTTTCTTTTCTAAAGATTCACAAGGATGCTGAATATCTTCTTTAACCTTTGGCTGATCAACTTGTTGTATTTCTGCAAGAATTGTCTCTTGTGGGAAGTCTTTATGAACATCAAGACCATATACATCATCTTTTTCTTCCATGAGAGAAAACACTTGCTCTTTTTGGTGATGAAAAGGATTGTCATGCAAAGCCTCCAAGATCTCTTCATCCATGAACTCATTATCATCATAAGAATCCTCTAGGTTTTGAATGAAAACCTCAAATTGATCACAACAATTATTAACCAAAGACAATGAAGGGTAGGACTCCTTGTATTCTTTAAAAAATATTGAATGGAAAACTCTAAGAGAACAAAAACTGGCGGGTGGAAAACCTTCATACCAAGATCTTGCTTTTCCTTCAAGAGAAGCCATGAACATCTTTAAGAGAAAATCTTCAGGAAATTCAACCTTCAACTTGCGTGTATGCATGTGAAATTTAACCAGATGTAAAGCAGCATCATTCCTATCATCATCTTTAAACATAGGCAATTTCTTTTGCCAATCTACCTTAGGCATTTTATTTAGGAAACCTGGAATATGATCCTGGCTCATGGGATCATACCTTTTGCAACAATTTCAATCTTGAAAATGCTTGAAGCTACAGATCTTCATGCAGTGGAGTCACCATGAAGTGCTGATTTTGGATTCTTCTACTAGTGGAGTCTTTGATCAACATGAAATGTATGGAGTCACCAGGTGGATGATTTCAGGCTTCATATGCATCTGACCGCTTTCCACCATCAAAAATTAGATCTTAACTTTGATGATATTTCCCGGGGAAGATCTGATCTTACTTTTTCTTCCCTAGTGGAGTCACAAAAATGTTATCACTCGGATTGAACCTCAGGCTGAGAGAGGAAATTCTGAGGTAACCTCAAACCATGCTTAGCCAAGTAGCTAGCCCTACTAGGCCAGGAGAGGGATATCTCTGTATATATCATAGTCAAAATGACTGAGGTGAGAAGATATTAGGATAGGTATAGTAGCTAAGGATTTTTTGATTTTGATTGTGTAGGGTTTTGCTGGATCAGGAGGAGTCAAACAACTAGAGCAAGGAAATTAGGTAAAAATTTGTAGGGTGTTCTAAGGGGCAAGGTAGGTAGAAGGTTTGAAATTTAAAAGATTATTATGGTGAGATGAAGAGACTGGTGAAGAGTTAGGAAGAGCATATGAGATGAATTCTCCCTAAACTGAAGAAAATAGAGAAATTATGCAAAATTCCCCAAAACAGAGCATGAAAACATGAATTCTGCCTTTCAACTTGAAATTAAGCATATCATAGACATGAAAATGGTTTATGAGCTTACAATACATTCATACAAATGATCACAAAGGAAAAAATATGTCAGACCATTCATACCACATGGATCCAAAAGAAATAGTTGCAAATTTATCATTAATGTCCATGCCAAACTGATACAAAATTGTGTCCTTGAGATGCCAAAGCTCCAAGTGAGTCCAACCATTACAGTGACTGAGAAAATGCATCATATAGACCTCAAAACCACTCTTCCTAGACTCAGGGAGTCAAATCCATGAGATAGGGATCAGTTTCACCTACTCCCAAATAAGAATATGAAGACTAGGAAAACTCAACAATTTGCCTCTAAAAGAGAGGAAACTGATTCATTTGACCTTTAGAGGAATTATCTGATGTATCTACCCTAGATAAAAATAAAAACATGACATTTACATTTATATTGACCTTTTGCATCAATAATTTCTCATTTCCCAAGATAAAAAGTCAAAAAGTCAAAATTTGTTGAAGATGATGAAAATGAAAATTTTCCTGGCAAGCTCGCAGTGCCATGAAAGAAAAAATAACCTCTCTTGAAAGCCACTTTTGGAGGCCTTACTGGTGTCCAAATCAGATGCATGATAGCTCATTGGAAATATCTATGAGTCTAGTCTCCAAATATGCCTCTAGTTTACAAAATGGTGCCCATCTGCCTTGTCAAAAATCACTTCTCCCAAGACTGGTATTAGCGCAATGCCAAGGTCAAAAAGGAGGCAGAAACATGAAAAATTGGTGGTTTTTTTGCACTTTTGAGGGACTAGTTCTCCTCCAAATTTTCTAAAACTTGCTGGGGTTGATGTCCTCATCATTTGGAACATGATGGTGGTGACCATTTTTCCATTGGAGGTTCCAAGAAAAAGCGCAGCACCCTTGGCACTGCATTTTTGGCAAATATTCTGTGTGTCAAAATTGCCCAAAAATCCAAAAATGCACCAAAGTGCCAAATGTGCCAAAATTTGTCAAAATTGTGAGGTTGCTTGATGATCAAGGGCTTGAGGCATGAAGAGACACCTCAGCAAGTATCTTTAACCTCTCCTCCTTTTGCTCGATCAAAGCTTGAATTTTTGCATGGGCTTGTTTGAGCTTGGCCCTTGCAATTTTATTTCTCATGGCATAGTGCTTTGCCATTTTCCTCTGAATATCATTGTGATTTTTGGATTTCTCTATCAATCCCTCCAGATGAAAATTGGCTATGTCAAGCCATGACTCTCTATCCCTATTAATCTCTATGGTGGGAACAAAGATTGAATCTAGGGTTTGTAACCTATCCAACTTCCAAATTTCACATAGAAACCAAAAACAACATTAAATTCCTCTTAAAGACTACAAGGAGGTGAAATTTTCATGTTACTTACTTGTCAAAGGTGTTTGAGAATCTTTGCTGAAGATTTGAGGCAATTTTGCTTGAGTTTCGAAGCTTAAGGAGCGAACTGGACATTAGCGTTGTTAGTCATCAATATTTTTCACTGGTTGGTGATGACTAGTTGTAACAGCCAAGTTTTCTAGTAGCTGATCTAAAAATTTGTCAAATTTTCCAGCTAGAAAACACCCATAAACTTTTTTCCCTCTTACCTTTCAGTCCGCCCATGACAAGATGAAACCTCATAATCAAATCCCGCCAAGCCTCAACCATACTAGTCTACCCATCAGCGCTAAAGAAACAATCCAAATTTGTCCAAAAAGTCTTCCTTAAGTTAGGAAGTGGCACTTTAGGCATTTCTCCCTTGGAAAACTATTCTAAAGCCAAAGAACCTCCATCTGCTATAGACCAGTCATAACAGACCTTCCCATTCTGCAAATAAAGTTGGTTACAACCATAGGTCACGCCACTAATACACCCTCAAGATCACCATTTAGTTTTGAGGGTGAAATTGCCAAAATAAAGATCACCATGCCTCTTACCGAGCTCATCACCCAAGGCTCTTATAAATCATAAGTGTTAAAGGTACTGAATCTAGGGAATTATGCCAACACTCTTAATCTAGCTGATGATACTCCTGAAGTGTTGTTTGGTCCAAAAATAGAAGAGAAATTCCAAGAGGGAACCACTCTTCCTTTTTACATCAGTCTAAATATCCATGACCAAATCCTTCAACATGCCATGCTAGACTCCGGCGCCTCGCATAATCTTATGCCGAAGGTTGTAATGGAAATATTAGGCCTAGAAATCACAAGACCATGCAAAGACTTATATTCATTTGATTCTAGTAGAGTCAGATGTCTAGGCTTGATCAAAGATATTTGCTTTAGTTTGGCCCAAATATCGGCAAAACATCTGATCATGGACATAGTGGTAGCAGATATTCCTCCCAAGTATGGAATGCTTCTATCCAGATCCTGGGGAGCCAAGCTCCAAGGAAATATTCAATTGGATATGTCCTACGCCACTATTCCCGTGTTTGACCAAACAAGAATACTCTATCGAGAGTCACACATGAAATACATGATCAGTAGCCAAGAGAGGCCAAATAACATCCCAATGTATTCCTTGCATTCTGACCTGAACTCTTTTATTCTGCATACTGATGAGGACATTGAAAAACAGTTAGAAGACACTGAAACAAACTTAGACCCACCACATCAGCTACCCCTAGTTCTCTATGATGAACTAGACACTCAAAACTACCATGATCATGAACAACTATGTTTTGAGGAAAGTAAGTATGTTCCTTCTGAAATAGGAATAGAGCAAGAAGTGCAAACCATTATGTACTATCAAGCGAATAGCTCGAACCTTAGTCAAACATCGGCAGTAACATCAAGAAACTATTTCAGAATAAAAGCATTAGAGGACTCACATATCACAAACCTTTTCGGAACTCAGGAGCAGGGAAGCTTAATGTTTTTGCCATACGTCAAAGATTTACCATCACATAACTCTTCCACTGAAAGTGAAACCTTGAATGTAGCCATAACAGCTCAAAATCCAGAAAAAGTACCTGATAAAATCCTTATGAGAAAAGATGATAACCACAGTCCAAATATACCTAAGTTACTTCAACTGGCTAAAATCCTGTCATTCCATCAAAGACTTAGAAATGCTAGGATTGGCAATCTCAAGCAGTGCACTACATCACGCAGAAAGAGCAATGACAAACACTATGCCACCACCATTACTCCAAGAAACAAATTCGACAAAAGAAGGTACAAAAGTCTGAACCAATCAGTAATAATCAAAGATAAAATAATTGGTCATAGGGTCTGTTTTGATTTTAGAAACACTAATACACATCCCTATAACAGAAGTTTTATCCTTCCTACCCAAGACCATGATATAATAAGTGCTTTTAATCATGCGCCTTTGCAAGATGATGTTTCAGGTTATAGCCAAATGATTCCCTTGCAAAGTAGACAACTCAGAGATTTTTTTCAGTATGCTGGAAGTAGTTCCAGTTTTAGACTCAGAATTGCAAAACCACCAGATATAAAAAATATGCTCATGAAAGCCATGTTTCCAGTCCTGAATTTCTACATTTTTACATACCTTGATGATGTCATTATTTATTTCAAAAATGACCAAGAGTATATGCATTACTTAAGGAAGATGTACAGTAAAGGAAGGAGCAGAAATCAGAGGTATAAAGAGGTACAACGGGAAGATACGGGTTCATTCAGAGATTCTTGCATGAATCCTTATGTCATGCTGGAAAGAGAGAATTTTCCAAATTTCTCTTTTCAGGAGTTGAGTGGACCAAGAATGGTAGGAGATCCTTACGAGGATAGGATGCTTAAGTTTCGCCATTTCCAAGATTTCTGAGTTTAAGGCATTTTCATTCATTGTATATACCACTGTTTGAAAAATAGATAAAACAGAAAAGTAAAAAACAATAGAAGAATAGAAAAGAGGGCAGTTGAAAAATAGAAAAAAGGCCCCACATTCCAAAAGATAGTCATTCAGAAAGCGCGCAAGTCTAAATGCCGCTACTAGTACTCAAATGTCTTGTTTAGTTATCTACCCTAATCATAGCTGAACATGTTTAAATTTATTTGCTGATAAGTTAGTGAGTGAAAAATATGGTCAACATTGTGTAAGCTTGACTTATCGAAGAAAGTAGATTAGGAAAAGATACTGGTTCCACACGCCCAAAACAGAACCAAAGAGGGAAGCGGGGATGAAAAAAAAATTGTGCATCTTAGCCCTATTTTTCCTAGTTTCCATTTTATGAAAAATAATATTTGTGTGCAGCTTGTCTTTCATGCCGCAAATGCATGACAAATCAGAATGTCTAACCCTGATTTGATCATTTTAAATTTCATGTTTTAGATTAGAGAACAAAATCCTGTCAAACAGCTTAACCTTGACAGTTGATCTAGCATAGGTAGAGTAATGAAGGAGTTCATCAGTTTAATCTGAACTCCCGACAGATATAAGTGTAGAATTAGATAGGTTTATTTTCCAAAAATAAAAAATATATATTGTCAAAGGGGTTGCTAGTGCAAATGCACCCAAAGGAAGAAAAAATGTTAGGAAAGATAGTGGGATAGGTAGAAATATCATTGAATGCTAATCATGCTGTCATTTTTCAGAAGTAGCATCAAGGAAGAATGAATTTTGCATCAATGGGTAAGGCACTGGTCTTCATAAGCCAAAGACCTGATATTCCGGACACCTCCTGAAACGGAGCTTCCCTCCCCAAATGGAGCCACTGTTAGTCATCAATATTTTTCACTGGTTGGTGATGACTAGTTGTAACAGCCAAGTTTTCTAGCAGCTGATCTAAAAATTTGTCAAATTTTCCAGCTGGAAAACACCCATAAAATTTTTTCCCTCTTACCTTTCAGTCCACCCATGACAAGATGAAACCTCATTATCAAATCTTGCCTAGCCTCAGCCATACTAGTCTACCCATCAGCTCTAAAGAAACAATCCAAATCTGTCCAAAAAGTCTCCCTTAAGTTAGGAAGTGGCACTTTAGGCATTTCTCCCCTGGCAAACTATTCTAAAGCCAAAGAACCTCCATCTGCTATAGACCAGTCATAACCGACCTTCTCATTCTGCAAATAAAGTTGGTTACAGCCATAGGTCGCGCCACTAATACACCCTCAAGTCTCAGCAATACATAGACCATAAGTCAAACGGATTCTAGGTGTTTTTACAGTGTTTTAAATGAATCTTTCAAGGACATAGGCATACCAACATCTCATAAGACAATATTTGGTTCCACATGAGAAGACAACTGCTTCTCAATGTGATCTTGAGCCTGGGATGCAGCCACAGAGCAGAGAGTTTTTCATTAAACTCTTGTGATCACATTCAAAGCCTGAAAGGACAGTGAAAAAAAAATAACACTGTCAAAAGGTTGATGATATGACATGACTAAAAAACCTCCTCCATTTCATAAGTAAAGGGTTGAAGACTAAGAGCGCCTCCTTCATCTATAAGCAGAGGGCTGAAGGTAAAGTCTGTTTTTGAGTTTTTCACTAATTATGAAAACAAGCTTTGAAGTACAGTAAGACAGCAAATGAAGGTCTCTGCATAAAATGACGATTAAAGGCCGAGGTAAAGCAATGGCGCTTTTAAAAAAATTGTTTGCATAAGCTCCATTGTTATTGAGTTACAATATAAAGCTAATGAGTTGATCACCAATGGAGAAACATTATTGAGCAGATAGCCAAAGGAGTCTAACAGTCTTAGCCTCAAACTAACCTCTGCCATCATGTATAAGAGAAGCCACTTTTAGTATGATTCATCAAACATGCTTCTTCTGATTAAGACAGAGGTTTAAAGGACATCAAGCATTTTGTCAAGATAGGCCTCCTTCATTCATAAGCAGAGGGCCAGAGGAGTGATTGATTTCAAGGTTTGACTGATCAAGAGATAAGTGGTAAGAGCAGCAGAAGACAGTTGAAAGCCTCTGAAAAGGGAAATCATGTAAAAAAAAAGGGAAAACATGAGTACTATGACTATCAACAAGGCTGTCTTATCTCCTATCAGAGTTTTCTGTCAAAGCAGTCTGAAAGCCCACATAAAACAACCTTGCTAATGATTGAGAGATGGGTCATAACACAGGCCAATGATGATGATTATTTTTCAAAGGGTACTAATCTTCCTATTCATAAGGGAATGTCTTTCAAATAACTCATCATAGTAGAAAAAGGAAATTTGAGTTTAGTCTTTCCCAAAAAAGGGCATTGCAAATAGGTACACAGGTCCCAAAGGTACAAAAAGGATTATGGCATGTTTTTCAAAATTCTAGAGAAACTTTCAAAGCCAATAAGGCATGCCATTATTACAAATAAAGGCATTTTCCTTATGAAAAAGGTTGAAGGTACCTTACTGCTGCATTTTGAGTAAAGGGAGAGATTTTAAAGAAGTTCCCTTTAAATGAAGAGAGCGTGGTAAAGCATGAGTAAATGCAACTGAATTTTTGCACCCACGGTCAGAAGAAGAACTTAAAGGACACCTAAGAGTTAAATCAGTTTCACAGTGAGAATTATCACCTTTAAAGCATCCAGAACAGAAATTATTAGTTTAAGGTTCAAAAGGGTAAATCCATCTCCTTGCATAAGGCGAAAGATGCTTCATCAATCATTGGTTTATTTTTGAGCAGATTTTCCATGTTGAAAATATCATTAAAGACAGCAGTGGCAGAGTTTCTTGTTTTAAAAAGCACAATGAAATGCAGTAGAGGAGTTTTGGAAAGTCCTAAACAAAACCTGTTTCATCTAGACAAAAGTCCTCACTGTGTTCCTTTTTCAAATTTCCAACTCCACTTTGTCGAAAGATTGGTGCAAAGAGGTCGTTAAAGTATTTCAAAGGTTTCAAAAAACCTCACCAAACAAATGTGAAAGGGAGCTTGGATTTTTCACTTTCAAAAAGGTTTAAGGACCGTTGCATATCTATTTTTGCATTTCCAAAGCACAAACAAATCCTTTGCTGTTCACTCTACCCAAAGGAGAGGTCTTCGAGCAAGATTGCAGAGTTTCCAAGGGTTTTTGACAGCGCGGCGCGCCTATAGAATTGCGCGGCACGCTCAGGTAGATTTTCTCCAAAGGCTTACACTACCGCGCGGCGCGCCTGTAGGCGTTGGTCACGTCGGCTCGACAGGCGACCCGACAGTGTTTTTTCATGGCGTTCTCCCATCCTAAACATGCCGCGCATAGTTTAAGCCATCAAAACACCTCCCAACGCTTTCAAAGCTGCTCGAAATCCTCAAAAAACAGCTGCTATCAATTTTCAAGGTATGTTGGGGGCAAGGGTTTGAAAAATATTGTTATAGTTAAGTTGAAAGTGAAGTGGTCATTTTTTATGTCGAAGTCTTAAACTCTGCCCTCAAAACAATGCATTAACATAAACTTGCAAATTAGAATATGCACATTAGTGAAGGTTTTGTTAAAAAATTGTGAAGTTAACCCTATTGTGGTAAAACAGAGTTAAACTCTGTCAACTACATAGTGGAAGAAGAAGTGCTTGGGAGGTTTGATATTTTGTTTTAAAAACTCAAGAGTTTCTATAGTTTGTGATTGCCCAGCAATGAGCATAGCAAAATGGTGGTTTCCTATTGATGTTTCAAAAACCTAACAAACTGCCCTAAAAAAGTATTGAAAGGTGTAAGACAGTGTCCAAAAGGAGAGACAGGGTTTTGAAAGGTGAAACAATGGGTCTATTTTCAAATAGCAGTGATCATGGTGTAAAGGTTTTTGTCATTTCAAAGGTCTCCCCTGTGTGGTAACAAAGGCAGAAAATCAGTTTTTCTCCTTTACTCTATAAAGTAGACCTCAAATGAGTAAAATTGCTAAATCAGTCTGAAGGTGTTTTGGGAAAAACTGGGTATGAGAAACAGAGAAGTATAAGGAGGGTATGTTGATGGTGAGAAGTTTTGCTGTTTGACTACTACAGGTTTTTTTGTGCTCACATCAAAACACCAAAAGTGCTGTGACGATATTCAAGCTCAGAAAATCATTTGACTGTGTGCTTATTCTTAAAATTGTTTGTTGATTAGCATACCAAGAGAAAGGGCAGTGTATTTGCAGAGGAACAAAGGCCTAATATCACAGAAGCATCTCACATAACATTTGAAACAAATTTTACCTTGATCAAACACTGATTGATAGAGAAGGCAGAGTTTGTTTGAAAAGACCTTCTTGAAATCCTTTTGGAGGCAGTTTGATTTTGTAGAGAGCATCTAGAACAAGATGCCTCCCAGGCAGGACAGTAGGAGTGGTTTACATAAGCGATTTGAGCCTACTTCTACTGAAGAAGTGAATGCCCACCCATTAGTATTATTAAATTTCCATGAGGTGGGATGTTTATATTTTTTCCAAAAGGTGCAAGAGGTAAAGAGTTTTTCACCTTTGACACACCTTTGCGCTTTGAGGTTCAAAGACAAGCATTTCCAATTGGTAGGCCTTGACTTCAAGTTCTCCCCAAGATCCATCTCCAAAGCCACTAGAATTCCCTATATTGGAGAGAAATGGTTTAAGCAAAGCCATTTGGACTTAGATGATTACAAGCCCTTTCTAAAGCCTGAACACAGAGATGCTTGTCTTTCTATTTTCCCTTTCTCATATCTTTAACCAGCTACGCCCCTCTCATGAAAATTATCATGAAGTACTTTACTTGTGAGGGAAGATTCTCCCGAACTTATGTATATCAAATTCGACTGCTCATGCATTTCACAAGGACCAAGCAGCTAAATCTTCCTTTCTTCTTGCACAAGAGCATTAAGAAAATGGCCTCCACTGTCCAGAAGAGGCCTCCTTAACAACAAATAGCCTGTCTCTTCCATCACTCTCACATCAAAATCATCATTCTTCATCAGCTTGAAAAGAGAGAGGTCTCTTGGGATGTTTTCATCACTCATCCGGATTTCTCCATTGTCCCTCCAGTCCATACATCCCCTACATCTCCTACTCATCGCCCCTCGCCTTCTTCTAGCAGGCCTACTCCTAAAAGGCTCAAGTTTACTACAGAACAAACAAAAGAACATGAAGAAGGAGAAGGAAGTGACCAGCAAGAGGATGAAGGGCAGCAGCATGAAGAACAACAAACTGATGATGAAGGGCAACATCATGACAGTGATGAGGGTAAACAAAAGACTCATGATGAGGCTGAACAACAACCTTATGATTACACACAACAACATAACAGTGGTGGTGAAAAGCAGCAAGGGAAAGAGGAAGAAAGTGCTGAAAATCAACATGACAGCAAGGGTGAGACAGAGAAGCAGCATGAAGATGATGAAAAAGGGCATGACAGTGATGAGCAAGGGCAGCCTCAAGAAGAACAGTAGCCTCCTCAAGAAGAACAAAAAATTCAAAAGGATGACAAGCAAGATGACAAAGGTAAAGGGGTCATGCCCTCTTCTCCTAAAAAGGCCAAGCCTCGGACAACAAAGAAGAGAGTGCCTAGAGTGGTCACTCCAAATGTGACAAGGGCTCTCTGAAGTAAAGGAAAATTGCCAAAAAGGCCTATCATTGATTTGCCTAGGAGGAAGAGCACTAGAATATCCACCCAAAGCAAAGGGAAGGGCAAGGTAGAAGGAAGTCATGAATAGGAGAGTGCATTCAACATCATCCAAGTCCAAAGCGATGATAGTGATAATGAGGCCCGGATTCTAGAAAACCTTTTGATTCATAGGGAAGGCCAAATTGATGCATTGAAGGATGATCTTCATAGGGCAAGGAATTTCAATCAATTTCTGCAAATCCAAAATAGGAAAATGAGTGTCCATATGGCTGTTTATGAGACACGGGCGACTAAGTACAAGAAGGAGGCCTCCAAAGCGCAAGCAAGGTTGGAAGAACTCATGGGCGAGTTTGATGAAAGCGAAGGCGAAGATCAGCCTAAGCAAAAGAGGCCTAGAACCATGGGGCTTAAAAATGCCCTTGAAAAGAAAAAAGAAGAGGAAAATGCCCTTCTCCAATCTACCCCTCTCACTGCATTGTTTGAACAAGAGATAGAGAACACTAAGGAGGCATAGCTTGAGAGAGTAAATGAATATTTGGAGAAGAAGTTGGAGAGGGCAAACAGGGATTTAGACCTTCAAAAAAGAATGACGAGGCATTAAAAAAAGTTAAATCAGTTTTCCCGACGCAAGTTGAAGGCTGCTCAAGAAAAGCTCAAGGAGGCTAAAGGGAAGCGCCCGGCGTGGAAAGTGAGGAAAGACACATCAGGACTTCAGATTTTGGCATCTGCTTCACAACATGTTGCTGAGAACCCTTGAGGGTCATGCTCACCAATGGTATAGTGTCTCTTTCTTTGTTTTTTTTTCTAGTTTTCATTCATGAATCGATGTTTCTTGCTTGCTATAGATCAGTAGAGAAAAAATTTGAGACATGCCCTTGGAGGCACCTCAAATTTCCTGTTTCTTCATAGCTTCCATGTTTTCTTCTTCCTTAGTCACATTAAAGAATTCTTGATTGCTCTTTAATAACTTAAGGATATTGTTGCTTATTTCATTCATGGTTTTATGCATGCTAAGTATGATTTACGGTACGCCCTGCTTACTCATGGCTAGCCATAGTTCCATCCATGAAATATCTCTTTGAATGATTAGATTGTCATTTGTTGAACTAAGGAGGTCTTGTTCCGATCTTGCCCTTTGCCTAAGACTATGCAATCTTGTTTTCAAAGTGCCCAATAACTTGAAGTACTGTGTTTAGGCGTTCCGGCATAGTGATTTGAGTTTTTTGCATCTCTTAAGTGTATTTCCCAAAAATCTGATAGTCATCTCCCAAAGTTAGAGAGTTATATATCTCTATGCATGGCTTGATTGTTTATTTATATGTATTGATTAGCTTATAGTTACATTTCTCATGATTAATGGTTTTCCCTACCATGTTTATGTCAGCTATTAAACTAGTTATGCTTGAAATCCTTTGTTGTTCCGAAACTTGATGTCCATTTTATTCCATTTTTCCCAAAGATCCCTTCTACCTCGAATCAAATCAGCCCTTCAACAGCCTTGTATCACCATCTGATAGCTTTCTTGACCTTTTCGACCCCATAGCCCAGTTGATCTGACATCTTTTTACCTATCTTATATCTTTGATCAGTTTCATCCCTCACAACCTAAAAACCAAAACCAAAAAACCTACTTCATAACTAGCCTAAAATCAGAACACAATAAGCAAACACACAGATATCCCTTAACAAATAGAGAGATCCCTCTCTGAGTCCAGGAAGGCTAGGTCCTTGGGCTCCAAAGACTGGTTTGATGTTACAATGTCATTTGGCTTGCCAATAAGCCAAATCACGAGACCCTAACATAATGGCGATCACAGTGGGACTCTAAGTGATAAATAAACTTAGTTTCCCTAATCTTTAGAGACCTTTGAAAATACTATCTTGTCGACTTGTCCCACCGCTCACTAACATAATGGTGATCACAGTGGGACTGACTGAGTACATAATAGTCTAACAAACTCTTGTAGATTCATTAGTCTTCAAAACTTAAACAGGAAGGCAGTCCATAGAATTGTTTAGAGTAAACTCTTCTTGTCGTCACCACCCTAGAAAAGTAATGAAACAGGTTTAGAACACTTTAATAAACCATAGGCTGCACATAAAAGCTCAGAAAAACCCCAAAACATTCCCAGATTGGCTTTTCCCTAGTTAGTGGTGGTGGACCATAGCTACATCTTTACAAAATCAACCAAGTTCCACCTGGCGACTCCACTAGCCTCTAGTAGGCCTAAAAACTCCATAAAAGACCAAAAATTCATAAACCATACCTTTCTGCTAACCCATCCTTCCAAAGACTTAAAATTAGGGTGGAAACTTTGTAATCAGTGACAAGCTAAGTTTAAACTTAGTGATTCAGAAAATCTCACCTAAACATAGGAGATCGGCAGAAACCTTCTTGCTAAGAGAACCATTAGCTTGTCCATACAGCCTAGCGAACTGCTGAAACCAAGTGAATCACTCTTCTTTGCAAGTTCCCATCTCAAAGTTGCTATAGAATTTTTTCCCAAGCATCTTTGATAGTGTTGGTGGTGGACCATAGTTCTCATAAGAAATCCACCTGGCGACTCCACTATTCCATCCTTTTAGTTTTGACCATCCTTCACATTAGTAAAACCTTGGAGAGGCCATCCATCCAAAACATTCACAAATACCATCCTCTCTAAACTCTAGACCCAAAATCCGGCTTCACAAAGAATCCACACCAGATCTCATCCAGACCCAAATTCCCCTATCATAGTAGATGACCCAGAGAAGATTCTATGGCAAGCTTCCAAAACTGGAAATTTAGCTACCGATAGGTCCATCCGTAAAACAAAATCAGCGCTTGAACATCTCACTACCTTACCGGATTCCTCCTTTGACTTAAAATCAGCAAAAACCATTTTTAGAAGCAAGTCACAAAGTAAGATAGACTTTGACGATCTTCAGTCCCTAGATCTGCCACAGAGTCCTAGTAGAGAAGCCTCACCTGCCACCCCTCCCGAATTTCAGCTTCTCCATCACTTTGGCTCATACCATCCTAGATCTGCTCAAAACCAGGTCACTAGTCCAAGTACATCTGCCACACCTATCCAAACCACTACGGTTCAAACCACTTCAGCTCATCCCACAAGCCCTCATTTTGTACATCACCCATTAGCTCCCGTCATGGCAGCTTGGTACACACCCTTGGTGCTGCCACAACCTTTGGCTCCCTTACAAGATGACTATCAATCCAAAATCCCACACTTTACCGGAGTTGAGACTACCACAACTCAAAAACATGTAGATAGGATTAGTGATGCCTTTGAATACATGGAATTAGAAGACGAGACCATTAGAATGAGAATGTTCGCCCAAAGCCTGGGCGGGGAACCCAAAAAATGGTTTAAGAGCTTAACTCCAAACAACATCCACAACCTCCCAGAACTCTACCAAGTATTCATAAACAAGTGGGAAATTCGAAAGAACCCCATTCAAATCCTGTCAGAATATAACAATCTAAAACGAGAAAACGGGGAAGGTGTCCAGGGATATTGCACTAGGTTCAACAGTGTATATAACGCCCTCCCACCTCACTTCAAACCCCCACTTGGTTCAGCCTTGGCAAAGTTCCCCGAGGGTTTTGACCCATACATGAATTATTAGCTAAGAGACAAGGACCCCCTTACCTTAGAGGAAATGAAAAAAGTAGCCATAAGGGCAGAAGCCAACTTAGCAGAAAAAAGAGCCAGGACTAGATCGAAATGGAAAGTCACCTACCGAGATGAGGCCTCCACTTCATCCCCTTCCCTAGATCCTAGAATAGATGATTTAGCCAGGTCCATGGCCAAAATGTGGGAAAAGATAAGTGAAAAGACCCCTCTTAGGGACAACCAACAAATCCCTCCAAACAGAAACCAGAACCAAAATTTTAGGAGGGAACAACCTCAAAACAAAACAAGGGAAAATGACCAGCAAATTAGGCCACCATTTAATGAAAATTACGTGGAAGAATATGATAGGGATACATAACCCATTGATGAAAATCATTTGAGCCTCATAGGGTCTGATAATACCGATAATAAGTAATACCCAAGACCATGATATACCGATAATAAGTGCTTTTAATCATGCACCTTTGCAAGATGATGTTTCAGGTTATAGCCAAATGATTCCCTTGCAAAGTAGACAACTCAGAGATTTTTTTCAATATGCTGGAAGTAGTTCCAATTTCAGACTCAGAATTGCAAAACCACCGGATATCAAAAATATGCTCATGAAAGCCATGTTTCCAGTCCTGAATTTCTGCATTTTTACATACCTTGATGATGTCATTATTTATTTCAAAAATGACCAAGAGTATATGCATTACTTAAGGAAGATGTACAGTAAAGGAAGGAGCGGAAATCAGAGGTATAAAGAGGTACAGCGGGAAGATACGGGTTCATTCAGAGATTCTTGCATGAATCCTTATGTCATGCTAGAAAGAGAGAATTTTCCAAATTTCTCTTTTCAGGAGTTGAGTGGACCAAGAATGGTAGGAGATCCTTACGAGGATAAGATGCTTAAGTTTCGCCATTTCCAAGATTTTTGAGTTTAAGGCATTTTCAATCATTGTATATACCACTTTTTGAAAAATAGATAAAACAAAAAAGTAAAAAAAATAGAAGAATAGAAAAGAGGGCAGTTGAAAAATAGAAAAAAGGCCCCACATTCCAAAAAATAGTCATTCAGAAAGCGCGCAAGTCTAAATGCCGCTACTAGTACTCAAATGTCTTGTTCAGTTATCTAGCCTAATCATAGCTGAACATGTTTAAATTTATTTGCTGATAAGTTAGTGAGTGAAAAAGATGGTCAACATTCTGTAAGCTTGACTTATCGAAGAAAGTAGATTAGGAAAAGATACTGGTTCCACACACCCAAAACAGATCCAAAGAGGGAAGCAGGGATGAAAAAAAAATCGAGCATCTTAGCCCTGTTTTTCCTAGTTTCCATTTTATGCAAAATAATATTTGTGTGCAGCTTGTATTTCATGCCACAAATGCATGACAAATCAGAATGTCTAACCCTGATTTGATCATTTTAAATTTCATGTTTTATATTAGAGAAAAAAATCCTGTCAAACAGCTTAACCTTGACAGTTGATCTAGCATAGGTAGAGTAATGAAGGAGTTCATCAGTTTAATCTGAACTCCCGGTAGATATAAGTGTAGAATTATATAGGTTCATTTTCCAAAAAGAAAAAATATATATTGTCAAAGGGGTTGCTAGTCCAAATGCACCCAAAGGAAGAAAAAATGTTAGGAAAGATAGTTGGGTAGGTAGAAATATCATTGAATGCTAATCATGCTGTCAATTTTCAGAAGTAGCATCAAGGAAGAATGAGTTTTGCAGCAATGGGTAAGGCACTGGTCTTTATAAGCCAAAGATCTGAAATTCTGGACACCTCCTGAAAAGGAGCTGCCCTCCCCAAATGGAGCCACTGTTAGTCATCAGTATTTTTCACTAACTGGTGATGAGCAGTTGTAACAGCCAAGTTTTCTAGCAGTTGATCTAAAAATTTGTCAAATTTTCCAGCTGGAAAACACCATAAACTTTTTTCCCTCTTACCTTTCAGTCCGTCCATGACAAGATGAAACCTCATTATCAAATTCTGCCTAGCCTCAACCATACTAGTCTACCCATCAGCTCTAAAGAAACAATCCAAATCTGTCCAAAAAGTCTCCCTTAACTTAGGAAGTGGCACTTTAGGCATTTCTCCCTTGGAAAACTATTCTAAAGCCAAAGAACCTCCATATGCTATAGACCAGTCATAACAGACCTTCCCATTCTGCAAATAAAGTTGGTTACAACCATAGGTCGCGCCACTAATACACCCTCAAGTCTCAGCAATACATAGACCATAAGTCAAACTGATTCTAGGTGTTTTTACAGTGTTTTAAATGAATCTTTCAAGGATAGAGGCATACCAACATCTCATAAGACAATATTTGGTTCCACATGAGAAGACAACTGCTTCTCAATGTGATCTTAAGCCTGGGATGCAGCCACAGAGCAGAGAGTTTTTCATTAAACTCTTGTGATCACTTTCAAAGCCTGAAAGGACAGTGAAAATAAAAATAACACTGTCAAAAGGATGATGATATGACATGACTAAAAAACCTCCTCCATTTCATAAGTAAAGGGTTGAAGACTAAGAGCGCCTCCTTCATCTATAAGCAGAGGGCCGAAGGTAAAGTCTGTTTTTGAGTTTTTCACTAATTATGAAGACAAGCTTTGAAGTACAGTAAGACAGCAACTAAAGGTCTCTGCATAAAATGAAGATTAAAGGCCGAGGTAAAGCAGTGGCGCTTTTCAAAAAATTGTTTGCATAAGCTCCATTGTTATTGAGTTACAATATAAAGCTAATAAGTTGATCACCAATGGAGAAACATTATTGTGCAGATAGCCAAAGGAGTCTAACAGTCTTAGCCTCAAACTAACCTCTACCATCACGTATAAGAGAAGCCACTTTCAGTATGATTCATCAAACATGCTTCATCTGATTAAGACAGAGGTTGAAAGGACATCAAGCATTTTGTCAAGATAGGCCTCCTTCATTCATAAGCAGAGGGCCAGAGCAGTGACTGATTTCAAGGTTTGAATGATCAAGAGATAAGTGGTAAGAGCAGCAGAAGACAGTTGAAAGCCTCTAAAAAGGGAAATCATGTAAAAAAAAAAGGGAAAACATGAGTACTATGACTATCAACAAGGCTGGCTTATCTCCTATCAGAGTTTTCTGTCAAAGCAGTCTGAAAGCCCACATAAAACAACCTTGCTGATGATTGAGAGATGGGTCATAGCACAGGCCAATGATGTTGATTATTTTTCAAAGGGTACTGATCTTCCTATTCATAAGGGAATGTCTTTCAAATTACTCATAATAGTAGACAAAGGAAATTTGAGTTTAGTCTTTCCCAAAAAAGGGCATTGCAAATAGATACATAGGTCCCAAAAGTACAAAAAGGATTATGGCATGTTTTTCAAAATTCTAGAGAAACTTTCAAAGCCAATAAGGCATGCCATTATTACAAATAAAGGCATTTTCCTTATGAAAAAGGTCGAAGGTAAAGGGAGAGATTTTAAAGAAGTTCCCTTTAAATGAACAGAGCATGGTAAAGCATGAGTAAATGCAACTGAATTTTTGCACCCATGGTCAGAAGAAGAACTTAAAGGACACCTAACAGTTAAATCAGTTTCACAGTGAGCATTATCGCCTTTAAAGCATTCGGAGCAGACATTATTAGTTTAAGGTTCAAAAGGGTAAATCCATCTCCTTGCATAAGGCGAAATATGCTTCATCAATCATTGGTTTATTTTTGAGCAGATTTTCCATGTTGAAAATATCATTAAATACAGCAGTGGTAGAGTTTCTTGTTTTAAAAAGCACAGTGAAAATGCAGTGGAGGAGTTTTGGAAAGTCCTAAACAAAACCTGTTTCATCTAGAAAAAATTCCTCATTGTTTTCCTTTTTCAAATGTCCAACTCCACTTTGTCGAAAGATTGGTGCAAAGAGGTCGTTAAAGTATTTCAAAGGTTTCAAAAAACCTCACCAAACAAGTGTGAAAGGGAGCTTGGCTTTTTCACTTTCAAAACGTTTTAAGGACCGTTGCATATTTATTTTTGCATTTCCAAAGCACAAACAAATCCTTTGCTATTCACTCTGCCAAAAGGAGAGGTTTTCAAGCAAGATTGCAGAATTTCCAAGGGTTTTTTTACCGCGCGGCGCGCCTATAGAATTGCGCGGTGCGCTCAGGCAGATTTTCTCCAAAGCTTACACTACCGCGCGGCACGCCTGTAGGCGCTAGTCACGTCGGCCCGACAGGCGACCCGACAGTCTTTTTGCGCGGCGCTCTCCCATCCTAAACGTGCCGCGTATAGTTTAAGTCATCAAAACACCTCCTAACGCTTTCAAAGCTGCTCGAACTCCATAAAAAACAGCTGCTATCGATTTTCAAGGTATGTTGGGGGCAAGGGTTTGAAAAAGATTGTTATAGTTAAGTTGAAAGTGAAGTGGTCATTTTTTATGTCGAAGGCCTAAACTCTGCCCTCAAAACAGTGCATTAACACTAACTTGCAAATTGGAATATGCACATTAGTGAAGGTTTTGTTAAAAAATTGTGAAGTTAACCCTGTTGTGGTAAAACAAAGTTAAACTCTGTCAACTCCATAATGGAAGAAGAAGTGCTTGGGAGGTTTGATATTTTGTTTTAAAAACTCAAGAGTTGCTATAGTTTGTGATTGCCCAGCAATGAGCATAGCAAAATGGTGGGTTCCTATTGATGTTTCAAAAACCTAACAAACTGCCCTCAAAAAGTATTGAAAGGTGTAAGACAATGTCCAAAAGGAGAGACATGGTTTTGAAAGGTGAAACAATGGGTCTATTTTCAAATATCAGTGATCATGGTGTAAAGGTTTTTTTCATTTCAAAGGTCTCCCCTGTGTGGTAACAAAGGCAAAAAATCAGTTTTTCTCCTTTACTCTATAAAGCGGACCTCAAATGAGCAAAATTGTTAAATCAGTCTGAAGGTGTTTTGGGAAAAACTGGGTATGAGAAACAGAGAAGTATAAGGAGGGTATGTTGATGGTGAGAAGTTTTGCTGTTTGACTACTACAGGGTTTTTTGTGCTCACATCAAAACACCAAAAGTGCTGTGACCTTATTCAAGCTTAGAAAATCATTTGACTATGTATGTATTTTTAAATTGACTATGTGCTTATTCTTAAAATTGTTTGTTGATTGGCGTACCAAGAGAAAGGGTAGTGTATTTGTAGAGGAACAGAGACCTAATATCATAGAAGCATCTCACACAACATTTGAAACAAATTTTACCTTGATCAAATAGTGATTGACAGAGAAGGCAGAGTTTGTTTGAAAAGACTTTCTTGAAATCCTTTTGGAGGCAGTTTGATTTTGCAGAGAGCAACTAGAACAAGATGCCTCCCAGGCAGGACAGTAGGAGTGGTTTACATAAGCGATTTGAGCCTACTTCTATTGAAGAAGTGAATGCCCACCCATTAGTCTTATTCAATTTCCATGAGGTGGGATGTTTATATTTTTTCCAAAGGGTGCAAGAGGTAAAGAGTTTTTCTCCTTTGAAACATCTTTGCGCTTTGAGGTTCAGAGACAAGCATTTCCAATTGGCAGGCCTTGACTTCAAGTTCTCCCCAAGATCCATCTCCAAAGCCACTAGAATTCCATATATTGGCGAGAAAGGGTTTAAGCAAAGCCATTTGGACTTAGATGATTACAAGCCCTTTCTAAGCCTGAACATAGAGATGCTTTTATTTCTATTTTCCCTTTCTCATATCTTTTAACCAGCTACGCCCCTCTCATGAAAATTATCATGAAGTACTTTACTTGTGAGGGAAGATTCTCCCGAATTTATGCATATCACATTCGACTGCTCATGCATTTCACAAGGACCAAGCAGCGAAATCTTCCTTTCTTCTTGCACAAGAGAATTGAGAAAATGGCCTCCACTGTCTAGAAGAGGCCTCCTTCACAGCAAAAAGTTTGTCTCTTCCACCACTCTCTCATCAAAATCATCATTCTTCATCAGCTTGAAAAGAGAGAGGTTTCTTGGGATGTTTTCATCACTCATCTGGATTTCTCCACTGTCCCTCCAGTCCATACATCCCCTACATCTCCTACTCATTGCCCCTCGCCTTCTTCTAGCAGGCCTACTCCTAAAAGGCTCAAGTTTACTACAGAACAAACAAAAGAACTTGAAGAAGGAGAAGGAAGTGACCAGCAAGAGAATGAAGGGAAGCAGCATGAAGAACAACAAACTGATGATGAAGGGCAGCAACATGACAGTGATGAGGGTAAACATAAGACTCATGATGAGGCTGAACAACAACCTTATGATGACACACAATAACATAACAGTGGTGATGAACAACATCAAGGGAAAGAGGAAGAAAGTGTTGAATAACAGCATGACAGCGAGGGTGAGACAAAGCAGCGGCATGAAGATGATGAAAAATGGCATGACAGTGATGAGCAAGGGAAACCTCAAGAAGACCAATAGCCTCCTCAAGAAGAAAAACAAATTCAAAAGGATGACAAGCAAGATGACAAAGGTAAAGGGGTCATGCCCTCTTCTCCTAAAAAGGCCAAGCCTCGGACAACAAAGAAGAGAGTGCCTAGAGTGGTCACTCCAAATGTGACAAGCGCTCTCTGAAGTAAAGGAAAATTTCCAAAAAGGCCCATCATTGATTTGTCTAGGAGGAAGAGCAATAGAATAGCCACCCAAAGCAAAGGGAAGGGCAAGGTAGAAGGAAGTCATGAATAGGAGAGTGCATTCGACATCATCCAAGTCCAAGGCGATGATAGTGATATTGAGGCCCGGATTCTAGAAATCCTTTTGATCCATAGGGAAGGCCAAATTGATGCATTGAAGGATGATCTTCATAGGGCAAGGAATTTCAATCAATTTCTGCAAATCCAAAACAGGAAACTGAGTGTCCATATGGCTGTTTATGAGACACGGGCGACTAAGTACAAGAAGGAGGCCTCCAAAGCCCAAACAAGGTTGGAAGAACTCATGGGCGAGTTTGATGAAATCGAAGGCGAAGATCAGCCTAAGCGAAAGAGGCCTAGAACCATGGGGCTTAAAAAGGCCCTTGAAAAGCAAAAAGAAGAGGAAAATGCCCTTCTCCAATCTACCCCTCTCACTGCATTGTTTGAACAGGAGATAGAGAACAATAAGGAGGCGTGGCTTGAGAGAGTAAATGACCATTTGGAGAAGAATTTGGAGAGGGAAAACAGGGATTTAGACCTTCAAAGGACAATGACGAGGCATTACAAAAAGTTAAATCAGTTTGCCCGACGCAAGTTGAAGGCTGCTCAAGAAAAGCTCAAGGAGGCTAAAGGGAAGCGCCCGGCATGGAAAGTGAGGAAAGACACATCAAGACTTCAGATTTTGGCCTCTGCTTCACAACGGGTTGCTGAGAACCCTTGAGGGTCATGCTCACCAATTTTGGGCGATTTTCGGCATATTTTGGTTTTTTGGCCAAAACTCATGGGCTTCACCATTTCAGTTTGGGGGATCATCAAATGAGGAGAATGGTATCATTGGATGCCATAATTTTAGGAGCACACACTCAGCGATTTTCACGACATTTGAAGATCATTTTCTCCCTCGAAATGGCGAAAAATGCCCGCTTTTTCTACACTCTGCCCGGTCTATCAGCAAACTTTATTTTTTGGTTTTTTACACAAAAGCCTTCTTTTGGAGGACTTATAGGCATCATATTGAGAAAATTCTAGTTGCTCCAAAAATTAGACACTCATAGCTTTCCAAAGAGCTATCATGAGCCTCGTTTCAACATCGGGAAGGCTGCCAAAAGTTGACGGCAAGTCAGGGGACCTTTTGCTGATGTAATTTTTGAGTATTTTTGTAAAATTTGAACCTTTAAAAACTGCTTTTTCCTCATGTGCGTTTAGCTATTTTTGCACATGAGAAGTTATGAAAATTCAATTTAATTCCCTCTTTTAGCATTTTTTTAGATATTTTATGAGATATTTTATGCCTTGGGCTTTGCAAAGCCTTAAGGACAAGTTTAGATATTTTGAATAGGCCAATGAGAGTGCAAATTGAACTAAGAGGTTTTCCTCACTTGAGCCTATATATTCCAAAGGCTTTCATTGTAAATGAGGCTGAACTTGATGATAGAAGCAATATATGGTCATATAAGCTTTGGAAGAAATACTTGTCTCATGCTCTTGGATAGTCTCTTGGATGTTCTTGGATGATGAAAGAGGATTGTTGTTGGATTCCATGACTTGGTAGAATGGTATAGTGTCTCTTTCTTTGTTTTTTTTTTCTAGTTTTCATTCATGAATCCATGTTTCTTGCTTGTTATAGATCAGTAGAGAACAAATTTGAGACATGCCCTTGGAGGCACCTCAAATTTCCTGTTTCTTCATAGCTTCCATGTTTTCTTCTTTCTTAGTCACATTAAAGAATTATTGATTGCTATTTAATAACTTAAGGATATTGTTGCTTATTTCATTCATGGTTTTATGCATGCTAAGTATGATTTACGGTACACCCTTCTTACTCATGGCTAGCCATAGTTCCATCCATGAAATCTCTCTTTGAATGATTAGATTGTCATTTGTTGAACCAAGGAGGTCTTGTTCCGATCTTTCCCTTTGCCTAAGACTATGCAATCTTGTTTTCAAAGTGCCCAATAACTTGAAGTACTGTGTTTAGGCGTTCCGGCATAGTGATTTGAGTTTTTTGCGTCTCTTAAGTGTATTTCCCAAAAATCTGATAGTCATTTCCCAAAGTTAGAGAGTTATATATCTCTATGCATGGCTTGAATGTTTATTTCTATGTATTGATTAGCTTATAGTTACATTTCTCATGATTAATGGTTTTCCCTACCATGTTTATGTCAGTTATTAAACTAGTTATGCTTGAAATCCTTTGTTGTTCCGAAACTTGATGTCCATTTTATTCCATTTTGCCCAAAGATCCTTTCTACCTCGAATGAAATTGGCCCTTCAACAGCCTTGTATCACCATCTGATAGCTTTCTTTACCTTTTTCGACCCCACAGCCCAGTTGATCTGACATCCTTTTACCTATCTTATATCTTTGATCAGTTTCATCCCTCACAACCTAAAAACCAAAACCAAAAAACCTACTTCATAACTAGCCTAAAATCAGAACACAATAAGAAAACACACAGATATCCCTTACACAAATAGAGAGAGCCCTCTCTGAGTCCAGGAAGGCTAGGTCCTTGGGCTCCAAATACTGGTTTGATGTTACACTGTCATTTGGCTTGCCAATCAGCCAAATCACGAGACCCTAACATAATGGCGATCACAGTGGGACTCTAAGTGATAAACAAACTTAGTTTCCATAATATTTAGAGACCTTTGAAAATACCACCGCTCACTAACATAATGGCGGTCACGGTGGGACTAACTGAGTACATAATAGTCTAGCAAACTCTTGTAGATTCATTAGTCTTCAAAACTTAAACAGGAAAGCAGTCCATAAAACCATTTAGAGTAAACTCTTTTTGTTATCGCCACCCTAGCAAAGTGATGAAACAGGTTTAGAATACTTTAATAAACCATAGGATGCACATAAAGAACTCAGAAAAACCCCAAAACATTCCCATATTGGCTTTTCCCTAGTTACTGGTGGTGGACCATAGCTACATCTTTACAAAAACAACCAAGTTTCACCTGGCGACTCCACTAGCCTTCAGTAGGCCTAAAAACTCCATAAAAAACAAAAAAATTCATAAACCATACCTTTTTTCTAACTCATCCTTCCAAAAACTTAAAATACTGCTGAAACCAGGCGAATCACTCTTCTTTGCAAATTTCCATCTCAAAGTTGCTACAAAACTTTTTCCCAAGCATCTTTGATAGTTTTGGCGGTGGACCATAGTTCTCATAAGAAATCCACCTGGCGACTCCACTATTCCATCCTTTTAGTTTTGACCATCCTTCACATTAGTAAAACCTTAGAGAGGCCATCCATCCAAAACATTCACAAATATCATCCTCTCTAAACTCTAGACCCGAAATCTGGCTTCACGAAGAATCAACACCAGATCTCATCCAAACCCAAATCCCCCTATTATAGTAGATGACCCAGAGAAGATTTTGTGGCAAGCTTCCAAAATTGGCAATCTAGCTACCGATAGGTCCATCTGCAAAGCAATATCAGTACCTAAACATCTCACTACCTTACTAGATTCCCCTTTTGACTTAAAATCAGCACAAACCCTTTTTAGAAGCAAGTCACAAAGTAAGATAGACTTTGACAATCTTGAGCCCCTAGATCCGCCACATAGTCCTAGTAGAGAAGCCTCACCTACCACACCTCCCAACTTTCATCTTCTCCATCACTTTGGCTCCTACTATCCCAGATCTGCTCAAAACCAGGTCACTAGTCCAAGTACATCCGCCACACCTATCCAAACCACTATTTTTCAAACCTCCTCAGCTCATCCCACAAGCCCTCATTTTGTACATCACCCATTAGCTCCCGTCATGGCAACCTAGTACACACCCTTGGTGTTGCCACAACCTTTACCCCCCTTACAAAATGACTATCAAGCCAAAATCCCACACTTTACTAGAGATGAGATTACCACAGCTCAACAGCATGTAGATAGGATTAGTGATGCCTTTGAATACATGGAAATAGAAGACGAGACCATCAGAATGAGGATGTTCGCCCAAAGCCTAGGCGGGGAACCCAAAAAATGGTTTAAGAGCTTAACTCCAAACAACATCCACAAACTCCCAGAACTCTACCACGTCTTCATAAACAAGTGGGAAATCCGAAAGAACCCCATTCAAATCCTGTCAGAATATAACAATCTAAAACGGGAAAATGGGGAAAGTGTCCAGGGATACTGTACTAGGTTCAACGGTGTGTATAACGCCCTCCCACCTCACTTCAAACTCCCACTTGGTTCAGCCTTGGCAAAGTTCCCCGAGGGTTTTTACCTAGACATGACTTATCAGCTAAGAGACAAGGACCCTCTTACCTTACAGGAAATGCAAAAAGTAGCCATAAGAGCAGAAGCCAACTTAGCAGAAAAAATAGCTAGGACTAGATTAGAAAGGAAAGTCACCTACTGGGACGAAGTCTCCACTTTAGCTCCTCCCTTAGATCCTAGAATAGATGTCTTAGTTAGGTCCATGGCCAAAATGCGGGAGAAGATAAGTGAGAAGACCCCTCTTAGGGACAACCATCAAATCCCTCCAAACAGAAACTGGAACCAAAATTTTAGGAGGAAACAACCTGAAAACAAACCAAGGGAAACTGACCAACAAATTAGGCCACCATTTAATGAAAATTATGTGGAAGAATATGATAGGGATACAGAACCCATTGATGAAAATAATTTGAACCTCATATGGTCTGATAATGAGAGTGAGGTGTACCTCACGGAAGAAGAACAAGCATTCTTCTCTTCGAATCAGGATGAAACCAACTATGAAGATCCCGAGGATCCTGCCATACATTTTCAGAATGACATAATAGAAGCTCACAGGCAGTATGACCTTAGAAGCAGAAAAAATCAAGACAACTCCAAGAAAGGTAGCTCAGACACTGCTAAAACCCCTGATAGCATCCTTAAGAAAGCAGTAATCAGCAACAAAATCATGGTCGAGAAAAGTGACCAAAACAAAAATAGATTTACCCAAACTAGTCCTGACTCAGATGCTCCTAGTACTTCCAAAAAGATTTCTGAGGTGGCTGCGGCAAACAAAATCTCGAAACAGAGCCAGCAAACTCAGAACATAGAGAAGGTCATGGCTGAAAAAGCTGAAACAAATGTCTAAACTGCAGCTACTGTTTAGTTTTGAGGGTGAAATCGCCAAAATAAAGATCACCATGCCTCTTACCAAGCTCATCACCCAAGGCTCTTATAAATCCCAAGTGTTAAAGGTCCTGAATCTAGGGAATGATGCCAACACTCTTAATCTAGTTGTTGATACTCTTGAAGTGTTGTTTGGTCCGAAAATAGAAGAGAAATTCCAAGAGGGAACCACTCTTCCTTTTTACATCAGTCTGAATATCCATGACCAAATCCTTCACAATGCCATGCTAGACTCCGGCGCCTCGCATAATCTTATGCCGAAGGTTGTAATGGAAATATTAGGCCTAGAAATCACAAGACCATGCAAAGACTTATATTCATTTGATTCTAGTAGAGTCAGATGTCTAGGCTTGATCAAATATCTTTGCTTTAGTTTGGCCCAAATATCGGCAAAAACATCTGATCATGGACATAGTGGTAGCAGATATTCCTCCCAAGTATGGAATGCTTCTATCCAGATCTTGGGGAGCCAAGCTCCAAGGAAATATTCAATTGGATATGTCCTACACCACTATTCCCGTGTTTGACCAAACAAGAATACTCTATCGAGAGTCACACATGAAATACATGATCAGTAGCCAAGAGAGGCCAGATAACATCCCAATGTATTCCTTGCATTCCGACCTGAACTCTTTTATTCTGCATACTGATGAGGACATTTAAAAACAGTCAGAAGACACTGAAACAAACTTAGACCCACCACATCAGCTGCCCCTAGTTCTCTATGATGAACTAGACACTCAAAACTACCATGATCATGAATAGCTATGTTTTTAGGAAAGCAAGTATGTTCCTTCTGAAATAGGAATAGAGCAAGAAGCACAAAACATTATGTACTATCAAGCGAATAGCTTGAACCTTAGTCAAACATCGGCAGTAACATCAGGAAACTTTTTCAGAATAAAGGCATTAGAGGACTTACATATCACAAACCTTTTCGGAACTCAAGAGCAGGGAAGCTTAATTTTTTTTCCATACCTCAAAGATTTACCATCACATAACTCTTCCACTGCAAGTGAAACCTTGACTGTAGCCATAACAGCTCAAAATCCAGAAAAAGTACCTGATAAACTCTTTATGAGAAAAGATGATAACCACAGTCCAAATATACCTAAGTTACTTGAATTGGCTAAAATCCTGTCATTCCATCAAAGACTTAGAACAACTAGGATTGGAAATCTCATACAGAGCACTGCATCACGCAGAAAGAACAATGACAAACACTATGCCACTACCATTACTCCAAGAAACAAATTCGACAAAAGAAGGTACAAAAGTCTGAACCAATCAGTAATAATCAAAGATAAAATAACTGGTCATAGGGTCTGTTTTGATTTTAGAAACACTAATACACATCCCTATAACATAAGTTTTATCCTTCCTACCCAAGGCCATGATATACCGATAATAAGTGCTTTTAATCATGCACCTTTGCAAGATGATGTTTCAGGTTATAGCCAAATGATTCCATTGCAAATTAGACAACTCAGAGATTTTTTTTCAGTATGCTGGAAGTAGTTCCAGTTTCAGACTTAGAATTGCAAAACCACCGGATATCAAAAATATGCTCATGAAAGCCATGTTTCCAGTCCTGAATTTCTGCCTTTTTACATACCTTGATGATGTCATTATTTATTTCAAAAATGACCAAGAGTATATGCATTACTTAAGGAAGATGTACAGTAAAGGAAGGAGCAGAAATCAGAGGTATAAAGAGGTACAACGGGAAGATACGGGTTCATTCAGAGATTCTAGCATGAATCCTTATGTCATGCTAGAAAGAGAGAATTTTCCAAATTTCTCTTTTCAGTAGTTGAGTGGACCAAGAACGGTAGGAGATCCTTACGAGGATAAGATGCTTAAGTTTCACCATTTCCAAGATTTTTGAGCTTTAGGCATTTTCAATCATTGTATATACCACTTTTTGAAAAATAGATTAAAAAAAAAAGTAAAAAACAATAGAAGAATAGAAAAGAGGGCAGTTGAAAAATAGAAAAAAGGCCCCACATTCCAAAAAATAGTCATTCAGAAAGCGCGCAAGTCTAAATGCCGCTACTAGTACTCAAATGTCTTATTCAGTTATCTAGCCTAATCATAGCTGAACATGTTTAAATTTATTTTCTGATAAGTTAGAGAGTGAAAAATATGGTCAACATTGTGTAAGATTGACTTATCAAAGAAAGTAGATTAGGAAAAGATACTGGTTCCACACACCCAAAATAGATCCAAAGAGGGAAGCAGGGATGAAAAACAAATTGAGCATCTTAGCCCTGTTTTTCCTAGTTTCCATTTTATGCAAAATAATATTTGTGTGCAGCTTGTATTTCATGCCACAAATGCATGACAAATCATAATGTATAACCCTGATTTGATCATTTTAAATTTCATGTTTTATATTAGAGAACAAAATCCTGTCAAACAGCTTAACCTTGACAGTTGATCTAGCATAGGTAGAGTAATGAAGGAGTTCATCAGTTTAATCTGAAATCCTGGTAGATATAAGTGTAGAATTAGATAGGTTCATTTTTCAAAAAGAAAAATATATATTGTCAAAAGGGTAGCTAGTCCAAATGCACCCAAAGGAAGAAAAAATGTTAGGAAAGATAGTGGGGTAGGTAGAAATATCATTGAATGCTAATCATGCTGTCATTTTTCAGAAGTAGCATCAAGGAAGAATGAATTTTGTGCCAATGGGTAAGGCACTGGTCTTCATAAGCCAAATATCTGAAATTCTGGACACCTCCTGAAAAGGAGCTGCCCTCCCCAAATGGAGCCACTGTTAGTCATCAATATTTTTCACTGGTGGGTGATGACTAGTTGTAACAGCCAAGTTTTCTAGCAGCTGATCTAAAAATTTGTCAAATTTGCCAGCTGGAAAACACCCATAAAATTTTTTCCCTCTTGCCTTTCAGTCTGACCATGACGAGATGAAGCCTCATTATCAAATCCTACCTAGCCTCAGCCATAATATTCTACCCATCAGCTCTAAAGAAACAATCCAAATCTGTCCAAAAAGTCTCCCCTAAGTTAGGACGTGGCGCTTTAGGCATTTATCCCTTGGAAAACTATCCTAAAAAGCCAAAGAACCTCCATTTGCTATAGACCAGTCATAATAGACCTTCCCACTCTGCAAATAAAGTTGGTTACAGCCCTAGGTCGCGCCACTAATACACCCTCAAGTCTCAGCAATACATGGACCATAAGTCAAACTGATTCTAGGTGTTTTTACAGTGTTTTAATGGATCTTTCAAGTGCAGAGGCATGCCAGCATCCCAGAAGACAATACTTGGCTCCACGTGAGAAGACAGTTGCTTCTCAATGTGATTTTGAGCCTGGTTTGCAGCCACAGAGCAGAGAGTTTTTCATTAAGCTCTTGCGATCACAGTCAAAGCCTGAAAGGACAGTGAAAGGAAAAATGACACTGTCAAAAGGCTGATGATATGACATGACTAAAAAACCTTCTTCATCTATAAGCAAAGGGTTTGAAGACTGAAGCGCCTCCTTCATCTACAAGCAGAGGGCCAAAGGTAAAGTCTGTTTTTGAGTTTTTCACTAACTGTGAAGACAAGCTTTGAAGTATAGTGAGACAACGACTGAAGGTCTCTACATGAAAATGATGATCAAAGGCAGAGGCAAAGCAGTGGGCTTTAAAAATTATTTGTATGATTTCACTATTATTTCAGTTACAATGTGAAGCCAACAGGTTCATCATCATTGAAGAAAGGATTGTTAAACAGATGGCCAAAAGAGTCAAATAGTCTTGAGCTCAAACTAACCTCTGCCATCATGTATAAGAGAAGCCACTTTCAGTATGATTCATCAAACATCCTTCTTTGGATTGAGACAGAGGTTGAAAGAACATCAGGCATTTTGTCAAGAGAGGCCTCCTTCATTCATAAGCAGAGGGCCAGGGCAGTGACTGATTTAAAGGTTTGACTGATTAAGAGATAAGTGGTAAGAGTAGCAGAAGACAGTTGAAAGCCTCTGAAAAGGGAAATCATGTAAAAAACAAAGGGAAAACATGAGTACTATGACTATCAACAAGGCTAGCTTATCACCTATCAGAGTTCGCTGTCAAAGCACTCTGAAGCCCTCATAAAACAACCTTGCTGATGATTGAGAGATGGGTCATAACACAAGCCAAAGATGATGATTATGTTTCAAAGGGTACTGATCTTCCTACTCATAAGAGAATGTATTTCAAGTTACTCATCATAGTAGACAAAGGAAACTTGAGTTTAGTCTTTCCCAAAAAAGGGCATTGCAAATAAGATACACAGGTCCCAGAGGTACAAAAAGGATTATGACATGTTTTTCAAATTCTAGAGAAACTTTCAAAGCCAATAAGGCATGCCATTATTACAAATAAAGGAATTTTCCTTATGAAAAAGGTCAAAGGTACCTTACCGCTGCATTTTGAGTAAAGGGGGAGATTTTAAAGAAGTTCCCTTTAAATGAGCAGAGAATGGTAAAGCATGAGTAAATGCAACTGAATTTTTTCACCCACAGTCAGAAAAATAACTTAAAGGACACCTAATAGTTAAATCAGTTTCAAAGTGAGCATTATCACCTTTAAAGCATCCTGAGCAGACTTTATTAGTTTAAGGTTCAAAAGGGTAAATCCATCTCCTTGCAAAAGGTGAAATATGCTTCATCAATCATTGGTTTATTTTTTAGCAGATTTTCCATGTTGAAAATATCATTAAAAACAGTAGTGGCAGAGTTTCTTTCTTTAGAAAGCATAGTGAAAATGAAGTAGGAGAGTTTTGGAAAGTCCTAAACAAAACCTGTTTCATCTAGACAAAGGTCCTCACTATGTTCCTTTTTCAAATGTCCAACTCCACTTTGTCGAAAGATTGGTGCAAAGAGGTCGTTAAAGTATTTCAAAGGTTTCAAAAAACCTCACCAAACAAGTATGAAAGGGAGCTTGGATTTTTCACTTTCAAAAAGGTTTAAGGACCGTTGCATATGTATTTTTTCATTTCCAAAGCACAAACAACTCCTTTTCTGTCCACTCTACCCAAAGGAGAGGTTTTCGAGCAACATTGCAGAGTTTCCAAGGGTTTTTAACCGCGCGACGCGCCTGTAGAATTGCGCAGCGCGCTCAGGCAGAATTTATCCAAAGGATTACACTACCGCGCGGCACGCCTGTAGGCGCTGGTCACGTCGGCCCGACAGGTGACCCGACAGTCTTTTTGCACGGCGCTCTCCCATCCTAAACATGCCGTGCATGGTTTAAGCCATCAAAACACCTCCAAACGCTTTCAAAGCTGATCGAACCCCTCAAAAAACAACTGCTATCGATTTTCAAGGTATGTTGGGGGCAAGGGTTTGAAAGATATTGTTATGGTCAAGTTGAAAGTGAAGCGGTCGTTTTTATGTTGAAGGCCTAAACTCTGCCCTCAAAACAATGCATTAACATAAACTTGCAAATCAGAATATGCACATTATTGAAGGCTTTGTTAAAAAATTGTGAAGTTAACCCTATTGTGGTAAAACAAAGTTAAACTCTGTCAACTCCATAGTGGAAGAAGAAGTGCTTGGGAGGTTTGATATTTTGTTTTAAAAACTCAAGAGTTGCTATAGTTTGTGATTGCCCAGCAATGAGCATAGCAAAATGATGGGTTCCTATTGATGTTTCAAAAACCTAACAAACTGCCCTCAAAAAGTATTGAAAGGTGTAAGACAATGTCCAAAAGGAGAGACATGGTTTTGAAAGGTGAAACAATGGGTCTATTTTCAAATAGCAGTGATCATGGTGTAAAGGTTTTTTTCATTTCAAAGGTCTCCCCTGTGTGGTAACAAAGGCAAAAAATCAGTTTTTCTCCTTTACTCTATAAAGCGGACCTCAAATGAGAAAAATTGTTAAATCATTCTGAAGGTGTTTTGGGCAAAACTGGGTATGAGAAACAGAGAAGTATAAGGAGGGTATGTTGATGGTGAGAAGTTTTGCTATTTGACTACTACAGGGTTTTTTGTGCTCACATCAAAACACCAAAAGCGCTGTGACCTTATTCAAGCTCAGAAAATCATTTGACTATGTATGTATTTTTAAATTGACTGTGTGCTTATTATTAAAATTGTTTGTTGATTGGCATACCAAGAGAAAGGGTAGTGTATTTGCAGATGAACAGAGACCTAATATCACAGAAGCATCTCACACAACATTTGAAACAAATTTTACCTTGATCAAATAGTGATTGACAGAGAAGGCAGAGTTTGTTTGAAAAGACTTTCTTGAAATCCTTTTGGAGGCAGTTTGATTTTGCAGAGAGCATCTAGAACAAGATGCCTCCTAGGCAGGATAGTAGGAGTGGTTTACATAAGCGATTTGAGCCTACTTCTATTGAAGAAGTGAATGCCCACCCATCAGTCTTCTTCAATTTCCATGAGGTGGGATGTTTAGATTTTTGCCAAAGGGTGCAAGAGGTAAAGAGTTTTTCTCCTTTGACACACCTTTGCGCTTTGAGGTTCAGAGACAAGCATTTCCAATTGGCAGGCCTTGACTTCAAGTTCTCCCCAAGATCCATCTCCAAAGCCACTAGAATTCCCTATATTGGCAAGAAATGATTTAAGCAAAGCCATTTGGACTTAGATGATTACAAGCCCTTTCTAAAGCCTGAACATAGAGATGTTTGTCTTTCTATTTTCCCTTTCTCATATCTTTTAACCAGTTATGCCCCTCTCATGAAGATTATCATGAAGTACTTTACTTGTGAGGGAAGATTCTCCCGAATTTATGCATATCACATTCGACTGCTCATGCATTTCACAAGGACCAAACAGTTAAATCTTCCTTTCTTCTTGCATAAGAGCATTGAGAAAATGGCCTCCACTGTCCAGAAGAGGCCTCCTTCACAGCAAATAGCCTGTATCTTCCATCACTCTCTCTTCAAAATCTTCATTCTTCATCAGCTTGAAAAGAGAGAGGTCTCTTGGGATGTTTTCATCACTCATCCTGATTTCTCCACTGTCCCTCCAGTCCATACATCCCCTACATCTCCTAATCATCGCCCCTTGCCTTCTTCTAGCAGGCCTACTCCTAAAAGGCTCAAGTTCACTACAGAACAAAAAAAGGAACATGAAGAAGGAGAAGGAAGTGACTAGAAAGAGGATGAGGGGCAGCAACATGAAGAACAACAAACTGATGATGAAGGGAAACAACATGACAGTGATGAGGGTAAACAACAGAATCATGATGAGGCTGAACAACAAACTTATGATGACACACAACAACATAACAGTGGTGATGAAAAACATCAAGGGAAAGAGGAAGAAAGTGCTGAACAACAGCATGACAGCGAGGGTGAGACAGAGCAGCAGCATGAAGATGATGAAAAAGGGCATGACAGTGATGAGCAAGGGAAACCTGAAGAAGAACAATAGCCTCCTCAAGAAGAACAGCAAATTCAAAAGGATGACAAGCAAGATGACAAAGGTAAAGGGGTCATGCCCTCTTCTCCTAAAAATTCCTAGCCTCAAACAGCAAAGAAGAGAGTGCCTAGAGTGGTCACTCCAAATGTGACAAGTGCTCTCCGAAGTAAAGGAAAATTGCCAAAAAGGCCCATCATTGATTTTCCTAGGAGGAAGAGCACTAGAATAGCCACCCAAAGCAAAGGGAAGGGCAAGGTAGAAGGAAGTCATGAACAGGAGAGTGCATTCGACATCATCCAAGTCAAAATCGATGATAGTGATAATGAGGCCCGGATTCTAGAAAACCTTTTGATCCATAGGGAAGGCCAAATTGATGCATTGAAGGATGATCTTCATAGGGCAAGGAATTTCAATCAATTTCTGCAAATCCAAAATAGGCAACTGAGTGTCCATATGGTTTTTTATGAGACCCGGGCGACTAAGTACAAGAAGGAGGCCTCCAAAGCCCAAGCAAGGTTGGAATAACTCATGGGCGAGTTTGATGAAATCGAAGGTGAAGATCAGCCTAAGCGAAAGAGGCCTAGAACTATGGGGCTTAAAAAGGCCTTTGAAAAGCAAAAGGAAGAGGAAAATGCCCTTCTCCAATCTACCCCTGTCACTGCATTGTTTGAACAGGAGATAGAGAACAATAAGGAGGCGTAGCTTGAGAGAGTAAATGACCATTTGGAGAAGAAGTTGGAGAGGGCAAACAGGGATTTAGACCTTCAAAGGAGAATGACGAGACATTACAAAAAGTTAAATCAGTTTGCCCGACGCAAGTTGAATGCTGCTCAAGAAAAGCTCAAGGAGGCTAAAGGGAAGCGCCCAGCGTGGAAAGTGAGGAAAGACACATCAGGACTTCAGATTTTGGCCTTTGCTTCACAACATGTTGCTGAGAACCCTTGAGGGTCATGCTCACCAATTTTGGGCGATTTTCGGCATATTTTGGTTTTTTGGCCAAAACTCATGGGCTTCGCCATTTCAGTTTGGGGGATCATGAAAGGAAGAGAATGGTATCATTGGATGCCATAATTTCAGGAGCACACACTCAACAATTTTCATGACATTTGAAGATCATTTTCTCCCCCAAAATGGTGAAAAATGCCCACTTTTTCTACACTCTGCCCGGTCTATTAGGAAACTTTATTTTTTGGTTTTTTACACACATGCCTTCTTTTGGAGGACTTCTAGGCATCATATTGAGAAAATTATATTTTCTCCAGAAAGTATACACTCAGAGCTTTCCAAAGAGCTATCATGAGCCTCATTTCTACATCGGGAAGGCTGCCAAAAGTTGCCGGCAAGTCAGGGGACCTTTTGCTGATGTAATTTTTGAGTATTTTTGTAAAATTTGAGCCTTTAAAAACTACTTTTTCCTCATGTGCGTTTAGCTATTTTTGCACATGAGAAGTTATGAAAAGTCAATTTAATTCCCTCTTTTATCATTTTTTTAGATATTTTATGAGATATTTTGTGCCTTGGGCTTTGCAAAGCCTCAAGGACAAGTTTAGATATTTTGAATAGGCCAATGAAAGTGCAAATTGAACTAAGAGGTTTTCCTCACTTGAGCCTATATATTCCAAAGCCTTTCATTGTAAACGAGGCTGAACTTGATGATAGAAGCAATATATGGTCATATAAGCTTTGGAAGAAATACTTGTCTCATGCTCTTGGATAGTCTCTTGGATGTTCTTGGATGATGAAAGAGGATTGTTGTTGGATTCCATGACTTGGTAGAATGGTATAGTGTCTCTTTCTTTGTTTTGTTTTGTATTTTTCATTCATGAATCCATGTTTCTTGCTTGCTATAGATCATTAGAGAACAAATTTGAGACATGCCCTTGGAGGCACCTCAAATTTCCTGTTTCTTCATAGTTTCCATGTTTTCTTCTTCCTTAGTCACATTAAAGAATTCTTGATTGCTCTTTGATAACTTAAGGATATTGTTTCTTATTTCATTCATGGTTTTATGCATGCTAAGTATGATTTACGGTATGCCCTGCTTACTCATGGCTATCCATAGTTCCATCCATGAAATCTCTCTTCGACTGATTAGATTGTCATTTGTTGAACCAAGGAGGTCTTGTTCCGATCTTGCCCTTTGCCTAAGACTATGCAATCTTGTTTTCAAAGTGCCCAATAAATTTAAGTACTGTGTTTAGGCGTTCCGACATAGTGATTTGAGTTGTTTGCCTCTCTTAAGTGTATTTCCCCAAAATCTGATAGTCATTTCCCAAAGTTAGAGTGTTATATATCTCTATGCATGGCTTGAATGTTTATTTCTATGTATTGCTTAGCTTATAGTTACATTTCTCATGATTAATGGTTTGCCCTACCATGTTTATGTTAGCTATTAAACTAGTTATGCTTGAAATCCTTTGTTGTTCCCAAACTTGATGTCCATTTTATTCCATTTTGCCCAAAGATCCTTTCTACCTCGAATAAAATCGGCCCTTCAACAACCTTGTATCACCATCTGATAGCTTTCTTGACCTTTTCGACCCCATAGCCCAGTTGATCTAACATCTTTTTACCTATCTTATATCTTTGATCAGTTTCATCCCTCACAACCTAAAAACCAAAACCAAAAAACCTACTTCATAACTAGCCTAAAACCAGAACACAATAAGTAAACACACAGATATCCCTTACACAAATAGAGAGAGCCCTCTCTGAGTCCAGGAAGGATAGGTCCTTGGGCTCCAAAGACTGGTTTGATGTTACACTGTCATTTGGCTTGCCAATCAGCCAAATCACGGGACCCTAACAAGTGTAGCGCTCAAACATTAATGCAGCGCCTCCGTGTATTAGCGCAGTGCGAGTGTAAATTGCACTGTGATTTTCGGGCATTAGCGCAACGCTTGGACAAAAACGCAGCACCAAGGTGAAAAAACGCAGCGCCTTGAAATTTTGACCCAAACGCCTCAAAAACTCAAATATTCTCCTTTGTTGAAGACTTTTGATGGCTGAATGGCAACAATGACTTGTTTTGAGGTGCTTGATAGGCTTAATAGCTTTAGTGGATTTGAAATTTAATTTAAATTACCCAATTTTCTAATGTTCACTTTCCTCTTTGACACTGATACTGTTTTTTCTTTGTTACTTTTGGCATTGCAGGCTTGATCAACATGGAGTTTGGCTTTCCTTGCTCACTTGGGCCAGACACGATTGCATTTTGATAGCTTGGGATTGCATTTATTACATATGAAAACATGAAATTACATTTGGACAAATAAAAATAAATTACATATTGAATTTTATATCAAAATGACATTTTGATATAAAAATCATTAAACTAAAAAAATACAACTTTGAAAGTATAATAAATACATCGTAATGATCTCATTTAGTCCCTCTCATATATGTGTTGACCTCATCTGAATGAAGGAGTGACATTGAAAAATGAAAAAACCTAATGACCTAATGGGACTGCTTTTGTAACCCAAATTTTGAATGAGATTTTGACTTTAAAGAATTCTAAGTGAACAAAGAATTTCCATAGCTGTTGTTATGCTCAAGGATGCATGAAAATGAGTTAGCCATTATGATCTTTCTAGGAATAATGAAGCTTATTTGACAAGGACAACCACCAGTGGAACAATTTTATGTCATGACCTAATGGAATGATGAAAAATTTATTCAGAATGGGACACCTAAGATGCACATGCAAAATGTGTTTTGATCCCTGGTGGAAGTATGAAAATACTAACACTAACATTGGCTCCATTTGGGGATGGTGGCTCCTTGGGAGGTGCCAAGAACATCGTAGAACAAGTGCCTATTCATTGGGCAATGGAGTCTAATCTGTAAACTGAAACTAAAACTAAAACTGAAAACATACTGCAAACTTAAAACTATACTAACAGATCATCAAAGCCTTAGGACCTTCACCTCGAGCTTCAAACCTTGATGAATTCTATCAACACTTGCTGAAAATAAAATATAATCAATCTGATATGATACCAACCTACTCTAATCTGTTTTACAATTGGAAATTAGGTGAAATGATCCTTCCAGTGTAACCAATCCAGGAGATGGCTACTTACTAAAGTTTTGCTCTTACTTTCCTCGAGCAAGCAGAATGATGTATATGTAGGCAACTCACAATAAAAATTGAAACCAAGGCTTATGCTGGCAAACAAAACAACATTCATTTTCTCCAATGCTTGCAAAAGACTACTGAAGGGATTTTGAAAATCATGAAGCATTACTTTGTCTTGAAATCCAACAACAAAAATACAAGTACTCCCTTCATTTTGATATGAAAGAACACTAGGTTGTTGATCCATAGGATAGCATAGGGAAGTATGAATTTCTGCTATCTGAGTGTTGGTTGCAAATTCCTGAAGCATGAGAAACTATGATTATTTCTTTGGCATACTGTCTCTCTCAAGCTCATAGTCATCAAATTCATAGTCTTTGTCATCCTTAAACAAGAAAAATTCTTCAAAATTATCAAACATGATAGCCCTATCATCTTCATGAAAGAAAACAATATCTACTAGCTGATCTCCTTGTAGGGAATCATCATCATAAATTGGTTTACTCACAACAATTTCCTGTATAGTTTCATCAAGCTCCTCATCAAAATTATCTTTAGATTCATCATACTTAGGAAAATCAGTTTGAGGAGAAACTTCATCAAATATGAACATTGAAAAAGGAGATTGTATTTCTTCATGATGATCTGTATATCTAGTTTCAGGACTCTCCTCATTTAAACTTAGATTTTCATTTTAAAAAATGGAAGAAGTTTTACCAATACTTTATTTATTATTTGAACTCGATGAACCTGCATTAGCTTGGGTTGTAATATGACTATTTAGGAGCTGATCTATCTCATCTTCAGACAGAGGGGAAAATATTTTTTGTCTTCTTTTGATAACACATTAATTGTCTTCTTTCTCTCGTAAAGATTCACAAGGATACTGAATATCTTCTTTAACCTTTGGCTGATCAACTTGTTGTACTGCTACAAGAATTGTCTCCTGTGGGAAGTCTCAGATGAACATCAAGACCATATACACAATCTTTTTCTTCCATGAGAGAAAACACTTGCTCTTTTTGGTGATGAAAAGGATTGTCATGCAAAGCCTCCAAGATCTCTTCATCCATGAACTCATTATCATCATAAGAATACTCTAGGTTTGGAATGAAAACCTAAAATTGATCACAACAATTATTAACCAAAGACAAAGAAGGGTAGGACTCCTTGTATTCTTCATAAAGTATTGAATGGAAAACTCTAAGAGAACAAATACTAGCATGTGGCAAACCTTCATACCAAGATCGTGCTTTTCCTTCAAGAGAAGCCATGAACATCTTTAGGAGACAATCTTCAGGAAATTCAACCTTCAACTTGTGTGTATGCATGTGAAATTTAACCAGATGTAAAGCAACATATTTCCTATCATCATATTTAAACATAGGCAATTTCCTTTGCGAATCTACCTTAGGCATTTTATTTGGGAAACTTGGAATGTGATCCCGGCTCATGGGAGCATACCTTCTTGCAAAAATTTCCATATTGAAAATTATTGAAGCTACTGATATTCATGTAGTGGAGACACCATGAAGTGTTGATTTTGGATTCTTCTACCAGTGGAGTCTTTGATCAACCTGAAATGTGTGGAGTCACCAAGTGGATGATTTCAGCCTTCATATGCATCTGACCGCTGTCCACCATCAACAATAAGATCTGAACTTTGATGATCTTTCTCGGGGAAGATCTGATCTCACTTTTTCTTCCCCAGTGGAGTCGCCAAAATGTTATCACTCAGATTGAACCTTAGGCTGATAGAGGCCATTCCGAGGTAACCTCAAACCAAGCTTAGCCAAGTAGCTATCCGTACTAGGCCAGGAGAGGGCTTTATTCATATAGATCACAGTAAAAATTACTGAGGTGAGAATATATTAGGCTAGGTATAGTAGCTGAGGGTTTTTTGATTTTGATTGTGTAGGGTTTTGCTGGATCAGGAGGAGTCAAACAACTAGGGCAAGGAAATTAGGTCAAAATTTGTAGGGTGTTCTAAGGGGCAAGGTAGGTTGAAGGCTTAAAATTTAAAGGATGATTATTTTGAGATGAAGAGACTGGTGAGGAGTTAGGAAGAGCATATGAGATGAATTCTCCCTAAATTGAAGAAAATATACAAATTATGCAAAATTCCCCAAAACAGAGCATGAAAACATGAATTCTGCCTTTAAACTTGAAATTAAGCATATCATAGACATGAAAAAGGTTTATGAGCTTACAATACATTCATACAAATGATCACAAAGGAAATACTATGTCAAACCATTCATACCACATGGATCCCAAAGTAATAGCTGCAAATTTATCATTAATGTCGAGGCCAAACTGATACAAAATTGTGTCCTTGAGATGCCAAAGCTCCAAGTGAGTCCAACCATTACAATTATTGAGAAAATACATCATATATACCTCAAAACCACTCTTCCTATACTCAGGGATTTGAATCCATGAGATAGGGATCAGTTTCACCTACTCCCAAACAAGAATCTGAAGACTAGGAAAACTCAACAATTTGCTTCTAAAAGAGAGGAAACTGATTCATTTGACCTCTATAGGACTTATCTAATGTATCTACCCTAGATAACAATAAAAAAATGAAATTTACATTTATATTGACCTTTTACATCAATAATTTCTCATTTCCCAAGATAAAAAGTCAAAAAGTCAAAATTTGTTGAAGATGATGAAAATGACATTTTCCTGGCAAAAGCGCAGCGCCATGATAAAAAAAATAGCCTCTCTGGCAATCCACTTTTGGAGGCTTTTCCGGTGTCCAAATTAGCTCCATGATAGCTTATTTGAAATATCTCTGAGTCTAGTTTCCAAATATGCCTCCAGTTTCCAAATGGTTCCCATCTGCACTGTCAAAAATCACTTCTCCCAAGACTAGTATTAGCGCAACACCAAGGTAAAAAAGGAGGCAAAAACATGAAAAATTGCTGGTTTTTTGCACTTTTGAGGGACCAGTTCTCCTTCAAATTTTCTAAAAATTGCTGGTGTTGATGTCCTCATCATTATGAACATGATGGTGGTGAACATTTTTCCATTGGAGGCTCCAAGAAAAAGCACAGTGTCAAGGGTGCTGCGTTTTTGGCAAATGTTTCGTGTGTCAAAATTGCCCAAAAATCCAAAAATGCAGCAAAGTGCCAAAATTTGTCAAAATTGTGAGGTTAATTGCTGATCAAGGGCTTGAGGCATGAAGAGACACCTCAACAAGTATGTTTAACCTATCCTTATCCTTTTTCTCGGTCAAATCTTGAATTTTTGCATGGGCTTGTTTGAGCTTAGCCCTTGCAATTTTATTTCTCATGGCATAGTGCTTCGCCATTTTCCTCTGAATATCATTGTCCTTTTTGGCTTTCTCTAGAAAGCCCTCCAGATGAAAATTGGCTCTATCAAGCCATGACTCTCTATCCATGCTAATCTCTATGGTGGGAACAAATATTGAATCTAGGGTTTGTAGCCTATCCAACTTCAAAATTTCACATAGAAACCAAAAACACCATTAAATTCCTCTTAAAGACTGCAAGGAGGTGAAATTTTCATGTTACTTACTTGTCAAAGGTGTTTGAGAATCTTCGCTGAAGATTTGAGGCAATTTTTCTTGAGTTTCGAAGCTTAGGGAGAAAACTGGACATTAGTGCAGTGCTCAAACATTAGCGCAGCGCCTCCGGGTATTAGTGCAGTGCCTATGTAAATTGCACTATGATTTTCAGGCATTACCGCAGCATGGCTAGGTATTAGCGCAACGCTCGAACAAAAACGCAACGCCGAGCTGAAAAAACGTAGCGCCTTGAAATTTTGACCCAAACTCCTCAAAAACTTAGATTTTCTCCTTTGCTGGGGACTCTTGATGGCTGAATGGAAACAATGACTTATTTTGAGGTGCTTGGTAGGCTTTATAGCTTTAGTCGATTTTAAATTTAATTTAAATTACCCAATTTTATAATGTTCACTTTCCTCTTTGACACTGATACTATTTTTTCTTTTTTACTTTTAGCATTGCAGGCTTGATCAACATGGAGTTTGGCTTTCCTTGCTCACTTGGGTCAGACATGATTGCATTTTGACATCTTGGGATTGCATTTATTACATATTGAATTTTATATCAAAATGACATTTTGATATAAAAAATCATTAAATTGAAAAAATACAACTTTGAAAGTATAATAAATACATCATAATGATCTTATTTAGTCCCTCTCATATATGTGCTGACCTCATCTGAATGAAGGAGTGACCTTGAAAAATGAAAAACCCTAATGACCTAATGGGACTGCTTTTGTGACCTGAATTTTGAATGAGATTTTGACTTTAAAGACTTCTAAGTGAACAAAGCATTTCCATAGGTGTTGTTATGCTCAAGGATACATGAAAATGAGTCAGCCAATATGATATTTTGAGGGAGAATGAAGCTTATTTGACAAGGAAAACCACCAGTGGAACAATTTTATGTCATGACCCGACGGAATGATGAAAAATTTATTTAGAATGGGACACCTAACATGCACATGAAAAATGTGTTTTGATCCCTGGTGGAAGTATGCAAATACTGACACTAACATAATGTATGATGCTAAAATAATTGTTCCTCTCAGATATTCAAAATGGGTGTCAAACTTAGTACCAACCAGAAAGAAAACGAGAGAAATCAGGTTGTGTATGGATTTTAGAAATTTGAGTAAGGTTTCTCTGAAAGATAACTATCCCTTACCTAAAATGGACCATATCTTACAGAAGGTGGTAGGATCAACTAGGATATCATTACTAGATGGTTTCTCTGGCTATAACCAAGTCTTGGTTGATCCAAAAGATCAGGATAAAATAGCTTTTACCACTCCATGGGCACTTTCATGTATGTGAAAATGCCTTTTGGATTGATGAATGCGGGGGCCACGTTCCAAAGAGAAATGGACATTGCATTTTTAGAAGATATTGGTCTGTTTATTGTAATCTATCTGGATGATATAACTTTGTATTCAAAATCTGACAAAGAACACTTGAGACATTTAAGAAGAGTCTTTGAGAAATGCAGGAAATTTGGCATATCTTTAAATGCCAAGAAAACACTATTTGGCCTAGAAGAAGGCAATAGGTTAGGACATATCATATCAAAATATGGAGTTAGAATTGACCCTAAGAGAATTGAAGCAATATTAAAGATCAATCGCCCAAGAAACATTAAGGAACTTCAATCCTTCATAGGCAAAATTTTTTTTCTAAGAAGATTTATCCCAAATCTTGCTGAACTTCTTAGAAACATAACCAATATGCTCAAGAAAGATTCTGAAATAAAATGGAGCATAGAGGCTAGGAAATCTTTTGACATAGTAAAATAGGCATTAACTAAAGCACCAGTGTTAATCAGTCCAAAATTTACTAAATATTTTATAATCTTTTCTTTTGCTTCTGAACACATTGTTGCAGCTGTTTTATTGCAGAAAAATAGCAAAGGATTTGAGCAGCCAATAGCCTTCTTCAGAAAACATTTAAGAGATGATTCTCTCAAGTACAACATCATGGAAAAACAGGCCTTTGCACTAGTCAAAGCAATTAAAGATTTTAGAGTTTATATTTTTCATTCACATGTAATATCTTATGTACCTAATGCCATGGTAAAGGATATTTTAATGCAGAATGGACCAGATGACAAAAGAGGAAAATGGATTGTAGTAATTTTAGAGTATGATCTGGAAATAAAACCTACCAAACTAATTAAAGGGCAAGGAATTGCCCAAATTATGGCTGAGTCCAATTTTCAAGCCCTAGACATAAACTTGGTGGCAACTTTGGATGATCAAGAGGAGCAGGCGACTCCACAAATCAATGAAGAATTTTTAAATTCTCCTTGGTATGCAGACCTGCTTTATGTATTGTTTAATTTAAATGCTCCTTGTGGTCCTACAAAAACTAAAGCTAGATTTCTGAAATTAAAATCAGTGAAATTTTGCATCATTAATAATGTCCTTTATTGGAAATATTCTGGTGGCCTATTACTCAAATTTGTAGACAAGATCATGCATGATTTTCATGAAGGAGACTGTGGTGGCCACCTGTATTGAAGGACTACAGCTAATAAAATTCTCAGGGCTAGTTTTTACTGGCCTGCCCTTTTTGCTAATGTTCATAATAAAATCACAACCTGCCACAAGTGTCAAATTTTTGAAGGTCAAAAGAAACTTCTACCCTTGCCACTAAAATCCATTTTTTTTGAAAGCCCATTCCAACAATGGGGTTTGGATTTCATAGGTGAAATATATCCTCCTCCCTCTGCCCAAAAAAAGTGGATTTTAACAGCCACAGATTACTTCACTAAGTGGATAGAGGCCATCCCTTCCAGAAATGCCATTGATGCTGTTATTACCAAGTTCCTTGAGACAAATATCCTGTCCAGATTTGGCTTCCCAAGGAAAATCATCGCTGAAAATGCAACAAATTTTAAATCCAAAAAGATGGTTGAATTCTATGATAAATATCATATTTCTTTAGGACATTCAACATCCTATTACCCACAAGGTAATGGACTAGTTGAATCATCCAATAAGATTCTGGTAAACATAATCAAGAATTTATTAGAACATAATACAAATTCTTGGCATAACAAGTTAGTTAGTGCACTTTGGGCTGACAGGCTTACTACCAAGAAGTCCATTGGCATGTCACCATACCAACTTGTCTATGGAATGGATGTTGTTTTTCCATCTTCTCTAGCACAACCAATGATGAATATAATGCAAGAGTTACAAGTGGAACCGAATGATGCACTCAGAAGGACCCATAAAACCATTCAGTTGTAGCAAACAAGAGAAGAGGTGTATAATAGAACACAACTCATGGAGGAAAAAATTAATTTTTTTTTTGACAAAAGGACCAAGGCAGCTGATTTTTCTATTGGTGACAAAGTTTTAAAATGGGATGCAAGGAGAGAAGACAAAGGGAATCATAACAATCTTGATAATTTATGGATGGGACCATATATTATAAATGATTTTAGAGGTGACAATGCATTTTTTCTCACAGATATAGATGGAACATAGTTACCTGGTGGTCCTGTAAATGGAAGGATTTTGAAGCATTATTTTTCCTAGTCTAAATATTCTTTTAGATAATTTTAAATATCATAGTCAACATATATTGGATTGGATGTTTTTCTAATTAAAGGTTGAAGCCCGCAGAGAAGGCCCTAAGCCATGATCAACAGACCATCATAATATTTTTTGAAGCAGAAAATGAATCAGATTATAGATTGCTCAGATGTGCAAAAGGATAAGGCTACTGATCACAAGATTCTTGACACTTCAAATGCATGGAAGTGCCATCCCCAATTGGAGCCACTGTTAGGGTCCTATATTTTATAGGATCTCAAGGTGACTGAGTTTATTCTATCTGTCAAATTTATTTCATAAAATGATTTCCAATATACAAATAATTTTCAAAAAAAAAAGGAAATAACATAAAAAATCAAAAGAGGGTATATGCTATAAATAAAAAATATAATATGTGAACCCCATCAAAAAGAAGAAAAACAATAAATTCTAAAAGTGTTGCAGATTCAAATTCCACTACTCTTAGTTTAGCTTACTTCTGAAAATAAATTGTATGAAGCTTGTTTAAAATGCCACAAAAGTTCAATAGAATTCAATCATACAGTTTAAGAATGATTGAATTAGGTTTAAATTGCTTGTTAATAGGTAGTGAAAAATAATTTGTCAAACTGCTTAATCTTGACAGATTAATTAGATAGGTAGAAAATAAAACTAGTTCGATAGTTTAATTTGAACCAAAGGAGATGTTGTAACATCATTTATTTTGATAAGTTAGCACAAGTAGTTAAACAATTTTCAAAATGTTAAGGTAGGATATGAATGCAAAAGAATAAAAAAGTTAAAAATGTTAGGAAGATTATTATTTTTATAGGCATCCATGTCAATAAAATGTTAGATGTTAGATGCTCTAAATAAAGAAGGCAAACTAAAGTGTTAGGTGGTAGATGCTCTAAACAAAGGAGGCAAAACAAAATGTTAGGGAAGCAAGAAAGAAAAGAAAAGCTTCATTTTGTTTTAAAGGTTTTGATTGGCTGCTAGTCTAAATGCGCCTATGGAAAAGTTATTTGTATGGTTTAAATTATGATTATTAAGTTATATCCTAAAGTTTTAAACCATAGCATATACCCCCCATACTTTCATTTCATTCATTTCCCTTTATTTACATTTCCTTCCCCGTTCATTTATTTTCATACATTTCATTATAAATCCTGCACATTCAAAATCACTTTTCCATAGGCCAAACCCAAAAAAAATACTTTACATTGTTGTCTCCTACAAACCTTTTGAAAGGCAATATACGATGAAGTGGGACTCGTTTTACCTGCCACACTTACCCATTTTACCCGCCACACTTATCTTCCACTTCATTTTCCTTGAAAAACACTAAACCTTACCTTTTTCCGCTTGATCCTTCTACTTTAATTTTTTCATCGTTATATAATTGTTTACACTTACCATCCACTTCCTTATTCCCCGATTGTGATTAAAGTGGCCCATCCCTCCACATCACCTGTTCTCCCCACCATCCATCACATATCGCATATTATAAATATTTCCCATCGCAACTAAACTTTAAAAACTATGATCGCCGATTTGTGATATATCGCATCGCAGATTTTCAACTTACCTTTGGAGCACCTCCAATGTATTCGGTTTAGTTTGCGATGCGGCAGGTTGTCCCCACCACAGCAGCTCCGCTCCCCACTTCACAGCCTTTGCAATACATATCACATATCATATGAAACATCATAAAACCTTACCTTACTGCATAAAAAATTCGCCGATTTATAAACACCGCCGATTTTAGTGGGCTCCATTTCTACTTGACACATCATCCTCCAATCAGCGCAAATCGCACTTTGCGGTTTTAAGCATTTACCGTATTTCCCAAATGCTAAAATCTGCGATGAGCGATGTGGGTGGGTCCCTCTCCTCGCACTTCGCAAGTTTTAGATTTTAAACCCCTGTTGCTTATAAATAAAACCTAAAATTTGCGATTTGCGCTACAGTCCGGTCCCACTCTCCTCTTCCACGTCACTTACCTCCTCCATGCGCTTCGTACTTTGCGTTTTTTAGTGTTTATCTCCTCCACACTTATAACTAAAACTTAAAAGTTATGATTTTCACTACGGTCTGATCCCACCTCGCTCCACCTCAACTCCCACTTCAAATCACACCGCCAATAACATTCTTCATAAACTTAAACTCTAAATATTGCAAAGTGCGCAGATGTGATGCGACTTCAGAATTGAAATTATTTAAGATTTTAGGTGCACATAAATGGTTTTTTATGCTGTTTTGTTTACAAAAAAGGTTTTAACATGACAAAAGGATTTTGGGTGACAACAAGATAGAAAGGTCGAGTCAGACAGCAAAAGGCGTTCAACATTCCGTTCATACAATAGGTAATTCACCAACACAGTATTTAGTCTGCCAACATATCAGTAAAAGGTGGTCCACGTCCTAATTGTCCCACTACATCAACACCTACTCTGCACAACGCATTCCACAGAGACTATAATTTTGTATTAAGTTAGAGTTTTAGTTCAAGTTTAAGCCTAAAAATATCATGTCTATTAGAGATAGTACTATTGTAATTTTTTGTATAAATACTTTAGTTTTTGAAGTATCAAAGGTCGATTGATTGAGACCAGAATCATTACTATCTTCTGGAGTACTGTAAGCTTTTCCAAAGCACTGGAGCATCAATAATAAACAGACCATTCACAGGATTCTTGTGGCTTAAATACTAGTGATGTTTTTCTTCAGTTGTTATGTTTCATTGTCATTTTTCATTGTAATCATCTGAATTCTAATTGTAAAGAAGAAAGCATGATGAATAGGATTTAATTTTGAGTACCTTATTATAGCTACGTTTACAATCATTATGTTTTCCATTGAAGGCCAAACTAAATAATTCTTAATTTCTCTTTGGTTCTGCTGAATTTCCTCATATTTCTGTCATAAATCCACTTACAAATTCGAAAAGATCCAGTAAATATTTCTAGCTTGCCCTGTGTTTACTCTGTGAAAAGTTGATGCAACTTCCCAGTTATATTTTGACTCCATTACCCAATAGATATTAAATAAATTGAATACAATCAATCCTCCAAAATCCAAAACAAACTCAAAACTCCAAATACTATCATAACTAGCCTAAAAAATTATCCAAACAAAGATAAATCTTATAGAGAGAGCCCTCTCTACAACTGGCATGTGGCTAGATCCCAGTTTCCAAAGTTGGTTTGATGTTTTTCTATGTGATTAGTTCTCACAATATCTTGCAAATTACAGAATGCTAACACCTTGGAACTTGCATACATCAATGGAAAGCCTCATCGTTGAAAACAATGGGAATACGACAATGTCTCTTGATTGTCAGATATTACAGGTGGCTCGATTTCAACACTTTCATTCGTCCATATCAAGATGCCTTCGGGTACCTTGACACTCATTTACATTATCGGTGAGTTTTCTCGCATTGGTTAACGACTTTTCATCATTGATCGATAATCCAATGATTTCTTCCCATACTCGTCTTTGACACATTCATGTGCATGGTAAGAATTGTACCACGAATTTTGGCTTTGATGAAGACTAATGGTTTTATGGAATCAACAACAACTTGCCGCGATACATTTTATTGGCTTCTTGTAGCAGTATGTTCATACTTTATTTTCATTCAACAACAACATGATGGCACCATTACAATACTTTTTCATTCATTTTAATTTTCAAGAAAAACAATAAATTTGGGCCTATTTCAGTCAATATGCAGTATGTTTCATGGTTTCTACTTCAGCATGTAGTACACAATCCAAATCAACAATTCGAACTTGGAGAAAATAATTTTTTGTAAAAATTGACATTTTTTTGCAACAACCGTGGAAAGTTACAGTTTCTGTAGCTATTAATGTAGAAGCCTGTTTTTGTTGTAGCAGCTTGTTCCAGATGCAGTTTTGGCACAAATATTGCAAGACATTGGAGCATAAACAAAAAATTATGAGCTTCTGGGTTTTCTCAGAATATATTAAATTGAGTAATACGTGGTCAAAATTTTAAAAAAGTGCAAATTTCCAGGACTTTTCAGCGGGTTTTAAAAGTAGATTTTCATTTTTCACCATTTTGGACATATTAGGACAGATTTCGGTATTTTTTCACAACAACGCCTTTTCTTTATCAAAATGAGATTTTGAAGGCATGTGGCAGTAGAAAAGGTAAAAATACACGGTTTCCCAAAGGCAGCATGAAAGGTGAAAGAGGACATAAATTGATTTGATCATAACTTGCAAACCATGCATCCGTTGGGATTGAATTTTTTATGGTAAATGCATTGAGGTAGGGTAAATGAACACATAAAATTTCAGTGTGTATTTTTTAATAAATTGGCCACTTTCACCTAAAAATATTTCTCATTTTCTCGAGATCTATGCACCCATTGGCTGAGATTTTTGTGGGAAGATGCATAATATTAATAGTAACAACCTCAGAAAATTTCAGGAGAATCTGATTTACTATTTGAGAGAAAATGGAAAAACAAGTATGCTACATGAAAAATATACATTTTGTGGAGCAAGGTCAAAGTGGAGGTCAACGCATCATGGAGCAGAGTACCTGAGCCAAATCAACACCAAATCAACCATCAGATCATGTTCTCTTCTCCAATTCCAAAAGGTAAACTTGAGGTAAAAATGGCCTTAAAATTTTTAATTTGTTAAAAATTCTAGAAATTTTAATGAAAATCTATTGTAAACATGTAGTTCCAATCTTTCTCCCATTATGTTTTGTCATACCTTTTAACAACCAATCCCACAAGTTATGATTGATTCTTTATCAAAAAATTCTTGCAACCCATGCAACCATCTCATTTTTTTCCATGGTCATAATAATGTTCTTCTATGCTTTCAACACTTTCTTGTTTAAACTTTCTCTTTGTGTTAGTCCATGCTTTCCTTAATGGTCCATCAACCTGATGTTCTTGAGAAAAAGAATTATTTTACAAATAGAAAAATTTGGCTTCATAGTACATGTTTGTAGCACATGATCAAAAAGTACACGGAGCACTTAAATAATGTGTCGTATTGCACATCTTCAGATTTTTAATGGAAGACAATAAATGATGAGTAAAAAGCCACAAGAAGAGGATTGCAACAAGGCTGATCCAGGTGGATATTGGTGGTCACCCACCTATTCCACTTGGGGCTCCACCATTGTCTATTTCAGTTTTTCAGTTTCGGCACAGTTTACTATTTTTAGCAGTTTTTCGGGTCCTAAACTTCCGGAGCCGTTTTGAGGCCCTAAACGACATTTTTTGGGAAAATGGAGAGCAACATGGGTCCATGGACCGATGTTGCTTGTTCCAAATTTGTAGTCCTCGAATAGATCTTTCTAACGAGGTATGGTACGCGTCAAACGGAGATCGTATGCCAAAGTTACGCCCCTGGGAAGTTGAAACACCAATTTACCCAAACGGGGCCCATAGTTTTGGCGCTTCATCTCCTAGGGTTAGGGTTTTGGCTGTTTGGGATTTCCCATTGTTTCTAAATGATAAATAGGCCCTCGAGCCTCATTGTAACTCAGTTCAGAGGCCTGTAGCCGCCACATCTCTTCTCAGAGATAGCTACCAGCGCCCTAGCTAGTTTTATTTCCATTCTGTCTGTAAGCAAATTTCAGTTCTTTAACATTAATGAAATGAAGTGTTATTTCCGTTGCATCTCTGTATTTATGGTTATATGTTTATTCTGTTGCGTTCCTACATAAATCCGGATCAGTGGTATCAGAGCGGTCTGCTTTTTCTCGATCCTTCTTTGCATGTCCCCAACGAGGTCGGGGTATAAGGAGCTAGGGCTTGATCTGGTGGAACCTTTGCAAGATCAACCTCGCAAACCTCGATGGACGCCCATGGGGGATGAAAAGAAAGATGATGGAGCAGGAGATCCTATCAAAATATTGCTCGAGGAGGCCCTCGAAAAACAAAGGAACACGATGATGGATAACTTTGCTCAAATCCTTCAACGGCTGCCCACCGGTGGCGCATCTGCAGCCAGCAGCCACTCTGGAGGTGCGACTCCTTTTAAGGTACAAGTAAATTTTGACATTCCCATATTTGAGGGTCAAATAGATGCAGATGCTATAGATAGATGGTTGAATCTATTAGAAGGATATTTCTCGGTTCATGACTTTTCAGACCGGGAGAAGATTATTTTTTCACTCCTCAAAGCTACCCCCCATGTTAAGGACTGGTGGGAAACCTACTGTGAGAACAAGGACTAGACAGAACCCTCTCTGTTCTCGGCCGTACCAACTTGGAATTCTTTCCGAGATGCCGTCAAGGAATAGTACTATCCCGTGGGGAGCTATGAGGACAAGTACATACAATGGACCACGCTGCGACAACAAAGGGATCAAGATGTGCATGAGCTGACGAATCTGTTCCATACCCTGCGCACAAAGTTGGGCATCAAAGATTCAGAGAAACATCTGGTGCTAAAGTATCGCAGCTGTCTGCACAGATACATTCAGGAGGAAATGGAGTTCCTCGACATCTCCTCGCTTGGTACGGCATACCGGTATGCTGCCAAGATTGAGCAGAAATTCAAGCAGAAGAAGAGAGACTTTGGATCTGTAAATCAAAAGCAAGGGAAAGGTGCTTCCAAACCGCAGAACAAAGGGCAGAGCCAAGGCATGGCAGCTAAAGACAACTCATCTTAGCCACAAGAAAAGAACAGCACCGCAAAGCCAAAGAAGGACATGGGAAAGTGGTGTGAGTTCCATAAGAGCTCCACTCACAACACAAGTGAGTGTCGGGCCAAGCAGTCGCTAGTGGCCGAGATGAGGGCTTCTGAGTCAGATGCATGCTCTGACTCCGAATCAGAACCTGAAAAGGTGAATGAAAAAGGGAAACAAATTATTGATGCGGAGCCCAACGCCACTGTTGCCACTACAAAGGTCCAGAAGGAGGAACCGGAAGATCCAGAGGAGGAGGAACGTCTCTTCCACTCCCAGATGTGGGTAAAGGGCTCCCCTGTATAGTTCATTGTCGATAATGGGAGCCAAAAGAACCTCATTTCAGCAGACGTCGTGAAGCGGTTAGGCTTGCCGACCACAACTCACCCACATCCATACACCATCGGGTGGCTTCACCAAGGACGAGATCTCCGCGTCAGCCAGCAGTGCCGCCTTCCCTATAGCATCAAGCCCTTCACGGATGAGGTATTATATGACGTTGCTCCTATTGATGTTTCTGATGTATTATTAGGACAACCATACTTGTGGAAGCGTCATGCTGTGTATGAGTCTCGACCTCGTGCTGTTATTGTTACTTTGGGAAATAAGTTGTACAGGATACCAGAGGTACCACCTCCTGCCGCTATCTCTTTGGTTACCGAAAAACAATGCAGTAAGCTCATTTCCCAAACCAGGAAATTCGTTTTCCTGATGATCCGCCCCCAGGGAAAGAAGAAGACTGTGGCCACGACCTCCAGACAGGGCTCCTCTGCACAACAACAAAAAATGGATAAGGTTGTGGAGGAGTACGGGGACATATTCACCTCACCCACAGGGGTTCCTCTGCACTGTCAGGTCAAGCACCCGATTGATCTGACCCCAGGTGCACTGCTATCGAATGGACCGATCTATCGGCGCTCTGTTCTGGAGAATGATGAAATCAAGAGGCAGATTCAGGAGCTGTTGCAGAAAGGTCACATCAGACCAAGTTCATCGCCCTGTGGGAGCCCAATCGTGTTGGTACAGAAGAAGGATGGGACATGGAGACTCTGTATTGACTATCGGGAGCTGAACAAGATCACTGTTCAGAATAGGTACGCAATCCCACTGATTGATGACCTTCTGGACCAACTCAAAGGTGCAAAATATTTCAGCAAGATCGACCTGAAGTCCAGGTATCACCAGGTACCAATTGAACCCTCCGATGTGTGGAAGACTGCCTTCAAAGCCAAGGAAGGCCTTTTCGAATGGCTGGTCATGCCTTTCGGGTTGACGAATGATCCCGCCACCTTCATGAGGATGATGGATGACATCTTGCGGCCATTCACCAACTCATTTGTAGTGGTGTACTTGGATGACATTCTGATCTTCAGCCAGACTTGGGAAGAGCACCTTCACCACATCCAACAAGTCCTCCAAACACTGCAGCAACACAAGTTGTGTGCCAATTTGGAGAAGTGCACTTTTGGCATGACCCAGGTTCAATATCTGGGATACATTATTGATGAAAGGGGGATGCATGTGGATCCAGCCAAGATCCAAGTCATTCGGGATTGGCCAGCCCCGACTACTATAACAGAGCTTCGCAGCTTTCTGGGTCTTGCTAATTTCTACCGTAGATTCATGTTGGGATTCTCTCATATCACTTGGCCCTTGAGTCAAGTCACCAAGGAGGAGCGAGAGAAAAATTCTTTTGGTCGGAACCTCAACAGAAGGCGTTCAAAGAATTGAAAAATCGCCTCTGTTCTGCCCTCAAAGGTTTACTTTTATCGTACTTGCAAATAATGGGTTTGAGACTAGATATGCCTCAATTGGCTGCCATTGGGCGCTCCACTCAACAGGACATCCAGCGGTATTTCACAGTTGAGACATTGTCCGACATGGGCTAGCATGCATTTTCATATGACAAAGAAATGTACTCCATTGTGCAAGCTTGTTTCACAATGGAAGCATTATTTATTTTGGGGAAGGAAACAATCATCCACACAAACTATAGGCCCTCGCAGTTCATACAGACAAGGGAAGTTGCGTATCGATCGCGATCGTGGCGGTCCACATATCTACAACAAGCTTATTTTGAATACTGGGTATAAGAAGGGTAGCACCAATCATGTTGCAGATTGCCTCAGCCGACCACCGATCGTGGCACTCACCACTGTACTCAACGCTTGTGGGCACGAGACTTCTGATTGGCCGCTTATGAGAGTGACCCAGAATTCGGCCAAACTTACAAGGCACTCCTGGGGGGTACGCAAGTTCCAAATTTTCACCTCCAAGATGCACTTTTATGTCACATGGGACACCTTTGTGTTCCTTCAAGCGAGCGTGCCAAGATGATATGGGAAGCACACTACAGTCGAGTTGTTGGGCATTTCGGGGTCGAGAAAACAATAGCAATCCTGCAGAAGTATTTCTATTGGCCGAACCTTCAAAAGGATGTCGAGAAGCACATCATATCCTACACTGCTTGTGCCATTGCCAAACCGACCATCAAGAAGCAAGGTCTATATACTCCTCTACCTACCCCTAGTCAACCTTGGGAATCCATCTCTATGGATTACATGTCGGGCCTGCCTTCTACTAAGCAGGGAAATGAATGTGTTTTTGTGGTCGTCGACAGATTCTCGAAGATGGCCATTATGGCGGCCTGCAAGAAGAATATCACAGCAGAAGCCACTGCTAAACTCTTCTTTGAACGAGTGTGGGTGCACTTTGGGATCCCACAGCCTATCATATCAGATCGGGATAGCAGGTTCCTCAGCACATTTTGGTCCAGCCTCTGGTCGATGTTGGATACCAAGCTCACCAAGTCCACAGCTTTCCATCCCCAAACAGATGGCCAGACAGAGGTCGTCAACATAATGATTGTACACATTCTGCGCATGTACAACTCAAAGCATCCACGCACATGGGACGAGAGCCTCCCCTATGTACAACACAGTTATAACCGGGCTCTCCACAGTTCAATTGGCCATAGCCCCTTTCAGGTGGGCTTGCGATTCCAGCCACTATGTCCCATTGACATAGCCATGCCGTTTGCAGCTGCTCAGGCCGATTCAGCTCATGTCCAGTCTGAAGTTGACAAAGCAAGTAGCTTCATCGAGCGCATTCAACACATCCGCTAACAGGTTCATGATATATTGGACAGAGCCAATGCCAAGTACAAGCAATGCCATGATCAACACCGGGTGCCACACAACTTCCGTGTGGCTTAGCATGGCAGCATTTCATGTATGAACGCCTCATCGACTCCCGACTAAGCTTTCGCTTGCTTCAATATTGGTCGTGACACCATCACTACATTGCTGGAATAATGCTTTGGTTTATTCCATCATTCCTTGGGTCTGCACCCACTTTCATCGTGGATCGCTTCGGTCTCTGCATTTCACCTCATCGACACTTTGACATTGCAGAACAACTCCTAAGCAATCACCAGAAAGTAAATCCAAATCGCATGGAACAGGCCACCAAAGATTGTATCATGGACATGAAAATCAAGAACACTCGCCAACGGAAGATCCAACTGTATCGGGTTGTCAAAGCTGGCCAACTCCTGCACCAAGGAAAGTGGTTCACCAGGGACCAAGTTCAGCAGAAATTTCCTCATCTCATGGAGGAACTTAACGCAATGGGGACCATTGCTTCCTAAGGGGGCAGGAATGATCCAGGTGGATATTGGTGGTCACCCGCCTATTCCACTTGGGGCTCCACCATTGTCTATTTCAGTTTTTCAGTTTCGGCACAGTTTACTATTTTTAGCAGTTTTTCGGGTCCTAAACTTCCGGAGCCGTTTTGAGGCCCTAAACGACGTTTTTTTGGGAAAATGGAGAGCAACATGGGTCCATGGACCAATGTTTCTTGTTCCAAATTTGTAGTCCTCGGATAGATCTTTCTAACGAGGTATGGTACGCGTCAAACGGAGATCGTATGCCAAAGTTACGCCCCTGGGAAGTTGAAACACCAATTTACCCAAACGGGGCCCATAGTTTTGGCGCTTCATCTCCTAGGGTTAGGGTTTTGGCTGTTTAGGATTTCCCATTGTTTTTAAATAATAAATAGGCCCTCGAGCCTCATTTTAACTCAGTTCAGAGGCCTGTAGCCGCCACATCTCTTCTCAGAGATAGCTACTAGCGCCCTAGCTAGTTTTATTTCCATTCTGTCTGTAAGCAAATTTCAGTTCTTTAACATTAATGAAATGAAGTGTTATTTCCACTGCATCTCTCTATTTATGGTTATATGTTTATTTTGTTGCGTTCTTGCATAAATCCGGATCAAAGGCTTTGTTCAAACACTCTTGAAATCACTTGGAAGCATATTTTAGGCTTTGATAAGTTGTATAACCCTCAACAACAACTCTTATTTTGTGTTATGTGCAACGCATCTTGTCAAAAGCTTCACATTGGGAAGTCTTCTTCATTCATTAGTTTGTGATTTCTTGGAGAAATTGTTAGATAAAATTTTTGAAATATGATTGATTGCTATGTATGGAAGATAAGAATACAATCATTATGGGCTGCAATCTATGACCATTTATAGCTATACTAATGGTATGAATTTCACAAGGATGGAAATCACATTCTATAGATGGAGTAAAAGTCTTGATGTGTTCTTCACAATATGGTATTCTACCAAGGCTTGAACAATTTGAGCACAATTAAAATAGTGACAAGTACTGGATATGCTACTATGTGGGCATCCTTTCTTCTCACACAAGTTTCATATAATAAATAATGAAGGGTTGGAGAAAAGTGCATCTTCTTGAGATAAAGGGTCAATATTGCTCTCTTGGAGCTTTGGTCAAGGATTTAGTTGAAATGACAGAATAAAGGAACACAAGGAACCAGTTGGATTATGAAACTTTGCAATGATTTTTTTGCATGAGGATATGCAAAATCTCTAGTGTGGGGGAATGTTGAGCCTCCAATTTGTCATAATTTTGTTGATGAAACCATCTGTTTTCACATCATTCCATTCACCCATTGTCATAATTTTTAACCATATTTCTTCATAAATGCACCAAATTCCCGCATACATGTTTACATGGTTTATTATTATTATTTCTATTATTTTTAATGAATTAAAGAGAATTATGCATGGTTTTACTAATGATAGTTTGACAGTTCAAGTTTCTATAGTTTTCGCAGCTATCTCCATGGTTGAGGTAGTAGCACCACTCTAGAATGAAATCCAACACATGGAAATTGTTTCTAGAATTTCCAATATGGATTGTTTTTGGTCAAATTCGACCCAACTCACACATATGGACCTCCAGGCAAAGATCAAGGGAAAATCGCAGCAGTTTTGACCAATAAAATTCAAACGCATTTTATGAGCAAACTAAAGTGAACATCGTAAAAAAAAAAAAACATGGGTTTTTTTCACAACGGGCCTATTTAAGTTCGTATGAGCAGTTTTCCCGAATTCATTACCATTTGGGAGATATTTCAGGTTCTTTGGAGCCCTATTTTGTAGTTGCATGAGCAAATATTGTGCCCAATCAAGAAAACAGAGGTTGGAATGGACTGTGCTTCATCAAATTCGTGGAAAATAGGTGTCCATTTAGTTCTAATCTTTAGCCATATGAATCTCCATGAAGTTACATTGCAACCCCTATATAAAATCTCCATTGAAACAAAGAGGAGAGGTTAATTTTGTGAAGCATATTGTGAAGTTTTAAAACTATGTTTTTCATTCCTTTCTAATGAAGAAGTACCTTGAAGACTTGATGTGCAGCTAACTGTTGGAGTAAATATTTGACCGCCTGTTTGTGGAGGGCCCCCACAAACAGTGAAGGTTCTGCATTTTATGTTTTTATTGTGGTTGTTTTCATGTTTTTATTTTATCATTTGATGTAGTTATTTTCAAAATTCCAATTTTTCATTTGATGTAGTTGTTTTCAGAATTCCAATTTTTGATTTGTTGTAGTTACTTCCAGAATTTCATTTTTTTATTTGATGTAGATGCTTTCATAAGTCTTCTTTTATCATTTGATGTAGATTCATCAATCTTTCCTTTCGAATGATCAAATTGCAAAGGATTCATAGTTTTACTTCTAGAGCAGCATTGATTTATTTTAGAGTAGTTTTACAAGTTCATGAGTGATTTATTTCAAGAGCATGAGTGATTTATTTTCGAAACAGTAGTGATTGAGTGATTTCCTTTTAGCATATGAGTGCATTATTTTCCATTCATGAGTGATTTCTTTTCAAGAGCTATAGTGATTTCTTTACAAGTTTCATTGCCATAAAATTTCATTTCAAAAACATAAAAAATGTATAAATTCCCTTTTCTAATTCGATTTTATCTTCATGCACAATATCATTAGAGAATAATAATTTTTAGAGACTAACAAATAAATTAGTTAAGATTTCTTCATAAGATAGAGAAAAATTGTTTCAGTTTTTACAGAGTAGAAAGCATGTTGATTTTTAGAACTTAGTTGTAATTTAAATTTATAAATTTCGTTAGGAACATAAGAATAAAAACATCCTTAGAAGTAATCTCTACAAATCCAACCATCACACCAATAAACTATATGAATAAAAGAGGCTTCTAACATATATTGTGCACTTTCACTTCACAAGTTTACCAACTTCGGTCGTTAATTTGTGTAATCAATTTAAGACAATTAAATTGACTAAACACCAAGTTTGATAATCTATGGAATAATTATGTCCAAGAGGGGGCTATATTGTTTTCCAAGAAAAACTTGCAGAGTCCATGTGATGAAGAAACTCAAGCCCTTGTAGTTCATGTGAAGAAAGGAAAAGGAAGAAGAAATTTTGAAAATTTTGAAAAGAAGAATATAGGTAGAAGACATGCTCCAGTGCATGATCCAAAAGTTCAGGGCTCTGGTGGAGATATTGATAGGGAAGAAGGTCAAGGTTTTGAGGTTATATAATGGAGGAGAGTATACTTCCAAGGAGTTCAATGATTTTTTGCTAGGAGACAAGGAGAGGAAGTTGACAATTCCCTACAACCCTCTTCAATTTCTTCCTCGGTAAAGAGATACGCACTTCCAATCATATTTTTTTCTCCTTTGATTTTTTGGTCAGCCTGATGTCCTTTTATTTTGAATGCTTCGGATATCATAAAATGATTTCTGGTTATGAATTTTTCCTTTTCCCATGTCCTCCTGAATGGGGTTTATAGAAAGGAAAAACAGGTCCATTGCGGAGGTTCGAAAGGAAATAATTAATGTAGTAGATGGAAACATCAAGAAGTATCGAGCGAGTTTTGTGGCAAGAGGGTTCTCCTAGAAAGAGGGAGTGGACTACAAGAAGGATTTTGCTCTAGTTTCTAGATGGTCAGGTTCTTGTATGACCTAAGGGCTCGAGCATAGACTCGACATGAGTGATTGGTGTTCGAGAGGGAGAACTATACAGATCGTTAGGATCTCTTGGACCGTGCTAGATGACCAGTAGTTCAAAGGGAGAAGATAGTTAGGGAAAGTGGAAGGGGAAACCTTCCAAGAGGATGTCACGGGTCGATATTTTTAGACTAGAATCTTAGAGATGGGAGGTGTCTAGGGGCAGTTTACCTTCTATGAGGGGACCATGACAAAAAAATAGGTATGCTTCAGTGACAAAAGGAGCAACAATGACAAGAGGATTTGATTTCGTGACAAAGGGAGCATCCAGGATTTACATAGGAGGATCTACTTTAGTGTCAGAGGGAGCACCCAGTTAGGGTGACTAGAAAGTAGCTATGGTGATGGATCAGATAAAGGAATTTGGTTAGTTTATGGTTGAGTCGAGGCATGCGATAAAGCATGTGCTGAGGTACTTCTGTGGTACAACTGGATGTGGTCTGAGACATGGTCCAATAGGGATCAGTGAAGCTATCATACATATCCTGAGATGAGCAAATTTTCGACATTCTCGCCAAGCCTTTATGTAGAGTGAAGTTTGTCTACTTTAGATAAAATATTGGAACGATGCAGAATATCTCCCTCTTAGAGAGGGAATGTTGACGTTTCTATAACTTACAAAATAGCATAGACATTCTCCCATGAGTTCATGTTGATTTGACTAGGGGAGAATCTTACATTCATCCATTGAGAAATTTTTATTTGGCTAGGGGTGAATGACCCAATATATTGATGTTCGCAGGTTTGAGGAAAAATTTATCCCACACATCCATGTTGACTTGGCTAAGGTCATGCTGGTTTGACTAAGGGAGATTGATACATTTACCCATAAAGCCATGCTTATTTGGAAATGGGTGAATGGCCCAAGGAAAATACAACATAGGGAAAACATTCTTCCATTAGAGCCATACTAATTTTGCATCCATAGGGTCATGTTGATTTGACCAGGGAAGAATGATACATTCACCTAAGAAGCCATGTTGATTTTCCCAAGGATGAATGGCCCAAAGGCATACATTCTCTTGAGAAACCATGTTGATTGGGTTGGGTAACGCTGATTTGACTAAGGGAGATGGAGACATTTACTTAATAATCCATGATGATTTGGTTGGGACATGCTAATTTAGCTAAGGGTAAATGACCCGCTTTACTCACATTTCCTGCTACAAGATGGAGTGATCTATATCTATAGACGTGCATGTGAGGAGACATTACATCAACAAGTAAGATCATGAAATTTTCTTGTGGAGGAGAAATTTCAGCTAAGGAGAAATTATTTTTTAGCTAAGGAGAATACCTCCCTAATTAAGAGGGAGTGTTGATTTTTTTGTAGCATCAGGAGGTATTCCCTTATGGCTAAATGGTTTTCAAGTCGACTTAGAATAATTATGAAAAATTTAATATTTGAAGTGACAAGTCAACCTAGTATATGAATGGGTGTGTCCTTTGGGTTATTTCACCTCATTCGACAAGTATAAACATAGGGTGTGATGTCACATTGTCTCCACCAAGCAAGAGCAAGTTTCTTCTTTATCTTCATCATTTATCTTATCCCTCTCGTAAAACCACAACTGTGGAGTAGGAAGGTTGTAGGAGTAGCAGGAAGGTCGCAGGATTCGCAGGAAGGTCACAGGAGTAGCAAGAAGGTTACAAGAGTTATACGAAGACTACAAGACCAGCAGTAAGGTCACACTAAAAACAGGAAGGTTACATGAACAACAAGAAAGGCGCAGGAGTAGCATGAAGGCCATAAGAGCCGCAGGAAGGTTGTTGGTTGTAGGTGAAGTAGGGCTAAATAAGGGATAAAGGGATTGATTTCAATGGACAATAGGTTGGCCAAGTTTGACTGGAAATTTGAATTGGATATTGGCACAAATTTCTAGACAAATATTTGATTTGTAAAACTCGCTGAAGAATAGTTTCTCCTAAGAAAAGTTGTCAGGTTTTCTCACAAGGTTGGGTTTCCAAGGGTAAAATTATTGTCTCTATTGTGCATGGTTGTATTTATATGATCTTTATTATTTCTATTTCATTTACTTGTTGATATTTTCTGAAGTGTAATTTTTCAATAATTATAGAGGCATAAAATCATTACGAAATAATTATCTAGCAGAAAATTGTATCTACTGCACTCTTGCATAGAAAATTATTTATGCTGAGAGCTAGGCTCTAATACCAACAAAGAGAATTAATTGTACACCATAATTTTTTTCTCTCTTGTATTCAATCACAAATATGATGCATTTAAATAGTTGGAATCAAATCCAACTAATTCTAAACCAGGAGATTGTGGTTGAGAGAATATCTCAACAATCTCAAACAACCCAATCCGAACCATTTATAATATAATAATTATATCTAAATATTATATCCAATCGTGAGATAATGGCTTTAAGTTCTCACAATATACTTGTCTTATCATTAGCTCTCAAGTCCATTGGTAGCAATTTAATTATATTAAGTAGTGAGATAACGACTTCAAGATTTCACAAATAACTTTACATAATCATGACTTATGTACTTAATTTTTACTATATAAGAAAGAATTAGAATAAATGCATGCTTAAATATCTAACATTTAAAATACTTGAGGGTCAATATTAAATTATGCTAGTTTATTTATTTGTCTTTTGAGCAACATTATAGTTTCTTGTTTTTTTTTTCTCTTTTCTTTTATTTACTTTAACCTTGAAATACTATAAAGAAACACCAATTGGTGAAGGTTTTTGAAAATTCACTTCTCTCTTCTTTGTTTTAAGCAAAAGCAAATAGTTATCAGTTTTAGTGGATCTGAAGTTTTAGTGGATGCTTTTATATTCAATGTGCTTATATCATACAAATGAACATATACGCTTCTATAATATAAGTGCACGAATGTGCAACTATAAGACAAGCACCTATAAAGATTTTATAAAAATATCAGTCATATTTAAAAAAAAAAGAGGTTACTGTATTTCATATATCTTAATTGTTGGACATTGGGTTCAACACTCCCTGTGTGTTTCATAACATGGACTAATTTCCTCTCGTGGATCCTAACTATCGCAATTGTAGTGGAGACTAATGCCTGTGGGTTTTGGTATAATGGCAATCGTGATTCCAACAATTGGTTTCAGAGTGACATGTCTTGAGTTTGAAACTCACCTGGCTCACACTGGGGGGGATATTGTTGGACATTAGTTTCAATGCTCCCTATGTGTTTCGTGACATGGAATAACCGCCTCTCGTGGATCCTAACTCTGAAGATTGTAGTGGAGACTAATGCCTGTGGATTTTGGTCTAACGACAATCGTGATTCCAACACTAATCACATAGGTGTGTATACATAGAAGAGCACTAGTGTGCCACATACTCATAAAATCATTGATGTGTATTTCTCTCAAGTGCATTGGTGTATGGATGGAATAAAATCTCAAGATAAAGATAATAGGATCGTAGAATCGGGTTTTCGTGTCTATTAGGGTTTCAACCAAAGGAGGTGGCATCCATTGATTGAGTCAAAGAATGCATTATAATTCCCAAATATGACTCATCATTGGCTATTGATTTCCAATTCATTCGTCATTCCATGAATGGGAAATCAGTGAGCGCTGGCCAGGAGTACAATGAAAGGGCACCAGTGAGTGCGAACAGGAGTACAATGAAAGGGCACCAGTGAGCGCGACCAGGAGTACAATGAAAGGGCACCAGTGAGCGCTGATGCTCTTTGGTGAGTTTAGATTGGTGGCTCTGTAAGTTTTCTTGATTTCTCGAAGTGTGCGGAAAATCAGTGTGAATCACGGGCAGAGGAATATTATGTCGACCGTTTGGAAGTGTGTTGAGTATTGTGGCCTAGATCGCATATCTGGTGGTCAAGATCACACATTTGGTGGCCAAGTTTATTTCCCGAGATCATGAGATATGATTGCAATGAGATCTCTTGTTTATATCATTGTGTTGATGACGAGGTAGATCATGTGTTCTCAGATCGAGATCACTCTATCATTTCAATTGCTATGGCACCAAATTTCTTATCCGGTATGTTGGTGTAATTTTATTTTGTTGATTAGGATTATTGTGAGATCGCCCGTGCTTTTTTTTGAAAGCATTGATTGTTGAAGGTTAAGGATCTTGAGGTAGATCCATAGATCATGATGAATAATCAGATGGCAGAGGCGTACTTGAACGAGAGAAATAAGCTCGATGGGTCCAATTATTCTAATTGGAAATTCAAGTTGCAGACCCTCCTTTATGGGAAAAGTGCATGGGCGATTGCAAATGGGGATGAATTGAACCCTGCTACAGTCGAAGGCAAAGAAATTGTAGCAATTTTGGATTGGGAGAAGAGGAAGAACAAAGAAAAAGTGTTGTTGAAATTGTAAGTGAAAGACTGCATTATCCCTCACATTAGAGAGTGTAAGTCAACAAATGATATCTGGACAACTCTCAAGGATTTGTATGAGATAAAGAATACAATTCATTTATTGTTCCTGAAGAGTAAGATTCTCTCCATCAAAATGGAGGAGAGTGAATGAGTCACTGCATTCATCTCTCGTATCAAGGAGCTGAAAAAATAAGTTGGCCGATATAGGGGAGACAACATCAAACATTGATCTCATCACAGTTACCATGAATGGTATGACTAATGATTATCAGATGTTTATTACAGTCCTGAATGCAAGAGAGAAAGCCCCCAATTTTGAAGAACTGACATGGATCTTGATACAAGAGGAAGAGAGGCAGATGACTCTGAAATCCCATAATTCAGATCTTGCATTAATGGCGAAGAAAAAGCCTTTCAGAGGAAGAGCAAGTGCAATAAAGAAAGGAGGAGGTACACCACATAGAAAGCCACTTCAAGGTATGTCTTTGACTAGAAATGATTCAGGGATTAAGTGTTTTAATTGTGGTAAATATGGTCACATTTCTAGGAATTTCCATATTAAGAAGCTTGATGAAAACCGACATAGGCATAAGAAGCATGCAAGGCACTTTTCTGATGAAGATCATAATTAGGACCTCAGACTGTTTATGTCACATTCTATTCTCTCTATTGAGAATGATGAAGCAGAAACTTGGTTTGTGGATTATGGAGCTTCCACTCACATGACAGGTAACAGACATTGGTTTGAAAATTTTAAAGAGACCTACAATGATGCTAATATCTACCTTAGTGGTGACAAAGGTTACTAGATTAAGGGGTATGTAAATATTCCATTGGTATTACGTGATGGTAATATTAGGCGTATTCAAAATGTGATGCATGTACCATAAATTAAAAAGAATCTGATCTTTGTCTCTATGATAACAGATCAAAATGTTAAGGTAGAATTTTTTAAGTCTTATTGTGTTATTAAAGATCTGTTGGATCTTTTGAATCCAATTGCATCTGGTATTCGAGTTGTAAGAAGCGCATCACACCAAGCCTTGACTTCAACAGTTACAACAGTAGATAATTTGTGGCATCAAATATTCGGTCATATCAATTTTCATGACCTATTGCTACTTCCAAAACAAGGTATGGTCAATGGTCTCCCTATTTAAAAAAAAAATCATCTTGATTGTGAAGGATGTTCCCTTGGGAAGATGCATAGGGATGAGTTTCCCTCAAGTTCAAATAGAAAGAAGAGAGATATAATAGAGCTTGTGCACATTGATTTATGTGGGTCAATGCAGAAGAGGTCATTAGGAGGTGCATATTTTTTTTTATTATTTATTGATAATTGCACAAGATTTACTTGGGTATATTTTCTCAGAAAGAAGAGTCATACTTTTGAATACTTTAAAGAATTCAGGAGCATGGTTGAAAAACAGATAGGGAACTTCATCAAAATTCTCTGCTAAGATCAGGGGTTAGACTACAAGCATATTGGCTTCATCAAATATTGCAAGGACCATAGGATAGTTCATAAATTTATAGTTCCCCACACTCCTCAACAGAACGGGGTTACAAAGAGGAAGAGTAGAACCCTGGTGTTGTGTGCATGCAACATGTTAAAAGGTAAGAACCTGTGTAATGATTTTTGGGCAAAAGCAATAAATAATGCAGTGTATTTAAAGAATAGGAGTCCAACAAAAAGCCTTGATCTCAAAACTTCATTCGAAGCTTTATTAGGTTTTAAGCTTGTAGCTAATCATTTAAGAGTTTTTAGTTCGAAATATTTTTCTCATGTTCCAAAAGAGGATAGGAATAAACTGGATTCAAAGGACATTAAATGCATTTTTGTTGGGTACTGTACAGATTTTAAATCATATAATTTGTTTAATCCTTCTACTCACAAAGTGTTTGCGAGTAGAGATGTAGTATTCCATGAGCAGGTTGATGATGGAAGCTATGATAAAGGCAATGAAGAGTGGGAAATTCCTTTGCTGGTGGAAGATGGAAGTGATGAAACAAGGGACAAGAATGAGCAACAACAACAATAGAAAAAGGAAGAATCAGATGATACATATGCAGTCAATAGTCCAAGTCCATTAAGGAATGATCAAAACATATTCAAGGTCACTCCAATACCAAGAAGATCAGGTAGGAAAAATCACTTACCTGCCAGGTATAAAGACTATGCCCTCGTGACAAATATTTTGAATTTTGTTGAGCCATTAAACTATAGAGAAGCAAGTGAATATGCTGAATGGAGGGCATCCATGGAAGAGGAATATGAGTCAATACTTAAAAACATAACCTGGGATCTTGTTGAAATGCATGAAGGTAAACAACCCATATGTTGCAAATGGTTATACAAGCCTAAGTTTAAAGCAGATGGTAGTATAAATAAATATAAAACTAGGCTAGTGGCTAAGGGGTATTCGCAGAAAGAAGGTATTGATTATGAAGAAACCTTCAGTCTTGTAGCTAAGTTAAACACCATTAGAATCTTAACATCCTTAGCTACGAAACATCACTGGAAAATACACCAGCTAGATGTGAAATGTGCTTTCTTATATGGTGAATTGAAAGAGAAGCTGTATTTAAGACAACCTAAAGGGTTTGTTCAACAAGGGTAGGAAAATTTAGTCTCTATATTGAGGAAATAATTGTATGGATTAAAACAGGCACCCAAGTCATGGTATGAAAAAATTGACTCATTTTTCTTACAACATAATTATAAGAGGAGCAAGAACAACCCAAATCTATATATTGTGTTTGATGAAAAGGGGAATTTTTTTTTGATTTATTTATATATAGATGATATTATTATTACAGGAAATGTTGATGAGCTCATTAAAGAAATCAAAGTGCAGATGTCATAGGTTTTTGAGATGAAATAACTTGGATACTTACACTATTGTTTGGGTCTTGAAGTTTGGAGGGATTATGGCAAGAATTTTCTATCTCAGGGAAAGTATGTCAGGAGATTATTGAAAAAGTTCATAATGGATCAGTGCAAAGTTGTATCAGTACCCTTACAACAGAATTTCAAACTTTGGAATGATGATGGTTCTAAGTGTTAGTGTGAATCCTTTGTCAAAGTGTACGAAAAAAGACCACTTTAGCTACGCATAACTAATAGCCCTAAATCAAAAGTGGCTGCCAATATCTTCAGATCTGCAGTTAGTTGATCAAGACAAGAGCTGCAAAAAACCAGATCTATGCATAGAAAGACATTAAGCAGTAAAAAGACGGGTTTGCTCCATATATCCAATAGGGACAAGACAAGTTAAAACAATTTTTGAAAGAATTTTTTGTATTAAGGGCACCCGGGAGGAAAACAAGAAGATGTTTCCAATTCTCCTCAATGGGATGGGTTCTTGGAAGTCCTCAGCACTTCAGATCTAGCATTTCTCTCTCCTGTTGGTGTAGAAAACCCAGACAAAGGTAGAACTCAAAGGGAGCTCACACAGCAAATAATGGAAAATATGAAAATGATAATGGCTCAAAGTCAGACCAAGAGTTTAGATCCAGAGTGATCCAATAGGCAACAAAAGGTGAAGAATGGTAGGGAAAACCCTCCTATTTATAACAAAATATTGGGTCATTCTAGATCTTGGTGCATGATTAAAATAATGTTAACCAAATCTAGATCCATCTTTTATGGAATATTTTATTATATTTGTTGGAGGGAAAAAGTATTTGACTTGGGTCAAATCCCTTTATTTGTTAATAATAAATAAATAAACGATTTATTTATCTTTTTAAGGAAGTGATTGAGGGATAATAAAATAAATAATGATTTATTTAATTATTTGTGGGTGATTTGGTCATATTTAACAAGGAATATTATCTAAATAAGATTTAAATAATTATTCCTAGAAAATAATAAGATAAATAAAGTTTTATCTAATTAATTTCTTTGTTTTGGGTTAAACATGATTAGGAATAATAATTAAATTATGGTTTAATTAATTATTCCATGAGGAAAATCAAACAAATATAGGTTTGTTTAATATTTCCTTTTGGGGTTTCCTGTTTAGACCATAAACAACCTAATAAATGTGGTTTATTAAGTTATTTTACATAGTGAAAGTAATTTTACTTAGGGTAAAATTGGTCTTACATGGTGTACTTGGGTCCATCTAATGATAATAGGTTAGATGACCAAAAAATGGTGTAACAGATTGCCCCCCAGCGTGCGAGTGTTAGGAGAAAATCGTATGACCGAAGTACGTTGTAAGAACTCAATCACCAGACATCAAGAGGGAAGTCAAAGAGAGAAGTGTGAGGTAGACTAAGGTGCTGAAGAACTAGACCCTGAGGAGACGAGACTTACAGGTGCAACAAGTCTCTTTTTATGAGAGGGTACCTGTGCTAAAGGCGGCGGGGGAGGCATACCTATGCCCGCCGAGACAAACTACAAAATAATAGTGTGTCCAGTAAACAAGGGACCCAACTATAAAGTACAGCTGGCATAATCATGAGCCAGATAAAAATACAATGAAGAATCCCACATACATGCTGTGCTTGGGATAACAGCCAGGACTTATACAATAATATTTGAGTACATGAGATACAAATACAACCCAAATGCCCCCTGTTAATGGGGAAGGGCTCGCAAAATCTGACTGATACATGCAAATCAAAGAGGCGTTGCAAGTGGCTAAGGCCAACATCATCAAATATCTGGAGCTACATCGAGGGCTGCAATGAAGAGGTCATCCGGGCATGTGGGGGGCTACCTGTAGGGCCACCCCCTCATGAGGGCTGAGACATCTCACACACACTCGGGAATCACCAAGAGCTGCTGCGGCATCACTGAACCATCAAGTATACGGATCTCGATCGTGCTGAAAGGAGCTGGAGTGGAGAAACAATCAAGTCAAGGGGAATGAGAGATCCCTTTGCCTGATCCGAGGCACCGAACAAGAGTGGAAGCTGGAACCAAGGTACACCGCCCTCTAGACCTGTCTTCTGGAATGAAGGAGCTGATGTTGATAGAAGGAGGTCCACCATAGGTGAGGCAATGAGAGATCCTAAACTAAGGCACGAGAGAAAATAGTAGAGCAACGGACAGACTAATACCAATGATGATGGTGGAATGGAGGGGACTGAGTAGCGAATGGACGACTTCCCTTGCTAGAGCATAAAGGGCATGAATGACATGGCAACGACTGACACAATATCATCAGGGATAAGGGACAGTGGGACTGAAGGCCATAATGTGTGACACAAGAGAGAAACCAAGCAATGAGGGATGAAGGACTATAGTGGGGTACAAAGGGACTCGGGATAGACTCCAAGAATGCGATGATGACTCCACTTGGATGCTCTAAACAAGGGTGACTCGATGGTGCTGCCACATAGTAGAGGTCCAATGGGGGACCATGAAAACATGAGTACAAGATGGTAACTCACGACGAAAATCGACACGAACAAAGACAAGTAAGGAGGCAAAGTGGTGCCCCAAGTACAAGTATTGTAAGTGAAGAAATCCGATTTTAATGAAAGGGGAAGTGACCCGTCTTGGAAAAAATGTGTCCTGGTGAAGTATCAAATCCCAAAAACAAAAAATATGCTGGCTATCTAAAAGAAAATAAAACATGCATTTCAGAAGGGAGATGCTAAGGGTAATATTTCTTAAGATAGAGTGCATTGCGAGGATTAGGAAGGGGATTGCCTTCGAAATCCTCTAAGAGGTATGCCCCCTTACCGAGATCCTTACTGATGATGTAAGGGCCTAGCCATAATGAGTCGAACTTCCCATGACCAAGGACATCATGGGCCTGGTCATAAACTAGAACAAGGTCATCTTCGTGAAAAGTACGAGGCTGGACTTTTCTGTCATAATGAGCTTTGGTGCGTTTCTTGGCCGCTTCCATGGTTTGCAAGACAACACGAAGGTCTTCGGAGGCACGCTCAAGCATGATAAGTCATTTTTCTATAGGTTGGGTGTCAGGGAGAAGTTCAACGGCCAGATGCAGGGAAGGAATTTCACACTCGATCGGTAAGACTGCCTCCTCTCCAAAAACGAGGTGGAAAGGAGTAAACCTGGTGGCGGTTTTAACAGAAGTTTGATAGGCCCACAAAGCAGGGAAGAGCATAAGATGCCAGTTGGTTTTGTGCTTATTCACCGTTCGTTGAAGCATAGTCTTGAGGATTTTGTTGACTGCTTCAACTTGGCCATTACCTTGGGGGTAATAGGAGGAGGAATATTGGTGTTCAAAACCCAACAGTGAGGATAGCTCACGCCATATCTCATCTTCAAAATGTCGGCCGTGGTTAGAGACCAGTTGTTTCGGAACCCCGAATCGAGCGATAACGTGGTTAAAGAAAAAGAGGGATGCGGTGGCTGCGGTGTTGTTAAATGTTGGCATAGCCTTAGCCCATTTTGTGAAATAGTCGACCGCCACGATGATATATTTATGGTTACCAGCGGATGGCGGGCGACACTCCATAAAGTCGATGGCCCATTTACAAAAGGGACCAGTTGAGACGACCGGATAAAGGGGAGCTGGGGGAGCTCGCGCCTTAGTGGCAAAATGTTGGCAATTGGAACAGTGTTTGACTGCTTCAATGCAATCACTGAAGAGGGAAGGCCAGAAATACCCAACGCACATGAATTTTTGGGCAGTAGCAAGACCGGAGAGGTGGCCATCGCAAGCGCCGCTATGGCAGGCATTGAGGACTTGTTCAGATTCAGTGTGCGTGAGACAACGACGAAGGACAGTATCTATACCACGACGATAGAGGTTGTCACCGATAAGAAGGTAGCGAGGAGCCTGGTGTCGGATACGTTGTCGAGCGTCACGATCAAGGTGGAGAGCGAACTTTTGGGTTCGCAAGTAAGTGAGGATATCGCCGTACCAAGGATCGTCCGAAGTAATGGCGAATAAGTGCTCATCAGGGAAATCATCATTAACTGGAGGATCTTGTATTCCGGTAGGTAATTCAGAAATGAGTTCAGCAAGGGCTAAACCTTTCTTAATTTTTGGTGTGACAAATTCGAGGTTGAATTCTTGAAGGATGACGACCCAACGGGCGTACTTCCCAGTGAGGATGCGGCGACTCAATAGGAAAGCCATGGGGTTGGAATTAGTCACAACCTTGGTGGAACGCATGAGGATGTAATGATGAAGTTTTTGGACTGAGAACACAATAGCCAGCGCTATTTTTTCTTCATGTGAGTAGGAAACAGGAGGCCCTACTAGGTTCTTACTGATGTAGTAGATCACATGCTTGATACCATTGTCATCTTCCTGGATAAGGACTCCAGCGACCGAATAGGTGGAAGCGGAGATGTACAGGATGAAGTCCCGATCAAATTCGGGAGGGCAGATCAAGGGAGCGGATGTGAGAGCCTGCTTGAGGGCATCGAAAGAATCATGAGCATAGGTATCCCAAACAAATGGGATATTGGATCGGAGGAGTCTAAGGAACCCATGTGCGGTGGTGGCATAGTCAGGGACGAACCGACGGAGAAAATTAGCTTTGCCTTGGAGACTTTGGAGCTGGCGTAGGGTACATGGAATGGGAAGTTCAAGAATGGCTTGAACTTTCAAAGGGTCAAGAGTGATACCATTCTTAGACACTATGAAGCCTAAGAGACGGCCGGCGGGAACGCAAAAGACGCATTTCAACGGGTTAAGGCAGATATTATACTTGCAACATCGGAGAAAGATGGTACGCAGATCGTGGAGGTGCTGCGCCTGATGCTTAGAACGCGCAGTGAGGTCGTCTAAATAAGCAAGGATAATATGAGCTAAGTCATGGAAACAATAAGACATGGCCCGTTGAAAAGTGGCGCCGACGTTTTTAAGGCCGAATGGCATGACCCGGTAAGCAAAAGTTCCCCATGGACTGATGAATGCAGTTTTAAGTTGGTCAGCAGGACGGATAACGATTTGGTTGTATCTGGAGAAACCATCCATAAAGGATAGAACCTCATGCCCCACACACTCATCAATGATTTGGTCAATAAATGGTGTGGGGAAGTTGTCTTTGGGACAAGCTTTGTTCAAGTCGCGAAAGTCCGTGCAGACACGGATGGTGCCTTGTTTCTTGAGGACGGGAACTGGGTTGGACACCCAAGTGGTGTATTCAATAGGATAAATGAAACCAACCTACTTGAGCTTATCGATTTCGGCTTTGATAGCATCACATCTGGAAGAATTAATGGGTCTCAACTTTTGTCGGACCGGGTTGGCATCGAGCCACGTGTCGATATGATGCTCGACGATGGTGGGATCGAGCCCAGGCATTTCGGAGTAGGACCAGGCGCAAATATCGCGGAATTCTTTGAAAAGCTTAGTGTAAGCTTCGATTTCTTCCGGGGTGCATTGTGAGCCCAAGGTGATATATTATTCGATTCCTGGTTTGACCGAAATGTCAATTTTAATGGTCAGAGAGATGTTGGCCATGTTTCCTTCTTCGAAAGCATCAGGTGCAGGGATGGGATTTTTGAACCAATCGACTGCATTGGGAATGAAGTCTTTGGTTTCCACAGCATATTGGTCATGGGATGGCTGTGGGAGGAAGTATGCACGATGGTGCATATCATCCCACGGAAAGTCAGGGTTGGTCATGGCTTCCATAATGTCTTCATCGGACTGGAAGATGGGAAGACTGGAGGAAGGAGGATCACCTGATGATGTAGTGATGTGTGACTGGTCATCTTGTGGAGAAGGGCTCACATGCGCAACGTCAACAGATCCAAGGTCGACTGAGGGGGAACCGAGAGTGTCTGTAGGTCGAAGGTTAGGTGAATTATCTCTCAAGGATGACGATAGGTACAAAATGGTGAGCGAAGGCTCTGTTGGTTCGATAGCGGGAGGAGGAATGTGAATGGGAGTAGGAATATCCTCTGGTCCTATCGAAGTAGAACTCGCAGACAAGTGAGAAGGTATCTTATCGTGCGTAGCCTTGAATTGGCGGTATGTTTCTAAGGAAGAACGATACTCGTCAAGGCGGGGACAGAGGTGGGTGTAATGGCCATGGAAATCGCACAAAGCACAAGGGTGATTTGTGCGCAAGGTTTTGAGTTTCGGGATAGAATCCGGGATAGTGACGTAGACTTCAGGGATATCAGAGTCGGGAAACGTCTCGTTGACCAGGATCTTGAGGTGTGGTAATTCAGGACACGTATGGGTGGCATGAACGACAATATCGCACAAAGCGCACTAGATAGCGGGCTTTGGCGGTCGAGGGGGGGTAGGGTTCTTCGGGGCGGCTTGGTCCTGATTGGTTGCCCCCTTACGAGCTTTGCCTTTCTTTCCTGGGGCTGTCACCATAGGGGCAGGGTCTTGGGGAGGTGCGGGGGGCCTGGTGGTAACGGAGGAAGCGAGGGGGACCGGTTGAACCGGTGTCAAAGCGAGGTAGGGTTTGGGGTGACCGGGTGGGGTAGCGGCTGGAGGGTTAAGGTACCAGACGGGAATACCCAGGGTCAGGTTAGGAAGAGAGAGGGTGGCCATGACAGGGACCAAATAGACTCCGGGAAGGGGAGCCAGGAAAGGTATCTAACCCACGGGATAATGACCAGGAGGGACGGCTCCGAGATGATTAAGGCCTGGGGGAACCAATCCAGGGGGATAAAGGGGTTCAGGGTTACCAGCTATAGGAGAAGGGCTAGAAGGAGGAGGTCCGGCTGGCGGAGATGAAGGGCTAGGAGCGGGTTGCGGTGGGCGAGGTTGAGTCTTAGGTTGCTGACTAGCCGAAGCGGGTCGCTTAAGGGCAGCCCGAGACGATTGCATCATGCAAACATTCGATAAGCTGGGATCAGAGATATGAGGAGGGGGAAGACCAGGACAAGTTCCAAGCAGGGAGGAATCTTTGTAGACGCCGGGGGAGACACTGGTCAAGGAATCGACGGTTTGCTTATTGGCTACAGAAGAGATGGTCGTCTCCGGGGAGGTTTGAGACGGTGGCTCATGGTAAGTCAACTGGTCAATGGTGACTATCTTTCCATTGTGAGGAAAATACATCCTGTGGAAAAATGCAGAGGGGACAGCAGACATGGCATAGGTGTAGCTTCGCCCCAATAGAATGTTGTAGTCTAGAGGGGCGTCAATGACTTTGACGTCAATGCAAACGGTCTTACTGGCAAGGGTGATAGGACAATTACGGAAAAGGCCAATGGGCTGGGAGGCGTGGCCGTCCCACGCTCGAAGGGTGATCGTGGAAGGGGCCAACTCAGGAGATCCGAGTTGCTTCCAAACCGAAGCGGACATCACACAAGTGGATGCCCCCTCATCAATTATACACCGAGAAACGTTGGCGTTCCGGATTTTGACTGGGATTTGGAAGGTGACGAAAGCAGGAAGGGGAGGATGGTCTGATTGACGGGCATCAAACATAATCATTTGGTCATCAGCAGGATCTACAGCGTCCACGGCAGATAGTAGAGCCTTCTTTTGGGAAGGGCACGACTGGAGGAGTTCCAGTGTGGAAATGGCAGTAGGAGATTGCGCCAAATCATCTACTATGCTATACGAATGAGCAGCTCGACCAGAAGCAACATTTCGACGTAACGGTCCTTTAGGAATCTTGGTATGGACCTCAACTTTGGGTTGAGGGATATGTAAGGGACCATTGGTTGTCGAAAGAGGCTCTGTAGAACCGAAAGAAGGGGACTCGGGGGCAGACTGAGCGGGAGGCTTGGGGTACTGGCGAGACCGAGTTTGAAGGTGAAGGTCAACGGTTGGGGATGGATCAGAGTTCATCATGAGGATCTGGTAATCGGAGGAACCAGAAATGGAAGGTGGAGTGGCGACCTGCCCGTCAGGTGGTTGGGTAGCCACGAATCCTTGCTGAGGGAAAGGATCAGTAAACACAGCTGGTTGAGTAGTGGCCACATTAGGGGGAGCATGAGGGGAGGCATGTTGTCCTCGCAATGTGGCTTGAGACTCCCACATCTGCCGCATCTGTGGTAAGAGGGGACAATCGTGGGTGTAATGACCATAAACACCGCAACACGAACAAGGCTTATTAGTGCGAAGAGGCCTGTCCGGCTTGGGCTGAGTGCCCTATTGCTGGTTAGCAGTGTTAGGGTCAATACCTTGAGGATTGGGTCCATGAGTACCAGGGGCAGATTGATTTGGATTGCCTCTCCGCCTTCTTTGAGAAGGGGGATTAGTCGCGCCCTGTTGTGCAAATACTTGCCCTGGAGGGGGCTGTAGGTGCTGTTGCGGGGTTGGAGGAGGCAAGGGAGGTGGAAGCGCATATGCTGGAGGAGCTGGCGCACCAGGCTGCGGATAAGGGTAATGGTTAGGTTGGGAAACATTGAGGTAAGCAGGAGGTTGGGAAAAAGGATGAGGCATGCCGTATCCTGGATACATGCTACCTGGAGGGGGAAAAGTGCTAGAGGTGCTGGCCCCTCCCTGAGGGAGACCATAGCCCATAGGAGGTTGAGCATACGGATGAGAAAGGGCTCCAACGATATCGTCGGCGGAATGAGATGCCCCCGGGGCGTTAGCGCCTCCGAGCCTGGGGAGGTCAGGAAGGCCGGTATAAACATAACCAGTCTGAGCATAGATCAGGTCATACTTCAAGGCTATTTGGAGGGCGGCTTCTTCGGTTTGAGGGAAATGGGAGGCGACATCTTTTCCAATGGGAGCTAAGAGAGTGCGAAGGAACCAGTCCATATAAACCCGATCTTCGAAGGGGGGAGCTCGACATAAGCTTCGTCTTCGTCGCCATTCCTGGACATGAGTGGAAAGGCGGGTCGAAGAGGTTTGCTTAAAAGAGGTCAAAAGCTCCGTACCAGTATCATATCGGAGAGGGAGCTGGAAATAAGATAAAAAGGCTTGGGCAATGGTCGCAAAGGTGGTATGGGAAGAGGTAGCTTGGTCAACATACCATTTAAAAGCTTCGCCGGTAAGCGTGCGTTGGAACAACCGAAGACGGATGGAATCATCGATAATAGAATTGGAGTAACACCACATGTGGAAAGATCAGACATGGTTGGTTGGATCTTCTCCAGCAAGGCCTTCGAAATTAGGGATGTCGGAGGGGAGCTTGGTTGGCATAGCAGGCCAACCAACATTGTGGCGGATAGGGTCATTGATCAACTGATTGAAATCGGGGAGGCTGAGGCCTGCGATGTACGGTAGCAAGGGTGCGGCCGAGGTAGTTCCTGTGGCGGTTCCGCTAGTAGTAGTGCCGACATTAGGGCCGGGAGCACCGCTAGCGTTAGGCCCTGGACCAGACATAGTGAAGGTGACAGGGGGAGAACCAGAAGTAAAAGGAGAACCCAATGAATTAGAAGAGGAGTCGGAGTGTGGACTCGGAGGAGGACTGGCTCGACGACAGCGGGACGGAGTAGGTCGATCGACCAGAAACTGAGGGTGAAGGCCAAGAAGTCTCCGGGAAGCGCGCCTTGGGGGTGCAATGATGGCAACACAAACACGGCACGAGGGGAAGAAGAACGACCGACAGAGGCAGGAAGGTGCAGAATCAAGTGATTATAATGTTGAAACAAGGGCGAAAAGGTGCAGTGTCAATTGATTTTAATGTCTTTGCCTGGCGGTGTAAACTAGGCTCTTCTTCGCTTAGGGGGAGTGTGTGGCATGCGTTAATTTTACTTTTTAAACCCTTTTCGTTTTGAGAGCATGAGAAAAAGTGTGCTGCGCAACTGAAAATAATGCTGCAAAAACAGTATATAATGTTGAAATAACAGAAAATTAACAGCTACTAGTGCATCGATTCAACCCAAAAAGGCGGGTCTCTCAAAACTAATCTAAAAGAGGGAAAAAATCTAGTCAAAACGCATTAAAAAGAGGCCAATAGATCTAGGGTCGAAAGGGACAGGGATCTAAAGGGAAAAGCTGCTGAAAAGAGGTGCAAATCACAGCTAAGAGGCAGAGGCAAGGTGGCTGGAAAAAAGGAGGAAATCAGCAAAAAGCAGAAGGGGCAAGGAGGAGGCCCTAAAATTAGATCCAAAAAAATATTCAGGAGGTGATTTGAAAGGGAGAAGAGCTGATCAAAAGAGGTCTGAAAAGGAGGTATCAGATCTGGAAAAAGGGGGGTTGAAACTCTGAAAAAATAGACCTGAAACAGATAAAAACTCTTCCACAAAAATTGGAGGGTACTGAAGCCCTAGGGGGCTATGTTCCCACTTAGATGAGCAAAAAAAGATCAGAACCAGGTCAAAACGGGCTAAGACAGAGGCTGGAAAACCCTGAAAAAAGCTTCAGAAAAACCCAGAAAAATTGCAGAAAAACAACTGAAAAATTGGCAGGTCATAGGTTCTGACCTGTTTTCAGTGCAGGTCGTAGAAAAAGGGCTGAAAAGTGCGACTTGGAGGTCCAGGTCACAGTTTATGGGCTGAAAAGTGCGACCTGAAGCTCCGGGTGTCTCGGCGGAAGATTTCCGAAAAAGTTGCCGTCTCAGTTGCGGCTGATGTCTGTCACCTGCGCAATAGGGCCAAAAACACGTGGAAGTTAGAAATTTTAATGTTTTAGGGTTTTATAGGTGAAAAACAACATGAAATTAGGAAAAACAAAAAGCTGAAAAGAAACCCTAGGGTCTGAAGTAGCTGGATATGCAGGAATATGAAAAACGACAGCGGTCGTAATTGAAAACCCGTGTGGAGTCGCCAATTGTTAGTGTGAATCTTTTGTCGAAGTGTACGAAAAAAGACCACTTTAGCTACGCATAACTAATAGCCCTAACATCAAAAGTGGCTGCCAATATCTTCAGATCTACAGTTTGTTGATTAAGACAAGAGCTGCAAAAAACCAAATCTATGCATAGAAAGACATTAAGCAGTAAAAAGAAGGGTTTGCTCCATATATCCAATAGACAAGACAAGAACAATTTTTGAAAGAATTTTTTGTATTAAGGGCACCTGGGAGGAAAACAAGAAGATGTTTTCAATTCTCCTCAATGGGATGGGTTCTTGGAAGTCCTCAGCACTTCAGATCTAGCATTTCTCTCTCCTGTTGGTGTAGAAAACCCAGACAAAGATAGAACTCAAAGGGAGCTCACACGGCAAATAATGGAAAATATGACAATGATAATGGCTCAAAGTCAGACCAAGAGTTTAGATCCAGAGTGATCTAATAGGCAACAAAAGGTGAAGAATGATAGGAAAAACCCTCCTATTTATAACAAAATATTGGGTCATTCTAGATCTTGGTGCATGATTAAAATAATGTTAACCAAATCTAGATCCATCTTTTATGGAATATTTTATTATATTTGTTGGAGGGAAAAAGTATTTGACTTGGGTCAAATCCCTTTATTTGTTAATAATAAATAAATAAACGATTTATTTATCTTTTTAAGGAAGTGGTTGAAGGATAATTAAATAAATAATGATTTATTTAATTATTTGTGGGTGATTTGGTCATATTTAATAAGGAATATTATCTAAATAAGATTTAAATAATTATTCCTAGAAAATAATAAGATAAATAAAGGTTTATCTAATTAATTTCTTTGTTTTTGGGTTAAACATGATTAGGAATAATAATTAAATTATGGTTTAATTAATTATTCCATGAGGAAAATTAAACAAAATAGGTTTGTTTAATATTTCCTTTTGGGGTTTCCTGTTTAGACCATAAACAACCTAATAAATGTGGTTTATTAAGTTATTTTACATAGTGAAAGCAATTTTACTTAGGGTAAAATTGGTCTTACATGGTGTACTTGGGTCTATCTAATGATAATAGGTTAGATGACCAAAAAATGGTGTAACACTAAGGAGGTGGATGCAACACTGTACAGACAACTAGTTGCGAGTTTGATTTATCTAGCTACAACTAGACATGATTTAGCTTTTGTAGTCAGTGTTTTGAGCCAGTTTATGTCAAAGCCTCTTGAGAGTCATTGGGTGGTAGTGAAAGGAATATTAAGGTATCTTCAAGGAACCTTAGACTTTGGTATTAAATATAATGATTCGTTTGATGTTTGATCGAAAGGTTTTTCAGATTCAGATTGGGTCAAAAATCTGGATGACAAACGATCCATAACAGGTTATGAATTCAACATTGAGTCGAGGGTCATTGCATGGAGAAGCAAGAAGCAGAATAGTGTATCCTTATCTTCTGCAGAAGCAGAGTATCAAGAAATGTGTGCAACAACGTGTGAGGCAGTTTGGTTGAGGAGACTTGTCCATGATGCCAGAGAAGAACACAAAGATGCGATAATTATCAGATGTGACAACTAGAGCTCAATTAAACTTGAAAATAATCCTATGTTTCACAAAAACACAAATCATATCAATACGGAGTTTCACTTTGTTAGAGAGAAGGTTCAGTCAAAATACATTTATATTAAATACTATAATTCTTGTGATAATGAAGCAGAAATTTTTACCAAGCCCATTGGAAGAATTAAATTTCAATTATTTAGGAGATGTTAGGAGTACGAGTGAACCATTTCTCCATTAGGGGGGAGTGTTGGAATTAATGGAGAATGTGTATTATTGGAGAGAGTATGTTCATTAGTTGTGTGTGTCTCCTAGTTTAGGAATTAGCTCCTATTTTCTAGGTGTTAGTTCTAACTCTCCTATTCTCATGTAAACTTACATATTCTTTGTGTTATTGATTAATACATAGAGTGTTTTTCTTGAGGCAGTCTCCAGGTGCAACTTTCTCACCTGTGAGATGCTAGTTTTAGAATATATTTGGTTTCTTCCATTTTTTAACATAATCTTTTTCCAACCTATATTCATAATGCCTCCCCACCTTCGAAAGAATGTGGCATAGGTGTTGTTGCAATTTGAGATTTGAGTTGGAAACCTATCTACTTACTGTATGGTGCAATGAAAATAAAAAAAATTAAAATTAAAATGTGACCTTTGAAAATTTACTTGGAAAATATAATTCCTACTTACCTTTGTTGTGATTTATTCTATGTACAGGAGTCTGTTCCTAGTATTTGGGAGTTTTTTGAGGTCTAGTTAGTTAAGATATTCTCTCCAATTAGTTAGCTTCCTATATTGGTGTGTGGTTGAGATATTCACTCAACCAAGAGATTTTATGTCCAAGATATATTTAGCTATCTCTAGACATAACCTCATGTATTTATATTGTATTATTATTTTCACGTGAATGCAATTTTCTGTGTCTTATGAAAATTTAACTTGGTATCAGAGCCCGTATGGGCATGGGGCTTGGACCCTTCATGGACGAGGGAAATAGAAAGTATATGTATCTATTTTGAAGAGCATTGTGTAGCATTCATTTTATTTGAGTTTGTTGTCCATAAAATAAACATGTGTTGTGGACGACTTGAACTTCCAATGCTCGTGAGGAGAGCCATATTGGATGTAGTTGCTACGTTCTATGGTCAAGTTATCCAGAAGGAATATTTATTTTATGTTTTTTAATATCTCTTAGGAGAATCACACAAACACACTAGTCTGTACAGAGGATTTTGTGTGAAATGGAGTTTGCGTTGAGTAGCGGTGTGTGGAAGACCCATTTTCAACCGAAACCCAAGGTGGAGAGTTGTGCGCATAAGGAGACCAAGATTGGAATAAAACATATGTGTGGAGACATTTTTAGTGGTGTCGTGGATGATTGTTGAAGTGTTGGAAGACCTATGTTGGAAGTGCTTCAGCTGTCAAAATTCAATTTGTGATGAGGTAGTGACGAGCTTTGTGAACGTAGTGGATACCGAGGTTTGAATCAAAATTCATTATTGAGCTATATAGGTTGTCCAACATCTAATTACCTAGTTTGTGTGTATTTACCTGTTACGTTGAGGTTTTTGTTCTGGTCTTATGTTACTGGTTTACTGAAGCGTGGTGACTAGCACTAGTTTGTCCAATCGCTAGAGAAGCACAACAATTATGTGCATTTGTTGTTGTTGATATAACCTGTTGAGTGCTAAATATCGGGAGGAGAAGAAAAAGGTTGAGATACGTTGTCGATAAATCTTGTTGGTTTGCTGTTATTTTCATCGATTTCGCATGGAAGGAATCCGAGTGGTGGAGTTTATGCCCACCTGGTGACTCCGAACAATATTTTTCTACATGTAGCTAGTGTGAAGTCATGCATACTATGGAGGATAGTGGGCCGAGCGAGCCTGCGAGTCTAGCGTGCTAAAAAATTTAAAGGTAGGGGAAATTATTTTCCCTTTAACACACAGAGTTCACACAGTGTTGTGGAAATGAATTTAATCAAGACAACACAGTTACAAAAGTTTACATAGAGTTGCGAAACTCAATCAAGACCATACAGTTGAAGAAATCAAATTATGAGAGTCCTCTATTCAATATAGAGTGGAAGAGATTAAAAGCGCAACTATAGGGGAGCTAATAAAATAAATATTTTGTACTCACGGTGAAACAGAGTAAAACAGAGTGTTGTGGTAAGAACGATACGTGAAAATTCCAGAACCATATCGAGACGAACCAAAATTTATATTATAACGTCAAAAACACAACATACACATTCATATGGAGGCTACGACTCCTTCACCACTAAAACTACTAATCTTACTGAGATTTACATTCACCAGGGGTTGCAGAGTAACACACAATAAAACCTGTAACTTGTGTTTTCACGTGCCCACCAAAATTTTCTCCCCTTGTCTTTCCAGACTTACATTCGCCACATTAAATTCCACTCTATATTTTCATGTAAAAACAAAACACATATATATCTAAGACATTTAATTCTTCACAAACCAAATTTAATACAAAGGATGGGCAAACATGACTTTCTGAATTTTATAAGAGTTACATGAAGTAAACAACACTTGCGGATTAAATGTTTTCCCATAAAATTTTAATAACCAAGCATTAAATTCCTATTTGAATTTAATTATTTAATTTTTTGCGTAATGGGTTATGTACTCTGATCAGAACTTGTCCTTCTCTGCAAACTCAATTTGCAACATGCAAAACATTTACTAGGGTATGGCTGTTGTCAGAAAATTAAACGTGATGGTTGTGATTAATTTTCCAACACTCCCCCTTAATCGAAACTGCTGCCATTGACCATTTCCAAGAAATATCTAAGATAAACAAAATTTTCACGTCCCAAAATTTTCCTTTGACTTGCAATGCTGCAACACAATTTCACCATTGTTAACTAATTCTCTTATGAAGTGATATTTAGCATCAATGTGCTTTGTCCTCTTGTGAAAGACAAAATTCTTTGATAGTGCAATTGTTGAACTTTTATCACATAAAATAGTGGTTTCTCCATCTTATTCATGACATAAATCCTGCAACATCCTTCTCATCCAAACCACTTGACACGCTGCTGTTGTTGCGGTGACATATTCAGCTTCTGCTGTTGACAACGATATTATCGGTTGATTCTTGGAAGCCCATGAAATGGCTCTCGAACACAAATGAAAAACATATCCTGATGTGATCTTTCTGTCATAAACACTTCTTGCCCAATCACTATTAGTGTAACCAACCAGCCTAAAATTATCAGTTGCAAAGTACAAAAAGCCATACTCCTTTGTCCCATTGACATACTTTAAATTCCTTTTGGCTGCTTGCCAATGTGTCTCCTTGGGTGCCTCCATGAACCTCGACACCATACTCACTACATACATTATATCAGGGCTAGTTGCGGTAAAAAACAATAGGTTGCCCACCATACTTTTGTAGAATGTCAGATTGACATTGCTGCTACAATCTTCCTTGCTAAACTTCAACCCCATGGCCATTGGAGTTAGTGATGGCTTGCTGTTCTGCATATTAAACCCCACTAAAATGTTTGTGACATACTTTGCTTGAGAGATAAAAATTCCATTTTCTAGTTGCTTCACTTCTCTGCCCAAAAATTATCTTAACAACCCCAAGTCAGTCATTTCAAATTCACTTTTCATGACTACTTTGAAATCAACGATGAGAAAATCATCACTCCCTATAAAAATCAAATCATCTACATACAAAACGACAATAAGAAGCTTACCATCACTTTCTTTGGTGTAGAGAGTAGGTTCACCGTCACATTTGTCGAACCCATTGTCCATCAAGTAGGCATCTATCCTGCTATACCATGCACGTGGTGCTTGTTTCAGCCCATAGAGAGATTTCCGCAATCTACATGTTAGTGTCAGTATTTTCATCCTTCCACCAATGATCAAAATTAACTCTTTCATTGTCATTTTAGGGGTCCCATTCAGAATTTTTTTATCATTCCACTAGGTCATGCAAAAATTTGGTCACATGGTGTTGGGCAGATTAATCAATCTTGCGAACAAGATAGATCTCCCTAGTACCAAAAGGTAATCTAGCAACAAACAACCAAATAAACCTATCTTTCTCTAAAAATATGCAATTTACAAAAGAATACTATAAAGGTGTTAAGAACTTACCGTAGATCCAATGCTTGTTCGAAGTTGTCGTCCCTCGTGCACTTGAAGGAGTTATCTTCGCAAACCTACAGTCAAAAACAAGCAAACATTAATTAGCACCTGTATAGTAAACATCATAAATCATGCTTATCATGGTGATCAAGGAATCCATGAAATAAACAGTTAATTAACAACTTATTGAGAAAAATGAATTCATTTGTATTGACTTTGAAAGAAGGAAAACCTTATAACCTTAGCCTTGATGTTGAACAGGCCTTCCTGGGGTCCGAAGCATGAATCTCCTCTACTCTGACAAGCCTTGCAATCTTCCAACCGAGACAGATAGAGGTATGTGATCTCTCCCCACAAAAATCTCAGTTAAATGAGCCTGAATCCCAACAGCACTTAACCTCAAATAATTCTAAAGCTTCAACTCCCTTTGAGGCTACCCAATGCCTCTTTTTATAGAGCAGATGAGGAGGTTAGGGTTCCACCTTTGAAGGGATAGAATCCTCCTTCAAAGGGATAGGCTGCTCACATCAAGGGATTAGTTCCTTAAGGTGAGGGATGCATGAACCTTACTAAAGCGTACTCATCCCCAAAAAATCTCATCTAGAACCTTCTAGAATTGACCTCAAATCAGCTTTTTAACTTTACTTTCTCACTTTTTTGACTTTGAGAAGGGTACGCAGGCATTACAAGGGAAAATTGTGTTCTGGAACATAGGTAAGCAGTGTATTACCTGCGTACCCAAGCTAGGAACGTAGACAGGCTTCATGTTACTTGCATACCCAAGGCTTTTTGAGTTATTAGGTTTTTTCCTCCAGTTTTAGGGGTTGGAATGAGGAACAAAGGTTGTAAGACTTGCAGAGGAGGCATGTATGAGTGTTAATGAACTCATACAGTCAGCAGAATGTCAAGGTGACATTTTTTAGTGCAACAGATTGCCCCCTAAAGTGCGAAGTCTGGAATAGATGAAGATGAAGTCTGTCATATACGAAGAGTGAAGTACTTTATCATTTCAAGGATCATCCTGTGGACACCCCGGTCGGAACCTGTAAAAACATTCAATGCAATATATATATATATATGTAAACATATCATCGCTAAGGTAGGCATTCCCATACTCAGATCAAAACTAACTAGAAAACTGATTTAAATTGTTCTGATACAGGAATGATTTTCAATACATCAACAATATAGACATATGTAGACACAGCATGGATGTAGCCATCTGTTTATGAATATTCCACTGTATAAATGAATAACAAAAATTCCTCGCAGCCTGGATGGTGGAAACTAGATCCAGGGTCTTGATTTCTGCTTCCCGAACTAGTACGATTCTATCCATGCGAATGAATGTGTCGAAGTCGAAAATGGTAGAAACCATTTGATTACCAGTCAATAATGTAAACTGTTAACAAGTGTGAGAGTAACCACTAGTAATGTCAATGGCTCTCAAAGTACTCAGTACAATCCATGAAATGTGAATGAATGAGCTAAAGTCGAACATGTCATAGAATCATTCAATCGAAGGTCAATGATGCAACCTGTCGTCAAAGGCGAGAAACCTGCCATTGAGGTATGCAGATTTCAAGGTACTAACGATTTCTGGATCAACTTCCTAGATAATGAGCTGTCGTCGATAGAAAGTGATCCATCGTAGGCAAGCCCACAACATGAAATCATAGATCAAGTTTTAAAGAAATATCTTGGCAAGGACTGAATCAGGGATGGTAAAAAAGGATGACAAATATTTCACAAATGAATGGTTTGTTTGAACTGTCCTCTTGAACACATAACGACACTACAGATGGTTTGGTGACAATTGACCCAAAGATAATACCTAGAAACCAGCTGAAGACTTTCAATATGGTTTGATTAACTGTTAGACAAAGGATTTCCCAACCCAGGTGAACAAAAGTGTCGTGTTCAAGAGTGGTTAACGGTTTTCCGAATAATCAAAATGTGACAAACAGGTTCGTTTTTCTCTCTTTCCCCCCACCATTTCTGGCAAGTACCTCTTTATTTTTGACAAGCTTGAGGAGGATAAAATTTTCTTGTTTATGAGCTCATCCTTCAGATGAGTCCAACTTAGTTTAAGATTCGAACCCTAAGAAGGAGTGGTTCGTTCCTATTTAAAATTGAACAGGTCCTTTACTGTTAAATTTTAACGAGTCCACTATAGGAGAAACTCGATGTTTTTTCAATTTTAGAGAGTTAGAAGAAAAAAATTAAGAAGACTCCATGGGGGTACTTTTTCGTAAATTTAGTCTCTCAAGGCCGAAAAAGGATAAAATAATGTGGGAGATAACTCTATTGACCATATTTAGTCAACGTATACCTTTTTCGTAAATAGTCCATTTCAGTCCGTAAAAGGGATAAACTTATACTGAAAGGACGATCATTCATTTACTTTAACAAGTTCGAATAATCAAGTGCTCGAAAATATTTTCATATTTAGAGAGTCTGAAAAGAGCTTAAAAGAGGACTCCAATGTTTCGCTTTTTCGTAAATTTTTGAAAGAGTCCGAAAAAGCGATAAAAGTATGCTCTTTGTTGAAAAATGATCAGTTTTACCAACAAATCCAATATTTTGCACAAAAACTCGAAACAATTACACATACCCGTTTAAGATAAATAAAAATGTTTTCAAAAATTACCTCTTTAAAGTGAAAAATAAACAAATTAAAAATTCATTTATTCGAAAAAACTTATAAAAGGACTTTTCTAACTTCATTTTTACTATTTGAATTCAGAGTGAAAAAGTAAGAGCTTTTGGATAAGAAAAAATTCCTGTGAAGATTTTGGAAAATCCGTTTGTTGGAATTAGAAACCATCAACTCCAAGTAATCTGTATAAATTCTGGACCATATGAGGGCCCAAGTTGATTTCCTGATATGGCTAGTGAACAGGCAGGACACACATGACCAGTATTTCATTATTGGCGGCCAGTATGGCTAATAGAAAATTGGATCATTCGTAAGGCGTGTCAAATCAGGTAAATCCAAAGTTGCAATAAATGGTAACGGACGGTTAGGGTCGCGAAAACCTTGAGTAGCCAAAGCAGTTCCGGGAGGAGGATACCCAGGATAACTGGAAATCGGATTTGCATTAGGAATTGTGTAACCTCCCGGGTAACCAAAATTAACCGGACCAAACTGGGGTTGTTGAGGCTGTTGATAAGTATAGCCAGGGTACGGTTGATACTGATAAGCTGGGTTTTGTGAAACAGGACCAAATTGAGGTTGTCCCTGGTATGGTTGATACGTGAATTGCGGTTTACTTGTGACAATCGTACTTGTACCAGCTTGTCCCGCAGGTATCTGGATTGAATTCTGAACTGAGGGTCCTGACTAGGGTACAGAGACTTGAGGGATTTTCACGGATGCAGGGATAGAAGAACTCGGAGCTACATATACTCCAGAAATAGGTGTTATAGGTTAAACAGATGTTGCAATAGTTGCAGTAGTTTGAGGCGGAGTCTGAGGTGTACTAGGCCTAGACTGCTGAACAGAACCAGGTGTAGGGGTTTGAATAGGAGACTGAACAGGTTGCTGGGTTGAACCAGAAACCAAAGGCTGTCTAGGTTGAGAAGACAATTGCACATTAGGTTGAATAGGCTGTTGAAATTGGGACGGATCCCACACCATGTTCATTCCAGGGTATTGTCCCGTAGAAGGTTGAACGTAAGGACCATAGCCTGGTTGAACGTAGGGTTGATAAGTAAGTGATAAATTTCCGGCTCCTTGTACAGATGATTGACCAGAAGGCGGTTGGAAACCTTGAATTGGGTACTAACCTTGAGGTTGATAACCCTGAGGTGCGTACTAAAGCTGGGGTTGATAAGGACCATGAGGAACATATTGAGTTTGGGGTTGACCTTGGGGTATGTACTGTCCTGAAGGTTGATAACCTTGAGGTATGTACTATCCTTGAGGTTGTTCTCCAAAATAATATGATGCCACAATTTGTCCTGGGAAAAAATTACCTTGAGGTTGCCCCCCAAGTGGTAACTGACTGCCTGAAGGTTGCCCCTCAGGCGGTAATTGACTACCCTGAGGTTTTCCCCTAGGTGGTAACTGACTTCCCTGAAATTTTCCTCCAGGCGGTAACTGAATGCCTTGAGGTTGAGGATTCGAAATATTACCAGACATCATAAAGATTTTCTCTGCATTCGATGTTTCAGTTTTAATTCCATTAAGACCAGATGATAATACTTGTTCAATCGATCGAGAAGCTGCTCCAAAGAAAGTACGAGACAGAGCTTGATATCCCGAAGGAACAGAAGGACCACCGTGTAAAAATGTTTCCGGTGTCTGGGAAAACATAGATGACTCTCCTGCCATAATGGATGAAGGATAGTAACCTCTGGGCATAGGATGAAATGGAATTCGAGGTGGAGAAAAAGCAAGACTCGGGTTCTCTAAAAAGTTTGTCAAAGATAGATACCAAGCGTCAGTTTGAATAGGGCTGTAGAAAATAGATTCACGCTCCCTAAGATTTAAAGACTGAGGGGATCCGGGAAGAGATAACTCTTCATCTAGATTAGTAAGCTCTTCAATAGAAATGAGGCCAGATGGAAGATCTTCAGTAACAATATTTCTTACCCTAGGTGAACCAGGATCGCTAGAAGTTGGTGTAATAAATCCTGAGGATGTTTTTTGGTCTCAATCTAGTCTCCTAAACTGAGCTCATTTAATTGTCAACCAGGATTTGTAAACTGCTGAAGTGAAGTGTACTGTATGTACCTAGGTGCTTGTTTCCTAATGTGTTGTGTGTAGTGTTTTGTGATGTTTTGGTCTTTTGTGATGATTTATGATGTTTTTGGTCTTTTGGTGGTTTTATGGTTGCAGGAAAAATGCCTAGAAAACTAGTGGAAAGAAGCTGGTGATTAAAAACAGAGTTAAACCTAATTGATGGATAACAAATGGCAAATGCAATTGAAAACACTGAAGCTGAATCTAAACTATGACTAAATAAAAGCAAAGCTTGATAATGACTTTCAAACAAATGATTCAAAACACAAACTAAACTTGAGAAATGATCACTAAGTATGCAAATCCTCTAACTAAACAGTTAAACAACTAATCTTACAATGATGCAACATTTTTGTCCTTAATTAGAGATTTGAAACAGATTTGGAGGAAAACATTGATACCATCCTAAGATCTTCTATTCTAGGACTAGTTCCTAGTTCTATTCTGCAATTTAATTGAATGTCACAAAACCTTTACATCAAGAGTTATTGATTTCTTTTTCAAAGTAGTCTTTTGAGGGAGAGCTCTGTTTATGAAATGATGAGGAAATTGCAGAGGTACTTCAGGCCTTAAAATGATGTTGTCTTCTGTTCATATGGTTATAGATCAATTATGGATTTTAGAACAAGAAGAGGTTTGTGAATAATGAAGGCTGTTTTGTTAATCCTAACAACTGAAGTAATCTATTGTGCAGTCGATGACAATCTGAATGTGAAGTGCAAGTGCAATGGGTTAATCTAAGAATGAACTTAAGATGCCACTAATCTTAAAACAATGCTGAACTAGAAGTCATCATCAAACTCAAAACAAAGTAACTGAACATGAGTTAAGTGCAATTAAACTCCGGAGCATCCTAACTAAGCTATCATGCATTACTCTATGAAATTATACAGTCTATTTGTCCATCATTATTGATATTTTGGAAGAATTCCTTCTTTTGGAAGAGCTAGAACAATTCTGACTGTGTAATTGAGTGCAAATGAAAATATAAAGGACTGAAAGCAATGAAAAACTAAAATATCATATCCATATCCTACTCGTCATTATGATGTTTTTGGCAAGCGTTTAAGAGCAAGAACATAGATGATACTTAGTACAAACACACAACTAAATCATTCATTATCACGGTCATGTCTTGGACTCTTTAAGAATTTGTTGGAAGAGTTTTTTCTTGTGGAAGAGTGATTGGAACAAGTGTAACTGTGATGATGAACAAAAAAAACTACAACTAAATCCTACAGTACTATAGCCATTTCCCATTCATCATTATAATCTTTTGGAAGAGCTTCTTCTTGTGGAAGAATTAGAATGAGTATAACTACAGTAGCTAATTAAAACAACTACGAATTCAACTTCAAATCCTACGGTACTACAAATGCATTTTCCATTCATCATTATAATATTTTGGAAGAGCTTCTTCTTTTGGAAGAGTTTTTAGAACGAGTATAACTATAGTAGCTAATGAAAACAACTACGAATTCAACTTCAAAAAACATAAAAGCAGCTAGAATACTTATCTAAATTACGCAAATAAATCCGTACAGGGGGCAGGGGCCCTCTACCACCAGACAAAATCTAACTCCAAATCAAATCAACGCTTTCAAAACAACACTGTCTGCTTCATTAAAAGAGAAATAACTTGAACAGAGCAATCTGCGTCTTCAGAAATGTAGCACAGAATCTAAGCAAAATCTAGCATAAAAAACCATCAAATCTAACACGCTCTAGGTTTCCCAAGTGTTTATAAGCAAATGCACATAACAAGACTTGCAACAATTCAGGAACACTGTCTTTCCTTATCGGAATCACACTAGGACTCTTGAAGTGGCTGCGTGAAGAGGAAAAAGACATCTGGACTGAGACAGTCCTAATAGAAGTCTGCTTTCCTAAATGTGTTCCCACGTTCCAAAATCGTACCCAGAATTCGTTTCTTCCTCCATGATGAGCAATGAACCATGTAGACATGACGTGGATTATGCCCATATGCGGTTTTCCTTGAGAGGCCACCTGGAACATACTCAAACGTGAAGGCAGCTGCAGATCGCCGGTTAGCTACGGAATGTCTGCATTCTGCAGCTAGTTCCGGTCAAAATGCTTTACAATGGCAAAAATCACAAAACTTAGCAAGTCAGTCATGTAAATCATTCTAGAAGTAATTTTAACTATATTCATTGATCAATTGGGTCTAGGATAGCAATGGACAAAAGAAAATGAGGTAAAATGAGGTGAAAGAAAGCACAATTTTGAGGCTCAACATAACCCCACTACTGTCTCTTTGCATGTCCTCATGCAAATTATCCTATGAACTCAGAGGCTTCTGCAAGGACATCTAATCCTCTTCTTCTCCTTTTTTTGGAAGCTAGAGATCTTCTGGGTTTTCTGATAACAAGTTTGAACCTTAGGTTGGTGAGTGCCCTGATTAGCTTCTTGTTCCTTTTCTTCAATTTTTCATTGGTCTTCTCCACTTTGTCTATATGTAGGGATAAGGTTGAGTTCATATCAGTTTTGAGCTTGACTTGATCCCTGAGAATTTCATTCTCATTTTTGATGTGTCTATTCAGTAATTCCAACTCATACCTATCCCTTCTTAATATATCTATTTCAGACAGTGGAGGACTGGGGGTTCTCTCTCTGCTTTCTGAAGCTCTCCTCTCCAAAGTTTCCACATAGTCAAAAATTTCCTGTTGAGCAGGGTCAATTTCAGGGGTTCCTTCATAAAAATCCTCTTCAACATCCTCTTCAATGGATGTTTCTTCATCTTCTATATTGATTACCCATGTTTGTTTGATTAGTGTTTTCTTCAGTTTCCCCTTTAATCTGTGGCTTCTTCTAGGCTGAGAAGATCCCTCTCCTTTCTTCATGGCAGATTTCCTGATTACCTTTTCTTCCTTAAGCTGTCTCTTGATTTGAGTCAACTTTTCTAAAATGATTTCCTCACTGATCTCTTGGACTGTTTTGTCAATTTCAACTTCTGAAGCCCTCCATTTTCTACTTCTTCTTGTAGGCTGTGGTTCAGGTGATGGTTCTTTTGACTCTTCAAAATGATTTCTTATTAAGAAATCGTCCCATGTATCATTTATTTTAGCTAGATGATGTTCAATCAAGATTTTGACCAAACCATGATGATATAGGGTTGTCTCTAAAAATTGAACCCTTCTTTGAACACAGGCAGCCATATTTTTCAGAATTTGAAGCAAGAAATATGGTAGGTTTAAGTCTTCCCCCGTAAAATGCATCATTAGTCTAATGTGGTAGACATAAAATGTTCCATATCTACCCTCACATGTAATAATTTTTTGCAGAAGAAGTAGTATGTTTCTCCATTTGTTTTTCAATGCAGAACTGGGAATTCCTTTCTTAAATACACTGACATCCATACCTGGTGATTTTAAAATTTGTTTCCAGGAGTCATTGTGGAATTCTCTATTTTTAAACCATCTCTCTCCAGTTCTGAGCAACCCTGTAGCCTCTGCAATGAAAACTTCAGTGATAGTAAATTTGACATCTCCCACTTCAACTTCGGTTCCTTGAAATGATCTTGCAAATGTTTTAGTGACTTCCTTGTGGAAGCCATTAAATCTCTCCAAAAATTGAAGCCATCCTATTTGTTGCAACATTTATTTGCATTGAGGGTATCCTTCTAAATATTTTGAACCCACTGGTTCTGTTCTTACAATGAAACCCATGATTGCTTTTTCAATGTTCAAATTAACACTCTTCTACCCACAAAAATAATAGCTTTCACCTTCGAATTGAAATGACTTCAAGTTCTAAATGAAAATAGCTTCAGACTTCAGAATGACATACCTCTGATTGATAATGACAAATGTCCTCAAATTTCGGAAGAATATACCTCTGTTGAAAATTGAAAACAATTTCAAATTTCGAGCTGATATGTCTCTGATAGACAGTGGCTAATGGCTTCAAATTCTTCACTGCAATACCTCTGGCTCTTGATAGAAAATGGTTTCAAATTTAACACTGCAATACCTCTGTCTTCTAATGACAAAAGACTTCAAAACCCATACTGCTATACTTCTGTGTTTAAATTGAAAATGCTCAATATCTGCTCACAGTGATACTTTGTCTTCCCACGGAATAAAATGGTTTCAAGTCCTCACGCTGTTATGCCTCCAAATTTACCCTTCTGCTCTGCTCTGCGTTTACAATGCTCAATGCTATTCAAATTGATATCCTTTGGCTCTGCTCTCGGTGATAAGAATATCTCTGTCTATGGAATGAAATGCCGGCTACAGAATGGAGTGATGGCAGTGGTCACAGAATGAAGTAGTGGAGTGAGGTGGAGGGAATGAATTAATGATTGAAGAGACGACGGAGATTTTACGACGGCAGAGGGAATCATCATTGAATGATTTGGTTAAGAGACGTGAAGAATTCAAATACCTCGACCATTTTAACCGCTTAAATGATGTCGGATATGGAATTTGAATTGAGAGGTTTTAATCCAAAGTCTGTGGAGGGTTTATTGGTCTTGATCAATAAAAATAATTAAAACAACCTTTTCGAACAATCCATAACTAAAAATATGCTAAACTTTTATGAAATGCCATTATAATTTAAACTTGTTACCTCTGCCTTTCATTTGATTTTTTTTTTGTAGTCTTTGTCTTCTTGTTCATCTTTGGAAGAGTCTTCATAATTTTCTTGATGCTTTTGATTCATGGATACACTGGGTCATTTTGTTGCAATTCTAATGTCTGCTGATTGATGCCTTCAGGATTTGTAGCTGCGGAAAGACTGTCTGGCTGCAGAAAGGCTGATCAGCTGCAGAATGTCTGTTGAGCTGCAGAATGTTCCTGTAGAGCATTTTAATCATGAAATGGAGTGTTTTTGGAATATAGGTGAAATGTTATATGGTATGAATGAAGATGGATGATGGATTATGATATTTATGAAATGGATGATGAAATGGAATGGATTCAGTTTATGAAATGGAGTGAAAGAACATAAGAACTGTACTGCAATTCATGACATGTTTTATTCACTTACAGCAAGACATCAAATCTTGTATTTTGACATGAAAATGAAATGGATGGAGGATGGAATGAGATGAATGAAGTGTGAAAGGGAGTATGACATGAATGAATGAATGAGATGGAGTATGAATGGATAAATGAATGGAGTGAAATGAAATGAGATGAATCATAAGCACTATGGATCTGAACTTATGATTTTTGTAACAGCTGTTTGTAAAAACAAAAATGGGAAAAGTTAGAGTGTCAGAGAGACTCTGATTTTCACCCTATCTTTTCTGTATAAACATGCCAATCAATGATTGGTTTTCATGTTTATACCTTTATTTTTTATTTTATTTATTTATTTATTTATTTATTTTTCAAAAAGAAATGCTTCAGAAAATTTAATCAAGTTGATGAAGAAGAGAGACTCTTCTTCATTAACTTCACATCATTGCTTTCTTGGAACTTCTTGACAAACTCTTCTCTTGAGAGTGCCTTGTGGTATAGCTTCAGTCTATGACCATTCACAAGAAAAGTGACCTCTTCTTCATCTATAGTTCTGATTTTTACTGCCCCATTATCAAAAATTCGAACAATTTCATATGACCCAAGCCAATGTGTCTGAAATTTCCCTTGAAAATCCTTGAATTTTGAATCAAACAAGAGAGCCCAGACACCCTCTTTGAATTTCTTCTCCTTGATGTACTTGTCATGCCATCTAGCCCTTTGCTATTGGACTAGACTTGTCTTCTGAACTGCATCTTGTCTGATCTCATCCAATTCATTAATTTGCTCCAGTCTATGCTTTTGTGCCTCCGTTAGATCAAGTCCTAGCTAAACTGCCATCTTGAAGGTTTGAATTTGGAACTCTATGGGAAACAAAACTTGCTTTCCATAAACAAGCTCATAAGGAGTATGGCCTGTTGTGTTTCTCCATGTAGTTCTATAGGCCCACAAGGCTTCAGGAAGCCTATCTACCCAATCTCTTCTATGTAGATGAACAATATTTGTTAGAATTCCTTCAATGACTTTATTGGTAGATTCCACTTGACCATTTGATTGTGGATGATAAGGAGTTGTTTTTCTATGTCTGATTTTGTACTTCTCCATTATTTGCTCCACTAGCCTTGATGTAAATTGAGCTCCTTGATCTGTAACAATTTCCCTTGGGACACCAAAACGAGTAAAAATATCCTCAAAAAGAAAATTAACTACAGATGATTCATTAGCAACAAGTAATGGTTTAGCTTCTACCCATTTAGTAACATAATCAGTGCAAACTAATATATACTTCTTTTGTCTTAATGGAGGACTAATAGGTCCTACAAAATCCAAAGCCCATTTTTCAAAAGGTTCAATGTGTACCTGAGGTTGTAATGGCATCTCACCTGAAGGAGAAGGTTTCCCTACCCTTTGGCAACTGTCACACCTTTTGACATACTCCTTAGTATCTTTAAACAAGGATGGCCAATAATATCCTAAATTAAGGATCTTACAGGCTGTCCTCTTATCTGCAAAGTGTCCGCCACAAGGCTCATCATGACATGCCTTGAGAATCTCAGGCATTTCATCTTCACGAACACACCTTCTTATGATCAAATCTGGACCTGTCTTGTACAACTCATTAGCGACCCATGAATAATTTGCACTATCATTAATGATTTTTATTTTATCCCTTGCATTCATAATTGAAGGAAATTTTCCTGAAACTAAATAATTAGCAATATCAGCAAACCATGGAGTTTGAGTAGAGATTGCAAAAAGATATTCATCGGGAAATTGATCTTCAACCGGAGTGTCATCTTTGATATTTTGGAGTCTAGATAGGAAATCAGCTACTGTGTTTTGTTTTCCAGGCCTATCTAGAATAGTAATATTGAATTCTTGTAAGAGCAACAACCATCTTATAACTCTGCCATTAGTGATTGATTTGTTCATTAAGTATCTAATTGCAGAATGATCAGTGTGAACAAAAGTTTCATAGGCTGTTATATAGTGTCTAAATTTGTTTATGGCATGAACAACAGCTAAAAACTCTTTTTCAGTTACAGTATAGTTTAACTCTGCAGGAGTCAAATTTTTACTGGTATAATAGATGGCATAAGGAATTAAATCTTTTTGTCCCAATACTGCTCCTAGAGCTGTATCGGAAGCATCTGTCGAGATATGGAAAGGTAACTTCCAGTTAGGTCCCCTTAATATAGGTGCTTCAGAAATTTTGGTTTTCAGGGTTTCAAAAGCTAACTGGCAATCAGAAGTCCACTTGAATTCACAATCTTTGGTGAGTAATTTGAAGAGTGGAGATGCTATTTTGATGAAGTTTTCTATAAATATTCGATAATACCCTGTAAATCCTAGAAAACTTCTAACATCTCTTTGACAACTTGGAATGGATAGGTTAGAAATGACTTCAACTTTTGCCTCATCAACTCTAATCCCATCCCCTGAAATGTGGTGTCCTAAAACAATACCTTCGGTAAACATCATAAAACATTTTTCATGACTAAGTGAAAGGTTTGCTTCTTGACATCTTTTTAAGACTTTTTCCAAGTTTTCTAAAGCCTCTTCAAATGTGTCCCCATAAACTGTGAAATCATCCATATACACCTCTACACAGTCATGTATTAGATCAGAAAAAATTCCTAATACCGCCCTTTGGAATGTTGCGGGTGCATTGCATAATCCAAATGGCAATACTCGGTAGGCATAGGTACCCCAAGGACAAGTAAATGTGGTTTTATCTTGGTCTTCAAGTGCTACTTGGATTTGATTGTAACCACTAAACCCATCTAGGAATGAAAAGTACTTGTTACCTGCTAATGTATCTAATACTTGATCTATGAAAGGTAAGGGAAAATGGTCTTTAAGAGTAGCTTTATTCAGTTCTCGATAGTCAACACACACCCTCCATTTTCCATTTTTCTTAGGTACAATTACTAAAGGGGAAACCCACTGACTATCTGAAATAGGATAGATGAAGTTAACATTTAACAAATTTTGTAATTCTTCCTTGACAATTTCCCTAAGATTTGGATTCATCCGTCTTTGAGGTTGTCTGATTGGTTTGCAATTTGCCTCTATATAGATGTGATGAGTACAAGTATTGGGACTTATCCCTTTCATGTCAGTGTATTCCCATGCATATGCAGAAGAATGTCTCTGTAATACTTTGATTAACTCTTCTTGTTGAGATTTTTCTAGGTTCTTGTTTGTGTTCAAAGTTTTGCCTGGAAAAATTTCACTTGTAGAGCTGCCAAATTTGTCCATAGAATGAAGAGACATCTGCCTAGATGACAAAAATTCAATATTGGATCCCTCCTGAAATGATTCATGTTTTTGTTCTGGAGAGGATTCAAAGTTTTCTAGAGTATTCAGAATTTGATTATCTTCACTAATTTCTGAAATTGTGAAGAGTGGTTGTAAATCTTCTTCATCCTCTATCCATTGAGTGTCATCTAGATCTGTAATTGTCCTAGCTGGAGGATATAAAGTGAATCTCTTAGTTGAACTACCATCAGAAATATACATATCACCGGACCTACAACTAATAAAATCATCAGTTGTAGCCAACCAAGGTCTTCCTAGGATAACTGGATGGCCTCCTAGATTATTCTTGGGAGTTAGGATCATGAAATCCATAGGGTACTCCCAAGAATCTAGGGATACTGGAATGTCTTCTATTACCCCATCTGGTCTGATCACAGATCTATCTACTAATTGTAATAGTGTGGGTGTAAAGAGAAGATTAGGAAGTTTCAGTTTGTCCATGATTTGTCTACTCATGATATTTATTGCTGCTCCTAAATCAATGAGTGTGTTTTGAATTTCAATTCCATTGATGTGAATTTTGACAATTGGATTTCCTGGGTCAAGGTACTTTGGAATAGTAATCTTACCCATCATAATATCTGCTATTTGTCCTACCAGTTGAATTTTCTTGGTTTCTCTTATTCTTTTCTTTGTTGTCTTCATACTCAACTCCTTTATTGTTTTAGCTAAAATTGGGATTTCCTTGATGGCTTGCAATAATGGAATTTTAATGCAAACATTTCTCAATTCATCTAAGAAATCATAATTAGGCACCATGATTTGTTTTTCTACACCTCTATCAATTTGTAATCTTTCCGGAAAGGGAGGTATAGAAGTAGATGTGGATGGTTGCTCTAATACAGGAGTTGGATTTATTGAATCTTTTTGTTTTAGTTTTTCAGTGTTTGGGTCTTGTAAGGATGTGTCTTCCTCAAGACTTTTATTCACCCGTAGGGAGTCTTCTTCATAATTATCTTGTTCTTGTATGATCACAGAAGGTTTCCTCTTTTCAAGTATTCTTCCAGACCTCAGTTGAACATCACTAAGGTCTAAAGGAGTAATTAAATAAGTTGGAAATTGTTGGCCTTCTATCATGTATGTATTCCGAGGGTTCTTATTATTGGGGTTTGGTATGGGTTGAGCAGGAAATTGATTTGATTTTTGAGGGAATGGTAATGAAAGTGGTTGATTTTGATGTGGTTGGTGAGGATTTTGTTGAAAATTTTGTTGAAGATTTTGAGGAAAATTTTGTTGAGGATTTTGAGGATAAAAATGTGGGTATGGTGGATAGGATGGTGGATACTGATAGTATGGAGAGTATCTTCCATAGGGAATTTGTGTTCCTTGTGCCCAAGATTGAGATTGATTTTGAAATTGGGGCCAAGGTTGCTGCCAAGAATTCCAAGGTGGAGGTTGATTATACATTTGATCATGGAATCCTTGTGTCTGAGGTCCCTTCCAAGGTCTTCTAGATACAAAATTAAGAGACTCTGTGGAATCTGTAGGAGTTTCTTCCTGAAAAACAGCCTTGAGACCAGGAAGAGAAGGAAAATTCTTGGTCTCATGTTTCTCAGAACAAATGACACAGGTTTCTATAACTTTTACATCCAAAGGACACTCTCTTAGGGCATATTTCTTTCTGCATTTGGGACAAAAGATTGCCAAAGCATCAGATTCAGCCTTCTGCTTGTTTTGTATCTTAAGGGTGTCTATTTGTTCACTAAGACTCCCTAAGATGTCAGACTTAAAATCATCAAGCATGTGTCCTATTTATGATCTACTTACTGTCCCAGAAGCAGATTTACTTGCCCTTGCAAGAGAGGGATCTCTTGGACCTTTGACAGTTTTAGATTTCCCTCTGGAAAGGTTGATACATAACTCAGATATTTCAGGTAATGTAAGTTGTGATATATCCCCTTTTCCCATCATGTTTAGGATATCCAACCATTCATCCCTAATTGTTTTCAACAAAAGAGCTTTTAAGGTGTCTTGATCTAGATTTTCCATTTTTGCCCTTTTGATGTTGTATTTAAATCTTTCCAACAAATCTTCTAAGTTTTCATCTTCTTTTTGTAACATCTTGAACACTTCTTCCTTATGATTAACCGGCATACAATAATCCAAGTATCTCTCTAGAAATGCTTGTTTCAAATCTTCCCATGTTCTAATAGAACTACTGATTAGACTCATAAACCACTTCAATGCTGCTCCCTTCAAATTTGAAGGAAATAATTTCAGTTTTTGAGCATCTTGTAAGTAGTCATAAGTTCGACACAGCACTTCAAATTCAAATAAGAAAGTTTCAGGATCTTCAGTTTTAAGTCCATAGAAGTTTGGAAGGACAGAGGGTGAAATGTTTTTCATGGTTGTATTGGTTTCTTCATCAAGTATAGGGAACCCAAAAGAGCTTCCTATTCTACCTCTTCCTCCATTTTCACCTCTACCTTCTTCTCCTCTACCTCTACCTCTACCTCCAAATAGTGTGTTTTCTCCATTAAAAACTCCTCCTCCCCCTTCTTCTGCCATGGTTGAATCCCCTGTGGAAGTGGAAAGGTTTGTATCCCTACTAGGAGTCTTTAGATCTTCTTCTATGGCAGTTTCAGTGGATGAAGTGGAAGGTTTCTCTAATGGAATAGTTGACCTTAGATCTTCTAGAAGTCCAGGATCAGTAAAGGATGGAAGATTGGTTTGAGTTGAAGGTGTACTAGATCTGGATCTAGATGAAACAAGTGGTGTTCTAGAAATCAAACTTCTGCCTCTGCTGCTTATAAATCTTCCCCTTGAATCTCTCTCCCTACGCATAAAATTGTTTTTGGATGCTAAGAAAAAAAGGTTACCTAGTTTTCACTTCCCCGGCAACGGCGCCAAAATGTTGGGTCTCAATCTAGTCTCCTAAACTGAGCTCATTTAATTGTCAACCAGGATTTGTAAACTGCTGAAGTGAAGTGTACCATATGTACCTAGGTGCTTGTTTCCTAATGCGTTGTGTGTAGTGTTTTGTGATGTTTTTGGTATTTTGTGATGATTTATGATGTTTTTGGTCTTTTGGTGGTTTTATGTTCACAAGAAAAATGCCTAGAAAACTAATGGAAAGGAGCTGGTGGTCAAAAACAGGGTTAAGCCTAATTGATGGAATGACAAATGACAAATGCAATTGGAAACACTGAAGCATAATCAAATCTAAACTAAGACTGAGTTAAAGCAAAGCTTGATAATGAATTTCAAACAAATGATTCAAAACACAATCTAAACTTGAGAAATGATCACTAAGTATGCAAATCCTCTAACTAAATAGTTAAACAACTAATCTTACAATGATGCAACATTTTTGTCCTTAATTAGAGATTTGAAACAGATTTGGAGGAAAACATTGATACCATCCTAAGATCTTCTATTCTAGGACTAGTTCCTATTTCTATTATGCAATTTAATTGAATGTCACAAAACCTTTACATCAAGAGTTATTGATTTCTTTTTCAAAGTAGTCTTTTGAGGGAGAGCTCTGTTTATGAAATGATGAGGAAATTGCAGAGGTACTTCAGGCCTTAAAATGATGTTGTCTTCTGTTCATATGGTTATAGGTCAATTATGGATTTTAGAACAAGAAGAGGTTTGTGAATAATGAAGGTTGTTTTGTTAATCCTAACAACTGAAGTTAATCTAATGTGCAGTGGATGACAATCTGGATGTGGAGTGCAAGTGCAATGAGTTAATCTAAGAATGAACTTAAGATGCCACTAATCTAAAACAATGCTAAAATACAAGTCATTATCAAACTCAAAATAAAATAACTGAATCATGAATTAAGTGCAATGAAACTCCGGAGCATCCTAGCTATGCTATCATGCATTACTCTATGAAATTACACAATCTGTTTGTCCATCATATTGATATTTTGGAATAATTCCTTCTTTTGGAAGAGCTAGAACAATTTTGACTGTATAATTGAGTGCAAATGCAAACATAAAGGACTAAAAGCAAATGAAAAACTAAGATATCATATCCATATCCTACTCGTCATTATGATGTCTTGGGCAAGCGTTTAAGAGCAAGAACAGAGATGATACTTAGTACAAACACACAACTAAATCATTCATTATCATGGTCATGTCTTGAACTTCTTAAGAATTTCTTGGAAGAGTTTCTTCTTGTGGAAGAGTGATTAGAACAAGTGTAACTGTGATAGTGAACAACAAAAGCTACAACTAAATCCTACAGTACTATAGCCATTTCCCATTCATCATTATAATCTTTTGGAAGAGCTTCTTCTTGTGGAAGAATTAGAATGAGTATAACTACAGTAGCTAATTAAAACAACTACGAATTCAACTTCAAATCCTACAATACTACAACCATTTTCCATTCATCATTATAATCTTTTGGAAGAGCTTCTTCTTGTGGAAGAGTTAGAATGAAGATGACTACAGTAGTTAATTAAAACAACTATGATTTCAACTCTAAAAACGTAAAGGCAGCTAGAATACTTATCTAATTTACGCAAATAAAATCCGTGCAAGAGGCAGGGGCCCTCTACCACCTGACGGAATTCAACTCCAAATTAAATCAACGCCTTCAAAACAACTCTGTCTGCTTCATTAAAGATGAAAGAACTTGAACATAACACTTTGCGTCTTCAGAAATGTAGCACAGAATCTAAATAAAATCTAGCATAAAATCTAACATCAAATCTAACATAGCTCTCGGTTTCCCAAGTGTTTATAAAGCAAATGCACATAACAAGACTTGCAACAATTCAGGAACACTGTCTTTCCTTATCGGAATCACACTAGGACTCTTGAAGTGGCTGCGTGAAGAGGAAAAAGACATCTGGACTGAGACAGTCCTAATAGAAGTCTGCTTTCCTAAATGTGTTCCCACGTTCCAAAACCGTACCCAGAATTCTTTTCTTCCTCCATGATGAGCAACGAACCATGTAGACATGACGTGGATTATGCCCATATGCGGTTTTTCTTGAGAGGCCACCTGGAACATACTCAAACGTGAAGACAGCTGCAGAATCGCCGGTTAGCTACGGAATGTCTGCATTCTGCAACTAGTTCCGGTCAAAATGCTTTACAATGGCAAAAATCACAAAACTTAGCAAGTCAGTCATGTAAATCATTCTAGAAGTAATTTTAACTATATTCATTGATCAATTGGGTCTAGGATAGAAATGGACAAGGGAAAATGAGGTAAAATGAGGTGAAAGAAAGCACAATTTTGAGGCTCAACAGATGTTTCCAAAACAGAAGGTTTAGTTTCAGGCTCGGAAATTTCAGGTTCGTCAGCTATTTCACTGGAAGGGGAAATACTACCAGTAACTTCAGAAATTGAAATCGGTTCTTGAATGTGTTCTGTCATGGGTATTTAATGATCAGGATGAACAACTATAGATGAAATTCCAATTTCTGTTGATCTAATTCTACCGCTACTAGATGATACTAGAGTACGCAACCCTTCAAGCTGACTTGGTGTATATTCAGGGGGATTCCGCTGAAGTCTCTGGGATTGTCTCGGTAATTCTACCACGATTAAATATTAATTAATCACATGCAAACAAAGAAAATCTCAATAAAAACATCTAAAGTCTCTAAAGAAACAAACAGCTGAATCACATGCCTAAAAAATCTAAGAGTTCAAACCACACACAAACAGTAACTTCTCGTACTAAAAAACACTAGTTGGTGATGAAATCAAACTTAGTAGAAGTTTAATACAGAAAAGGTGTTTGGAACATTTACCCCGACAACCTACTTAATGAAACAGACTGGCATAAGTTTCTTCACAAAACCATCTCGAGTGAAGAGAACCCCCTAGAGAGTCCAAGTGAGTCTAGTCGACGTCTGCTCCAGGTAAAGTGAGATATTTCCTTCACCGTCACCTTAGGAAATAATATTAAGCTTATGGACACTAAGGTTACCAACAGTAACAAATACAGCTGGGGGAACAGTCTATGATCCGATTCCACGTGCAAGGGTAGAGTAACAAAGATCAATCCCCTTGAAGGCTCCTTGACATGGTCAATCCGAGTTTTACCGAAAAGTGACCCCAGGCTCCTTGACAATGGTTAATCCGAGGTTTACCATTTGTAATGCACGCAAAATCTTCTATCTTTCCCAATGAAATAGAATTGATTGTCTCAAAGGTTCATACATGATCTCGTGATTAACTCCTTTAAGAGAAGCTTCCCAGATTGTACCAATTACAATTGGATTTATTTCCTACCACAAGATTTATCTACTTGTTTGTTTTTACTATCTTGGAGATTTAATTACTCCCTACACTAATATACTAGCCTAAGCTATGTTGGTGGTAATAACCCTAGAAATAAAAAGATTACTAGATGAATTTTAATTAAGCGTTACTTTTATGGGCTGTTCTTTAAGTCAATAGGTATGGAAATGAAACTTTGATGGTGTGAAGACTCGACTTCCAAAAAAAAAAACTAAAAATTCACCTAAAAATGATAATCAATTCGTTTTTCTTTCAATGAAATTCTAGCTAAAGAAAGAGTTCGAGAATGCAATTCTTTTAAGAGACAATTATTTCTTCAAACATAAAGAATTACTAGAAGAAAATATTTTTGTCTTTTCAACAATAACTCAAAACGAGACAAATTATCAAAGCTCACAATAAAATCCTTTCACTTTCAAGACTTGAAACTATAAAAAAAACTTTCCTTCAAAAGAAATCTACAAATTTTAAAACCACTCAAAACTACAAAAACTAATCTTGAGATCTACAAACTTTGAAAATCTAATTGAATAAAAGCTTTAATATTTTTTTGAAGAATGTTTTACTTAATTTTTCAGTAAACTAAGGATCTATTTTTCCAGAATAACAAACAAATCAAAAAACATCCAGATATGTTTTCTTTTATAAAAATGAAATTCAAAACCTATAACAAAGTTTTTTCGAAGATTTGCAAAGAAACAAATAGATCTATTTCTCAATAAAGGATGGATTTCACAAATAGGTCAGACTCATCAAGAAGACAAAAAGACCAATTTAATCTAAGGTATTTCAAACTTCCAATGCTTTGAGTCACTACAGAGACCAAGTGAAAAGCAATCCAAAATGCAAAACTTCTAGAAAATCATCAAAAACACAAATACTGTTGGAACTCACTCACAAGAGACTTTTGACAGAAAGAACACAAATCTGGGCAGATACTAAAAACTCTAAATCAAATTAAAGATAAACTGGAAAAATAAATCTGGAGTTTTTCCAAAATTTTAATAGGGTTCGCAGGCTCCCAGAAGTAACAGGTGCAGTCCCGCATTGGTTACTTCAGGAATGTGCGAAACTGCCCGCACTATGCAAAAGAATAAAGTGCGGTCCCCAAAAAAGTTCAAGAAAAACATAAAAGATTTCAAAATTTTCAAAAACAGAGAAAACCTAAGCTACCCAGGCAGATATCCATCAATCAAAAACCAGGAAAAACTTTTCCTCAAATCAAAATAAAAGAGAACCAAAAACAACAAGTTCTTTCCCCAATGGAGTCGCCAATTTGTTGGGCGGATTAATCAATCTTGCGGACAAGATCGATCTCCCTAGTACCAAAAGGTAATCTAGCAACAAACAGCCAAATAAACCTATCTTTCTCTAAAAATATGTGATTTACAAAAGAATACTATAAAGGTGTTAAGAACTTATCGTAGATCCAATGCTTGTTCGAAGTTGTCGTCCCTCGTGCACTTGAAGGAGTTACCTTTGCAAACCTGCAGTCACAAACAAGAAAACATTAAATAGCACCTATATAGTAAACATCATAAATCATGCTTATCATGGTGATCAAGGAATCCATGAAATAAACAGTTAATTAACAGCTTATTGAGAAAAATGAATTCATTTGTATTAACTTTGAAAGAAGGAAAACCTTACAACCTTAGCCTTGATGTTGAACAGGCCTTCCTGGGGTCCGAAGCAGGAATATCCTCTACTCTAACAAGCCTTGCAATCTTCCAACTGAGATAGATATAGGTATGTGATCTCTCCCCACAAAAATCTCAGTTAAATGAGTCTAAATCCCAACAACACTTAACCTCAAATAATTCTAAAGATTTAACTCCCTTTGAGGCTACCCAATGCCTCTTTTTATAGAGCAGATGAGGAGGTTAGGGTTCCACTTTTGAAGGGATAGAATCCTCCTTCAAAGGGATAGGCTCCTCACATCAAGGGATTAGTTCCTTAAGGTGAGGGATGCATGAACCTTACTAAAGCGTACTCATCCCCAAAAAATCTCATCTAGAACCTTCTAGAATTGACCTCAAATCAGTGTTTTAACTTTACTTTCTCACTTTTTTGACTTTGAGAAGGGTACGCAGGAATTACAAGGGAAAAATGTGTTCTGGAAAGCAGGTAAGTAGTGTATTACCTGCGTACCCAAGCTAGGAACACAGGCATGCTTCATGTTACCTGCGTACCCAAGGCTTTTTGAGTTTTTAGGGTTTTTCCTCCAGTTTTAGGGCTTGGAATGAGGAACAAAGGTTGTAAGACTTGCAGAGGAGGCATGTATGAGTGTTAATGAGCTCATACAGTCATCAAAATGTCAAGGGGACAGTTTTTAGTGCAACACATGGTGAAAATTTTCATCAAATTTCACTCTTTTCAAAAATGTCATTTCATCACTTGCTGTCTCACTTTGTCACTTGTTGAGTGTTCATTATTTCATGAGATTACATCACCTATTCAGTCATGTCATCATGAATTTCAGTCAGTCAAGGTTCCCATTAGGTCTTAGGCTTTACAAGGTCCAATAACACACTATTTCCATTGCATAAGACTAGAAAATAAGAGAGTGATCAAATAAACTTCTCTTTACCATTTAACGATGATCTGTAAGGAGTATTTTTATTTCAAGATGTAATTTTGATTTCAAAATGTAATTTTTATTTTTCATTATGTAATTTTATGTCACTCAATTTTTAATAAGTTCATGGCTCCCAAGCTGCCAAATCAGAGTTCCATATGCCAAAGCATCAAAATGTCAAAATCTAAGTGTCTCAATCCATCAAATGATCAATTGTCAAAGAGTGAAGTCATAGTGAAAAGGTATATTTTCAAAGTTTCAAGATGAATGTGAAGAAGGTAAAGTGGGTCCCAAGGCCCAAAAAATCAAATCCATCAAGTATAAAGCTCATCAAGACATCAAATTCACTCTTAGTTGTTCCTCACAACATTGACCCACCACTTCCATAGCTTGAATTTCCAGTTTGAAGGGCGAAAGAGTGATTTATTTGGTGGCGTTGTGCTCCTAGACAAGAGGTGTTGCGCTCATGTAACTAGCGCTGCGCACCTGCTAAGTGCGCTGTGCTCCTGGTAGAGAGGATGTTGCGGTCCTCCCAAAGGCATTGTGTGGTGAGCCTTGGTATTACACCAAGAGTGATGCAACTCCCACAGGCTACCCTACTTTACTTTATCAACACGAGGTTCGTACAAACTTGAAGGTGATAGTGCTATATACACAGTAGATGCATTCTACTCATGTCATCCTCTTCTGCTCTATGAAAGGGTGCTACTTCTAGGGGTCCTCAGTGAAGTCTATCACACTTCAATGATACTAAACTAAATTGCAGAAAGGAAATGAAAGAAGGAAACTAAATTAAATTGCTGAAAAGAAATGACAGGAAGGAAACTATACTAAATTGCTGAAAGGAAACTAATTTAACTCGCTGAAAATAAATGGTAGAAATGAAACTAATTAAAATGCGGAAAGGAAACTAATTTAAACCACACTTAACTTGGCCAATCAGCTAAACACACGCTACTTATCTTATGCTCTATCTACCATGCTTCTATCCATGACTTAATTCTAATTGAAAAAGTGTTGATTTTCAGCTTGAAGAAGAAAGGGGTAAAGGTGCTAATGGAGGGATAAACACATGAAACAAGGCTTAGAAGTGAAAAGAGGGGTTTAAACCTTATTAAAACTTTATTATAGCGCAAAAATTCTTTGGAGCAGAATGATTTGAAAAGTGCGATGGTGGAGTTACGATGGAGGATGGAAGTGCGATATGCGATACCACAATCGCAATATCGCAAAGCCAGAGGGGTAGTGGAAGTGTTGTTCGGGAGCTGGAGCGAAATGAAAAATGCGATATCGCAATTTGCAATATCGCAAATTTGGAGGGGTATCAGAAGTGTTGTTCAGGGAAAGGTTGCGAAGTACGAAATGCGATGGGTGATGTGGCGGAGTGCGATGACAGTATCGCAATCGACGTCGGGAGAGGTAAGTCTTAAAGGAAAAAGGGAAAGGTTGTGAAATGCGATTTGCAATATACGGCAATGGGAGTTTCGAGGAAAAAAGGGCGAAGGTAAAACTTTTAGTGTTTTGAAGCAATTTGCGTTAAGAAAGGTGCGGTTGCCGTGACTAGTGAAAGCAAAGGAATAAGGCAGGCTGGGTATTTTAAGTGTTTTTAGGGATAAGGGTGGGTGTAGCAGTTAGAATAAGCTGAAAAAGGAGGGAATGGAGGGCGTAACATCAATGCTCAGGTTGTGAATACAGAGATGGAAAATGAAGCGGGGAAGCACCACAGAGCTGCTCTAAGGTTTTAACAATAATTTTTTCAATCAACCTGCTAACTTATGCACAAGGAAACAGACAAATGCGTAAAAATACAGTGCAAAGGAAGACTAAGAGATGGTAATGCAACTCTACTTTTAATATTAGAAACAGTGAACAAAGATTAGTTTTTGGGTCTATGGGAAGGTTCGCCCTCCTCGAGCTCTATTGATAGAGATGAGAAGGGGGTCTTGATCCACAACTTTTATTTTTTTGGTTTTTCTCCTCTATTCTATTACTCACAAGCAAATGAAACCAACAATAGCACATTGAAAGCAATAAAAGAGGATTTCTATAAAATCTTCCCTGCTCACATTTACGAAAGAGGACCAGGCCATGGGTAGGGTGACACTATTCTACTGCTACTGTTGCATGTTGTCCCAAAATACACGGCTGAAGCTCACTGTTGTTGTGCTGCGGGCTTCCGTCGGTCTCTCTCCCTTTAAAATTTTTTCAATTGACTGGTTTGGATGAGACAGGCCCTCTGTATTTTATTTTATTTTTTTATTTTTTATTTTTATTTTTCTTGAAGAGCTTATGTAACATGGCTTAGCTCCATTTCTGTTGTAAACAGTTGGACCCTCTTCTTGTTAACTGGATGATACTGCGTGTATCCTCCTCTCGTCCTCCTCCACTCCAACTGATTTAATTTTTTTTCTAGCCCAGGTGGCATGTACTTCCAGTTTTTTTCAGTCCTACTTCGTGGTGGTGGCCAAGTTAACTAGCCACCTTTATGCCTCTTAAACTCTTAGTCTGAAAATTTAATTATTTCTGTCCATTATGGATGCATAGCGAGGGGTGAGGGGCCATACCTGAGCTTCCCAGTTTCTGTCAAGGCATTTGCAAGAGCTGGAATTTGGAGACAAGCCTCTTATATGCTGCATTCTTCCTTATTTTCTTGTTTTCTGAGCGAGAAACTTGTTGAATGAGAAACTCTTTGAGTGAGCTGCTGATCTTTCTTGATGTTTCTTCCCATTGTAGTCGTTGTGTGGGGGGGCTCTAGATGTTATGGGTGGCACTCTTGTTTTTCCTGGGGTCTGCTTTATCATCTCCTCTTTGTTTCTTCTTGCTGTTCATGAGCATGTTTTTGCGCTGTAGGAATTCCCCGATGAATGTAACAGTCTGTGTTTTTCTTTCCTCGCTACATTGTGCTCAGGAATGGAGGAATGTGGTGTATGGAGGTGATGGAGGAAGTTATGAAAATGAATGGAGTGAATGATGGGATGGATGATAAAATAGAAGAAGGGAAAAGAAGATGAACACCTCCATGTGTTTCCAGAAACCATTAATAACCTGCAAAACAACAGACACGGAAAACACAAAGATGTATATGTATTTTTTTGTTTACTTTTTTGAAAGAAAGTGGGTTACCTCCATGGAGGCTTTCAACCCACAACCTTGCCTTGGGTGCATCAGAGAGGTTTTCACCCATGGATCTTTATTGTTCTTTTTTTTTTAAGAGCAAGTGAGCTACCTCCATCGAGGTTTTACACCCACAAGATTGCCTTGGGTGACTCAAAGAGGTTTTCACCCATGGATCTTTATTATTTTGTTTTCCTCTCTTTTTTCAGGAGGTGTGGGAAACTATGGAGTTTCCCGTTACATACACCTCTCTGCTTATTGAATTTATGAACTCTGCCCTTGATGAAGGCTTCTTGTAATTTTTTAGTTTGTGACCATTGTCAAGCAAGGGGATTCCTTCCTCATCTATGGTTCTGATTTGAACTGAGCCATTATCAAAACATTTTTCCCCTGTGTAAGGTCCCAACCTTCTTTCCATCAGCTTTCCTTTTAAATCTTTAAACCTTGAATCATACAACAACGCCAAATCTCCTTATTGGAAGGTCTTTTATTTGATGTTCTTGTCATGTCAGACCTTCCTTTGCAGCTGGACTACCTCTGTGTGAAGAATTTCTTGCATTCTAAACTCATCCAACCCATTTAGTTGCAACAACCTCTCGGACATTTGATAGATCTATATTTAATTCAGCTGCCATTCTTAAAGTATTGAATTAAAACTCAATTGAAAGTAGAGCCTTCTTACCATAGACTAATTCATAGGGAGTGAATCCTGTTGTTGTCTTCCAAGTAGTGTTGTAGGCCCAAGTAGCTTCCACCAAGCTGTCTGCCCAATATTTTCTGCTGCTTCTCACAACTATGGTGAGGATGCTCTCTAAAGTTCTGTTAGTTACTTCTACTTGGCCATTGGCCTGAGGGTGATAGGCAATAGAATTTATATGATTAATCTTGTGCTTCCTCAAAATATTCTCAATGAGGTGAGAGGTGAATTGTGCTCCCTGATCAGTGACTATTTCTATGGGGTACCCAAACTTGTAAAACACATTCTCCCTCAGAAAATCCGCTACTTTCTCCTCAGTTGCTATTTTCACTACTTTTTTTTCATCCCACTTTGTCAAGTAATCAGTGCAGACGATGATGTTCGGGTTCCTGTGTTTTGGCTAGATTGGAAAGACCAAAAGACAAGACAACATCAAAACCACTTTGGGATCCTAGGATCTAGCCCTCCTGGATCCAGAGAGGGATTTCTCTATAAAGGAAAAGAATGATATATATTTGAAAGCTCAAAATGAGATATTAGGCTAGGTATGAAGCACAGGGGTTTTTTTAAATGATTTGGTTGTTGGGTTGGAGATCATTAACTGAGAAGGTCAAATGGAAAGAAAGGAACACAGTAGCAGGATGTTTTAGAAAAAGAGAATAAGTCAAGAAAGTGTCAATCCATTGGGCTATGGAGTCATGAAAGGGGATTACTTGCATAACAATCAACCAAGGTTTTCCATAGGGCAAGTCATCTATACTAAAGGATATTTTAGATAGATGGTGGAATGGATCAATAAGGAGTGAAAGTGAAAGAAAGAAAGAAACCCAATTGTAGTGTGGAGATCAGGTCAGATATCATTTAAATCCATACCTGCTTTGACATACTCAAAGGAAACTCTCATGGAGACACAAAGGGTAGCTTAAGATCAGACCAGAGGTCATTTAACTCCAGGCCTGCTTTCAACATACTCTCAAGGAAAAACAATTAAGATTTAACACAGATCAAGGCCTAAGATCAGAGAAGGATTTTTAACCTTCAATGCTTTTGACACTAACTCAAAGAGATCTTAGAAAGGCCAATCTGTTGGAAAAGGACCCCAGTGGATAGAGCTAAATCTAAATCCCTGGTATCCAAATTCTTCCAACTTAAACCCAACAAGAACATCTAAGCAACAAAATCCAAGTTCATACATCAGTAAGCATGGGCTAGACCAATATCTTTGACTGGTTAAATTATATGAATTTTCTCCTATATACACGATCAACAGAAAACATCAAAGATAAGAAGAGAAGGAAAGAATTAGAGTACCATACAACGGTATATCCTAAGCCAGATTACTGATTCTTATCAGAGAATAATGAACAATATGATTTAAATGAAATAAGACAATTGCAGTAAGAGAAACATCACTAGAAATATAGACCAGGATCCTGTGGAATTTTCTTGTTTAATTGATGTGCAAAAACAGTCACATACTCTGAGCTCAATGGCTACGACAGTCCAAAATTTCTCCTCCCAGCCTACTAAATTACAAACTACTAAGCTACTTCCCCCCAATAACAGTTCTAACAATCGAATGAATCCCTATCAACCAACAACAACCTTTACAAAATGTTCTTCGGGAGTTCTTATAGGAGGAAGAATAACTATAGTAGTAGATGTACATTAAATTGATTTCATTAAGACAGAGTGGAGGAAGTATTCGTGCCCACTGTTGGGCAATTTATTTGAACAAATTGCTGCATTAAATTATCGACCAGGGAAACTCGTGAGCTTGTGATGGTGCCAGCAATATATATGCAAGAGTAGGCAACTAACTCTATGTCTAACTAAATTATTTATGATTCAATATAATATGCAAGGGAAGAGGCTCCTAACTAAGGAGGTCCTGGTTGTCCTTCCCTACAGTATCATAGAGAAATCATTCATAAAACCAGAAACTTGAAATAAAGACAAGAGAATGAACTTTAATTGTTGTTCAGATTCAAAGAGAGAGAGAGACTAACTTAGTCTTTTGATTGTCCTCTCATGTACTAATCCAAACTAAACTAAGATTCATTCATAAGCATAAGAAATGAAATGACTTGAAACATAAAAGCAAAAGAATGAATTTCAATTATCATGCAAATAAAATAGAGAGAGAGCCTAACTTAGACCCTTGGATATCCTCTCACATGTTGATAAGATTCTAATTTAAAACTCATTCATCAATCACAAACAAATCCTTAAACATCTAAGCAATGAAATGAAACAAAATCTAATATGAAATTAAATGTTTCTCTCATCCTTTTAGAGTGAGCTCAATTCTCTTAAGAACAAGACAAATTATTCCATATACTACATTAAGGAAACTTATATCTAAAACTACATAAATTCCATAAATTCATATTCTACATTAACACAATTTACATATAAAACTACATAATGGAAATATATGAAAAATGAAGCTTTATTCTATTCCATCATCAATTGGATACAATGCTCTAAGAGTCCTCCCTTTGGAATGGAGGAGGTACTCCTATTTATACAATGAGAGGAGATAACAAACTCATAATGATGATCCACTAATCTCTCTTTTAGTTCCATACATTTCTCAACCATCTAGACACATAACCCTATCCTCCATGATCTCCTCCATGATCTTTTCTATGAGGCTTATCTTATCAAATTCGAATTTGATCATTCAAGGCCACATAAAGATGCCCTGGAAGCTTCCTTTGTGCCTACACATGTCAACAAACTCATGCTAATTGTTAGGTATAAGTATAAGCATATTATTTTCTAAGTTTTAGCCATAAATTCACTTTAAAATGTTAAGAATTAATAAACTTTGCAAAAACATAGTTATGACCCAATAATGAGGTGAATGTAATGATATGGAGGTGGAATGGAGGTGACATGAAGGTAAAATGTGAAGATATTGATGAATAATGGAGTGAAAATAGGAACTATTTTGAGGCCCAACATACCCCCAAACTGAAGGTATTGCATGTCCTCATGCAATCTATTACATTACTTTTTGGTACTTGAGCTTGGGCTTAAACTCTGCATGAGATCATTTACTTAACTTTTGCAAAGCGTTATTTTGATGAACTACAACTTGGTTGGTTCTTGTGTTTCAACCATATTTTGTTTGTTGCGTTCATTGTATGATCTTTGCATAATGATAATGTGCTTTTTATCGCAGAGTATTTTGTTGGAATGCATCATGGTTGGTTCTTGTGTAACAACCATGATTCTATTGGCATCCAATTAACTTTTAAATACTTTAGACAAAGCCATTTGTATGCTCATGTAATAGTAAATATATTTTGAAGGTAAGTGGGTTTAGAATGTGATATATAACTGTGGATATGAATGTGACAAAGCATGTATGTAAATGTATCCTTCCCATTAAACGGATGGCTTTGGCAATGAAAGGAAAGGAAGTGAAGTTTTTTTCCAAAAATTATTATTCTAACATTTCAATGAATTTAATGGTTAAAAGTTAGAAAATAGCATACCTTAACTTACCCTTCCAAAAATAGGTGAGAGTCGTGCATGTGTGACTGCAAACTGTTGTGAAAATGGTGGATGAAAGATGGATCTGCATTGTCATATCAGCTGCTGGATCTGTTGCTACTAGATGAAAAATCTGAGGAGTCTGCTGAACATGGCTGAAAGTTGTATCTGCTGCTGGATGATGAATCCGATGAGTTTGCTGAATATGGCTGAAAATCTATAAGGCTTGGAAGGTATACAAAATATAGAAGTTACATTTCCCTCCCAGCCTTATTTATTGACTTGTCCTCAAGTGAAATACAATGAATACCATGAATGGAAATACAATGAATGGAAATTGGCTTCATCTGCTGCAAAATATTGGTCTTCAAGTCTTCAACGCTCGATGGCACAAATCTTGCTATGTGATTAAATGTGTCGATGTCGAACATAGCAAGAAGTTGTTGACTTAGTGGCCGTTAATGAATGCCCCTAGCCAACACAAGAGCTCCCACCATTGATTCCAATAGGAGTCAGGATGCCTAACACATCTTTGTAGGTACGAATAAATTTGTCGTGGTCGAGTCACCTACAAGATCCAACGAACAAGGGATATTAATGTACTCCCATTGTTCATTGGCAAGATTACTTGCCATTAAGGCATGCAAGCCTCTAGGTGTTTTTCAATGATACTTAGACTCTAGGACTTTGATTCAAGCAGGGTTTTATTGGCGGAAATGAAAGGGAATCGTGATGACAAGGAAAATGGCAATATGCTTGTAAAGATGTAAGGAAATGCATGATGTATGAACAAGAACTCTTGCTGTGAAAAATGGATATGGAAATGTCATGCGTTATAGATGTACAATTGATAGAATTCAAAATCTTTTCAGAAAGGGAGGTGGAAGGTAATGGTTGTGGAGATGGATTTGTCTTGAGAATTTTTCATGAATTTAGTCTTTGGAAGACTAATTGTCGTCACAATGTAGTCTCCGTAATGATCGCTTTGTCGTCCTGTAACCTGTAAAAAACTTGGTAGAAAGAAACATAAGTGTGTTCAAGAAGGAATGCGCATTTCCTTCATGATTCTTACGCAAAAATTTCATACCAAATAAAACAAATTAAAGACAATCAAAGTGTTGAAATTAACTTAATCATGATATTAAAATCAATCCATTCGTAAAAATAACCATGAAAAGTAATACTCCCTGTTTGTGTCAGATAACTCATGAAATGTGCTCGGCAAAAAGATTGGCATTAGAAAGCTCTGTTGTGTCCTGCAGATTAGTATGTCACATAAAAGCATTCAACAGAAAATATTATGAGTTTAATGCCAACTTGAAGCTATCGAAACAAGATAATCATCATCCGTAGAATCCTCCAAATGTTTGATAAATCGATCCTCGAAATTTGTTTCCAAGTGTTCCATTATTTATTTTCAAACCTGCGTGAATTTTGTGAAAAGTGTGTTTGTTTGTTTTTTTTAAATTTGCCCTTATACCAACTGTTGCAGTTTCATCCAGTTCCATTATTCTCTCAATATGCATATCACCAAAGTTTTTTTTTTTTTTATGCCAATGTCCTTCACTTTATAAAATGCCAATTTCGCCCCTCAAATCCTTCAAAACAACCACTGTCACAAAACACAATTTTTTTTTTTTTTTTTTTTTAATAAAAATCATAACCTAACAATATATTAATACAATCATTTAACATAACAATCTATAACAAACATAACAACAACTATATACAACAAATTAAATATAAAAAATAATAACAAACTACAACTATAACAATTAATACAATTATATCAATATATAATATATTAATATAATTAACATATTAATACATTAATATATTAATACAAATATAACAAACATTAAATAACAAACATATACATCAACTTATAATATAACAAATTACAATTAACAAATATTAAATATATACAACAAACAACAAAAAATACATATTAATATATTAATACAATTAATATATCAATATATTAATTATAACAACAAACATTAATAAATTATAACTAAATATATAACGAAAACAAATCAAAATAATAAATACAAAACAAAATAAATCTAAAAATACAAAACGCACAATAAAAAACGGGATTTGTGCTTGGAAGGCGGCGGAATAGGAACGATCGACCGTGAAAGAAGAAGGACATGAAGATGCTTTGCTTGTGAATTCTGGATGCCCGGATTGACCAAGGCCTGCATTTTCTTAAGGTATGCAGGGACACCAACGAGCTATACCGTTCACTTTCTCCTTTGAGTAATTTGGATGGTGGCCCGCGTCTGCAGTATTGCTCCAATAGAAATTGTGAGTAAGTGAACCATGATAATGTAAAACTTGTACTCAACCGATGCAGACCTTGGGAGTGATACAGCAAGAGGAGCCTCCATTTACAGCCAGGAACTCCGGCTTTTCCTCATCTTCGTCTTCTGAAGCCTGTTTGTGCTTGTCCTTGTCATGTGATGGCCTCGTCATACACGTAGCCCACGGAGACTAAAGAAGGTTGGCCATTATGGCAGACAATAATGAAGCAAGACAGTTACAATAGGATGCTAGACAGGATGCCTGTGACAGTATTGCGCCCAGGGCAGAGACAGTCATCAAACAATTTCCTCTAGCAGCACAACATGAAGTGATGCGATCGGCAGAAAAGGATGATCACTATGCATCTTATGTTTATGATGCCTGCCACAATGCTTTTCGCCATGTATTTGGCACAAGACTTGCTGTCGCTTACCAGAATGAGATGAAATTGGCAGGACAAATGCTTTATTATTTGCTGACAACAGGATCAGGACTACAAACACTGGGAGAAGAATATTGTGATCTGACCCAGGTTGCACGTTCATCTGGTGTTCCTCCGACGCCAGCAAGGCGGATTCTTCTGGTTTTCCTTCAATCGACTCTTCCTTCTGAAGCTGGAGCTGCTGGGCTGCTAAATCACAGCGCCTCTATGTCTATCCTCAACAGTGGTCGCGCTCTTCTTCCCCTTCATACTGTTTGCTACAAAATTCAAATTAGGTATTGCCTTGGGCAGAGCAAAACTGCTGTTTTTTTTTTTCTTCTGCAAATCACGCCACCAAAAATAGAAAGATTGCCTCAGTAAATTGACAAAACGTGAAATATGATACGGCTCCGTACTGCCAAAATCGCAAAGTTTTAACTGATCTGTGTGTGCATGGTTAAAGCGACTGCTAGCAAAGTCAATTACATAGCAGAATCTTGGTGCAATTCAATTGCATAGTAGAAATGAGATTAACCCCATTAGCATGTTTGAATGTTTAGCGTGTTTGAGCGTTGGATGTGTTGTTTTTCTTTTAGAAGGAAGTCCTGCCATGTTTGTTCTTTGCACAATGGAAGCGTGGAGTGAAATACAGTAGTCAAACTCCCTCCACCTCTATCGAATTATGCATGCAGTTATGGTTATGAATGCTGGCATCGAACTTCAAGCCTGCGTGATATTGTTATGTGTATGCTTCACAGAAATTGTATACTTGACTTATTCTTTTATTTGTGTACTGCTGTAGGATCAACGAAATTGATGGAATCATTTCGCACACGTGAATAGCAGACTTATAGGTAGCAACAAACAAAAACACAATCAACAGATTATTTATTATCGCATTGCAGATTAGTTTTCCAGCAAGAGTATTTTTATTTGAACAAAATCAACAGATTTTCTGATCTTCCTGATCGCACGAAGCGCAGGAAGAGAGCATACTCATCGCTTGATTTTTTTTATTTATGCAGGGGGGGTGTTTTTGAAATGACAAAATTTAAAACTAGCTAAACATTAAAACATCAGAAAATTCAAACTTAAACTCCTTTGTGAAGATCCTACTGTCACCAGGGTTCACAAATTATTTTGTCTAAAGAAAAATGCTAGTACTAAATTAAATTTCTAATGCCTAATCCCTTAGCACCATCCCCGGCAACGGCGCCAAAATGTTGAGCAATTTATTTGAACAAATTGCTGCATTAAATTATCGACCAGGGAAACTCGTGAGCTTGTGATGGTGCCAGCAATATATATGCAAGAGTAGGCAACTAACTCTATGTCTAACTAAATTATTTATGATTCAATATAATATGCAAGGGAAGAGGCTCCTAACTAAGGAGGTCCTGGTTGTCCTTCCTTACAGTATCATAGAGAAATCATTCATAAAACCAGAAACTTGAAATAAAGACAAGAGAATGAACTTTAATTGTTGTTCAGATTCAAAAAGAGAGAAAGACTAACTTAGTCTTTTGATTGTCCTCTCATGTACTAATCCAAACTAAACGAAGATTCATTCATAAGCATAAGAAATGAAATGACTTGAAACATAAAAGCAAAAGAATGAATTTCAATTATCATGCAAATCAAATAGAGGGAGAGCCTAACTTAGACCCTTGGATATCCTCTCACATGTTGATAAGATTCTAATTTAAAACTCATTCATCAATCACAAACAAATCCTTAAACATCTAAGCAATGAAATGAAACAAAATCTAATATGAAATAAAATGTTTCTCTCATCCTTTTAGAGTGAGCTCAATTCTCTTGAGAACAAGACAAATTATTCCATATACTACATTAAGGAAACTTATATCTAAAACTACATAAATTCCATAAATTCATATTCTACATTAACACAATTTACATCTAAAACTACATAATGGAAATATATGAAAAATGAAGCTTTATTCTATTCCATCATTAATTGGATACAATGCTCTAAGAGTCCTCCCCTTGGAATGGAGGAGGTACTCCTATTTATACAATGAGAGGAGATAACAAACTCATAATGATGATCCACTAATCTCTCTTTTAGTTCCATACATTTCTCAACCATCTAGACACATAACCCTATCCTCCATGATCTCCTCCATGATCTTTTCCATGAGGTTTATCTTCTTAAATTCGAATTTGATCATCCAAGGCCACATAAAGGTGTCTTGGAAGCTTCCTTTGTGCCTACACATGTCAACAAACTCATGCTAATTGTTAGGTATAAGTTTAAGCATATTATTTTCTAAGTTTTAGCCATAAATTCACTTTAAAATGTTAAGAATTAATAAACTTTGGAAAAACATAGTTATGACCCAATAATGAGGTGAATGTAATGATATGGAGGTGGAATGGAGGTGACATGAAGGTAAAATGTGAATATATTGATGAATAATGGAGTGAAAATAGGGACTATTTTGAGGCCCAACACCCACTCTGCTTAATGGCTCTGCCTTGACTGTATGTACTCGGTAGTCTGGTTCGAAGTCTCTGTCAGGCTGACCATAGCCTCGGATGTGTTCCTTGAAGTCCTATCTGATTGTAGGGTACTCTGTATTGCCTTCTGAAATAAGTGACATGGATGGGAATTCTGCGGGTCTCCATGCTTCCATTACTGTTGTCCTGACAGTTCCTTAAAAGCTTCTGTCAGTGTAATGACTTTTAAGGGCTCGAGGAGGCATGGAGGATGCTGTAGGAAGGTGTCCTTTTTGGAGAAAACACGTTTTGTTGATGCTGGAACACTGATATGAACTTTTTGTGCGCTTTAGGCCTTATTAGGCCTCTTGATCATCTCCATGATCTTCATCTGTGTCTTCGTCCTTTAAACAGTGGATTATAGGCGTTAAATCCTCAATTAGGAGCCTAAATCCTTTAATCTTTCACTGCTGCTTCACTTTTCCACTGCTGTGATGACCTCTCTACGCTCTTAGTCATAGTGACTGTGACTGTGGAGACAGAGTAAATTTCTCACTCTATAAACCCTGCAAGAACATGATAAATCTGTTATAAAATCTAGGGAAGTGGTGGAAGATTGCTACGGAGGCCTGTGGAATGGTGGCGGAAATGGTGGAGGCAGCGAGAAAATGGATGAAAACACTGCAGAATGGTGAAGAAATAGAGCTAATGAAGGTTTGGTGTGAAAATGGTTCCAGGCCGTCCGATTAGATAAGGCACCGGTGATCAACGGTTGAGATTGGCTGGTGGAGGTGTTAATATTAAGTTAGGTGGAGAAAGAGGCCTCTAGTGTAAAAAATAAAGGTTTAAGGTTTGGGTGAATACAAAGGAAAACAAGTTAAATCGAATGAAATCGGAGGAGATTAAGTGGTGGGATCCAGAGGGCGGAGGGCGATTGATTGTAGGCTGTTAAATCTCAGGAGGAGATCAACGGCGGAGATCCTCGGATGAAACTCTTTGGAAGGTCCAATGAGAGAACATGGATGAAAACGCGATGGAATGAGGGCCGTAGATCTAGATTGAATGGACGGTCATGATTGGATCGGGGATTGCCAATCGGGGGAGATAGAGGGTGGCGTTTAAAATTTCTTTTGATTGGCGATGATGCAATGTTGCGCCAGACATTGGATCTCAAGAGATCAACGGTGGAGATCTGATCGGAGGGGAAGCAATGAAGGGCACAGGATCGGAGTGGGAGAAATGAGAGTCGTTTGATCTCGAGAGATCAACGATGGAGATCTAATGGCATCGGAGCAAGGCAGGGGGCCAAAACTCCGATGGTTGATGCTGCGATTACACCAGGGCCATTGGATCTGGCGGGGAAATCAACGGTTGATATTCAATCGGGGGGTCGATGGAGAGACATGGTGGGGCACAGTGCGAGATCGGCACTGGCTGTTGGATCTATATGGATCAACAGCTGAGATTGCAGTGCGGGTCTAATAGACCAAAACCTCATCGCATCGGAGAATTTCACTAAACAAAAGAAATGCGCACATCGCAAACTTTCGATTGCGATAAGCGCCCGGGGCTTTAACGCTTCGTCTTGGGCGTGGGTCTCATGGTGGGGAAGTGGTTAGGGGCTTAGCCGAAAGGGGGTAAAGCTTGATATATGGTAAAAGTGGGTTTTTTAGGCCAAAAATGTAGTTTTTAAGGCTAAATGGTGGTTCCGGTAGAGGGAATAAGGGGTTTTTAAGCCAGACAAAGGATATCATAAGGCTTAAAAAGGGTTTTAGGACAAGGTGGAGGGTTAAAGAGGGATTTTGAGAGGAAATTTGTGAGGGGAAAAGGGGATGAAAAATGGGGCTTTGTGGGAATGAGGTAAGGGGGAAAGGAGGCCTTTTTGAGCAAAATTCTTTCACAGATAGTGAGGCTTTTTAAGTGGAAACAACAGTGAGGAATATTCAAAGGATGAACAACACAAAGAGGCTTCAAGAATGATATGTTTCAGAGGAAATTTATTTCTTGAATGCTCCAAAACATTTTAGCCACCTGTTTTCTTGTCAAAAAATTCATAGGTGGCTAACAGTGGCTCCACATGGGGATGACATCTTCTTGAAGGTGTCAAGAATTCAGAAAATGATCTTTGGAGTAGGCCAGATGCCTGGTACTTGACACATCTTTTTCTTTTCTTGGATCAGCTGCCACAAATCATGAAGACATCATATCAGCAGTAATATTCTCCCAAACAACTACCTACCCATACTATTGTCCTAACATTTCTCTTCTGGGTGCATTTGGACTTGTAGACCCTTGACATCATCAATTTTTTACAAACAGGAAAATAAACCTATTCTACTGCTACCATTATTACTCCATGAGACTAGATTAGACAGTTGGCCTCATAGCTTCTCTACCTAAATTAATATCTACTAGGATTAAACTGTCTAGCAGATTCTTCTCTACATTCTAAGACAGAAATTGAAAAATAGTCAAGCCAAGATTAGACTGTCTGGCTTGCTAGACTTTGCAGAAATTTAAAAATAACTGACTAAATTCTCACAGATTGAGCTTTATTGAGATTTCCTACCTACCCTACTCTACTTGAAATATTTACAAGTATATCTTATAAACACTCTCTTCCAATGCATCTAGTTAATTAGATGATCCCATGATTGGTCCTTTCTGCTCACCTCTTTGAGCATGTTGGATAGGTAGGGCCACTCCCATTCTCTTTGTTTCTTGGCAGCAGCTTTTAAAATGTTTCTTTTTGTCTGCAACATGCTGCTCAAAATGACCTTTGATCCTTCTTCAAATTTTTGTAGGAAATGAACATAAGGATCATGAAATGATACCTGGATGTGAATATTTAGCAAGCAGGCTTCAACCAAGATTTCTTCCTCTTCCACTGGATCAAGAACAAGACTCTCTTGAGAAAGAGAATCTCGCTCATCTTCTTCATTTTCTGAACTGGAGGACTCATCATATATGGCAGCGCTGTCCTCTTGGAGCTCTGGGATATTCTGATCTGGTGGGCTGAGCTCTGTGAAAATATCACTGTATTTTTGAGTAGGGGTTCATTCTATTACTTCCTCTTTTTCGAGAGAAAACTCCTTAGTTTGAAACTGCTCAAAAATCTCTTCTTCATTTTCCTCTTCATCCTCTGAGATGAAAGGCTACTAACTTCCCATCACAAGCAGATTGTTATTGATGTCTTGTAACAAAGTGAAGCAAAGGTCTAGAGATCCTTCACCCTCTTCTGCACTTTTAAAGCTTTCTTCATCAGTATCACAAATAGCCTGGCTTGGCTCATTACTCTCTAGGAGTTTATGGAACTGATCTTCCTCCCACAAATCTACTAATGATGACCCTGCAAGATCATCTTCTGTTTGGAGAACATCATCATCAGATAGATCAAAAATAGGAAGATCATGAGTGTAAGTAATGCTACCAATCAAACAAACTGGATTATCAGTTGATCTTTCTTCACTCAGATTTACATGTGAGCTTTCCAACTCAGTACAACAAAGCTCATCAGATGAATGGGCAAGAATGTCTGTTGTGCAAAACATTTCAGAGGCTGGCTGTCCATTGATGATCTGATCTATTTCTTCTTCTGTCAAAGGAGAAGATGGTCTTGTGTTTCTTTGCGCAGAAGTGCAGCAACTCTCTATTTCTTTTGAAGACTGGATTTGAGGTAAAACATCATCTGAAGCCTCAACTACAAGGGATGATGGATAATCATTTGAGTTTTCAGGAATATCTTAAGGAATTTCTACGGTCTCTTGACTATTTTCTTCCTCAGCTGATTCATCGATGTTCTTGCAATGGCCAGGATGCATATGAAATTCTTGAATGGCTGTTAACAAATATTCAAGACACATATTAACCAAATCCTCATCAATATCTAACACGTACTGTATGATATTCTGAGATTGATCATAAAAATTCCATGATAAGGATGGAGAGTTTCCTTTATAATTCTTGTAAAATACTTGGTGCATTTCCTTTAAAGAAAACAAACTTTTGGGTTCTAACCATTCATACCAATTCCTAGCCTTTCCTTCTAATGTTGCCATGAACATTTTCATTAGGCAGTCTTCATGCCATTCAACTTTAAAATTACACACATGTATATGAAACTTGATGAGATGTAGCAAGGGGTCATCAACATTTTCACCGTGAAAGGTAGGTAGGTTTTCTAACCAATCTACTTCAGACATTTTGTGTGGGAATCCAGGGATATGCTCCCTACTCATTGGGGCATATCTTCTCTGTATGCGTAGAAGCATGTTTGTAAATCAGAAAGAGGTCACTGTGTCTTCTCAACCAGTTCAAAGTCTTCTACCAGTGGAGTCATTTGGTCTGTTAGGAGTTATGGAGTGTGGAGTCACCAGGTGGATGAATTTGAAAGTTTGAAGCAGGCTGATGTCCACCATCAACAATTGTACACCAATCTAACCAGATATTTTGGGTCTTCAGAGTGCCTAAGGGTGTTTAAGATGAAATGAACTCAAGATTTCTTCCCCAGTGGAGTCGCCATTATATTGGGGTTCCTGTGTTTTGGCTAGATTGGCAAGACCAAAAGACAAGACAACATCAAAACCACTTTGGGATCCTAGGATCTAGCCCTCCTGGATCCAGAGAGGGATCTCTCTATAAAGGCAAAGAATGATATATCTTTGAAAGCTCAAAATGAGATATTAGGCTAGGTATGAAGCACAGGGGGTTTTTAAAATGATTTGGTTGTTGGGTTGGAGATCATTAACTGAGAAGGTCAAATTGAAAGAAAGGAACAAAGTAGCAGGATGTTTCGGCAAAAGAGAATAAGTCAAGAAAGTGTCAATCCATTGGGCTATGGAGTCATGAAAGGGGATTACTTGCATAAAAATCAACCAAGGTTTTCCATAGGGCAAGTCAGCTATAATAAAGGATATTTTAGATAGATGGTGGAATGGAAGAATAAGGAGTGAAGGTGAAAGAAAGAAAGAAACCCAATTGTAGTCTGGAGATCAGGTTAGATATCATTTAAATCCAGACCTGCTTTGACATACTCAAAGGCAACTCTCATGGAGACACAAAGGGTAGCTTAAGATCAGACCAAAGGTCATTTAACTCCAAGCCTGCTTTCAACATACTCTCAAGGAAAAACAGTTAAGATTTAACACAGAGCAAGGCCTAAGATTAGAGAAGGACTTTTAACCTTCAATGCTTTTGACACTAACTCAAAGAGATCTTAGAAAGGCCAATTTGTTGGAAAAGGAGCCTAGTGGACAGGGCTAACTCTAAATCCCCGGTATCCCAATTCTTCTAGCTTAAACCTAATAAGAACATCTAAGCAACAAAATCCAAATTCATACATCAGTAAGCATGGGCTAGACCAACATCTTTGACTGGTTAAATTATATGAATTTTCTCCTAGATACACGATCAGCAGAAAACATCAAAGATAAGAAGAGGAGGAAAGCATTAGGGTACCATACAGGGGTATATCCTAAGCCAGATTACTGATTCTTATCAAAGAATAATGAACAGTATGATTTAAATGAAATAAGACAATTGCAGTAAGAGAAATATCACCAGAAATATAGACCATGATCCTGTGGAATTTTCTTGTTTAATTGATGTGCAAAACCAATCACATACTCTGAGCTCAATGGTTATTACAGTCCAAAATTTCTCCTCCCAGCCTACTAAATTACAAACTACTAAGCTACTTCCCCCCAATAAAATTTCTAACAATCGAATGAATCCCTTTCAACCAACAACAACCTTTACAAAATTTTCTTCGGGAGTTCTTATATGAGGAAGAATAACTATAGTAGTGTATGTACATTAAATTGATTTCATTAAGACAGAGTGGAGGAAGTATTCGTGCCCACTCTGCTTAATGGCTCTGCCTTGATTGTGTGTACTTGGTAGTCTGGTTCGAAGTCTTTGTTAGGCTGACCATAGCCTCGGATGTGTTCCTTGAAGTCCTATCTGACTGTAGGGTACTCTGTATTGCCATCTGAAATAAGTGACATGGATGGGAAGTCTGTGGGTCTCCATGCTTCCATTACTACTTTCCTGACAGTTCCTTAGAAGCTTCTGTCAGTGTAGTAAATTTTAAGGGCTCGAGGAGGCATGGAGGATGTTGTAGGAAGGTGTCCTCTATGGAGAAAACACGTTCCGCTAATGCTGAGACACTGATATGAAATTTTTGTGTGCTTTAGGCCTTATTAGGCCTCTTGATCATCTTCATGATCTTCATCTGTGTCTTCGTCCTTTAAACAGTGGATTACAGGCATTAAATCCTCAATTAGGAGCCTAAATCATTTAATCTGTCACTGCTGCTTCACTTTTCCGCTGCTGTGATGACCTGTCTACGCTCTTAGTCACAGTTACTGTGACTGTGGAGATAAAGTAAATTTCTCACTCTGTAAACCCTGCGAGAACATGATAAATCTGTTATAAAATCCAGGGAAGTGGTGGAAGATTGCTGCGGAGGCCTGTGGAATGGTGGCGGAAATGGTGGAGGCAGCGAGAAAATGGATGAAAACGCTACAGAATGGTGAAGAAACAGAGCTAATGAATGTTTGGTGTGAAAATGGTTCTGGGCCGTCCGATTAGATAAGGCACCAGTGATCAACGGTCGAGATTGGCTGATGGAGGTGTTAATATTAAGTTAGGCGGAGAAAGAGGTCTTTAGTGTAAAACATAAAGGTTTAAGGTTTGGGCGAATACAAAGGAAAACAAGTTAAATCGAATGAAATCGGAGGAGATTAAGTGGTGGGACCCGGAGGGCGGAGGACGATTGATTGTGGGTCGTTAGATCTTAGGAGGAGATCTGTTGGAAATATTGAGAGGGGGGGTGAATCAGTATTTCTTTCAATAGAGCATTAGTTAATCTTCAATTATTATCAATGTTTGTACAATGATAGCAGTAAACAAGAGGAACACAAATGCACACAATTTTTAAGGTGGAACCGACTCCGAGACAAAAACCACCTAATGCTTTTCTAATAATTCTTTTCAACTCCAATTGAAAATAAAGCTCCAACTTCCTAGAATCTAGAAAAGCATTCTTGTCCAGCTCCCACTGGATGGACGCTCCAACGCCCGATATTCTTCAGTAGTCATTGAATGGATGCCCCAACACCCAATGAGCTACAACTCACCCTAGCACCACCCTACCACCCTATAGAAGAATAAAAGAAGAATGGACTCCCGTACCAGGGAAAATGGTCCACTTTACAATGATATAGAATGATGTAGAAGAAGAAGATATACTAGACCATAACCCCAAATTTGACACAGCCACCTAATGATGATCCTAGACCTCCCAAAACTGCCTCTTCAACCCTTGGCAGATAGACACTAGTACAATTTGTACAATAATGTATTTACAATGACTAAGTACAATGATACCTTTACAATGATTGTATGCAGTGCTGCCCACTTGAAGACTTCATATGATGAACTTCTTGTTGTTGTTATGCACCTTGGTTGCTGCTCTTGTCATGCTACCCTCTGCTGCACCTTGCTTTTCTTTGCTGCCGTAGAAATTCTGGTCCTTTGCAACCCTTAACAACACATGATCTAGCTTTTTCTTGCCTTCTAGGAGCTCGATCTTGAATCTGGTGTATCTCTGTTATTTCAGATCCTCAATATCTAATTTTCGGTCCTGTAGTAGTCCTCTGAGTCTTCTTTCCAATGCCACAGGTCTGACCCAATTTGGATTCTTCAAGAGAGAGTTATACCCAATTTCTCACACTGCCCTAATTATGGACTGTTTCAGCAGAGCACACTTGTACGGCATGCCATGTGTCACTGTTTATTCATTTTCTTCTAAAATTGATAGAGAAAAAATTACAGACTATGCAATATCCTTCACTTTTTACAGCATTCCAATCCGATACTCAGAGAGAGAGTTATGACGAATTTACCAAGGTCACTTCTTTGAGATGAATTTCAGGAGCCTGCAAAAACCCTTACTTCCACAGATCATATCTCCAAAAATGTTGAGCAACTTGATCTGAAACTTCAAACATGAATATCTCTCAAATCGTGAAGAATTACATGGTGTGCCATATATCAACGGAAACATCTCGACAAGTAGAAACCATCAAAATAATTATTGACCTAGAATATATTAATTTGGTAGGTCAAACTTCTCATTCAATATTGGGTTAGCCCCTGGTGCTGCTTGGGTTGACATCAATGACAACCGCTGATCAACAATCTCCCCCTTTGGCATTGATGGCAACACAAGTACTCCCCCTGTGATCATGACACCTCTTTCTACAACATTCTCTCCCCCTTTGACATCAATGGAAAAGGGTAATTCCCTCTGAAACACAACCATCCCGCGAACTTGTACACACTTCCACTCGCGCTGACACACAACTGTCCTGCAGACCTGTACACACTTCCACTCCCCCTTTATATTCTTAAAAAGGAAAATATAATGAGAACTTCGGAGAATCCCAAGCTTTTGACGAAGATATTCAAATGGTTCATGAGGTAAAGGTTTAGTGAAGATATCAGCAATTTGTTCTTTTGTACAAACATACTCAAGTTTGATATTCTTTTCAGCAACTTGTTCTCTAACAAAATGATATTTTATTGGAATGTGTTTTGTTTTTGAATGCATGACAAGATTCTTGGAGATGCTGATGGCACTAGTGTTGTCACAGAATATGGGAATAGGCTCACTGAATTGTACTTGAAGATCTTGCAAATTTTGTTTCATCCAAAGGACTTGAGTACAACATGATGCTGCTGCAATGTATTCTGCTTCCGCTATAGATAACAAGATTGAAGTTTGCTTTTTGCTCAACCATGATACGAGACAACCACCTAGATAGAATGTTGCTCCACTAGTACTCTTACGATCATCAACGCTTCCTGCCCAATCTACATCTGTAAAGGCTTGAATAATGAGATTGTTACCCTTGGGATACCACAAGCCATATTCTTATGTGCCCTTTAGATATCGAAGAATTCTTTTGACGACAATAATATGTGATTCTTTTGGTGCTGCTTGGAATCTTGCTACTTGTCCAACTGCTTGCATAACATATGGCCGAGAGGCTGTTACATATAGAAGACTACCAATCATAGATCTATACAACCTCTGATCCACATCCTTAGATGAGTCGTCTATGCTCAATTTGCAACTTTTTACCATCAGAGTAAGGACGGGTTTGCAATCTTCCATTTTGAATTTCTTGAGAATTTCCTTGATGTACTTGGCTTGACATATAGATATTCCTTTCTCTTGCTGAGATATTTGAAGCCCTAAGAAGTATGTTATCTCACCAAGTAAAGACATCTTGAACTCACTTTGCATCTTTGTAGAAAAATTCTTGCTTAGTTGATCATCATTACTACCAAATATTATATCATCCACATATACCTCAACAATTGTTAAATTATCTTTATCTATTTGTACATAAAGATTGCTATCAACAATACCTTTCTTGAACCCTTGTTGACGTAGATATCCATCAAGACGATCATACCATGCTCTGGTAGCCTACTTGAGACCATATAGAGCCTTCTTTAACCTGCAGACATAGTCTTCTTTTTGTGATAGTAGAAAACCTTTGGGTTGCTCGATGTAAACTTCTTCTTCTAATTCTCCATTTAGAAATGCTGACTTAACATCCATTTGGTAGACTTTGATTTTTCTTGAACATGCATAGGCAAGAAACATTCAGATGGCTTCCATTCTGGCAACTGGTGCAAATGTTTCGTCGAAATCAATTCCTTCCACTTGTGCATAGCCTTTGAAAACCAATCTTGCTTTGTTTCTGGTAACCTGCCCATCTTCATTCAATTTGTTCCTGAACACCCATTTAGTCCCAATGACATTTTTATCTTTTGGTCGTGGAACTAATTCCCAGGTGTTATTCTTCTCAATTTGATCCAATTCTTCATTCATAGCTACTACCCAATGTTCATTTTGGCTGGCTTCCTCAAAACTACTAGGCTCAAAGGTTGCTAGAAAAGAAACGTGAGCTTGTTGTGATGAATGAAGCTGTCAACCTTCATTTATGTCACCAATGATTTGATTTGATGGATGGTTCTTTTGAATCCACTCTTTTGTTTTCCTTGGAGGAGCTTCTTGTTGTTGTTCTAGTATATCTTGATGATCATTGTTTACTTCTTCCTCGTTGATAGTTGCTTCTTGTTCTACAATTTTATCTGTGTCTTTTTCAGCCCCTGTCTCAAGTTTCAAAGATTCTAGATCCTCATCATTACTCGCTAGAGCACCATCTTCATCAAATGTAACATTTATGCTCTCCACTATCTGTTTTCGTCTTAGATTATAGCATTTATAGGCCTTTCTTTTGCGTGAGTAACCAACAAAGATACATTCATCAACACGTGATTCAAACTTACCCAAATTTTTATCTTCTCTTTTGATATAACATTTGCTTCCGAAGATTCTGAAATATTTTACATTGGCTGGTTTTCCTTTCCATAATTCATATGGAGTCTTGTTGCAATTATTTTTGAGAAGACTTCGGTTGATAATGAAGACTGTCGTATTAATTGCTTGAACCCAGAATTTTTCATCCAATTTTGAGTCCTTCAACATTGTTTTACCCATTTCCTGTATAGTTCTATTCTTTCTTTCAGCAACTCCATTTTTATGAGGTGTTCGTGTTGTTGAAAATTGCCTTTTTATTCCATTTTCGTCACAATATTGCTGAAATAATTTGGAAGTGAATTCTCCACCATTATCTGATCTTAAACACTTTATTTTCAAATCAGTTTCATTTTCAACCAACTCCTTGTAGATCTAAAAGCACTCAAATGCTTCATATTTTTTCTTTAGGAAACTGACGGCTATCATCCTGGTATAGTCATCTATCATCAACATGAAATATAATTCTCCGTCTAAGCCTTTTGTTCTCACAGGACCACATAGATCAGTATGTATCAATTCCAATGGATGTGATGAAAAGTGTTATTTTGTTTTAAATTGGACTTTTGTCTACTTGCCATGCTGACATGCCTCACATAGTGTGTTGGAAGGTTTTGATATTTTCAGCATTTCTCGTACTGCTTCCTTTTTGCTTATCCTGACAAGATTTTAAAAGTTTATGTGACCCATTCGTTTGTGCCATAACCAACTTTCATCTTCTTTAGCTAGTAGACATGCTTTAGTTGCTTCATCCAGAACATATATGTCATTTGGAGCTTGACTTGCTGTAGCCACAATACACCATACACCTTTCACGATTTCACATTTTGTGGAGTTGAATAGCATTGTGTGTCCTTGATCTTGTGCCAACAACGAGCGATTGTGATTCATGTTTCGACCAATAGGTCTTGACGCTGTAACATCTTTGCTTCCGAATGTGTTGAAGGTACACAGTCCTATAACATCCCAAGATCCATCATTTTCAAGGTGCTGATTATCTTCTTCTCTCGGAAGATACAAATTTCACTTCATCACGGTCATATGCGTTGAGCAACGTATTTTGTCGACATACCACACATGTTTCTTTTTGAAATCGAGAGCACGATTATCGGTCTTCTTCTTCTTCCATGTTCGTTCATTCTGCGGCTTCGAAGATTCTTCTGGAGGATTTTCAAGTCTGCAGTCTCTGGCTATGTGTCCAAAGTTCTGACATTTGTAACATTCCATATTATTTCTTAAATTTTCAAATCTATTAATGTTTCGTTGAGCCTTGGGAGGTTCATATTTGAAGAATCTCTTGGAATTGTATTGGTTCATAGGGTACGTGCGACATTCTACAGCTTTATGACCAAATTTTCCACATGAATAAAAATAGCCATGAAAAATATGTTGGTACCTGGATGAAAATATTCGTCGAGGAATCGTCTTCCAAGGATGTGCTTGCGAATCTTGTCCAATGAAGTCTTCATGTATGTTAGATCTCATAGGTTCATTGTATTTTGTTGTAGAAGGTCCTGCTTCTTCTTCTTTGTAACCGAGGCCAGTTTTGTCGTTGTAAGATCGTTGATTGTTGATGAGTTCTTCCAATGCCCTTGAGCTGTTGGCATAGTTTTGGACAGTTTTTCCCTTCTTCACTTCCTTACGCAGCGAGACTACTTCGACTTCTAATGCTTCCCTTTCTTGGTTGCTTTCTTCCAACTTCTTTTGAAGTGACTCTTCAATACATTTGTGTTCTTCAACCTCAATTTTGAGACCTTGAAATTTTTCTTCAAGAGTGTTGGAACGGATCTTCTCAGCATTGAGCTCTTTTATAAGCTTGATTGCCTCCTCATAAAATTCTTCTATGGTCAACCCTTCTTCTTCATTGTTTGATACTTCTTGTTTATTGTGCTTGGCCATAAAAAATACTTTGTCATTGGCTTCTTCTTTGCTGTCACTTTCTTCATCATATTGGGAGCTATCTTCGTTAGAGAGAAATTTCCTTTTGGATCCTTTATTTTTGCTTTGCTTGTTGAATTTCTTAAAGCCTTTCTTTCCTTTTGAGTTTCCATCACTTTTGTTTGGACATTTTTCTATGAAATGCCCAACCTCACCACAACCGAAACATATCAATGGAAGTTTACCTTTGAATTTTCCCTTACCAGGTTTTAGTTTTCTTGTAAAGTAAGCATATTCTTCATCTAAAAGACCTTCTCCATCATCTCCCTTTTCTTCACACTTGCAGGTGCATGTCATTTCAATTGAAGGTTGTTTGTCCTTATTGGTTTGCTTAGATGCAACGAACGTAGTTTCTAGATTTGAAGTACCCTTTTCTTCATCAAGTCTCATTTCACGCACGAACTTCTTTCTTTGTTCTTCCTTCTTTGAGGTTGTCCAGTTTTACCTTTGTGTTCTGAACTGATACCCTAAGGACATTGATCCCTTTAGTAACGTTCTAAGAATCTTCCGTATAATAGTCTTCTCATCAACTGGCTCTCCCAATCCTTCCAGAGTATTGGTTATTTCATCGACGTATTGAAAGTATGCAGCAATGTTGCAATCTTCTTTCATTCTGAGTTGCTCAAATTTTGCTCTATAGATTTGAAGCTTTGCTTCTTTGACATTTGAGTCACCTGCATATATATTCTCAAGCTTGTCCCATACATTTTTGGTGGTTTTACAACCCCAAAACCTTATGATAAGTAGATTCAATAAGTCCACTGATAATAATATTCTTTTCTTTTGCATCATTTACCAAATTCTTCTTACCTTGTTCATCCGCGGTTGATGTAAATCCATTTTGAAAAGTGTCCCATACTTCGTAACCTTGCGCCAAGAGATAGACCTCCATTCTTCCTTTATAGAGAGCATAATTATTTTCACTAAATATAGGTACACCATTCTTGGTATGCTCCATGACCTCCTTCTAGCTGTTAAACTTCTATTGAAGGAACCAAGCTCTGAAACCAATTGTTGGAAATACTGAGAGGGGGGGTGAATCATTATTTCTTTCAATAGAGCATTAGTTAATCTTCAATTATTATCAATGTTTGTACAATGATAGCAGCAAACAAGAGGAACACAAATGCACACAATTTTTAAGGTGGAACCGACTCCGAGACAAAAACCACCTAATGCTTTTCTAATAATTCTTTTCAACTCCAATTGAAAATAAAGCTCCAACTTCCTAGAATCTAGAAGAGCATTCTTCTCCAGCTCCCACTGGATGGACGCTCCAACGCCCGAGATTCTTCAGTAGTCACTGAATGGATGCCCCAACACCAAATGAGCTACAACTCACCCTAGCACCACCCTACCACCCTATAGAAGAATAAAAGAAGAATGGACTCCCGTACCAGGGAAAATGGTCCACTTTACAATGATATAGAATGATGTAGAAGAAGAAGATATACTAGACCATAACCCCAACTTTGACACAACCACCTAATGATGATACTAGACCTCCCAACACTGCCTCTTCAACCCTTGGCAGATAGACACTAGTACAATTTGTACAATAATGTATTTACAATGACTAAGTACAATGATACCTTTTACAATGATTGTATGCAGTGCTGCCCACTTGAAGACTTCATATGATGAACTTATTGCTGCTGTTATGCACCTTGGTTGCTTATCTTGTCATGCTACCCTCTGTTGCACCTTGTTTTTCTTTTATGCCATAGAAAGTCTGGTCCTTTGCAATCCTTGACAACACATGATCTAGCTTCTTCTTGCCTTCTAGGAGCTCGATATTGAATCTGGTGTATCTCTGTTATTTCAGATCCTCAATATCTGATTTTCGGTCCTATAGTAGTCCTCTGAGTCTTCTTTCCAATGCCACAGGTTTGACCCAATTTGGATTCTTCAAGAGAGAGTTATACCCAATTTCTCACACTGCCCTAATTATGGACTGTTTCAACAAAGCACACTTGTACGGCATGCCACGTGTCACTGTATATTCATTGACTTCTGAAATTGATAGAGAAAAAATTAAAGACTGTGAACTATCCGTCACTTTTTATAGAATTCCAATCTGATACTCAGAGATAGAGTTATGACGAATTTTACCAAGGTCACTTCTTTGAGATGAATTTCAGGAGCCCGCAAAAACCCTTACTTCCACCGATCATATATAAAAAAATATTGCGCAAATTGATCTGAAATTTTTACTGCAGCTTCCTCAGGATTTTGGTTTCACCTCATAAATATTTCAGCTTCTGATCCTTCGCAGAAAAAAATTTAGAGCGAAAATTCCACGATGACCTGTTTCAGATAGCCAAATCCCTTACCTAAGGAGGAAATGAAGATCACAATATATATGAATGCTTAAGTTGAGAGGGGCTTCAACAAGTGAAATTGGGAGGGATTTTAGGAGCTTAGAAAATATTAATTATGAATTTTCAATGACCCATGCCCCAACCCCATGGGGTTTTAGCCCACTAACTGGGGTACAAACTTCAAACATGAATATCTCTCAAACCGTGAAGAATTACATGGCGTGCCATATATCAAAGGAAACATCTCGACAAGTAGAAACTATCAAAAGAATTATTGACCCAGAATATATTAATTTGGTAGGTCAAACTTCTCATTCAATATTTGGTTGGCCCCTGGTGCTGCTTGGGTTGACATCAATGACAACCGCTGATCAACAAGATCAACGGCGGAGATCCTCGGATGAAACTCTTTGGAAGGTTTGATGACAGAACATGGATGAAAACGCGATGGAATGAGGGCTGTAGATCTAGATTGAATGGACGGTCATGATTGGATTGGGGATTTCCAATTGGGGGAGACAGAGGGTGGCATTTAAAATTTCTTCCGATTGGCGATGATGCGATGTTGCGCCAGCCGTTGGATCTCAAGAGATCAATGGTGGAGATCTGATCGGAGGGAAAGAAATGAAGGGCACAGGAGCGGAGTGGGAGAAATGAGAGCTGTTCGATCTCGAGAGATCAACTGTGGAGATCTAATTGCATTGGAGCAAGGCAGGGGGCCAAAACTCCGATGGTTGATGCTGCGATTACACCAGGGCCATTCGATCTGGCGGGGAGATCAATGGTTGATATTCAATCGGGGGGTCGATGGAGAGACATGGTGGGGTGTGGTGTGAGATCGGCGCTGGCCGTTAGATCTGTATGGATCAACGACTGATATTTCAGCGCAGGTCTAATAGACCAAAACCTCATCGCATCGGAGAATTTCACTAAACAAAAGAAATGCGCACATCGCAAACTTCCGATTGCGATAAGCGCCTGGGGCTTTAACGCTTGGTCTTGGGCGCGGGTCTCATGGTGGGGAAGTGGTTAGGGGCTTAGCCGAAAGGGGCTAAAGCCTAATATATGGTAAAAGTGGGTTTTTTAGGCCAAAAACGTAGTTTTTAAGGCTAAATGGTGGTTCTGGTAGAGGGAATAAGGGGTTTTTAAGCCAGACAAAGGATATCATAAGGCTTAAAAAGGGTTTTAGGACAAGATGGAGGGTTAAAGAGGGATTTTGAGAGGAAATTTGTGAGGGGAAAAGGGGATGAATAATGGGGCTTTGTGGGAATGAAGTAAGGGGGAAAGGAGGCCTTTTTGAGCAAAATTCTTTCACAGCCAGTGAGGCTTTTTAAGTGGAAACAACAATGAAGAATATTCAAAGGATGAAAAACATAAAGAGGCTTCAAGAATGATATGTTTTCAGAGGAAATGTATTTCTTGAAGGCTCCAAAACATTTTAGCCACTTGTTTGCTTGTCAAAAAATTCATAGGTGGCTAACAGATGATATACTTCCTTTGTTCGGACGGTGGATCAATAGGTCCAAAAAAGTCCATGCCCCACTTGCCAAATGGCTAGAGAGACACCTGAGGGTGCAAAGGCATCTCATTCCTTTGCATGGGTTTCCCCATCCTTTGGCACTAGTCACACCTGCTGGTGTATCTTTTGGAATCTTGGTGAAGGGTAAGCCAATAGCACTTTTCCTGCAAAAATTTGTAAGCAGTTCTCTTTGCAGCAAAGTGGCCTCCACATGGGCTATCATGACATGCAAAGAGGATATCAAAAACTTCTTCCTCCCTCACACATATCCTTAGGATTTGATCAAGGCCTAGCTTGAAAAGGTTTCCCCCAATCCATGTGAAAGGGGCGCTTTTTCTGATGATTCTTCTCCTCTTCCTCAATGAAAGATTAAGAGGGAGTCTCCCAGCAATCGAGTAGTTGGCTATATTAGAAAACCATGGTGAGAGTGCTGATATAACAAAGAGATGCTCATTTGGAATTTGGTCATCCACCATTACTTCTTGACCCGCAGGGAGAGCTAACCTGGATAAAAAATGTGCAACAACATTCTCCTTTCCAGGTTTATCAACAATAGTCAAATCAAATTGCCAAAAAAGTAACAACCATCTAATTATCCTAGCATTAACATCCAATTTTTTCATTAAATACTTGATGGCTGCATGGTTAGTGTGAACAAAGGTTTGATATCTAGTTACATAATGCTTGAATTTGTTCAAGGCATGGACAATGGCTAACATCTCCTTCTTAGTAACAATATAATTCACCTTGACCTTGGACAAGTTCTTGCTGATGAAATAAATGGCATAAGGGATTTTGTCCTCTAATTGTCCTAATGCTGCCCCTACAACTTTGTCGGATGCATCAGTGTGGATGTGGAAAGGCAGAGTCCAATTTGGACCTCAGAGGATGGGGGGAGTAGTCAACTTTACCTTAATGAGCTCGAAAGCCTCTTAACAAGGATGTTGGGCCCAGATTAAGGTATGATTCTCACCTTGTAAATACTTCAAATTATATTATAATTTCGAGGGAATCCCTCTTCACACAATAAGGAATAAAAGATCATGAAAATGAGAACAATCGGACTAATAACGAAAAGGATGGTTTATAATAAGAAATTGACTCCTTTTGTCCTCACGTGCAGGAAATTAAGAATGCATGGACCAATAGGGAATGGAAGCCAACCAATGGACGTGAGCATATGAGGTCCTAGCAATTCCAACGACTGGTAGAAGGCGAACAAGCAAATCCGAGTCCAAGAACTCAAACGATAGCCACGCGTAGCGGGCTCTCGTTTGAGAAACACTCTCGAAATTCTCGAATATCACCTTTAAAAGGGCAAAGGACGGAGGAGGAAAAGGAGAGGAAGAACAGGACAGGAGATCCATCCTGTAATAGAGAAATCAGGAACAGTCTGTCTAATTATGTTTTGTAACATGACTAGATGTGATATAGAGTTTTGAATAATCATCTTTTAAAGTTTTTACAGTGCTGAGGCTTCTGGTGGTCTGGGCCCAACCTCTGGGAGCTCCACGCACATTTTCATATTCTAAATAGTTACAGAACCGGTACTTGTGAATCTGATGCAGTTGTAATGCATATCTCCATTCAATACAAATACGACTCTCTTTCTTTAAGATTGTTAGAAACTGCGTTCTTAGCATAGGACAAGAGTAATCCTATTTGCGGCAACGTTTTGTTAGATAGTTCTAATTATTTTGCTGTCATTGCATTTGAATTCCAGATCATAAATAAGATGATTTTAGCATTATTTGTCTCTATGAATTATGTTCTCTTTCTAACATAAAGAAGCAGTTAACTATTTGATCAATGTTGCTTAATTAAGTCCTAGAGATAAATCCATTGCAAAATTACTTAATCACTGCTGTACGAGTTATTTAATCCATTTAAGTTATATTGATATTTCATTATCGCCAGGCTTAGTTATATTACCGTTTCATTATTGCACAGCTAGTCATACTGCTGCTTCATTGTTGCTTAGTTAACTAGACCATTGATTCAATTCGATTCCATTTCTGAGTAACTTAGTTAGAATAATGTTCTGTTTAATTCCATTACTGTCATTTCAATGCCTACTTGGTTTATTTAGATTGCTGTTTGGTTTAGTTAAGCTGTTGTTTTGTTCCAGTAGAGAAACACAAAATCCTGTTGCTCAATCTTAGGCTAAAGATCCATCCAAGTCACCCTTCATAGGATAAACAAGTTTAGGAAGTTAGTAATTCCTTCTTCATGACCGACAAAGAGCATATGTAGACCAGTTGACTTGCATATACTGTGCTGACACTCTTGAAATAAAAAGACTTACCCTGGGTTAATAATTAAATGAGGGAGCACTAGAGTTGTCGATAAAAAGTCACCTCTATCCGAACCAACATTTTGGTGCCGTTGCCAAGGAGAGTGTTAAGAGTTATCTCCCTTATTTCATCTTTTCTCCATTGTCGTGAAGAATTGGGTATTGAAAACGAGAGGTAAGAACTTGCGTACCAGGAAGAAACATGCTTGTCCTTTAGCCCACTCACCAGCAAGATTGTACAAAGAAACGTAGGATAGGTGCTCTTGCTTTATGCCTAGGAAAAAGAAGATAGAAGCAATCCAAAATCATTCGCAACCATCCTCATAACCCAAAGGACTGGTGATCCTTGGGAGGACAACATATACAGACGAAATCATTAGGAAAGCTGAATCTCAGGCATCTATAGGACCCATAACTGTTTCCATCCGAAATCCTAACTTACTCCCTTAGAAAGCAACCTCACCATCTGTAGCCTACGCCGAGATTCACAGCAAGACAGAGGGGTCTGAGAAAATCCTACAGACTGTCATTCATAAAGACATTGACCCTTCAAAAGAGGGAGGCTCTTGCAACTTCCAAGAAGGCGGGGGAGAAACTAGTGGGGGAATTCACATAGAGATATCAAAATCTAAGTCCCTGTTGTGACCAAAAACAACCCCCCTTTTATTTACTATTAGTAATAATAGTAAATAAATGAGGACCCTTAGTTAAAAAATCCAAAAAATCAATTAGGATTTGTTTGCCTTTCAAATAAAACTTTCTATCATAAACTTATAGAAATCCCTTAGAAAGAATATTTAGAAACACTTAAGTTTATGATAGATTATAATAAAATTGTTCTTGAAACAAGATAGCGCATCCATAACAAAGTAGTATATATAAAAATGCATTGATCGCAGATCGCATAGCGCAGAAAACAGAAATGATTAACGAATATCTCTTATTTATTGTGCGCTTTTGCGATTTTGCGCTTTTGAGATTTTGCGCTATTGCGCGTTTGCGATATGCGCTTTTGCGCTATTGCGCAATTTCAACTTTTGTGCTATTGTTATGATTGCAATAACTTCATTTTGCGATATTGCGACATTGCGACATTGCGATATTGCGATATTGCGCAGCAAATCGCAGATCGCAATGTCGCAGATTCATGTAGGCGCGCTATCCCGAGGCAATCTTCCCATGTGTCAAATCCGTTATGCGCTTTAATGATTATATTAAATGACTGGATTGATTATTAATGTGAAACGAGATTGTGTTTAGATTGAAAGTCATTTCACAATTTAAATATTATATTTCATCCGCTTCCATATTCAAAACAGTCTCATCACCTTTCTTATATCATTACTTTCATTTATTCGTGAAATGCAGGCACGAAGGAGCAGACCACTATACAAAGCTTCCGCTAAACACTATGGGTAAGAAGGAGAAGAGCTCAAGTTATGAGAACAAAGAAATGGCTTCGCTATACGTAGACACCGCCTGTAACAAGGACACCGGAATATCCACTTGGGAGGGAATGTATAAACTGTTAGAAGATGAAAACCCTGTGGTGTTAAAAGTTGCAGCTATAGCAGGTTCGAAGGATACGTCTGAAGCAACCCTTAGAGACTTGGCTTGCTCATTTCTACATAGAATAGCAGCAAGGCCAAGGATTCTCCCATATACAGACATGGTGAGATGGGTGTTGGATAGCACAGATATTTCGGATAGACAGTTCAGAACTCCATCTGAAGAGCTAATTGGGTCATTCACCATAGAAGATATAAGATTAATGTATAAGCTGCCAGAACCTCAGGCGACTTTCAACTAGCAATTTATGGAAGAATTTGCCAAAGAACACTCAAATTTGGCAGAATGCACTAAGGAGTGGACCAAGAGAAGTGAATCATTGAAGAAAAACAAACAAGGTATGTACAGCACAGGTTCATTTACCTCTCCTTATTGTTTTACTGCTGCCATGTTATGCAGGCTTTTTGGAAAGCCTGACATAAATATGATCTTACCCGAATGGCTTCCTTTGTTGAATGCGGTTGTTAATTCTACAATTGTAGACTGGGCCAAAATCCTATCTGATAATCTCACCACTGCTATTTTTCATTACCGGTCTAAACGAAATGTTTCCCAGCGGGTTTATCCGCCTTTTTATTTATCTGCTTATGTCATGGACGCCATCTGCTATGTCTCTAAATTCCCTGTGATGGGCTGGAAATGGACTATCCACAATCCTTTGCCCATTCATGTGTACCATAAAGAACTATGGGAGTCTAAGTTTGTCCCCCATTTTTACCAAATTTGTCATGGAATAATGCTGCCATTGTACAGAACATTGTATAATAAGGATGCCCCGAGGTTATCCTCAGAAACAGAGGTTGATATTCTCCCTGTCGCAAGATGGTTTGGAGAAGAATTGTTCACCTATATTAGGGTTTTTGGAAGTTATGCTTCTCCCCATGTTTTACCCTTATATGTTCCAGATAGACTTGTAGCTCGGGAAATTGCTTATCAGACCTGTGGCCAGGGATGTATAACAAAAGATTTAAAAGAAAAGAAAAACGGCATTTGGCCACAATTTCCCATAAAATGTGGAACATTTTCACTGTTGGATATTGGTCATGCATTTCAAGAGATAGGCAACGTTACATGCCTACAGCTGTTCAAATTCTCAAGAAGGTTATTTGACCCAAATGATATTGTTAAGAACTTTACCAATGCAATCAAAGTAAGGGAATTTTCCGGGGAACAGGATCTTTTTGATGATATGTTCCAAGCAAGAAATTCATTCAAAGAAGTTTTGAATTCAGCTCAAGCACAACTATCTCCAGAGGAATTCCAGGAATTCAAGCTTTACAAAGAAAGAAGACTAATTCCTATTCCTTTGGATAATCTACGCTTAGAGCCCGCAAGGGAGCAGACTCCTAGTGTTAGTCTTAACAGCAGTTCAAGTACAGGTAAATCTAAATCAAAATCTGACAGAGATTCTGAACACTCCAATAAGTCTAAAGAAAAGGAAGATAAAATGGAAGAATCCATTAAAGATTCTGCACAATCTAAAGAGCTTACTCAATAGAAAATTTTGACTTCTCAACAAACAAATCCTCCTCCACCCAATGTACAACAATAGCCAGTCACCATTGAGTTAGATAAAGAATGGGAAACCTTTAATCAATTGATTAATGTAGAAGGACAGAATGTACAGACCCCTGTCCAGACAACAAAAGTTTTGAACGCAAGAACAAGCAGCACAACCGCAGTAACAGAGCACATACCAATCACACCCTCCTCTGAAATTGTACTTAATGTAGAGGACATTCCTCCTCTGGATGTATTTTATAGCCCAAAATACAAAGCAGTAGTAAAGAGACAAAGGAAAAAGAGAAAAATAGAAAGTGCAATTGCTACTGAAGCAAAACAAGTTGATGTTTTGTGGAAAGATCACCTTACAGAGCCTGTCTGCAATCCACTAAAGTTATCTCAAATAAGCGGAAACATATACCATAACATTGAATAAACGATTCTGAGATACAACTTTTACTGGATGAAAAGAAAAACTGAGATAAAGGCTGCAATAACAATTGCAACGGTACGAGGACAATAAGGAAGCACAATTGAAACTTGATGAGTTACAACCATGACTTGAAAATGAAAATAGGACGTAAAAATATTGCAGATAAAAGACAAGAAAATACGGTTATCCAAGGTCGCATAAAGATGATCCTAAGCTTCAAATTGTTTCGAAACATGTCTATTGATGAACGATCAACTCTGTGACACATCTAGTTTTTAAATAAAAAATCTCACAATGGAATTCTTTGTGCCAAGAGAGCGATAAAATCACAAATCATGTCGTAGATTTACGAAATGATTATGATTTGATTAATGAAAAGATCAATGATTATCTAGCATGGCCAAAGACAGAAGAAGGCAGAAAATCTAGTGCACCCATCATTAACGAGAACCATAAAGAAATACTGTTTAATAATTTGGATGCAAAAATCAGAAGGGCAGAAAGGGCAGCAGAGGAGGCATCTACAGCGGCAAACACTCTCACTGATTGTGTAAATGACAATTTACACAAAGCTAACTTGACTTCTGAAACTGTTCCAGGTTATCTCCCACAGGCAAATCAATTGCAAGCAGAATGGAGGCTAAAGGCAGAAGAAAGAGAAAAATCCATCCAAGGGCTGACAAGATTGAATTGGGACTCATACTGGATGTACTTGGTAAAGCCACATAGTCAGCACAGTGTGCTCAATTGTATCATCAATGCTACAGAGAAGATTTCTCCTACGCTTGCCAACTCTGTCTTTTCAGGACAGTTGAATTCTGAAGTCGGTCAACCGCATCTTCTCAAAACTATGCTGGATGCCTGCAAACTAAAAGATCAAGCTCATAGTTAGATAGATTTAGTTTTGATTTCACTGTATTTTAGCCTAGGAAAAGGACAATCATTAAAACGAATCCTTAATTTTGTAATAAACTATTTTTAGAGTTAGTTAAAGTAGTATTTAAACCCCTCTCATGTTTAAACCCCTCTCATTGCATTTGAGAGATCCCGGATCTTAATATTTTTTGGACTTGGAGTTGCATTTCTATAATGCTCATTTGTGTCTATATATTTTTGAAAAGGATCACATACGGTGATTTTTCATCATACTATGTCTTTGAGCCCAGTAATGCATTTATTGCCTTTGGAATTTGGTTTGAGCATTATGAATTCTTTTGGATAGAGTACAGGATGCTTTGAAACTCTTGAGATGAACTAGGTATTTCTATATTCCTTTGTATTGTTCTCTTTGTTTTATGAGTATTCTGTTTTAAAATTGCTATCATTTATATGTATATTGGTTTTCACAACGCTTCCTTTTATATATCATTTCTGAGTATAATTGAAACATTATTTTTCATAGTTACATGTAAATGGTATACAATGATAAATGCAATATGTTTATATAACTTTGTTTAATTTCTTAGACAGAGTTATCTTTATTTGTTTCTGCATATTTCAATTTAATTAATAATACATTTTCATGGTTATTGTTGAATTGGAACAATCTTAAGTTGTATTCACATATAGCTACCCGGGTTAGTGTTAGAATTTCTTTATCAGTATTTAGCTTAAATTAGATAGTTTATTGTAGGTGTAGTTCAGACCATTCCCTGTACACCATCAATCCAATCCATTTCGTTCTGAGAAGCGGTCCTTTAAATCCGGTCAGAACCACACCAAACGGAAAAGGAGGCTGTGTAAGGTCCGTAGGGTAGTTTTTCCCCGATGTTTGAACGAGAAGATTTTAAAACTTCAACATTTTTAATACAACTAGAAGGCACGAGCTATGAATGGCAAGTAAATCTTTATCCACAAGCCATTGAAACAAAACACCCTCATTAACTTCTTCAATTTCTTCTGGAAATTCGGTTCAAAAGTAAATATTCGCTACTACCGAAAATCTAACGAGCATTAGATCACAAACGTCAAATTATAGGAGAGTTCGGATCAATTCTATAAAAATAAATTCTCGCCTATATAAGAGGTATCAATAATATCTGAAGGTAGTGTAAGTTCAAAATTCATTCCCTCGAAACCTCTTACTAGGTTGCAAAGTGAAAAACTTGGTATTCCTCCGAAATAATTTCCTTTACCTAGTAAGGGAAAAACAAAAAGAATTCAATCAGAAATAGAAAGTGATACAAGTTCATCATCTCATATTCAATCACCTGTTTCTAAAACCACAACTCAACAAAGTGCAGTTGTTTCATCATCATCTCTTCAATCATCATCTCCACAAACATCATCTATTCCAACCACTTCAATTCAAATACCACCAGTTTCTACTATTCTTCCAATAGTCGTCCCAATAATGGCACAGAGACCATGGTCTACTCCAGGAGCAGTCAACATGGCTGCACCTTTACATGATTTACCAGACAATCCTGGAAAATGGCTTCCAAAGTTTAGCCCAGATCTTAACATTCAAGCTGAAGAACATATCAATAATTTTATGCTGGCTATTAATTTGAATGGAGTCGTACATGAAGATGTTGTAGTTAGATTATTCCCATATACTCTTTAGGGAGTAGCCGGATCATGGTATTTTTCATTACCATCAGGATCTATAACAAGTTGGGACATTTTTGCAGATCATTTTCTGACCAAATTTGGAGATGACCGATCAATTGCAACTTTACTCAATGATCTCTCAAATTTGAAAATAGAACCCAAGGAACCTATAAAAGAATTCAATGCTAGATTCAACAAAATTTTGAACAAAATTCATACAGATTCACAACCCAGTGAACAAGTTAGAATTGAATGGTATATAACTGCCTTACCCTCAAACATAGCAATTTTCGTAGACAGAGCTGCAAAGCCTACATTGGCTGAGAATATGAAAGAAGCTATTGTAGTAGAAAAACGTATCACTTCTCTGGAAAAGAAAAATGCTATTGAAGAAAGGAAATCAAAGAAGGTCAGCTTCAGAGATGATTCAAAGAAAAAGGCCAAAGATCCATATGACATGGAAGGTTTACAGAAAGTTCTTAAAACCATGTCAAATGAAATGGTTGAAATAAAAAAACAAGTGGCTGAAACTTCTACCAAGAAACCATTCCGAAATTTCAGAAGAAACCAAGTTGAATCTAAACCTCCTAATGTAATCTCTAATGCAGAGTCAGAAGAAGAAGAAGAAGAAGAAGATACATCTATAATATCAGATCAAGAAGACGAAAATGAAGAAATAGTTGAATTAAATGGAATGTGGGATTTTATTCTCCCTAATTCTGATAGTGAAGAAGCTATGCCTGTAAGTACTAGGAATAAATCTACAGTAGAACCAGTGCAAACAGTTCCGAAAAAGAAAATTACAACTCCAAGTACCAAAGACAAACCCACTGTAAAGAAAACTTCTCCATTACCTACTCAAAATCAGCCATCTTCTTCTAATCCTCTCACATCAACAGCGAAAACTTTAGTAGTGTCAGATCCTATGGAATACAACATTGTTGAAGACATGAAAAAGATCAAAGCCAACATTTCCTTACATGAACTCAGCAAACTAAAACACGAGCAAAAGTTTCTATTGAAAGAATTAAATGCTACACCAATTGCTCCTTTACCAAGCGGTGTAGTTGCAAAAGCAGCAAGAGGAACTGGTAAGCCACCAGATAAGGTAGATGCTACTGATACTGTGCTCATTGGGGAAAAGCCAAATTCTCAAACTCCTCCTTTTCTTTTGACTTATGAGATGTACAATAAAAATCTGCACAATTGTTTGATTGATTTTGGAGCTTCCTCCAATATAATGCCTACTTCTGTCTGTGCTAAATTGAATATTGAACCACAGAAATCAGCAGTTCATATCGTGCAGTTGGATCGCTCTAAAGTTCAAGTGGTAGGAGAAATCAATTCAGTTACTATCAGATTAGCCTCAGATCCTAGGATTGTCCAAAGAATTGATATTCTAATTGCTGATATTCCTGAATTCTATGGATTAATCTTGAGTAGGGACTGGTCTGCAAAACTTAACGGTTATATCTCAACCGATTATTCACACATGTGGCTTCCCTACAAAGGGAAACCAAATCAAATCAAAATTGAACGAGAAAAACATATGATGCACACTGTCACTGAATTTGAACAACCTAATGAACCTGTAGCATTCAACAATAATATTCTTGGAGGTTATTCTGCTGAATCATTTCTTGGAAATTTCAAAGCTCCTCAATCACCTTTTTCTGTAAATACTTTTGTTTCTCAGATAGAAAATTTTTCACAATCTGATTCTTCCAGAATTGTAAATATTTCTGATGTAATTATAGATAAGCCAATAGATAAGTCTTTATTTTGGTCATTGTATTTTGATGGATCAAAGTCTAGTGATGGAGCTGGAGCTGGATGCGTTTTAATTGATCCAAATGGTGAGAAAACCATGCTATCATGTAGATTAGAATTTGAGTGTACTATCAATACCGCAGAATATGAAGCCTTGGTTCAAGGACTTTATAAAGCTATAGGGTTGGATGTTAAATACTTGAAAGTCTTTGGTGATTCCGAAATTGTCATTAAACAAGTTAGGAATACTATTCATTGCCTTTCAGGACATCTTAAACACTATCAAACCCTAGTTCAAGACCTCACCACTCATTTTTTAGCATTCAATATTTCTCCTATTCCTAGGAATCAGAATACATCAGCTGACTTGTTAGCTAATGTTGCATCTAAACTCTTACTTGCTGAAGATTGCAGTCCTGATAGGTTTTCTGTAGAATTGATTTTTCGTCCATCTGTCCCAGATAATGTTACAAATTGGAGAGTATTCTATCATGATCAAGATATTCTAAATTTCATGACTTCAGAGAAATCATATGATGAGCAAATTATTGACAAAGATGATCATGATTTACAAATTGCTTCAAAAGGTAATGAAAACCCCATTCCAAAATCTGTTGTTAAATTAGAGGATTTATATGACATTAGAGATAGATTCAAGAAAGTCACTAATTCAAAACTTCAAAGTTCCACTTTGAAGTTTGAATTAGTAAATCTTGGTTCTGATTCTAAACCTCAAAACGTTAATTTGGGACTCAATTTAACACCGGAGGAAAGGAATGCATTCATTAGACTGCTGAACAAGTATATAAACGTTTTTGCTTGGAATTACGATGATTTAAAAACATATGATACTTCGATTATTCAACATACAATTCCAATGCTTCCTGATATTAAACCTGTTCAACAGAAATTGAGAAAGATCCATCCAAATCTCGAAAGTCAAATCAAATCAGAACTTAATAAACTTTTAAAAGCCAAAATCATTTTTCCAGTCAGGCACTCCAATTGGGTTTCCAATATGGTACTTGTAAGGAAGAAGAATGGTGATATAAGAATCTGTATTGATTTCAGAAATTTAAATAAGGCATGTTTAAAAGACAATTTCCCATTGCCAACCATGGAACAGATACTTCAAAAGGTAGCTGGTTCTAAACTTATGTCCTTTCTCGATGGATTTTCGGGCTATAATCAAGTTTTAGTTCATCCGGATGACAGATTGAAAACAACTTTCAGAACAAAATGGGGAACTTATGCTTATCAGAAAATGCCTTTTGGTCTAATAAATGCAGGAGCAACTTTTCAAAGAGCCATGGACATAGCATTTAAAGTTCTGATCAATAAATCAGTTGTTGTTTATCTTGATGACATAACAATATTTTCAAAAAAGAGAGCCAATCATCTACATGATTTAAAACAAATATTTGAAAGATGTAGAAAATTTGGTATCTCCTTAAATCCCAAGAAATCTTTCTTTGCTTTAGATGAAGGAAAAATCTTAGGATTTGTTGTGTCAAAAGATGGTATATATATTGATCCAGATAGAGTGAAAGAAATTTCTGATATTTCTTTACCACATAACAAAAAATCCATGCAATCATTTCTTGGACAAATCAATTTTATTAAAAGATTTATTCCTGATTTTTCTTTGATTGTTTTACCTATGAAAAATATGATCAAGAAGAATTCAATATTCAAATGGACGCATAAAGAAAAAGAAGCTTTTGATTCAATCAAACAAGCAATCATTAATGCACCAGCATTGAATACCCCGGATTTTTCTAAAGATTTTATTTTGTATACTCTGGCCACTGAAACATCCTATGCAGCCGTTTTAACACAACTCAATGATCAAGAAATCGAAGCACCTATTTCTTTCTTTAGCTCAAATCTGCAAGGAGCTGAGCTTAATTATTCCGATGTTGAAAAACAAGCCTTTGCTGTGTTTAAATCAATAAAACATTTCAGACCTTTTCTCTTGAAAACACACACAAAAATCATTGTCCCATTCTCTGCAGTGAGGCAGTTATTAATTCAAAAAGAAGTAGGAGAAAAGAGAGCTAACTGGGTAACAGCCTTGCAAGAATATGATGTTGATATTAAACCAGCTAAGATTGTTAGAGGACAAGGTTTTTGCAGATTATTGGCGGGAGCTCATAACATACCAGAAAATCAAGATTCAAATCAAGATATTCAAGTAAGTCAGATAAGTGTTACAAATTCCGGATCTCAGTATGCTGATCTTATCTATTACTTGAAAAATGGGTATGCTCCTTCTAATCTTAGCTATAAGAGTAAACGTGCTTTAAGGTTAAAGGCTATTAAATACCAGATCATTGATAATGTGTTATTTAGAAAAAATTATGATTCAATTTTATTAAGATGTTTGGAAAAGACTGAAGCTGAAAAGGTTTTGCGGGAATTACATGATGGACCAGCAGGAGGTCATTTTGGAGGTGATACCACGGCTCACAAAATAATTTGTGCTGGTTATTACTGGCCTACCCTTTTTAAAGATACGCATGATTACGTAAGGAAGTGTCAAATTTTTCAAACTGCAAGTGGAAGACAAAGGAAACCAGCTTTTCCTTTGCAACCAGTAACTATTGAGCAACCATTTGAACAATGGGGGCTTGACATTATTGGTGAGATAGTACCTCATTCTTCCAAACAACACAAGTACATCCTTACTGCAACTGATTACTTTACAAAATGGGTAGAGGCAATCCCATTGAAGGTAGCCAATTATGATGCAATTATTGATTTCATAGATCAATTCATCATAACCAGGTTTGGTGTACCTCAAGCTCTTATCTTTGATAATGCATCTTACTTTTTTGGAAATAGTTTAATTGAATTTGCAGTCAAAAGAGGTTTTAAATTAAGATATTCAGCAAATTATTATCCACAAGGTAATGGTTTGGTTGAATCCACTAATAAAAACCTTATCAAAATCATTAAAAGGACCATTGATCAAAATCAAAAGAATTGGCACAAATCTTTAATCTTTGCGTTATGGGCTGATCGTATCACTGAAAAAGCTTCAATAGGGACTTCAACTTTCAATCTGGTCTATGGAAAAGAAGCTGTGATACCATCAAATTTAACTCTTCCATCATTAGCCCTAGTGCAATTTATTGAAGAAAATCCTTCATCATCTATTCAATTGAGATATGATCAAATCCTTAAACTAGAAGAAGATAGGGATAAAGCAAAAATTACTCATGAAAAACATCAACAGCTTGTAAAATCTTCTTTTGATGCAAGTTCTACCGGCTCAAAAATTTTGTCAATTGGTGATCTCGTTTTGAAATGGGACAAAGCACATGAAGAAAAAGGTAAACATACCAAATTTCAGAAAATGTGGCTGAGACCATTTCAGATCGTTGACAAGATAAGCTCAAATACATTTATACTCCAAGATCTAACAGGTAAGAGAGAGTCTCTTCCTGTAAATGGGCTTATCTTGAAGAAATTATTTTCATAAGGAGGTAACCCCTTCTTAAATTGTATATATTTCTTTCTGCAAAGTTTTTGATTGTTTTTGTTTTTACAAATAAAGGTTGTTTATGAGTCTCTGATTGATTGTTTACTATTTGAGAAAATTTCTTCGGAAAAATATTATAAATATTTATTTTGTGTAAATAAGAATTTTTAAAGTAATGATCACAGTTTTTGAATAGTTTAAAATAAGATGTTAAACTTTGAAAGATTATTTCAATCATTTACATGATCTTTTGAAAACTTGAGAAAAATGTAAATCATTATAAGTTTATTAAGCAGAGAAAGGTTATCTATCAAAGTAAAGATTTTTTTTTCAAAGTTTTGGAACTCAAAAAACTCTGAAAATTGTCATCCATTGATTCTTAAGGATAAAACTATTTCACCCCATCCATTTAAGTTGTGATTTTTTAGAATGTAATTCTAAGAAATTATACGAAAAATTTTAAGAGATAAGAGGTCTCATTACGAGCCGACTTACCATGTTCATAAGGAGTAATAAAACTGACATTACCAATACTGCATACCAAAACAGGGTAATGGCTTATAAATATAAGACAAGGGGTCTCATCACAAGCCAACTTGTTCAGTTTAATTATAACTAGTGAATGGCATTGTTATTAACTGGCTACCAAACCAGAGCAATGGCTCTTAAAATAAAAAATAAATAAAAGACAAAAAACATGAGATAATAGATCTTATGAATTTATCTTTTAAAAAGTCATAATTTTAGTTGGATAGGACAATGAATAGTTAATGGTTTAAAGGTAACCCTGTCGAGACTATGAACGTTTGCTGGCAGTAGAGGCAATACCTATGGAAATAGAGTATATTATAAAACCAAAACTTGGAGAAATCCATTTACTTCATTATTAACACCAATCAAAGCTTGATATAACCCAAAATGTTTTTATTTCTTAAGGAATCAGACAGGAATTATGAAATGATTTTTTTTTTTTTTCGTAGCAGCATTTTATTTGAATTATCCTAAGATAGTTTTCATTATCTTTAAAAACCTTTACTTACTAAAGATAGAATGCTCATTTTATTTTTTCAGAGATAACTGTTTCTTTCAGTGAATCGCCAATTGTTGTGACCAACAACAACCCCCCTTTTATTTACTATTAGTAATAATAGTAAATAAATGAGGACCCTTAGTTAAAAAATCCAAAAAATCAATTAGGATTTGTTTGCCTTTCAAATAAAATTTTCTATCATAAACTTATAGAAATCCCTTAGAAAGAATATTTAGAAACACTTAATTTTATGATAGATTATAATAAAATTGTTCTTGAAACAAGATAGCGCATCCATAACAAAGTAGTATATATAAAAACGCATTGATCGCAGATCGCATAGTGCAGAAAACAGAAATGATTAACAAATATCTCTTATTTATTGTGCGCTTTTGCAATTTTGCGCTTTTGAGATTTTGCGCTATTGCGCAATTTCCACTTTTGCGCTATTGTTATGATTGCAATAACTTCATTTTGCGATATTGCGACATTGCGATATTGCGATATTGCGCAGCAAATCACAGATCGCAATGTCGTAGATTCATGTAGGCGCGCTATCCCGAGGCAATCTTCCCATGTGTCAAATCCGTTATGCGCTTTAATGATTATATTAAATGATTGGATTGATTATTAATGTGAAACAAGATTGTGTTTAGATTGAAAGTCGTTTCACAATTTAAATCTTATATTTCATCCGCTTTCATATTTGAAATAGTCTCATCACCTTTCTTATATCATTACTTTCATTTATTCGTGAAACGTAGGCACGAAGGAGCAGACCACTATACAAAGCTTCCGCTAAACACTATGGGTAAGAAGGAGAAGAGCTCAAGTTCTGAGAACAAAGAAATGGCTTCGATATACGCAGACACCGCCTGTAACAAGGACGCCGGAATATCCACTTGGGAGGGAATGTATAAACTGTTAGAAGATGAAAACCCTGTGGTGTTAAAAGTTGCAGCTACAGCAGGTTCGAAGGATACGTCTGAAGCAACCCTTAGAGACTTGGCTTGCTCATTTCTACATAGAATAGCAGCAAGGCCAAGGATTCTCCCATATACAGACATGGTGAGATGGGTGCTGGATAGCACAAATATTTCGGATAGACAGTTTAGAACTCCATCTGAAGAGCTAATTGGGTCATTCACCATAGAAGATATAAGATTAATGTATAAGCTGCCAGAACCTCAGGCGACTTTCAACAAGCAATTTATGGAAGAATTTGCCAAAGAACACTCAAATTTGGCAGAATGCACAAAGGAGTGGACCAAGAGAAGTGAATCATTGAAGAAAAACAAACAAGGTATGTACAGCACGGGTTCACTTACCTCTCCTTATTGTTTTACTGCTGCCATGTTATGCAGGCTTTTTGGAAAGCCTGACATAAATATGATTTTACCCGAATGGCTTCCTTTGTTGAATGCGGCCGTTAATTCTACAATTGTAGATTGGGCCAAAATCCTATCTGATACTATGACCACTGCTATTTTTCAATACCGGACCAAACGAAATGTTTCCCAGCGGGTTTAACCGCCTTTTTATTTATCTGCTTATGTCATGGACGCCATCTGCTATGTCTCTAAATTCCCTGTAATGGGTTGGAAATGGACTATCCAAGACCCTTCGCCCATTCATGTGTACCATAAAGAACTGTGGGAATCTAATTTTGTCCCCCATTTTTACCAAATTTTCCATGGAATAATGTTGCCATTGTACAGAACCTTGTATAATAAAGATCCCCCAAGGTTATCTTCAGAAACAGAGGTTGATATTCTCCCCGTCGCAAGATGGTTTGGAGAAGAATTGTTCACCTATATTAGGGTTTTTGGAAGTTATGCTTCTCCCCATGTCTTACCCTTATATGTTCCAGATAGACTTGTGGCCCGTGAAATTGCTTATCAGACCTGTGGCCAAGGAGGTATAACAAAAGATTTAAAAGAGAAGAAAAAGGGCATTTGGCCACAATTTCCCATAAAATGTGGAACATTTTCACTGTTTGATATTGGTCATGCATTTCAAGAGATAGGCAACGTTACATGCCTACAGCTGTTCAAATTCTCGAGAAGGTTATTCGACCCAAATGATATTGTTAAGAATTTTACCAATGCAATCAAAGTAAGGGAATTTTTCGAGGAACAGGATCCTTTTGATGATATGTTCCAAGCAAGAAATTCATTCAAAGAAGTTTTGAATTCAGCTCAAGCTCAGCTATCTCCAGAGGAATTTCAGGAATTCAAGCTTTACAGAGAAAGAAGACTAATTCCTATTCCTTTGGATAATCTACGCTTAGAGCCCGCAAGGGAGAAAACTCCTAGTGTTAGTCTTAACGGCAGTTCAAGTACAGGTAAATCTAAATCAAAATCTGACAGAGATTCTGAACATTCCAATAAGTCTAATGAAAAGGAAGATAAAATGGAAGAATCCATTAAATATTCTGCACAATCAAAAGAACTTACTCAACAGCAAATTTTGACTTCTCAACAGACAAATCCTCCTCCAACCAATGTACAGCAACAGCCAGTCACCATTGAGTTAGAAAAAGAATGGGAAACCTTTAACCAATTGATTAATGTAGAAGGACAGAATGTACAGACCCCTGTCCAGACAACCAAAGTTTTGAACACAGGAACAAGCAGCACAGTCACAGTGACAGAGCACATACCAATCACACCCTCCTCTGAAATTGTACTTAATGTAGAGGACATTCCTCCTCTGGATGTATTCTACAGCCCAAAATACAAAGAAGTAGTGAAGAGACAGAGGAAAAAGAGAAAAATAGAAAGTGCAATTGCTACTGAAGCAGAACAAGTAGATGTTTTGTGGAAAGATCCTGCCACAGAACCTACTCATAATCTCACTAAGTTATCTCAAATAATAGGAGCTTATGCTTCTGCAACAATTGATAAAGCATTTGAGATACAACTTTTGTTGAATGAAAAAGAAGAACAGGTAAAAGCTCTGCAACAACAATTGCAACAGGTACAGGCCAATAAGGAAGCACAATTGAAACTTGAAGAGTTACAACAACAACTTCAAGAAATACAAATAGGACATCAAAAAAGCTTGGCTGATAAAGACAAACAAATACAGATTATCCAAGATCAGCATAAAGATGATCCTAAGCTTCCAGAATTCATTTCAGAAACCATCTCTTTGAACAATCAACTACTGCAACAAGAGGAAGTTTTCTGCCAAAAAATATTGCAATGGAATTATTTGTGCCAAGAAAGCGATAAAATCACAAATCATGTCGTAGATTTACGAAATGATTATGATTTGATTAATGAAAAGATCAATGATTATCTAGCATGGCAAAAGACAGAAGAAGGCAGAAAAGCTGGTGCACCCATCATTAACAAGAACCATAAAGAAATAATGTTTAATAATTGGGATGCACAAATCAGAAGGGCAGAAAGGGTAGCAGAGGAGGCATCTACAGCGGCAAACACTCTCACTGATTGTGTAAATGACAATTTACACAAAGCTAACTTGATTTCTGAAACTATTCCAGGATATCTCCCACAGGCAAATCAACTACATACAGAATGGAGGCAAAAGGCAGAAGAAAGAGCAAAATCCATTCAAGGGCTGACAAGATTGAATTGGGACTCATACTGGATGTACTTAGTAAAGCCACATAGTCAACACAGTGCGCTCAATTGTATCATCAATGCTACGGAGAAGATTGCTCCTACGCTTGCTGACTCTGTCTTTTCAGGATAGTTGAATTCTGAAGTCGGTCAACTGCATCTTCTCAAAACTATGCTGGATGCCTGCAAGCTTAAAGATCAAGTTAATAGATAGATAGATTTAGTTTTAATTTCACTGTATTTTAGCCTAGGAAAAGGACGGTCATTGAACCGAATTCTTAATTTTTGTAATAAACTATTTTTAGAGTTAGTTAAGTAGTATTTAAACCCCTCTCATGCATTTAGAGAGGGGTCCTGGATCTTAATATTTTTGGACTTGGAGATTGCATTTCTATACTCCATTGTCTTATATATTTTTGAAAAGGATCACATATGGTGATTTTCATGCGAAATTATCTTTGAAGTGTTACATTTCTGTACCTTGGAATTTGGTTTTGCATTATAGTTACTGGATAGAGTATTAGATTGCATTTGAAACTCTTCAAGATGAACAAGGTATTTCTATCTATTCACTGTTGATCTCTTTTGTTTTATGATATTCGTTTTAAAATTGCTATCATTTATATGTATATTGGTCTTCACAACGCTTTCTTTTATATATCATTTCTGAGTATGATTGAAACGTCATTTTTCATAGTTACATGTAAATCGCATACAATGATGAATGCAATATGTTTATATAACTCTGTTTAATTTCTTAAACATAGTTATCTTTATTTGTTTCTGCACATTTCAATTTAATTAATAATACATTTTCATGGTTATTATTGAATTGGAACAATCTTAAGTTGTATTCACACATAATTACCCGGGTTAGTGTTAGAATTTCTTTATCAGTATTTAGCTTAAATTAGATAGTTTTATTTCAGTTAGTTTAGACCCATTTCCACCCATCCAATCCAATCCATTTAGTTACAAGGAAACTGGTCCTTTAAATCCAGTCGGAGCCACCACACCAAACAGAAAAGGAGCTGCCTTAAGGTCCCGACTGGGTGGTTTTCCCCGATGTTTGAAGCAGAGATTTTCTAGGCTTCAACAGTCCCCTAAAGAAGAAATCGAAACAGAACTTCTTAGAATCCCAGATCAGGGAAGTGTTGTAAAACCCCCACTGCATTCACCTCCCAAGCCTATTAAAATCTCCCCTCTAGATCAAGAAGTTCCTGAATATTTATGGCACCTCTTTGATCAGATGGCAAATAATCAAAATCAGAATCAGAGGCAGACATCAACATTAGAGTATCCTATTGTTGATCATGCTGCCAATGCCCCTATGAAAGCCATTCCCTTGCACAACATCCCCACCTTTCATGGGTTAACCATAGAATATCTTGATGCATTACTATTTGAATTTGATGTCTTATGCAGAGGATATGACTACACCACCGATCCCCAGAAACTAAAATTATTTCCCTCCACCTTAAAAGGGACTGCTCTCCGCTAGTTCATGGGATTAGGAGGGGGAACTATAAACATACTTTTCTTACCAAATACCAAGACTATTGTCGAACCTGAGACCTAAAAGATGAAATCTTTAACATGACTGCAAAAGACAATGAAACATTAGAGGAATACATAGAAAGATTTCAATACAATTTACAAAGATCCCCATATACCACGTTGTCCAAGGACATTTTAAAAACCACAATTCTTAAAGGGATGAAGGAAGAATGGGTTGAAATGCTTAACATAATGGGGAAGGGAGATATTTATCAGGAAGAATATGAAGAGATTATCTCCTTATGTATTATATGCTCCCGGGGTAGCTCACACAATAGACCTGTTGGGCGTGATCTTAAGCAGAGCAATGGCAATGTAACTAGGGCAGAATTTGGAAATCTTTTAGAAAATTTAAAAACCGACATATTGGGTACTTTGACAACGCAACTTGATGTTTTAAAAGCCAAACAAAAACAAGCTATAGCCGAACAAAACCTACCATCTTTTTCCCAAGATGTCGGAAGAAGCATAGCCAGAGGGAATGTCCTTTAGACATGGTATAGATGTGTGCTATCTGCACTAAGGATCATGCTATGGACCAGTGTCCTTCACTTCCCGAGCTGAAAGTCATCTACAAGGAATTAGAAGAAGAAACAAAGCCAGTCTATTTAATGAATCAACGTCTGCAATGGTAGGCACGACCTGGCATACCGCAAGACCTGCCTCAATACTTCCCGTTGCCACAGTACAAGTAGCAAAACCCTGCAACAACTTGGCAGACACAAAACCCCTTCCCAACTTTGCCAAACCAAGCATTTCCTATACCAACTTGGCCTACACAACCTCCATCAGGAAGTATTTGGAAAAAATTCCCTAGTTCTCCCTCTTATTGGTAGAATATCCCATATCAAAACCAATGGCCAAACCCTCCTATTCAAAAAACCAATTGGAACTAGCAACGACCAATGGGGATGGAAAATCTACCGATAGGAGCAGGGAACCAACAATTACCAACTCCCTACCCTATTCAAGATAACTAGCAGCCTGCCATATGCCCTCAATTACCAACCCAACCCAATCCCAATCCCAATAATAGACCGGTTCAACTAATTCAGATCATAGAGGGTCCAAAACCCAATGACGAACAAAAACAGTGCAATGAATTGAGGTTAAGATTAGGACGTACCATATTACCTGTAGAGGCCACAACTCCACCTCAGTCCCAAGTTGAAACATCCACAGGGCCTAGCTCAACGAATATAACAAAAACAGGTAAAGACAAGGAAACAATTGACCAACAAAGACCTGAAGAACTTAGAGTAACTCTGCCTCCATTCCTTGAGAGATTAAGCCTACCCAGACCTATAATCAACCCAGATTTTGACATCCTGGGGGAATTAAGAAACCCTTGTATTAAAAATTCCTCTTCTCCAGGCTATCCAAGACATTCCCATATATGCAAAGACAATCAAGGAATTATGTGGAAAAAAAAAAATTAAGAAAACAATGGCTGCACCTACTGTTCATGTGGTAGGAACGTTATCTGACTTGCTGTTAGGTAGAGAATCACCTGTGAAATATGAAGACCCAGGAAACCCCATTGTAACCGTACAAATTTCTGGACACTCATTTCCAAACACATTGGTTGACTTAGGGGCAACCATTGACATCCTAACTACAGGAGCTTGTGAAAAACTAGGCATATCAGTTTTAAAACCTACAACCACACTTCTGGAATTAGCTGACAGATCTGTTATCAGATTGAAAGGTATAGTGCAAGACATCATGGTCTCAGTGGACTCATGCGAATACCCAGCTGATTTTTTAGTTATTAATCCAAAAAATAGGATGGAAGGGCACCCATTGATTCTCAGGCGGCCTTGGCTGGCCACAACAGATGCTTACATAGGCTGTCGAACATGTAGCATGACTATCACTAGAGGCAATTCTGTAAAAAATATCATTATTTATCTGCCTGCCAAACCAAGTCTGCCCATGATAAAAATTCACAAACACCAGATACATACTGGGAGCAAAACATCCGTCCACCTTTGACACTAGTAGAAGCCCTCGAATTCAAGGATCAAATTGAAGATGATGTGATTAGTAATGTTATGAATCATCCACCCAAACCTGAAAATTTGAAATTCCAAATGATGAAAACAATCCTCGAACATGAAGGACAAGAGGATCCTGTGGCGGACTTTGAGACCCAATATAGTTCCACAACCACTGTTCGTAATAGTATACCTATTGAGACCGAACCAGGAAAGATTCTGAATATTAACAGTAGCTTGGATGACAACCAAAAGTAGAAACTTATAAAAATCCTCCAGAAGCACCAGGGTGCATTTGCGTGGGATTACCAAGACATGAAGGGCTTGGACCCACAATTGTGCATGCACCATATCTATACTGATAGGGAAACACACCCTGTTAGACAACCCCAACGAAGAATGAATCCGCATTTAAAAGAAATTGTAAAAGAAGAGCTGAAAAAGCTGCTAGATGTAAATTTCATTTATCCCATCTCAGATAGAAAATGGGTCTCCCCTTTGGTGGTCATCCCTAAAAAGAATGGGAAGTGGAGAATCTGCGTAGACTACATAGAATTAAATAAGGCAAATCAGAAAGATCATTTCCCCCTCCCCTTCATTGACCAAGTCCTTGACACATTAGCTAGAAAACGGTTCTTCTCCTTCCTTGACGGATTCAGCGGATACAATCAGATCCAAATAGCTCCCGAAGACCAAGAAAAGACAACCTTTACCTGCCCATGGGGCACTTTCGCTTACAAAGTTCTACCATTTGGATTATGTAATGCCCCAACAACATTTCAAAGAGCCATAATTAGCATTTTTTCTGACCTAATAAATGAAGGACTTGAAATTTATATGGATGATTTTACACCTTATGGGGAAGACTTTGATCAAGCGCTAGAAACATTAGACAAAGTGTTAGAACAATGCATTGCTACTAGACTATGTCTGAGCAATGAAAAATGCCACATGATGATGACTGAGGGGGTAATCCTAGGCCACTACATTTCTACAGCTGGAATACAAGTAGACTCGGCTAAAATAGAGGTAATCCTCTTGTTGGCCACACCTTATACACAAACGGAGGTACGCAGTTTCCTGGGATATGCAGGATATTATCGCGGATTTATAAAAAAAAATTCATAGATATCTGCACCCCTGTATGCTTTAATTGGAAATGTTGAATTCCATTGGACTGAAAAATGTGACACTGCTTTTACAGACTTGAAGAAGCTGGTCTCAACAACGCCAATCCTACATGGTCGTAACTGGAAACTTCCCTTTCATATCTCTTCCGATGCATCTGATACAACAATAGGAGCAGTCCTTGGCCAAGAAGAAGACCGAAAACCTTATGCTATTTATTATATCAGAAAAAACCTTACTCCCACCAAGCTAAACTATACAGTAACCGAGAAAGAATTCCTAGCTATAATTTATGCTATCAATAAATTCAGGCACTACACAACCGGATATTAAGTGTTCCTGTACACTGACCACTCTGCTATTAGGTATTTAGCTAATAAACCGATCATGAATGGAAGAATAACTCGTTGGCTACTGTTATTGCAGGAATTAGATATAACAATCAAAGACCGTCCAGGGAAGGAAAATGTGGTCGCAGACTTCCTGTCTAGAGTCCCCAAGACAGACGACACATTAACAGTTGACGATCAATTCCATGACGAACACTTGTTTTCCGTAGCAGTCAAAACACCATGGTATGCAGATGTGGCAAATTATCTGGCAGTTGGGAAACTACCTAGACATTTAATGGTGAGAGAACGAAAATTGATTGTATAGCGCAGCGCAAGATTCTCCTGGATTGAAGGATACCTATTCCATACAGGGGCTGATATGCACATAGGCAGATAAGGGAAGACGAAATCCATGACATCTTACGCACCTGTCATGATGAACCCTGTGGTGGCCACTTTGCAGAACGACGGACGGAGCATAAAGTGTTGCAATTAGGCTATTACTAGCCTATGATTTTCAAAGACGCAAAGAAGTATGTTCAGGCCTGTGATAGTTGCCAAAGAATGGGCCGCCCAGGCCAAGCTGATGAAATGCCGCTGTAGACAAAATTGGTGGTGGAACCATTTGAACAATGGGCGTTGGACTTCGTCGGGCCATTCAATCCACCGTCAAAGCAGAAAGCCCACATATTAGTTGCCACGGATTATGTCACCAAATGGGTGGAAGCTGTAGCCTTGTCAAGAGCCATGGAAGAATCAGTAATCAAGTTTCTCTTTGAACTATTCGTATGATACGGCCTACCAAGAGAAGTGGTAACCGATGGGGGGGCACAATTCATAGGAAATAAGATCATATCTACCTTAAGAAATCACCATATCATTCACAGAGTTACGTCTCCTTACCACCCGCAGGCAAACAGACAAGTTGAAAGCACTAACAAAGTCCTGGAGGCAATCCTTACCAAGATAGTAGCAGCACACCATTGGGACTGGGCCACTAGACTACCAGAAGCCTTATGGACTTATCGAACAACCTAGAGAAATACCACCAGATATTCACCATATCAGCTGGTATTTGGGAGAGAACCTATCTTCCCTATTGAGTTCGAAATTAAAACACTGAGAACAACCCAGGAAGTGGGATTGGACTTAACAAACGCCCAGGCTAAAAGACTCCAACAAATAAATGAACTGGATGAAATTCGACTGCTTGCCCTACAACGCACAATGATCATTCAACAAAAACAAGCCAGGTGGCATGACAACCTAATAAAGAAGAAGGTATTTCAAAAAGGAGACTGGGTGCTACTCTATGATTCTAGATTCCAAGACTTTCCAGGAAAACTGAAAACAAGGTGGCTCGGTCCGTATGAGATTCAGGAAGTACATAGCAATGGTACCCTCACCTTGACCACTATAGATGGGTCTGGCTCAAAATTTTGAGTTAACGGGCACATAGTACACCTCTATCACAAACCTATTACAAGAGAATCTTTCTGTCAATAGGCACGAAACGATCCCACCATCCAAGTTGTGGCGCAAGGGGGTGACAACCCCACAAAATCAAGTACATGATAGGTTTGACATCATCATTTGTAAATAATGTACATTATTGTTTTGCTTGTTTCGTTCGATTTGCAAATCCATTTTTCATTTTAAGATTGTGTCTTTCCTTTGTTGTTCAAATTGAGAACAACTGCTGTTCAGATTCTGAACGACCGTGGTTCAACCGAATAGAACAACTTTCCGTTGTGTTTTATTTTTTTGCTGTTCAATTTGAGAACAACTGTTGTTCAATTTTCGAGCGGCCTGCTGTTCAATTTTCGAGTGGCCGCTTTCCAATCAAATTGAACAACCCTTTTTCCTGCATTTTTAATTTTTCTGTTCAATTTGGGAACAACTGCTGTGCAATTTTTGAACAGCTGCGGTTCAACCAAATTGAACAACTTTTTTTGTGTTTTTAATTCTGTTGTTTAATTTCAAAACAACTGCTGTTCAATTTTTGAACGGCCACTGTTGAATCAAATGGAACAAATTTTTGCTCGCATTTTTAATTTTGTGGTTCAATTCGAGAACAACTGCTATTCAGATTCTGAACGGCCGCGGTTCAACCGAATAGAACAACTCTTCATTGTGTTTCTGCTGTTCAATTTGAGAACATATGTTGTTCAATTTTCGAGCGGCCACTTTCCAATCAAATTGAATAGCCTTTTTCCCGCGTTTTTAATTATGCTGTTCAATTTGAGAACAACTGCTGTTCAATTTTTGAACAACTGCAGTTCAACCAAATTAAACAACTTTTTGCTGTTCAATTTGAGAACAACTGTTGTTCAATTTTTGAACAGCTGTGGTTCAACCAAATTGAAGAACTTTTTGTTGTGTTTTTTATTTTTCTGTTCAATTTGAGAACAACTACTGTTCAATTTTTGAATAGTTGCAGTTCAACCAAATTGAACAACTTTTTGCTGTGTTTTTAATTCTGCTGTTCAATTTGAGAACAACTGCTGTTCAATATTTTAACAACTACGGTTCAACTAAATCGAACAAGCATTTTTTCCATGCTTCTTAATTTTGTTGTTCAACTCGGAAACAAATGTTGTTCCATCTTTGAATGGATTTTGTTCATTCGAATAAAACAACCATTTTTGAGCGTTTGTTCGTCGAACAATCTTTAAATAACTGCTACTCAATGTATTAATAGCCATCCCTTTCATAATTGAGTAGCCCTAAGTGGAGAATGGCAGTTGAAAGAGAGAAAGAAAATGGTAAAATTACAAATATGATGCCCTTTGGCACTATAATTCTTAAACAGGAAGCTGACATCATCTACACATAAGATAAAAGGCTAAGTCACCCACAGTTCAAATATGATATCAAACAAGTCAGGACCTTATAATGATATGTCTTTTTGCACTATTCGAGTGATATGTCCCTACAACATGAAGAAATGGAACAAGGGGTATCAATGGTATTAGTTTTTCTGCTTCTTTCACCATCCCTCACTCTTAAGGAGTTAATGAGCCTCCATTAGCAATCATTGTGTGTCATGCAAATCTTAAGAGAGGATAGGGGGTCTCATCATGAGCCAGCCTACCATGATCATAAGGATTGAACAAGTGACATGCCCATTATGGTTACCACACCAGGGTAATGACCTTCTCAACTATTAGAAGTACATGAGGTCTCATCACGAGCCGACCTGATCTCTCTGTTACCATTCTACTGAATGGCATTGTGACTATCTAGCTACCACACCAGCACAGTGACCTCCTTATCGATCAAAATGTTATAATCCAAAAGGAAGTACCACATTTATATGAAAATATTAAGAGAGGATAAGGGGTATCATCACAAGCCAGCCTACCATGTTCATAAGAGTGTAGCAATTGACATGCCCATCATGGCAACCACACCAGGGTAATGGCCTTCTTAGCAACTTGAAGGACAGGAGGTCTCATCACGAGCCAGCTTGATCATTTTGCTACAACTCTAGTGAGTGGCACCATGTTACCTGGCTACCATACCAGCATGGTGATCTCTCCATCAAATTGGCAAACCAACTATTCTTACATAGGGATCATGACTCATTTCTCGGGTTAAATAGCAACCCTGTCGAGGCTATGAATGCTTGCTAGCAGTAGTGGGTCTGCTTGTGGTATGAAATAATGCTCCCTTAATAACCAATTACTGTTATATACACCTTGTCTTCCATTTTTACCACAAAGTTATTACTCGAATTAGTGGCAATCATGACTTACCATAAGAATAAATAACAAAGATCTATTCACATATTTTGAACTTTGGCATAACAACACCAATCATTACTTGACTAAGTCTTGCTTCCGTCATAAATTTTCAGTCGTGAAAAGACATCATATCGCAATAATGGTAGTACTATTTTCTCTCGCTTTCCGGTCACCTCTACACAAGATACAATTATGAAAACTTCTAAATCTAACCTTTTGCTGCATATGTAGTAATTACTCAACCGTCAATCCTTCACATGTAGACTTACCAAATTCTGACATTCCCATGTCTGCATTCATAACTAGCCAAATATCTCCTGTACTTGAGGGCGTGGGCGCCCTTTCTTCAAGAGAGGGAGTGTAATTGGCCTTAATTCGGCAAGCATGTGAAATCCTTGCACAAATCTCGTCAGACGCATCGATAATTACTACAATTAAGGCATGAATATTATTTACACAAAACCGTGGTCTCTCTTCCGCTTACAGACAACATCCAGTCGAAAAAATAGAGCCAAGAAGAAAAATAACCAGAGGAAAAGAGCATATCAGTCATGGGAGGAAATACCCTTAGAAGCGAGCCTTCAAATTTTCCGATTTCAGAAGTGGAAAGTGCCATCCTCCAGAGAGCTAGATGGCTGACATATGTACATAGACTACAAGGATCCAACACGAGAATTGCAATTGAATTTCTGCAAAATTTGCAGGAAGGGAAAACCCGAGTTAACGGCTGAACTATACCAGTTATAGAGGAAATCATAGCAGAAGTTTCTGGAATTCCAATGCAAGGGGAAAGAATGGCAGAAAAGCATCTCCGTCTGAGAGAAGCAGTAGCAGTATACCAAGACACAAATGAACCAGTGGAGCAAAAAACTAGAGGGATTAACCTTGCCTCTTTACACCAGCCGTGGCAGGAGCTGGCGGCATTCATCCAAAAGTTCATTACATGCGAAGGGTGTTGGGATGTGGTAAAACCTTGACAGCTCAAAGTTTTAGCTTCACTCAAACAAAAAATTTCAATTAATCTACCTGCATTTTTGAATTCCGTATTGCATGATACTTCTGTTTGATTGAGAAAGGCCAAGAAGCCCCAAGCAGTGGTTAGTCACCAGGGCTTAATAAAATTAATCATCATTCATGAGCCAGATAGGCAGCATCTAGCATGGGACAATTTCGTCAACCCAGAAGCACAAGAACCAGAAGTAAACCCCGAGGGAATTGAAACTGAGCCCCCTAGGGTAAATCCTCCAAGAATAAAAAGAATCCGAACCTCAACATCAGATCCAAACAGGAAAAAACGGCCCAGAACACCCCAGGGAACTTCGAATACCATAGAGGAAGAAAAACTATCCCATGCACCCTTACAAGAATTTGAGGAGGAAATGGCCTGAGTCCTAGGGAAAATAAGGACAAACTATGGATTGAGAAACTCATTGGAAGCAGGAGAGCAAGAGGAATTTGTTGATAAAATTGCCTCCCCCAGCAGCTTTGGTCACACTAACATCCTACCTGACCAAGAGGAACCGAAAGATGATGAGGCTCTATCTCCCTTTGATAATTACGAAGTATATAGTGATGGACAGGCAGAGGAGAGATTGGAATCACATGATGATTCGGGTGATACTGTCCTTGTGGAGCAGAGCACACACACATATACAACCCCTTTGTCACCAGGAGGTAGCATTGCTCCTCCTAGTCAGGACCTTCACATTGAGCTCAATTTTGAAGATGTAATCAGAAACACCATTCTAGACACTACCCCTAAAAAAGAGAATTCTACCCCCTTATCACCTATTGAAATAAGAACAGGTGAAGGTTCAGACAAGAGAAGAACTGAGAAATTAAGAAAGACCTGCAAGAGATTGGAGAAATTGGTGAAATATCCGAGGAAACAACTAAAAAAAGAAAGAAGGGCCAGGAAGCCAAGAACAGAAACCTCTATTGCAAGGACCCAAATAGAACCAGCAAATACTGTTGAAAGTGAAATACAAACCAACTTAGCCGACACTATGGAAACTAGAACACAAACCAATTTGATAACCACTATTGAAATTTAAGTACAGACCAACCTGGTAGACACCACCAAAGCTGAAGTACAGACAGAACTGGCAAACAACATCGAAACATCCACCCAAACTGAGCATAAGGTTATGGAAGAAAAGGGGATCCAAACAGAGGAAGCCCCTGCCTACACCCATTTAGTAGAGATAACTGCTAACCAGAGATTACAAAATGAGCTAGTGCAAGTACGACATGAACTGACACAGTGCAGAAAGGAGGCAGTGCCATTATGAGAATATCAGGCACTGTAAAAGAAGTTCACCGAACTCTCTATCACAAAGGATGAGCATTCGCCCAACTTAGAGGAGAGAAGGTAAAGGTTAAAGTGGTGCAAGAACAGGTAGAGCAAGCTAAGAAGAAAATATCTACAATTTGCTCTCTATATGATGATGCTTTATCATGCAAAGCTCCGGCAACCAACTATGCCCTGTTCCTAACAGAACGATATCTACTCTTGAAAGTTAAAGCTGTTAGAGCAGGGAAATCCACCACCTTCAGGACCATAGAAGAATTTTTCCAATGCTGTAACGATCAGGATGAGCATGTCCAACGCCTCTTGTGTAAGCTCTACATGCATAACTTCTTCTTAGAAGAATACACTGACAGCAACCCTAGCCCCTTCATAGGGGATGTACAGCTGCAAGCCTTCCTTTCATTTGCCAAAAACCAAATCAGGTGGGCCAAAGCCTACATCATCTTCCAGAAAAGAGAACATAGTCTAGATTTATGGGTTAGGGGGGAGCCTACGAAACCCTTGTAGTGATCATCAAACATAAGAACTTCATGAGAAGGCTAGGTGTGAGGTCTAGGTTGGGACCCATCCATAAATATATCATAGAAAATGCACGAGAATACTTTGAGGACATTCATGAAGCGACCTTAGCAGCAGACAAGAAACGGTGGATGGCCTCCACAAACAATGTGAAGAATAGGGAGCCATTCAATTACAGGAATTTCAAGGCTGCTGCCTCCAGGTTCCGTTCATATAGTAGCCTAGTCTATAGCATAGGGCATGCCTGGTTGGGATGTAGATATGGGAATCCTCTCCTCTGGCTTCCTCCTGAGGAGTATAATCACAATTATGAATTGCCAGAAGGAGCCACAGGCGCTGCCTTTGCACTCATAAAAAGAAAACAAGGCTTCAGGACACACAATGAGAAGGCCTACCTACTTTTTAACACAACTACATCTTAATCATCTGTTTGCATGAGGACATGCAACTAGGTAAGCAGGGGAGTATGTTGGGCCCAGATTAAGGTATGATTCTCACCCTGTAAATACTTCAAATTATATTATAATTTCGAGGGAATCCCTCTTCACATTAACAATAAGGAATAAAAGATCATGAAAATGGGAAAAATTGGAATAATAATGAAAAGGATGGTTTATAATAAGAAATTGACTCCTTTTGTCTTCACGTGTAGGAAATTAAGAATGCCTGGACCAATAGGGAATGGAAGCCAACCAAAGGACCTGAGCATATGAGGTCCTAGCAATTCCAACAACCGGTAGAAGGCGAACAAGCAAATATGAGTCCAAGAACTCAAATGATAGCCACACGTAGCGGGCTTTTGTTTGAGAAACACTCTCGAAATTCTCGAAGATCGCCTTTAAAAGGGCAAAGGAAGGAGGAGGAAAAGGAGAGGAAGAATAGGATAGGAGATCCATCCTGTAATAGAGAAATCAGGAACAGTCTGTCTAATTATGTTTTTTAACATCACTAGATGTGATATAGAGTTTTGAATAATCATCTTTTAAAGTTTTTACAGTGCTGAGGCTTCTGGTGGTCTAGGCCCAACCTCTGGGAGCTCAACGCACGTTTTCATATTCTGAATAGTTACAAAACCAATACTTGTGAATTTGATGCAGTTGTAATGCATATCTCCATTCAATCCAAATACGGCTCTCTTTCTTTAAGATTGTTAGAAACTACGTTCTTAGAGTAGGACAAGTGCAATCCTATTTGCGGCAATGTTTTGTTAGATAGTTCTAGTTCTTTTGCTTTCACTGCATTTGAATTCTAGATCATAAATAAGCTGATTTTAGCATTATTCGTCTCTATGAATTACGTTCTCTTTATAGTATAACGAAGCAGTTAACTATTTGATCAATGTTGCTTAATTAAGTCCTAGAGAGAACTCCATTGCAAAATTACTTAATCACTGTTGTACGAGTTATTTAATACGTTTAAGTTATATTGCTGTTTCATTATTGCTAGGCTTAGTTATACTGCTATTTCATTATTGCATAGCTAGTCATACTGCTGCTTCATTGTTGCTTAGTTAACTAGACTGTTGATTCAATTCGATTCCATTTCTGAGTAACTTAGTTAGACTACTGTTCTGTTTAATTCCATTACTTTCATTTCAATGCCTGCTTGGTTTATTTAGATTGTTGTTTGGTTCAATTAAGCTGTTGTTTTGTTCCAGTAGAGAAACACAAAATCCTGTTGCTCAATCTTAGGCTAAAGATCCATCCAAGTCACCCTTCATAGGATAAACAAGTTCAGGAAGTTAGTAATTCCTTCTTCGCAACTGAAAAAGAGCATCCGTAGACCAGTTGACTCGCATATACTGTGCTGACACTCTTGAAATAAAAAGAATTACCTTGGGTTGATAATTAAATGAGGGAGCACTAGAGTTGTCAATAAAAAGTCACCTCTATCCAAACCAACAAAGGACCAGACCAAATAAACTCAGAATACTTGGCCAATAACCCAAATAATGGTGAAGCCATCTTGCTAAAATATTTGATGAACCTTCTATGGTAACCAACTAAGCCTAAGAAACTCCTGACATCTTTCTGCTTTTGAGGAGCAGGTACCCTTTTGATGATGGTGATTTTGTTCGGGTCTACCAGTATTCCTTCTTGGGATATGGAGTGTCCTAATACAACCCATGATTTCTTTAGGAATTCACACTTTTCTGGGCTCAAGGAGAGATGCATCTCAATGCACCTTCTTAGTGCTTTACCAAAATTAGAGAGATCTTCCTCGAAGTCATCCCTATATGGTGTGAAATCATCCATGTAGATTTCGACAGAGTCGTGGACTAACTCAGAAAATATGCTCAGGACAACTCTTTGGAAGGTAGCTGGGGCATTGCACAACCCAAAGGGTAGGAATCTATAAGAAAAGGTACCCCAAGGGCAGGTGAAAGTATTCTTATCTTGGTCTTCAGCGCTGATTTGAATTTGATTGTACCCACTAAACCCATCTAAGAAGGAAAATAACTTCTTCCCTGCAAGGCCATGCAGGACTTGGTCTATAAAGGGAAAAGGGAAATGGTCTTTCTTGGTGGCTTTGTTAAGTTCTCGATAGTCAACACAAATTTTCCACTTCTCATTCTTCTTTGGGACTAGGACAAGAGGGGATACCCACTCACTGTCGGATATAGGATATATGAACCCTTCATCCAATAGTTTCTGCAACTCTTCTTTGACTACATCCTTCAGAGCTGGGTTCATCCTTCTTTGGGGTTGTCTCACAGGCTTGCATCCTTCTTTGATGTAAATGTGATGTCTACATACTAAAGGATGCACCCCTTTCATGTCCTTGTAATACCAAGAAAATGCTTCAAGATTTTCTTTCAAAAGCTAGCATAACCGCTTCTCTTCTTCATTCGAGAGGTTTGGGTTGATTTTCAGAGATCTGGATGGGCCAAACTCAATAGCCTTGGTAGCATCAGAGGTTGAATCAACTGAGTGCACTTCCATCCAAGCTTTCATGCTTTCAGAATCTTTGACTAAGGTTTCAAGAGGAATGTTAGTGGAGGACTGGTTTTGAATGGCATGGTCGATGAGTTCATCTTCATCAAGATTCCCCCCTCTAATAATAGCATCTATGGTACACATAGGGGAAATGCTATATAACTCATATTCTTCATCCTCCAACCATATAGGGAGATCATGATCAATGGAAGGCTGGGTTGGAGGATATAACACTAGTTGTTTAGACAAAGGCCCATTTTTGATAGTCATGTTTCCGAACCGACAACTAATATAAGCATTTGTAGTGGCTAACCAAGGTCTCCCTAAGATGAGAGGATAACCATTAAACTTGGTTTTTGGTTGCACGACCAGGAAATCTATAGGATACTCCCAAGAGTCAAAGGTAACAATAACATCCTCAACAATTCCTTCCAGAGTTACTGTGGACCAATCTGCAAGTTGCAGAACTGTTGTGGTTTTTCTCAAAGTCCCCTGGAGATTAAGTTTCAACATAGTTTCCTTGGTCATGACATTTATGGTAACCCCTAGATCAATCAGAGTGTTGGGGACTATGACACCATTTATATGCACATCAACAACTAGACTGCCAGGGTCCAGGTACTTTGGAAATATCACCCTTCCCAGCGTTAGGTCAGACAGTTGTCCTACCACATTGATGGTGGGGGTATCTCTCTTCCTTATCCCAGGTTTCTGGAAGTAATTTTATTTGATGGGCCTATTGTAGACAGGGACATCCTTAATGGCCTAGAGGAGTGGTATCTTTACAAAACAAATTTCCAGTTCTCCCAGGAGTTCAGTTTCCTCTAGGGTGTGCTGACTGGGGTGGCTCAAGCGCTCAAGAAAAGGAGGGTTTTGGATCCGAGTGTTACCTTCTTCCTTTTCCTCCTCAACCTCTACAGGTGGAGATGGAGGATGGTTTTCTGGAAGTACTCTTCCCGACCTGAGATTAACCTCCTGTATCTCCACAACATAAGCTGGATAGGATCTTTCTCCACTAGGAGACTGTTGTGCCTGTTTGTTGTTTGGGTTCGGATTGGTTTGTGCAAGTATTTGAGGTAGCCTATTCAGAGCAACATGAGTAAGCTGAGGTTGAGGTTGGGGTGGAGGCATTAGAGCAGGTGGTTGATTTTGTTGAGGCCTCCACCCTTGGGAAGGATTTTTCCACTGAGGTTGTTGTGGAACATACTGCTAGAATGGTTGGTTGACTGGCTGAGGATGATATGAAGGGTTGTAAGGCTAAGTAGGAGGTGTAGACCAGGATGGGGGAGTGGGGGTGTACCAAGGTTGCATGGGTGCGCTCTGATTGTTGTGATTTTATATGAAACTAACTGCAAAAATAGAAGAAAAGAGAGATCAACGCCTTAGAAATAAGCCACTTCGAGGAGGAAACCTCCTTTACATTACATAAATGAATAATTCTTGGATGATACAAATGAAACAACATCCTTATATATATAGGAGTCCATGGGGTCACAATATGATCTAGGTGGCTCCAAAGACACACAAAGGACAAAGAAGGCTGAGGGAAGCTCAAAAATAAAAATGTTCAGAATGATTTTGAACTAGGTTTAGCTTGAAGATCTCGTCACCTTGATCGCAATGGTGTGAATGGTTTGTCAAACCAAGCCCGTATGCGAAAGTTAGGAGCATTCAAAGTTCTGGGTTGACTTGGTGATTGGGCAGCCTTAAGGGAGCCACAAATTCAACCTTTCTCAGCCACCGGATTTCAAAAATTTCAGACCAAATCTTGGGTGAAATTGTGGCCTCTTTAAAAGAACTCCTATGGTAAAAAATCAGTTCTTTTGAAAATGACCTATTTGTTATTTTAAAACAAAAAAGTATAAAAAAAGGTTGACGGGTGGCCAAACCCCATCGACCCCTTCGAATATCATAAACAAAAATTATATTAAGGGGTTGGCGGCCATGACCCCGCCAGACCACTTGGTCACCTTGCGGACCCCACGACACTAGTGCCACAAGTAACCAACACCACATATTAATATGGGTGCCGGTGGGGGTCGACTTCGCCTGGTCCACGTGGGCCGGCCCCTGAGCGGGTGACACCATAAAAAACATTAAACCAAACCCTTACAGCGGCTCCCACACATAATGGGGCGATCATATATGGTGGTGGGAGTTGTGAACCCCACCGCCACCCAAAACAAAACACTGCCACCGATTTATATGGTGCCGATGGAAGGTTCAGGCGGGCCGCCCCATGCGGGCCCGATCCCCCATAACACTCAACTTGATATTAAATTAAGGCTACAGTTTTAAAAATATATTCAATGGGGTTTAAAATATGACAGTGCATTTTTTTAAAACTAAAAAATGACTTTTAAAGGAGGGGTCGGGGTTTGACCACCCGACCTCCTCCCACACATTTTGGATCCTTAACCAGTTGCGCCAATGGTGGGACTTGGTTTAGTCCGCCCAATTTTTTTTATATAAACCCAGTTCTTCTACAGTGCACCCAAGCCATGGAGGAGCAGAGTGCCCATGTAGTTCAAGGAAATTTTTTTTTTTAATTGCAGGATAGGTGGAACCACGAGCAGGCCCAGAAATAGGGAGTAGAACCATCAGCCTTGAAATTTCCCCGGGGAGGTAATTTTTCTCCATGTCGGAATATAGTCAAGTTTACAGTGAGTTTTCACGGTTTTCCATAGGGACTGTAATGAAGAGTTCTGATTTTCCTTTTGAGTTACATATTTCTAGTCCACCCATGGAGCAGCATCTTCGAGGAATCTAGGGGGAATCTAAAAGATTCCTTTTTACCCCAAATCTTCACTTTCTCAGAATTCAGAAAGTGGATAGTCGATTTTGCACTATTCGACGCCACGAATCTGATGGCATATTCAGATTTTCCATCTTAGATTTATATTTGTCAGTCACTTTTTGAAGTGAAGTTACAGGTGTCAGCTTTCAGTGAGTGAGCAGTCGATTTCACACCTTTCGATGCCACAATTGTGATGGTGATTTCAGATCCAGTAGCGTAGCACCCCATTCTTCAGTCATATTCAACGTGAGGTATATGAGGTGTTGATTTCGTGTACTTCTTTGTATTTTTGTCTCTGAGATGCATTGTGCTGTACAAATCCCTATTAATGTTTCATGTGGGATCTTGTTTTGTTATTGATGTACTTTCTGTCATGGATTTGTATTATGTTTGAGATCCCTTTGATGCCATGTTGGCGGGATACTCATTGTCACATGTATGTCGTTTGAGATCCCTTGTTTGCCATGTTCGCGGGATACTCATAGTGTTTATGTGTGAGATATTGTCATACTAATAGGGGTCCTTTTTGTGAATGAGAATTCTTATTGTGGAAGATCTTGTAGGGAGGTCCAACCACTCTTTCCTGAGGGAATTTTCCTTGTACAACAGATAAAACACCATCCATGTACATATTCTTCTTACAACACTTAATGCAGTGGCCTACACCATCTTGACACCGAGGCCCGAAGATGTAGTCCCTCCTGGACGAACTCTATTATCAAACGACGTGTTCTTATGATTTCTGATCTTGACATGTTATGTTCCTCTTCTTTACAACATGCAGTTGTTCATTTATGTTCATTAATGCTTTAATTAGATGAAATTCTAATTTATCAGTTGAAGTAAAAGGTCTTGGTTAAGGGTATCAAGAATTTACCCTAAATTAGGTTTAAAATATGACAGTGCATTTTTTTAAAAATAAAAAATGACTTTTAAAGGAGAGGTTTGGGTTTGATCACCTAAACTCCTCCCACACATTTTGGATCCTTAACCAGCTGCGCCAATAGTGGGACTTGGTTTAGTTCGCCCATATTTTTTTTATATAAACCCAGTTCTTCTACAGTGTGCCTAGGCCATGGAGGAGTAGAGCATGCACACAGTTCTAGGAATATTATTTTTTATTGCAGGACAGGGGGAACCATGAGCAGGCCCAGAAACAGGGAGCATAACCATTAGCCTTGAAATTTCCCCAGGGAGGTAATTTTTCTCCATGTCAGAATATAGTCAAGTTTACAGTCATTTTTCATGGTTTTCCACAGGGAATGCAATGGTGAGGTCAGATTCACCTTTTTAGTTGCATATTTTCAGTCCAGCCATGGAGCAACATCTTTGAGAAATCTAGGGGGAATCTAAAAGATTCCTATTTACCCCAGATCTTCACTTTCTCAGAATTCATAAAATGGACAGTTGATTTTGCAATATTCGACATCAAAAATCTGATGGCATATTCAGATTTTCCATCTGAGCTTTATATTTTTCGGTCATTTTTTAAAGTGAAGTTGCAGGTGTCAGCTTTTAGTGAGTGAGTATTCGATTTCACACCTTTCAACACCACGATTGTGATGGTGATTTCAGATCCAACAATGCAATGCCCCATTCTTCAGTCATCTTCAGCGTGAGGTATATGATGTGTTGATTTCATGTACTTCTTTGTCTTTTTGTCTTTGAGATGCATTGTGCTGTACAAATCCCTGTTGATGTTTGATGTGGGATATTGTTTTGCTATTGATTTACTTTCTGTCATGGATTTGTATTATGTTTGAGATCCATTTGATGCCATGTTGGTGGGATACTCATTGTCACACGTATGTCGTTTGAGATCCCTTTTTTTCTATGTTGGCGGGATACTAATAGTATTTATGTGTGAGATATTGTCATACTGATTGGGGTACTTTTTGTGAATGATAATTCCTATTGTGGAACATCTCGTAGAGAGGTCCAACCACTCTTGCAAGAGGGAATTTTCCTTGTATGACAAATAAAACACCATCCATGTGCATCTTCTTCTTACAACACTTAATGCAGCGGCCTACACCATCTTGACACCAAGGCCCAGAGATGTAGTCCCTCCTGGACAAACTCCGTTATCAAATGACGTGTTCTTATGATTGCTGATATTGACATGTTATGTTGCTCTTATTTACATCATGCAGTTGTTCATTTATGTTCATTAACACTTTAATTAAATACAATTCTAATTTATCAGCTAAAGTAAAGGGTCTTGGTTAAGGGTATCAAGAATTTACCCTGGATCAAGTGGTATCAGAGCAGGTCTTCTTGCTGATTGGATTGCAGGCGTGAACTGTTGAACGTTCACTGAGTTGAGCCATGGAGAATGTCAAGGAAATGTACGAGACCATGCTCAAGGTGTCCGAGAAAGTGGACATGATGTAGGAGGCTTATGAAAAACAAGCAGCAGAGAACGCCGAATTGAAGACACTCCTACAGGAAGGGAAGGAGGACAAAATTTTATTGGAGCTTCATTTGCAAGCCACGACAGAGGCGTGGAAAGAATTGCAGCACAACAACAAAATTCTTCAAGAATATTATGATGCATTGAAGGCACTCTTATAGGAAGAGAAGGAGGAGAAGCAACAGTTGCAACTTCAGCTACAAGCCGCAACAGAGGCCTTGGAGGAAGTGAAGCACAATGAAGGCCTAGAGAAGCCTTCTTCACATGTTTCGCAATCGAAAGCTAAGGTAAAAAGTGTTGGTTTCTCTTAATTTTCTTCACATGATATCATTTTAGTTGGAAGTGTGGAGATACCCATTTCAGGAACCGACATGAGACTCCTCACCAAGATGGGGTACAAAGGAGGAGGACTTGGCGTTCGTGGCCAGGGCATAACCCAACCATTGGAGGTTATGCAGAGACCTCGCTATGCAGGTTTGGGGTACATTGAAGAAAGATGTTCAAAGGAAATCAACAGAAAACAGATATTGATGAAATCTCCAGGGAAGAGGAATGATGTGGACACTTTGCCATCGTTCCATGGTGATGCATGTTGCAGTGAAAGAGCTGAGGCGAGCTCCCATCATCATGATCACACCAGAGACCACCAGAGAAGGTATAATAAGTCTCATTATTCCAGAGTACATTTTTATTATAAGAATGTTGATAACCATGGTCGTAAATCATGGCATCGCAAAATGTGCCATTTTTGTGGTTTAAATAACCATGTGATTTCTAAGTGTTGGAAAAGGATGGTAGCACAAAGGAGGATGAGGCATGAAAAGCCTTCTCCCCAACAAGAAAAGAAACAGTTTAAGTAAGTTTGGAGGAGAAATAACTTTTGCACCCATTGCAACCGAAGTGACCATTAAAGAGCCACGTGCTGGAGACTCCATCCAGAGCACTGCCTTAAAGACAAAGTGCCCATGCATACACCAGTTGAAAGAGCTGATTGAGAAGAAAGTTCACCACAGGGAAATGATCCACTCACTTTGATAAGTGAGAGATGGTTCTTCTAGATTATTTTTTCTAGATATGTTAGCTTGTAATGGCCATGTTTGTAAATCATTTTTCATATTTTTAATTGTGAAAGTGATGAGTTGTTTTCCATCACTTGTTTAAACGACAATGATATTTTTTGGCCTTGTTTTATAAGTCGTGTGTTGCATTTCTTTCATGTAAAAGTGATGATGTGTTTGCCATCACTTTGAAATGCGACGATGATGTTGTTGGCCTTGTTTTATGATTCATGTGATGAATTTATTTCATGTAAAACTGATGAGATGTTTTCCATCACTGCAAAATGTGACGATAATGTTGTTGGTCTTGTAATGATAGCTGGGGGTGATTTCCAACTCGATGTAAGCTTGACCACCGAGTAAATGTTATAAATTCATGGCAAGTATGGAAATGTCTTGGGTCACAGTTGGTAAATTTGAGCAGGAGATTTTACTATAGGTTTGCAGAAGGTGTAGGTGTCAGTTCATCACTTATGGCTCTGAAGGACGCAGGTGAAGGAGAAGGAAGGGTGAATTTTCAGGACACTCATGGTGCAGGCATAGTACACAGCCGTGAAAATTATTTTTGATGCTTTTGGAGGACCAAAAGCTCCTTAGTGGGGAGGATTGATCCAGGTGGCTCCAGAGACGCACACAAGAAAAAGAAGGCTGAGGGAAGCTCAAAAATCAAAGTGTTCAAAATCCTTTTGAACTAGGTTCAAGTTGAATAGCTCGTCGCTTTGATCGTAATGGTGTGAACGGTTCAACAAACCGAGCCCGTATGCGAAAGTTAGGAGAAGTCAAAGTTCTGGTTGACTTGGTGACTAGGAAGCCTTAAGGGAGGCACAAATTCGACCTTTCTCGACCACCATATTTTGGCAAGTTCAGACCAAATATCATGTGAAATTGTGGCCTCTTTAAAATCATTCTTACGGTAAAAAATTAGTTCTTTTGAAAATGATCTATTTGTTATATTAAAACAAAAAATTATAAAAAAAAAGGTCGACGGGTGGCCAAACCTCGTTGACCCCTCCAAATATCAGAAATGAAAATTATATTAAGGGGCTGGCGGCCATGACCTTGATGGACCCCTCGGTCACCTTGCGGACCCCACGACATTGGTGGCCACGAGTAACCAATGCCACATATTAATATGGGTGCTGGCGGGGGTTGAACCCGCCCGACTCACGTGGGCCGGCCCCCGAGCTGGTGACACCATAAAAAACATTAAACCCAACCCTTAAGAAAACTCCCACATGTAATGCAGTGACATTCTATGGTGGTGGGGGTTGTGAAACCCACCGCCAGCCAAACCAAAACACTGCCACCTATTTATACGGTGCCAACGGAAGGTTCGGGCGGGCCGCCCCATGCGGGCTCGACCCCCCATAACACCCAACTTGCTATTAAATTAAGGATTTGGTTTTTAAGGAAAGGACTCCCGAGGAGATTGATGGAGAGGCGGAGCGAGTGCTAGGGTTTGGTCTGCAAGCGGCAGGAAGTCTGTCACAAACGCTGGAGGAGGGCAGTGCCTTGTTCGCAGTTTTTCGAAGGTGGGGGTTGGCCCTGTCCCAACAGATGAGACGTGCGGGGGTCTAGGGGGCCCCATCATACAAACAAGTAATGATGGAAAAGGGTAAATCCCACTCGAAGGGGTGCAGATCTCTAGTTCTGTCAATGTGGAAAAAGAGGAGATAAGCAGGAAAAAAAGGCAGGGGTGAAAACCAAGGAAACCTACTACCAGAAACGGACAAATGGCATGAAAATCCTGGATGATGAAGACAAAGAGGGTGCCATTCTCGAAAAAAAATCACTCTAAGCAGAAAGAAAAGACAAAGGAACCGAGGAAACCGAGGCACAGCCCCAACGCTGTTCGGAGTTGGAGGGATTTGCTACAAATAATCAGAAACAGGAGGACCTGGGGCGCTGCAAGCCCAAAGATAAAGAGAGTCTAAAGGTGATCATCACTGACCCTGAAATGCAAAATTACCATGACCACATGTCTATCTATGCTGTAATATGTAAATTTATGGGTTTCTGGCCCACGGAAAGAGCTCTATGCCTCTGGATTAAACAACAATGGAAGCCTAAGGGTGATGTGAAGCTGCATTTAGGTGCCAAAGGTTTTTTCACTATTGTCTTTGCAAACCTGGAGGATAGAGACCACATTTTTGATGGTGGTCCTTATTTTTATGCCTTAGCTGGCCTCTATATGAGACCCTGGAAACCTAACTTTTCTCTCGAAAAGGAAACATTCACGCACGTACCTGTTTGGATTCACCTGTTCTCTCTCCCAATCGATTACTGGAGCCCGGAAGCCTTGGAACAAATAGGCAACCAACTGGGTCCTTTCATACAAGCTTCAGAGGCCACCCTCCAAAAAAGGTACACCTCTTGCGCTCGAATCTGTGTTGAAATGGATGTTTCAGGAGCTTTGCATGATGAGTTATGGTTAGAATTTAGAGATGAAATTTTCTTTCAAGCCATAGATTATGAACAAATCCCCTTCCGTTATCAGAAGTTCCATGAACATGGTCACCTATTTAGAGAATGCCCTACGAACAAGACAACCGAGAAGGCCAAAGAAAATCCAGTGAAGAGTCAGGAAGGTTTTACCCGTCCGAATGGGAGACAAAGGGCCAACAGAAGAACCCAACAGAAAGCAGGAACCTCCTTCAAAGGAACAGTCAATTCCTTTGAGATTCTTGGAGAAGGTTCAGTCTTAACTGATACTCCACAAGAACCAGTCCCTCCGTAGCAAGCCCTGGACATTCCCACACAGGAAGACAATGTTCCCAACACTGAGGTAACAAGGGAAACGTTACAAGGATCTGATCTAGCAAAAGACCTCGAAGGAGATGCGGAAATGATAGCCAGTGAAATCGACACAGAGGATATGGAACTTAGTGATATCCTCGAAAGGGAAGGTATGGATCTCAACTCCATGGTGGAACAATGGAAGCAAAAAGGAGTGGAACATATCCAAGAGGAGGAAATATATAGAGTAATTTATTTATTCTTATCAAGGTAGGATGCAGAGCTAAAAGGGCAGAAGAGAGCTCATGGTGCCAAAAGGGTCTTGGGGTTATAGCCCAGGGTCTTCACCACACAAGCAATAATGTGAAACATAGGAAAAAGAGGGGCCGAAGAACAAATAATGAAGCACTATATGAGCTAGGTCAGTGACTCCTCAACTTGGGTAAGATGAAAACCCTTGAGGCTTTCACGTTCTCCTCTTAATTATTGTTAATTATGAAGATCCTCTCATGGAATGCAAGAGGGCTAAATAGCCAAAGGAAACAAAGACTCCTGAGGAAGAAGGTCAAAAATGAAAATCCGGACATGATTTTTTTACAGGAAACTAAATGCTCAAGCCTGAAAATGAAAGGAATTAGAAGAAACATTGGAAAAAAGAATGAATTACATGGAAGTAGAAGGGAATGGCTTGGAAGGAGGTCTGGCCACCTTCTGGAATCCCCATTCCATCCATCTTTTCAGTGCCGAGGCTACCAGATCGTACATCTCCCTAGAATTGCAGATTATAGGTGAAGCCAACACTTATCTGTGCACAAACATCTACAGCCCCCAAAAATTAGAGGACAAATTGCTAATGCTAGATCGCCTCTCTGAGATGCATCAAAGACATTCACCTGCTAAAGCCATCTATGGAGGTGATTTTAACATGATCTCGTCATTGGAAGAGAAGAAAGGAGGTATAAGAACTCTAAACAGGGATGCAGAGGCCTTTAATAACTTCATCAAAGTAGCCAAACTAGTGGAAATCCTCCCTAAGAATGGCCTTTACACCTAGAATAACAAAAGAGGAGGAGATAGGCAGAATGCCTCCCGACTCGATCGCTTTCTTATAGCAGAAGCCATCCTTCTTGAAGGGGTCACTATAGATTTGGATATTATCTCGTGTGGGGGATCAGACCATTGGCCCATCACCCTGGACGCTTCCATTCTCGGCACTCCAAAAAACAGACCCTTCAGGTTTGAATTTTTTTGGTTAGGCCATCCAGATTTCTTGACTAACATCAAAAAATGGTGGCATGAACCGTTGGATACTCGTGGTACCAAAATGTATAGGCTGCAAGCTAGGTTAAAGCATATTAAGGCTCGTCTCCAGTTTTGGAACCAAGAGGTCTTTGGCAATATCTTCAAGGAAAAACAGGCCTTAGAGGAACAAATGGCTCACATCCATACTGACTTGCTCAATGGTAACATCAACCAGGATTCTATCAGCGAGGAAAGGATCCTCATGCAAAAATGGAATGACAGATGTCAGTAGGAGGAAATTTTATGGAAGCAGAAGTCCCGCATCCAGTGGCTCAGGGAAGGGGAAAAGAATACTCAATTTTTACATTGCTCGGCATTTGACTACAGATGTGCTAAAAAAATCACCCGATTGATGGATGAACAAGGCAACCCATTTTGCTCTCATCAGGACATTTCTTCCATCCTCGTTGACCACTTCAGCCTCATCGCAATGGAACCTAGAATTGACAGGACTGAAGTTATAAGGAAGGTCATGAATTCCATTCCTAAGCTCATCACTGAAGACCTAAACAAATCCCTAGACTGCCCAGTCACCCTGGGGGAAGTGGAAGAATTAGTGAAGGAAATGCCTAATGGTAAGGCACCGGGGCCGGATGGCTTCACTATTTATTTTTTCAAGACTTGCTGGGATATTGTTCAACTGGAGGTGTGGGGGGTGGTGGAATACTCCCGAAAATCCAACTCCATCCTCAAATCCCTTAACTCCACCTTCATAGCCCTTATCCTGAAAGAGGAGACAACCAAAACCCCTTCTAAGTTCAGACCAATTGCTCTATGCAATGTGCTCTATAAGATCATCTCCAAAGTCATGGCCAACAGATTAAAGCCCATACTCCCCTTAATCATCTCAGAGGAGCAATCAGGCTATGTAGAAGGGAGGCAGATCGTGGACAATGTCTTGCTTGCATAGGAGATGGTTCGCACTCTTCAAGCCCGGAAAAAAGCAGGCATGGTAATTTAGCTAGATCTCTCAAAAGCATATGATAAGGTCAGTTGGGAGTACATTGAAGCTATTTTAGATGCCTTTGGGTTCGGGAATTTTTGGATCAAATGGATTATGGCTTTGGTCAAAACTCCAAGCTACTCCATTCTGGTTAATGGTGCTCCGACCACCCCTTTTACCCCCTCCCGAGGAATCCGCCAAGGAGATCCTATCTCCCCTTTTCTCTTTGTTATTATGATGGAGGGCTTGAGTAGGATCATGAAATCTGCTAAGGAAAGCAACTCCATCAAGGGCCTCCATCCCTTACCAAATTTCCTAGCCACCACTCATCAGCTGTTTGTGGATGATACTATGCTCCATGGAACACCTTCGGTTAAGGAAGCTCAAGGTTTCAAAGCAATCTGGATCTCTTCACTCTAGCTTCAAGCATGGACCTGAATTTGGATAAATCTTCCATCTTCTTCTTCAACACTCACCTAGCTATCCAAAGACACCTCACAACGATTCTTGGTTTTAGTAGACGAAGCCTACCCTCCAAATACCTCAGGATCCATCTCATCGATAAACCCTGGCAAAAGCTCCACTCGGAGAAGTTGCTTTCCAGGCTCGAAACTCGTAGTAATGGCTGGACTAGCAGGGTCCTTAACTTCGCTGGTCGTTTAATAATGACTAAGGCTGTCCTCCAAGCCATTCCTTAGTATATGCTTTCCATCCTTCCAGCTCCCAAAGGGGTCCTCCAGAAAATCAGAAACATACAACGTGCCTTCCTTTGGTTGGGGAAAGCGGATAAACAAAAATGGGCTCTAGTGGCTTGGGATAAACTCTGTAAACCCAAAATCCTAGGGGGTCTAGGGCTCAATGATCCGGAAACTTTGAATAAAGCTAGTGGTGCCAAGCTTTGGTGGAGGTGGATCAAATATCCTAATAATCCCTGGGCTAGGATGTGGAAAGCCAAGTATGCAGATAATTGGAACCATCAAGATCTCATCAGAATGATGGAAGTTCAAGCTGGCTCCCCCATCTGGAACCTAGCTCAAGTAAATCGTCACATCATCTCAAATCACTGCTTTTGGGAGATCCATAATGGGAAAACGACCCTTTTCTGGGAAGATGCTTGGCAACAAATGCCTAAGCTTGAAAGTCCTGAATATCTTTCCCTGCAACGAAGATACCAGGAATAGGGTGATTTTAAAGTGAACCAGTACTGGTTGGACAACAGGGAGGACCATCACTTGAGACATTTTCACCTCGACATGCCTACCCAAACGGATGAAATGAACGACCTTCACCTCTCCTTGAGCTCGTCTCTGGACAAAAGAATGATCCGTCATTCCTAGGAGGAAGATCAACTCAGGTGGGGAAATTTGGAGGGAGGCACTTATAACCTAAGAGAAGCCAAGATTTACATAGAGAAGAGGGATCTGGAAGAGAATATGCAGGGGCATCACAATGTCTGGGACACCATATTTTGGCCGAAAATAAAAACCTTTTTATGGCTCATAATGCACCGTAAGATTCTAACTTGGGAGAACCTTTGCAAAAAAGGTTTCTGTGGTCCCTCTTGCTGCCCTCTCTGCATGAGAGAGGTGGAGTCCATGAACCATCTCCTCAACACCTGCGATTGGACGAATAATATTTGGGCTTGGATGGAAATCATCTTTAGGCAAACAGACAAGAACAGGGACTCCGTTCAAAATACTATAGCCAATTGGAAAACCAAATTTTCTAACTGTGACACAGTTAATAACCTGTGGAAACTAATCCCTGGATTCATAGTGTGGTCCATTTGGAAAGAAAGAAATAGGAGAATATTTCAGAAAGAATTCAGACAGGAAGATAACATCAAATCATCCATTTTGCAAAACATGAGAGAAACTGCTCTTACCCACAACAAAGAAGATCAGGCGAATTGATATTCAAACAATGACAGGCGTATCTTACTACTATTTAGGATGGGTGATGTCATGAACCTTGATTCTCCAATGCAGCGCCCTCCGCCTCCTCCCTCTTAGAAACCCTGGCAACTTTTGACTCCGGGGTTCCTCAAGCTCAATTTTGATGGTGCCTCCTGGGGCAACCCTGGCCCAGCCGACTTTGGAGGGGTTCTTCGTAATGACAGAGGAAAAATCCTTCATATCTTCAGAATTTCCTTGGGGGATGCCACTAACAATGAGGCTGAATTTGCAGCCATGGAATAGGGTTTGCAGATCCTCATTCACCTGGGAAGTGGAGCAAAAATCGTGGAAGGCAACTCACTACTGGCAATCAATGCAGTGAGGAAATTACAAAATGGAACTCGTCTTGAGCGTGTCTCCAACCATTGGAGTTTAGCCATGGTTACGGGGCTCATTGCCAAACATCTGACTACTCTCAAAGGCATAGTTTTTCAGGCTATCAGGCATAATGTGAATGCTTTGGCAGACTCCCTTGCTAACCACGCGGTCGACCACCCACGTGATGCCATCAACACCTGTTGGCAGGACGTCACTTGTCCTAGCCTCCAAGATGAATGCCTTCAGATATCGAGGCAGGACCTTACAGGAATGTTAGGGAATGTAAATGGCCTTCAGGGTACAGATAATCAGTGATTCATGTGGGTCATTCTCATCATCCAACCCATGATCTTAAATGCCTGGAGGAGGCATCACTGGCATTTTTACAATGGAGGGCATCGGAAAAGGTGGAGGTACCAAGGAAAAGATATAAGTCAGATAATGCTTGATGTTAGGAAGGACACGTGGACTCGGCTCATGAGGAATAAGCATGGCTATTAGTATGAATCTTTTATCGAAGTGTACGAAAAAAGACCACTTTAGCTACGCATAACTTATAGCCCTAACATCAGATATGGCTGCCAATATCTTCAGATCTATAGTTAGTTGATCAAGACAAGTGCTGCAAAAAACCAGATCTATGCATAGAGAGACATTAAGCAGTAAAAATAAGGTTTTGCTCCATAAATCCAATAGACAAGACAAGAACAATATTTTTTGAAAGAATTTTTGTATTAAGGGCACCTGGGAGGAAAACAAGAAGGTATTTCCAATTCTCCTCAATGGGATGGGTTCTTGGAAGTCCTCAGCACTTCAGATCTAGCATTTCTCTCTCCTGTTGGTGTAGAAAACCCAGACAAAGATAGAACTCAAAGGGAACTCACACAGCAAATAATGGAAAATATGACAATGATAATGGCTCAAAGTCGGACCAAGAGTATAGATCCAGAGTGATCTAATAGGCAACAAAAGGTGAAGAATGGTAGGAGAAACCCTCCTATTTATAACAAAATATTGGGTCATTCTAGATCTTGGTGCATGATTAAAATAACATTAACCAAATCTAGATCCACCTTTTATGGAATATTTTATTATATTTGTTGGAAGGAAAAAGTATTTGACTTAGGTCAAATCCCTTTATTTGTGAATAATAAATAAATAAATGATTTATTTATCATTTTAAGGAAGTGGTTGAAAGATAATCAAATAAATAATGATTTATTTAATTATTTATGGGTGATTTAGTCATATTTAACAAGGAATATTATTTAAATAATATTTAAATAGTTATTCCTAGAAAATAATAAGATAAATAAGGATTTATCTAATTAATTTCTTTGTTTTGGGTTAAACATGACCAGGAATAATAATTAAATTATTGTTTAATTTATTATTCCATGAGGGAAATCAAACAAATATAGATTTGTTTAATATTTCCCTTTGGGGTGTCCTGTTTAGACCATAAACAACCTAATAAATGTGTTTTATTAAGTTATTTTACATAGTGAAAGCAATTTTGCTTAGGGTAAAATTGGTCTTACATGGTGCACTTGGGTCCATCTAATGATAGTAGGTTAGATGACCAAAAAATGGTGTAACAATGGCAACCTGCAAGCCATTAGTAAGCATGATAAGCAGATCGACGCTCACCTAATGGGAATCCAGGACGGCAGTAGATGGGACAAGGTGGAAATCCCAACCCAAATCGCTTCACCCAGCACTATACCAAACTCTATTAATACCAAGCCAAACAAGAAAATTAACCATTGTTCTCGTCATCCCTTTGATTTCAGCCCTAGCTTTTCGGTTTCCATTATCGAGTTTAGGAACCTGTTTGTGAGAATTGGGTTTCCTACCATGTCTGAGTGGATTCTTCGCAGCTCCAAAGCTGCGAAAGATCTCAAAAGAGATCGAGAGACCTATGAGTCATCAGTCTCTAACAAAGGAAAGAAAATAATCAAGGAGCTCCATGAGGAGGTTGGTAAAGCCAAGGAAGGATTAAACAACAATGATATCAGGTAGGAGGTGGACTGGATCATGGACCCGGGAACTCCGACCACTCAGGCTACCCAGTTTCTGAGAACTCAGGCGGTAGCTTGGCACATGAAAGCAATGCTTTCCAAGGCCCTTAGTGGGCAAGGGGCAGCCATTAAGGAAGCCTACCAAGCTAACTCCCTAGCCTCAGCCAAGAAATCTGCTCGGCTGGATAAGTTGGAAATCTCCATCAACTCGCTTACGGAGGAAATGAAAATGCTCACTAAACGCCTGGAAGATTTTATCTGGCTCTTTGAGCTATATTTGCACTACATGTTGAATGTCTCGATTGAGCTCCCGAATGATAGCTCCAAAAATACCATCATAAGGTGCCACAGGCCCCGTCCTGTGCCAAAAGAAGGAGATGAAGCGGGTCCGAGTGCGACAGAAGGCCCTGGAGCAACTTAATGGTTTCTTTTCATGTCCTGATGGGTAGTCTTTTACTGCTAGTCCTTGTCTTTCTCTGTTGTCTTTATTGTTTCTATGTCGGTATTATGTTCGGCTCAGTGGACTTTTATACGGCCTCTATTTTATTGGCTGCTTTATCACGGCCCGACATCCCTGCGTGGTTGGCTGGTTTTTTTTGTAAGGTTCTATTGGATTCCAGTCGTGTCAGGCCAGGTTGTCATCTTCTCTGCTTTTGGTTTGAAATACTCCTGGCTCCAGAAATTTTGTCTGTGGGTTTTTGCTATGAGGGCATGCACTTTTTCTTGCCTTCTGGTACTGGCAGCCCCTTTTGTAACCATATGTATCATTTTGTGATCTAATATATCAACTAATTTACACAAAAAAAGGCTGCGGTCTTTAAAAATATATTCGGTGGGGTTTAAAATATAAAAACGCAGTTTTTTAAAACTAAAAAATGAATTTTAAAGCAGAGGTCGGGGTTTTACCACCCGAACTCCTCCCACACATTTTGGATCCTTAACCAGCTACACCAACGGTGGGACTTGGTTTAGTCCACCCATATTTTTTTATATAAACCTAGTTCTTCTACAGTGTGCCCATGCCATGGAGGAGAAGAGTGGGCATGCTGTTCGATTAATATTATTTTTTATTGCAGCACAAGTGGAACCATGAGCAGGTCCAGATACAGGAAGCAGAATCATGAGCCTTGAAATTTCCCCGGGGAGGTAATTTTTCTCCATGTCGGAATATAGTCAAGTTTACAGTAAATTTTCACGGTTTTCCGCAGGGAATGCAATGGCGAGGTCAGATTCACCTTTTGAGTTGCATATTTCCATTCCACCCATGGAGCAACATCTTCGAGGAATCTAGGGGAATATAAAAGATTCCTTTTTACCCCAGATCTTCACTTTCTCAGAATTCAGAAAATGGACAGTCAATTTTCCACTATTCGACGTCACTTATCTAATGGAATATTCAGATTTTACATCTGAGCTTTATATTTTTCGGTCACTTTTGAAGTGAAGTTGCAGGTGTCAACTTTTAGTGAGTGAGCAGTCGATTTCACACCTTTCGACGCCATGATTATGATGGTGATTTTAGATCCAACAACACAACACCCCATTCTTCAGTCATCTTCAGCGTGAGGTATATGATGTGTTGATCTCATGTACTTCTTTGTCTTTTTGTCTCTGTGATGCATTGTGCTGTACAAATCCCTGTTGATTTTTGATGTGGGATCTTGTTTTGTTATTGATGTACTTCCTGTCATGGATTTGTATTATGTTTGAGATCCCTTTGATGCCATCTTGGCGGGATACTCATTGTCACACATATGTCATTTGATATACCTTGTTTGCCATGTTGGCGGGATACTCATGGTGTTTATGTGTGAGCTATTGTCATAATGATAGGGGTCCTTTTTGTGAATGAGAATTCCTATTGTGGAACATCTTGTAGAGAGGTCCAGCCACTCCTGCACAAGGGAATTTTCCTTGTACGAAAGATAAAACTCCATCCATGTACATCTTCTTCTTACAACACTTAATGCAGTGGACCACACCATCTTGACACCAAGGCCCAGAGATGTAGTCCCTCTTGGACAAACTTCGTTATCAAACGACGTGTTCTTATGATTGTTGATCTTGACATGTTATGTTCCTCTTCTTTATAGTATGCAGTTGTTCATTTATGTTCATTAACGCTTTAATTAAATGCAATTCTAATTTATCAGCTGAAGTAAAAGGTCTTGATTAAGGGTATCAAGGATTTACCCGGGATCACAATATAATCCTAGCCGACCTAACAATAATAATGTAAGGGCACAATAATAACAATATCAGGGTTACAAGGGTACAACAATAAGATTAAGGGGGCCACACTAACAACAATAAGGGACTACACTAGTAATATAGGGACCTAACATGCCCCTCAACTTCAAAAAAGTGTTGTCGTCAACTCTTGAGTAGCTCTGGGTGGTTCTGTATAAAATTCTCTTCCTCCCATGTAGAATCTTCAGTGGGTAAGTTCTTCCACTTGATGAGATACTCTGAAATTGATCTATTTTGTAGCTGTCAAGTTCTTGTTTCCGTGACTGCTTCAAGTTACAATATGAATTTTCCTTCCTCATCAAGTTCTAGAAATATTGTTTGAATTGGAAGTTTTTCATCTATAACCTTCTTTAAGCATGAAACATGGAAAACTGGATGCACTTGCAATGAAGCAGGAAGCTCCAATTTGCATGCCATAGTACCAATATTTTGCAACACCTTGTAAGGACCATAGTACTTTGGCGATAATTTATTATCATTCTTAGCTTGCTTGAGAGACATTTTTTTGTATGGTTGTAGCCGTAAAAATACCCAATCTCCTACATCAAAAATTCTCTCGCTGTGATGTTGATCTGCCTGTTGGTTCATTCGATTTTGTGCCAAATTTAGGTTATCCTTTAAGAGTTGGAGAACTTCTTGTTGATGCTCAATGTGATCTTCCATTTCTCGAACCTTAGAATTTTCTCTTAAAGATGATATGATGGACAGTGGATGATATCCATAAAGTGCCATAAATGGGGTTATTTTTGCTACAGTATGGAAGGAAGTGTTATACCACCATTCAGCGAGAGGTAACCACTTGACCCATTGTGTTTGTTTATCAGATAAAAAATAACGAAGATATCTTTCCAAACATTTATTCACTATCTCAGTTTGACCATCGAATTGAGGATTTTAAGATGAGCTACGAGCTAGTTGAGTAACCAAACATGAAAATAATTCTGTCCAAAAATTTCCAGTAAAAATGGGATCTCTGTCGCTTACAATAACCTTTGGGTTTCCATGTACCTTTTGAATTGTTTCCATAAATGTAGTAGCAACTATACTTGCGTTAAATGGATGAGATAATGCACAAAAGTGTGCATAATTTGTAAGTCTATCAACTACCACCATGATGACACTATTTCCTTTGAACTTGGGTAAACGTGTGATAAAAGCCATTGAAATATGCTCCCAACGTTGACTTGGAATGGATAAAGGCTGTAGAAGACCCGGGGTCTTAATTGTCTCAACTTTATTTTGCTAGAAAACCAAAAATTCCGCCATAAACTTTTGAATATTAGATTTAAGGCCATCCCAAAAAATTTCTTTCTTCACCCTGTGGTAAGTTTTTAAAAATCCTGAGTGTCCTCCTAAAGGAGAAGTGTGCAATTCCAAAAGAATCTTTTGTTTTAGTTGGGAATTATTACAAATATATAGGAAATCTTTGTATCATAAGGAATCAATTTTCCAACTAAATGTATCATATGTACTAGGATCTTGCTGCAACTTTTGAATGAGTGCCCACACTTCTTCGTCCTTCTTCCATTCATCCCTTGCTTTGATTATCCATTCTGGTTGGATAATAGAAATGGCACAAATAAATTCTTCCACCTCTTCATTCTTTCTTGAGAGTGCATCTGCAACAACATTTAGCTTCCCCCTTTTTGTAGATGATTTGGAAGTCATAACCCAACATCTTTGTGACCCATTTTTTCTGCTCTTCTAAAGATATTCTTTGTTCCAAAAAGTGCTTAAGAATATCATGATCAATTTTTACCTTGAAGTGTCTTCCCATTGGTCACCATTTCTTTAGTGCATGTAGTATTGCTTATATTTCCTTCTCATAAATAGCTCTCTGTAAATACTTTCCTTTGATTGGACAACTTTCAAAAGCAATGGGTCTTCCTTCTTGCATTAAAATAGCACCAATTCCATTTCCTGAGGCATCACATTCCACAATAAAGGTTTTTGTGAAGTTTGGCATATCTAAGACCAGTGCTAGACACATTGCCTCTTTAATATGTTCAAAGGCCTTAGTTGCTTCAGGAGTCAATGAAAATGCATCTTTCTTCAATAATGTTGTTAGAGGTGCTACTATTCTCCCATAATTCTTAAAAAACTTGCGATAATACCCTGTTAACCCGAGAAATCCTCGCAACTTCTTTATGGTTGTGGGGACTTTCCATTCCTTAATGGATTTAATTTTGTTATGGTCTACCTTAACACCCTCATGAGATATAATATGACCCAGATATTCCACTTCTTGTACTCCAAAGAAACATTTGGATGTTTTTGCATATAATTGTTTCTCCTCCAATACTTTGAGCACCCTGTCAACATGTTGAACATGATCCTTCCAAGACCTGTTGTAGATTAGTATATCATCAAAAAATACTAGCACAAATTTTATAAATAAGAGTTTGAAAATGGAATTCATCAATCCTTGAAATTTAGAAGGTGCATTGGTAAGGCAAAAAGGCATGACCAAAAATTAATAATGACCCTCATGAGTTCAAAATGCTGTTTTCAGAATATCTTCAGTCTTCATTCTAATTTGATGATATCCTGAACGAAGATCCAACTTGGTAAAATAAATTGCTCCATGTAATCCATCCAATAATTCATCAATTGCATGAATGGGAAATTTATCTTTAATAGTAAGCTTATTGAGCTCCCTATAGTTCGGACACATGTGCCATGATCCATCCTTCTTGTGCACCAATACTACTGGAGCAAAGAAAGAACTTTGACTAGGTTGAATTATACCAACCTCTAACATTTCTGCAATCATACGTTCAATTTAGCTCTTTTGGACATAAAGATATCTATAAGGTCTGATGTTTGGAGGAACACTTCCTGGAATCAAATTAATAGCATGATCATGATCAAGAATAGGTGGGATTCCTTTGAGAGTTTCAAACACCTTGGCATGATTGTCCAAGACTTTTTGGAAATATGGATAAATAGATGATTTTGATGTTGGAACTTCTAGTGAGCATAATTTTGCAATTACGCCTCGTTGTTCTTTCTTTAGAAGCTTTGTCATGACATTAGAGCTCATTATCTTTCCTGCCTTCCCTGCGATACCCCATAATTGGACTTCCTTTCCTTCCGATTTTTTTCAAGAAAAGTTCTTGAAAATTAAAATCTACCATCCCCAAATATTGTAACATTGTACTCCTAGTACAACATCAACACCTCCCATTGGAATGGAAAGCATTGGAATATTCAATAAATATTCCCCCATGGTTAGCTTGATATTATGGCATTTTCCAGAGCAATTTATAGTTCTTCCATTTGCAACCATCACTTGACATTCTGGTGCTGGGTATAGGAAATAATTCAATTCCTTAGCTACCTTACAATGAATGAAATTATGGGTACTACCCGAATCAATCAAAACTATTACCCTTTTCTTCTTGATATGTCCTTTTATCTTGAGAGTTTGAGGAGTGGTAATTCATGCCAATGCATTACACAATATGGTTGGTCTCATTTCTTCTTCTTCTAGGGTTGGTTCTTGGTGTATATCCTCTTCTTTCGAAGTTTCTTGTTCATTTTCTTCCTCCTCTTCACAATCTATGTAAAATAATTCCTTCTCAGCACACTTATGACCTTTATTGAATTTTCTATCACAATTGTTGCAAAGCCCTTTTGCTTATTTTTCTTCCAATTGTTGTGGTGTCAACCTTGTAGGTTGTGTAAGTCTAGGAGTAGCAACACTTCCATCTTTATAGATGTGAGTGGTAGGCTTCCTTGTCGCCATAATTTTACATTCAATTTTTCTTGCCAACCTGAATGTCTTCTCTAATGAATCAGGTTCCCAAACACGAACCTCATGTTGGATGTTATCCTTTAAAGTCCCTATGAAGACATAGATCCCGTGTTCCTCTGGAATATCAGTTACCCTTATATTCAATTTTTGGAAGTCCTCAATGTGATCCACCATTGAACCCTTTTGTTTGAGATTTATCAATTGGCTAAAAAAGGTGTTGCTCTCTGTATCCTCATAATGTGCTATCATTTCCTCTGTAAAAATTGACCAAGTGAATTTTTTTTACGAGAGAAAAGCCATCGATAACATACAAATGTATTTTATTCTAAATATAAAGTTTCAATGCGTACCTTTTGTGTGTTTTGCACATTATTGAAATCAAAATATTGCTCCATATGTAGTATCCATGTAACGTGATCCTTGCCATCAAACTTCCTCATATCGATCTTTGGAATATGGTGGGTCTTCCATCCAACATTAGAGTTTATGAAATCACGATTAAAATTTATTTTGTTCTCATAATGAGTTTCCTCTGCTATCTTTTCTCCATTAGGAAACATTTCTTGTATCAACTTTTTCAAACCTTCCATGTCTACTTTTAGATCATTCTTCATGTTTTCCATTTTTTCATCGATCTTAGCTTCCATGTCATCCATCTTAGCTTCCATGCTAGCTTCCATGCAATCCATTCCATTCTTCAAACCATCCACGCCTTTATTCAAACCATCGATCTTAGCTTCCATGCCTTTCTTCAAAACTTCCGTTTCATTTTTTGTTGCTCTTTGCGACAGCAAAATTTGGTGCACTTGCTCTTGTAATTTTGATATGTCGTGTTGCATTTCTTCGTCTTCATGAGTCATAGTAGAGCCTTATGAAGGCCTAATGGGTGTTGAATTATTTTTAGGGGGCATTTTAGAACCCAATACTAATATCTATTCTATAGTATTCCCTTGGAATCAATTCAAACTGATTCTTCAAACAAGGCTTATGCAATTCGGAAAAAAAATACACACCTTTTTCTTGCTTTTGAGGAGCTTGATATTGAAACTAAATTATCTCGGTGATTTAGGATCTTCAATATCTGAAATTTGGTCCTGTAGTAGCCCTCTGAATCTTATTTTGAATTCCACAAGTCTGAACTGATTTGGATTCTTCAAGTCAAAGTTATGCCCAATCTCCCACAATGGCCTAATTATGGGCTAGTTTAGTAGAGCGAACTTGTACAGCGTGCCACATGTCACTGTTTCCTCCTTCGGCTCTGAAATTGATACACATGCAACTACAATCTATTTACTTGCAGTCACTTTTTACATAATTGCAATCCGATGCTCAAAGATAGATTTAAGATGATTTTCCCACGGTCACCTCTTTGAGATGAAATTCGGGAGCCTGAAATAGCCCAAACTTCCACAGATCGTATCTCCAGAAATTTTGAGAACTAAGATCTGAATTTACACGACGTACCTCAGGATTTTGCCTTTGTAGAAAAAAAGTTATAGCGAAAATTCCACGATGACCTGTTTAGGTGAAATTCAGGAGCCTGAAAAAAACCTTAACTTCCACAGATCATATCTCTGAAAATATTGCGAACCAAGATCTAAAATTTTTAAATGATGTTCCTCAGGATTTTCTAATTTGAAATGACTGTATTAGTTTTTCTGTGCTAAGTGTCTTTTTAGTTTAAAAATAGGTGCATTATCAGTTCATTAGTTTTCATAAGGATTGATGAGTTTGTCCATGAATTGTAGATGATTTTTAGTGAATTAGAAGCATAAAACAAGCTTAATTAACACTGAACAGTAGTGTAAAAAAGAGAAATAAGTCACCACATGAAATTTACACAGCAGTCATGATGAAGCAGTTCACCCCTCATGGGCTACATCTGCTGGTCCAGTTCCCAATGACTTGTCCATCTTTCATTATGCTCAAAATTTTTCTATTACATGTAGTTATAGTGCTCTAATGGCTGTTTTCTCTGCACCAATGGCTCCATAATTCTCCAATTAGTCAAAAATGACTCTTCATTCACTTAGAATGGTCGAAAATTGGGCCTCCTACACTTTTTCCCAATTTAACCTAGGAAAGCTCCACTAAAAGTGGAGAAATCCACTTAACTGGAGTTAAAAACGGACAATTTCCGCCACTTTAGGTGTGCTCCTAAACTTCAGCCGAATCTAACCGTTGCATTAAACTTGACATTTGGGGACATGCACCCCAAAACACGGTTACATAACTGTTGCATAGGTGGAACCCACACATTTAACTGTGGTTTGAATTTTGAATTGTGGTTGAAGCTGGCAGGTTAACGCTGACTGTGGAGGTTTGGTTGACAGTTTATCATATGCCATGTGACAACACTTGAGGAACCGTTGGTGGTTCCCAAACCTTGAATATGAATGAAACAAATAATAAATATAATCCACGACCCATATCGATAAGTCACAACATGTAGCTCGAGTGGTAAATCACATGCGTGCTCGGTAGGAGGTATTAGGGTCGATTCTTGTGGACCCAAAATTTTTTTTATCGTGCGGTTCCAGGGCCACATGGCGGCCCCAAGGCTAGCCACGTGGTAGCTCGTGATTGGCCCCTCAAACCCCATACAACCAATAAAACAAGGACGCTTGTCAACCTGCAGTTGGTTATGAGGAAGGAATATTCCTCATAATATTCCCTTTTGCTAACTGTGCCTCCCAGTCAAACTTGGTCAAACTGTCGAAAATTTACCTATTTGGCATTTCGATCAGAACGTGATATCACCCTCATACAACATCGGTTTTTTGAACCGTTCACCGCTCCGGAATTAGGAAGACGAGATCTACACAACAATCCTGGTTTCAACCCAATCCTATAACTTTGAATTTTGAGCAAAATTTATGAACTCCTGATCATTCCTCCCCATTGGGAAGCTTTTGGACCCCAAAAGACTTGATTACCTGTTCAGTAGATGAGGGTAAAAATCCTTCACCTTTCCAACCTCCATCCATTTTTCCTTGCTTGGTTTAGTGCCTTTGAGCCCAACTCGAAGGTAGTCAACACTTCCCCTCTTTGATGCTCTTTTCCTCATGTCAAGAATTGTATCTTCTTTGAGATCATCGAGAAATTTTGGTGAGAAATATTCAATAGAAGGTAGCTAAACATCACTTCCTTGATCATCGATCAAAGGTGGCTCATACAAGTGTAAGTTTTCAACATTAACATCTGAATACATTTGCATATAGGAAGGCAAGTCAAGTTGGAATGCATTATTACCAACTTGTTTTATGATATTGAAAGGACCATAGCGAATGGGTTTGAGCTTTTTACCTTCCCCTTGCATCCTTTCTTTGATAATGTGCAACCATACCTCATCTCCCTCTTGAAACTTGTGATCAACCCGATTTTTGTCATGCCTCTCTTTGTATTTGCTTTGAATTTTCTCAAGTTGTTCTTGAACTTGTTGATGTATAATCTGAATTTTCTCAATGAAATTTCAAGCCTTGTCAATATCACTATGGTCATCAATTTCAACATCCTTCCCAAAGATGAAGTCTAATGGCGATTTTGGAAAATACCCAAAGCATACTTCAAAATTTGAGGTTTGTGTTGAAGACTGATTTGCTCGGTTGTAAGCGTGCTCAATGTAATCCAATTGTTCATCCCACAACTTAGGATGTTTGCTTCAATATCCTCTCAATAGATGCACAACTGTTCTATTCACCACCTCGATTTTCCCATCTGTTTGTGGATGAAAAGCGGTACTTTTTCAACTTTATGTCCATCATTCTCCATAGGTTTGACCAAAAATTCCCAATGAACCTGGAATCCCTGTCACTAACAATAGAAGTTGGAAATCCAAAATGAACCCAAACATTTTGAAAATAAAGTTCAATAGTTTGTTCAGTAGTAATGGTTTTCCTACATGGCATAAGTATACACATTTTACTGAATCTATCCACAAATACATAAAGATAATCATGTTGCTTTCTTGACATAGGTAGACCTCCAACAAAGTCCATGGAGACACTCTCCCATGGCCTTGATAGTACTGGTAGTGGCGTGTACAACCCAAGCTTCCTATTACTAGGCTTACTTGTTGCACACATAGAACAACCTATGATAAAACAAGACACACTATCTATCATGTGAGGCCAATAACAATACCTCTGTAGATGCGCCACTGTTTTGCTTACCCCAAAGTGTCCAACAATAAGAGAAGAATGAGCTTCTCTCATGACACTTAGCCTCTCTCCTTGTGGAATACATAGCTTTCCCAAATGAAACAACAAATTGTTATGCATGTGATAATATTTTTCTTCAACTTGATTCCCTTCACTCAAACTAACATACACATATTGGAAATCAATGTCATGTGCATATTGTTCTATGTAACTCTCATGTACAACATAATTATTTTTGAGTAAAGTAGAAGCACTAATGATTGGTCTTGAAATAATATATGCAACTTTATTGAAAATACCTTTCTTGTACCTTATAACCAAGTGAAATTGTTGAATAAATCCCATCCACCCGAAATGTCTTGATTGCTGCAATTTTGTTTGTGACTGCAAGCACTGTAATGGTTGGTGATCTGTGTGTAAAATAGACTCTTTACCCATCAAGTAGTGTTTCCACTTCTTGACACTTTGTACCAACACATATAGTTATTTGTCATATGTAGGATAATTAGTCACAACACCATTAAAAGTTTCAGAGTGAAAGGCGATAGGCTTACCATGCAGCAAAAGTACCGCGCCCATGGCATAATCACTAGCATCAGTTTGTATCTCTAATGGTTGTCTCAAATTTGGTAATGCAAGGACTGGAGTTGAACTGATCTTGGATTTTAAAGCTTTGAAAACTTGCTGTTGTTTTCCTCCCCACTGGAAGCCTTTCTTCACACTTGTCACTGCATGCATAGGAGCTGCGATGGAAGAAAAGTTAGCAATAAAATTCCTCCAATATTGAGTTGCACCTAAGAAAATTCTTACCTTGGTTAATATTTTGGGTGTGGGCCAATTCACAATGGCCTCCACTTTATAAGGATCAATCCTCAATTCTCCTCCTCCTACAATATGTCCCAAATAGACCAAAGAAATCTTTCCAAACTCACACTTTGAAATCTTAAGAAACAATTTCTCTTTCTTCAAAATATCAAGCACTATATTCACATGCAAGACATGATATTCTCTTGTTTTGCTGAAATTCAATATGTCATATAAGTACACAATAACAAAGTCATCAAGGAATGGTCACAAAACACTATCCATAACTCGCATGAAATTTTCTGGTGCATTACACAAACCAAAAGGCATAACTAGTCACTCAAAGAGTCCTTGTTTGGTTTTGAATACAGTTTTCCATATATCACTTTCTGCAATTCTTAATTGATGATATCCACTTCGTAAATCTAAATTAGTGAAAAAAATTTCTTCTTTCATCTGATCAAGCAAATCATCTATTCTTGGGAGTGGGTAACAATTTTTTACCTCAATCTTGTTCAAAGCTCGAAAATCTACACACATGCGCCAAGTCCCATCTTTCTTTGGTATCAAGACTATGGGTGAACCACATAACGAGGTTCTTGGCCTTATGATTCCTTTATCCAACATCTCTTTGATTTTCCTCTTTATTTCAGAATTCTCCATTATCGACATGTGCTACATACTGATATTTGGAAGAGGACAATCTTGCTGCAACTGAATCTCATGTTGAATTTCTCTTTTTGGAGGCAATCCTGTTGGCTCCTAAAACATCTCATGATGTCCATTAATCACATCATATAAATATGATTTCAACTTAGGATCACATCCTTCAAAAGATTCATGATTAACATCAGATTTAGGCTTAATCATAAGAAGAACAAAATTCTTACTTAAATTTACTAGCCTCTTTACCTGTCCAGCATTTACCATAGCAATGTTTGTCTTCTTGCGATGTGCTCTAACAATGAACTCCTTGACATATTTGAATAAATGATACTTGTTCTCATGGTGATAGAAGATCGCTTTCCTGTCATACAAGTAAGGACTCACTAATACAATACCAATGATTAATAGCAGAACCACATCTAATTCAACCGTGTTAACAAAATTTGCAGTGATTGCAAACCTCAATATACATTTCTTTGAAACCTGTAAATTTGCATCCTTACATATCCAACCCAATGGATATGGCTTTGGATGTGGTATGGTATAAATATTAAGTTCCTTGAACAAATATTCAGAGATTAAGTTTGCTTGCGACCCACTTTCAAACAATGTGTCAACCTTGGTATGCTTGGATATGACCCTCACATGAAACAGTGTTATTATTTCTTCTTCATTTGGAGTGTTTATGTGACATTTTTATGTACTGGTACTGGGTTTAGTTTCAATTTATTTTCCCTTCATTTTCTTCAATCCCATGTCTATAAGTTTAGATTCATCACCTGAATAAGATCCTAAATCATGTTGAGCTATAGCAACAATTTTCTGTTTCCCTTTGTTATTGGGTTTCTTTGGCCTTAATTCAGGATGTAATTTCCAACAATGAGTTTCATCATGGCCTTCTTTTGAACAATGTTTACAAACTAATTTTTCTCCCTCTTTCTTAACAGATGCATTATTTTTGTTTTTACCTTTTGAGGTCTTTTCCTTGGTTTTATCCTTAAAAGGTTTCTTCCTACCCTCTTCAAAAATGTTCTTCCCTCTAGCTTCTAGATGTGTGGCCTGAACACAAACTTCATCTAGACTAGTGGGGTTAAACAAGAGAATATTATGTTTTAGGTAGCTATGTAAGCCTCCTATGTACTTTAACAAATTATCTTGGCTCTACAAATCCACCCCTAATAAGAGATCTCTTCTCCTAAATTCTTGGGTGTATTCTTGCACATTTTGTCCCTTTAACTGCCTAAAGTTCTGCTAGTTCATGATGACTTTCTGCATGTGAGCTAATGGATAAAACTATTGTTTAATAGCAGTAATGAAATATGACTATTATAGAATAATCTTACCATGTTTCTTGATTTCCTCCTTTGTCTTGGCTTCCCATCAAACAAGTGTTGGACCTTCCATTCTCAATGAAGCTAATTGAATTTTCGTATCATCATCTTGAAGGTTATGTATTCTCAAATAGACCTCCAATTGCCAAATCCAATTATCAAGCTTTCTTGCATTTACTTCACCATTAAACATTGGAAATTCAAACTTAACATCAAGTTTTAAAAAAAGAACTTTTACCAGTGCTCTTTGACTTGTGTGGCTAATGTACTGAAGAAGAAGTAGAGGATGATGATGATGATGAGGGTGAGGATGATGGATCTCCATTGCCTCCATTTCCTCCATTTCCCTTCTTTGACGTATCTTCATCATGTTGACCTCCTGAAGATCCTTGTCCTTCCTTGTGAATTTTAGATCCTTCTCCTTCCAATCTCTCATTCCTTTCTTGATAAATTATTCTAACCATCTCAGTCATGTCAAGAAATGATTTCATGAACACTCTTTCTTCCTCCTTAGGATCAAATTATTCATGGATTTCTCCTTCCTCATGAGGCATGCTTAATGGAGCTTCTGATTCTTTAGGAGGTGAACTAGGTGGTGGAGATTGTGGAAATCTTGCTCTCCTTTGCTTTGGCTCTTTTTGAGACCCTTCTGCTTCCACCAATTTGCCTTCTCCTCTTTTGAGCTTGAGCCTTGTAAGCATCTAAAACTTGGAGACAGTTAAACAATTCTTTGCACTAAACAACACCAGAGAACAAACTCTAGCTCTGATACCAACCTGATCTGAAATGACTGTATTAGTTTTGTTGTGCTAAGTGTCTTTTCAGTTTAAAAACATATGCATAATTAGTTCATTAGTTTGCATAAGGATTGATGAGTTTGTCCATGAATTGTAGATGATTTTTAGTGAATTAGAAGCATAAAACAAGCTTAAATAACACTGAAAAATAGTGTAAAACAGAGAAATAAGTCACCACATGAAATTTACACAGCAGGCATGATGAAGCAGTTCACCCCTCTTGGGCTACATCTGCTGGTCCAACTCCCAATGGCTTGTCCATATTTAATTATGCTTAAAATTTTGCTATTTCATGTAGTTAGATTGCTCTAATGGCTGTTTTCTCTGCACCAATGGCTCCAAAATGCTCCGATTAGTAAAAAATGATTCTTCATTCACTTAGAATGGTAAAAAATTGGGCCTCCTACACTTTTTCCCAGTTTCACCTAGGAAAGCTCCACTAAAAGTGGAGGACTCCACTTAACTAGAGTTAAAAATGGGAATTTACGCCACTTTAGGCGCGCCCCTAAACTTCCGCCGAATCTAACCGTTGCATTAAACTTGACAGTTGGGCACATGCACCCCAAAATGTGGTTACATAACCGTCAGATAGGTGGAACCCAAACATTTAATTGTGGTTTGAATTTTATTTGCGGTTGAAGTTAGTGGGTTAATGCTGATTGCAAAGGTTTGGTTGACGGTTTATTGTATGCCATGTGATAGCACTTGTGGAACCACTGGCGAGTTGGGACCATTGACGGTTCCCAACCCCCGAATATGAATGCAAAAAATAATAAATATAACCCGCGACCCATATGGTTAAGTCACAACGTGTAGCTCGGGTGGTAAATCATGCGCGTGCCTGGCAGGAGGTCTCGGGGTCGATTCCTGTGGACCAAACAAAATTTTATCGTGCGGTTCCAGAGCCATGTGGCGGCCTTAGGGCTGGCTATGTGGAAGCTCCTGATTGGCCCCTCAAACCCCATACAACCAATAAAACAAGGACACTTGACAACCTGCAGTTAGTTCTGAGGAAGGAATGATCCTCAAAATATTCCATTTTTTTTACTGTGCATCCCAGTCAAACTTGGTCAAACTGTAGAAAATTTACTTGTTTGGCATTTTGATTAGAACACAATATATACCTCATATGACATCAGTTTTTTGAACCGTTCATGGTGCTGAAATTAGGAATATGAGATCTACGCAACCATTCTAGTTTCAACCCGATCCTATAACTTTGAATTTTGAGAAAAAATTATGAACTCCTGATCAATTTCGACTTCACTCTGTAAAAATTTCAGCTTCTGAACCTTCACAGAAAAGAATTTATAGCAAAAATTCCACAATGACCTGTTTGGAGCAGCGAAACCCTAGAATCCAAAGCTTTGATACCAAATGTTATGAAACCAGCTCCAAAAATAGAAGAAAAGAGAGCTCAATGCCAAATAAGTCACTTCGATGGGCCAACCTCGTTTACATTACCTAAATGAATAATTCTTGGATGATACAAATGACAAAACCTCCTTCTATATATAAGAGTCCATGGGTTCATAATATAATCCTAGTCAACCTAACAATAATAATGTAAGGGCACAATAATAATAATATTGGGGTTACAAGGGTACAACAATAACTCTAAGGGGTCTACACTAACAACAATAATAGACTACACTAGTAATATAGGGACCTAACATAATAAGAGTAAGGTGCACCTTGCATACCTTGTTGATATGGTCGAGGGCCTTGAGGCCTTCTCTAGTTGATGAAACAAAGTTGCTTTGGCATTGCTTCCCCACCTTGATATACAACCTTAAGTCCAGGTAAGGAGGGACACTTGTCTGTGGCATGATTATCTTCACAGACTAAGCAAAACTCTATGACATTCAACGAAAATTCATTTCTGGGGTGCTTCCAGGTACATCTAGGACAAAATATGGCCAAGGCTCTCTCTGCTTCCTCTTGCTTCCTTTTGACCTGCATTGTGTCCATTTGGAAAGTTAGTGTGTGAAACATATCACTCTTGAAGTCCTCTAGCATATTCCCAATCTCATGTTTGATGGAGGTGGAAGAGGAAGGGGCATTGGATGTACTTTGGCTAGCTCTGCCCTTCTTCCTAAATGACCTAGAATGGTTTCAGAAGACATTTTTGATTGTTTCATAGGTTTTTTGGTAGATATCTCCTCTTGATAGCGTATTCAAGGTTTCTGTCATCTCTTCTCTCATCCCTTGAAGAAGTACAAGTTTATGTGAGTCAGGATCAAGAGTACAGTTGGCTTTCTTATAGTTCAATTGAAACCTCTCTTCATAGTCCTCTAAGGATTCATCTGGTCCTAGAGTCATCCTAAAGATATCATCCTTTGTTTCCTTGGACCTACATTAGTATTTGTATTTGTTGTTGAAGGTCTCTTCCATCTGTGCCCAGGTAGTGATGCTATCCCCAGGCAGACCCATGAACCAGTGCAAGGCTACATCCTTAAGGGTGGATGGGAATAGTTTCAACTTTTGATCATCAGATGTGTAGTCATAAGTCCTAAAAACAACAACAAATTCAAACATGAATGTGTCAGGGTCCTCATAGGTAAGTCCATGAAAGTGTGGAAGAGATGAGGGGCTAATGTTTTTCATCTTAGCTCCCCATCTGCCTTTGTTATGGGAAAGGATCTCTGGATCCCATTCATGGTTAATATAGGTAAAGAAAGTCCCTCAGTTGGACCAAGGTCTTCTTCTTCTTCCCTAATACATTCCTCAGAGTATACAGAAGGCTATCCTATAGGAATTTTAGTCTCACTGCCACCGAAGAAGAGTGAAGGGTGGCTAGGAGGTGATGTGGGGGTTTTAGGTAAGATTTGTCTTTGAGAATTCATACTCCTACGAGGCATGAAAATTAGATATTTTTTTTTTCAATATTTATGAAATAACATGAAAAGAAAGGAAAGTAGAAAAGAATGCTTAAAAAAAATCAAGGCATCTACTAGACACCTCCCCAACAACGACACCAAGAAGTGGTGAGCCCTGGTATTGCACCAAGAGTGCTGCAACTCCCCGGGGCTGCCCTACTTTACTTTATCAACCCGAGGTTCATACAAACTTGGAGGTGACAGTGCTATATACACAGTAGATGCATTCTACTCATGTCATCCTCTTTCGCTCTGTTATCACTCCGAAATTTCCAAAGGTTGTTCTAAGCATTTAAACAGAAATATCAGAGGTAACTACAAACCTAATTTGGAGCTTAGGATCTAGCCATCCTAAACTTAGAGAGGGTTCTCTCTATATGATTTAACTTTGTTTTAATCAATGGATATTGGGATAGTTATGTATGCTTGGTTGGGTTGTTTTTTTGATTGGTTTTGGTTGGTTGGTGGAATTAATGATTTAGATGAATAGTTGCTTTTCCATTTTCCATTGGGCTATGGAGTCAAATATGCTTTGAAACAGAACAAAACCAAATTATAAAGAAAGTGTTACAGGGCAAGATAGGTGAGCAATATTAGATCTCAAGGCTGAATGGTGAAGTGATATTTCAATCGGGATCAAGGAGCAATCAATAATTCCTTAAACCAGATAATGAAGAATGGTGAAGAGGTCAATTAGGATAAGAGGGCAATTAAGAATTCTCCAAACCCGATATCAAAATAAAACACAGAAATGTATAATAGTTAAAAGCAAAGTGTAATTTTTAAGAAAATTCTACAGTAATATTCCTGTTATAACATTGAAATTTAGAACACATATAAGTTTATTGAATACTTAGAAAGAAAACATAAAAAATTGAAATTTATACTTCACTAAGATAGCTCAACACATGAATCCTGTAATGAATTCTCTTTATAAGTTGTTCAGTCTGTCGAATGGAAATTGGTACAATAACCCTTTGGAAAAAGATCAGTCAACTACTAAGGTATTCAAAAATCCACACTTGACCAACCCTTGATACTTCAAATGATGAAGTATTTATACAAGAAGATTTAAAAAAATATTGAATTACAAAATTATCCTGTCAACTGACTGGTATCTGGCCCTGATTCTTTGCTTGCTGTTATTTATCTGTCCTTTCATCTGTCTTTTCTTTCACCTGTTTGTTCTTTCACCCTTTACAGTAAATCATACCACTTCTCCCACGTTTCTTCATCTGAGATTTTGATTTTCATCATGCCGCGGTAAATGTCATCTGCTTCAGAATATTTGGCAAAAGTAGGCTTATTTACAAAAACGTGATTTATCTCATGCTGAAGGTAAAATAAGTTTGAAGGAGGACCTTGCCTGTGGGAGTGCCCTTCATTGAGGAAATGTGATAAGTTTCTTTGGCTACTTCCCTTAACTTCTTGACATAATCCTCATGCCTCATGAGTTTTTCATTTATCACTAAAGGACTAGGCAGACCCTTTTGTCTCAATATATCAAGTTTAATGAAAAACTTATTCACTGCGAGTTCCAAGACTTGACATTTTTCCTTAAGATGCAGCATTAGATTTATTTTGGAAATCACTTTTTTCACTTCTAGGATAGTTTCTATTCTGTCATCGATCCTGAGTTCTTCCAATTCTTTTAGAATTTAGGAATTTGATTAGTTCAGAGGCTTCCTGTGGTTTATCTCCAAGGTTGGCTTTTACTTTTTGAATTGCCTCACCAACTTCCTTCACCAAGTCATTATGCTCAAATATAATCTGTATAGAGGGCCAAATATCATTAACAGAGTTAATGATATTGGACCATAATTTCTGTTTTTCTTGGGCTAAAGGTTTTTTTAATGACAAATCTTTCTCCAGCTGGTGGATTCCATTATTGAGTCTATCGAATTTGTGTGCTTTAGTTTGATGTGCTACTTCTGCCAATTTCTTTTCATTATCTAAGCTCTTTACCTGTTCCTTGAGCTTATTAATTTTTGTAGTTTGAATGGACATATCTTCCATTGCTTTGATTAATTTGTTGGCCTCATTAGTGGGATGGGTTGTTGGTATTTCTGATGCTAGTGCTGATGTAGATGCTGATGCTGATGTAGATACTATGGGAATAGTAGTAATGGGAAATGATTCCATGCTAGCTTGTTTTTCCTTTATAAGCTTATCCATCTCTATCTCCATTTCCTTTAGTTGAGCTGTCAATTGGATGATTAAATTCATCATCTCATCCTTTTGATTGTTTGTCTACAAAACCTCCTTAGTTTGTGGATGATCAATAGTTGGTAGCTTTAACTGTTTCTTTAGTGCAACTATGTCTGCATTTTTCTTCTTTACAAGTTCTTCTGCTGCCTTGATGTTAGTTGGATTATAGACAATTTCAATTACCAACTCTTCCAGTGACTTAATTCTGTTGTCTTTTTCTTGTGATGAGTCTTTCTCTAGCTTTAACTGCGACTTTAAATTTTCCAGGGAGTTTTACAACTTCTGCACAGTTAGAGATTTATGTGTCATGGCTGAATATATCATCTCTCCTGCCTACTTGTGGAATTCCATTTGGTCAATTGGATGCACATCCTTGGTAGGAACTTCAAATCTTGTTTTAGTATAGTCTGCTGAAGTTTTGGGGGCCTGTACCTTCGGCTGTAGGAATGTCATTTGCATTTTCTTTGTTTTGAGGTCAAAGCCTAAAAGCAACCTACTCTGATCACTGGGGGTTTTCTTCTAGTATTGTGCATATGTAACACTTTTAGTGCTTCATTTTTAATTTTAATCTCTTTATATTCCTCAATGATATCTTTTTCCTTCTCAATTGGCTTACTAGATGTTGAAATATTTGCACTATTTTGCTTCTGAATGATTTTTGCCCTAGAAGATGATGGAAGAGGTGTTTCTTTTGTATGTGGTGTAGGTGCATCATCCCTGATAACAATTTTTGTCTCTGTTTCAATTGTCTCTTCCTTCTCTATTACTGGGTTCAACTTTGTTTTCTTTCTGTACATAAGCTTGAATTTATGATCATATGTAGCTTCTGCTGAGTATGAGCTTTCTTCTCTAGACCTTTTTGAATTTCTATCCTGTTGGTTTGGAGTAAGAAGGATGGAACTAGTATCAAGCCGCTCTTCCACATCCCTTAGAGTATTTTCCAACCACTCTGACTGGTTGGAATATTTCTCAATCTCAGGCTTAGATTCATGGATGAAAGGGGTGAGTTTAAACCTAATTCTCAATATGTCTATGACACCTAAGGGATCATATGAACATTTGAAATTGTTTCTGAACTTTAACTCTTGTAGGCCTTTGTCTGCTTCATTCCCTGCATTCCTACGGTTGCATACAAAGGGCCCTAATTGACCTTTTATCTTGAACTGAGTTTTCTTTTTGGCTGAAAGGAAGTTTATCTCATAAGAACTCAAAATCTGTCTGATGTACTCTAATGCAAATATCCTCATTGGGAGGTATTTGGGAAGCTTGTAAGGGACTAGTTGGCTTCCATACAATCCGATCTCTGTGTGATTCTGGTATAAATACTAGTATCTTGTCTTGCTATGGTCAGATAATTGTAGAAATTTTCTAATTTCATCACTGATTCTGGGTTGAATGTTGTTTCTGAGCATATTAACTAGTGGATATACAAAATAATAAATAAAGTCTTTGAAACTAAATTCATTGGAATCCTTTCTGATCAAGGATGTCCAAAAGATTACAGACTAGGGATTACCCTCTGTGTCCAGTTTTTGTAGGTTGACTGTAAATCTTTCTGACTGAAAATATAAAAACAAATGAAATAATACTGAGGAGTATTTGAACACTCCTTATTCTGGAAGTTTGATCAGTTCATCATGGATGAAATTTGCCAAGAGTTGGGCAAAGTTGAATAGTATAGCTAGAGGCTGGCTTAGGCAAACTGTAGAGAGGAAACCAAGGATGGATTCATCTACACACTCATCAGTAAAAGATCCTAGGATACAGGACAACATGGTCACAATTTATCTGGTTCATTCTGAAAACATGGTAGCAGAGTATGGTGGGTTGTTTTTAGGAGTTTGTCCTAATTGAGGGAGGAAAATCTCAAAGATTTGAAACCTTTTAGGAAAATATAGCTCTAGATAAAGCTTAGTGAGGGTTTCAATGGTGAAAGACACTCCCTTTTGTTGTGATGGAATTTGAGCATTTGGTTAATGGATTGGGCAGTGATAGTAAGTATAATTTCTTGGTCAGGGGTAACTATGGCTCTTTCATTTGGAAAATAGCTAAGTTGGAAAAGTCTGATGATTTCAGGGAACTGGTGGGTCTGTGGAACTATGTATTTTGGTAGGTTAGAATTCCATAGGTTTATATCATTTTCCTGATCAAAAAAATTGTCATGACTCCAGCAATGGAGATCCAAAAGATTGCTATCAGTCACAATGTATACTATTTTAAAGTCCTTATCGGCCAAAGGAGTGTGGTCAACATCTAACAGGGATGGTTGCAGAGGGTTTACAATTTGAACGCTTTGGGAAGCCATCAATTTGACTCAATTTATTAATTAATTTGTGTATTTGATGGTGGTGGGTACTTAGATTTACCTTGAGTAATGGAGCTTTGGTCGTGGAAGGGGTACGGACTACAGCAAGGCTTCAATTTAGTCGGGAAAGGTGACTTTAGTTTCTTTCGCAAGTTGAAAGAAGTAGGGAAATGAATGGGAGAGCGGGATTTATATGATTTTGAAATTAATGGTTTTTGCATGGTTTGGAAGTGGTTTGTGGTTTGGGAAAGGGGGGGGTGCGAGAGCACCACGAGGCGTTGCGTGGCAGAGGAGTGGGCAGGGAAAATGACCTATTTCGCACCCCCCCCACCTTGGATTTAAACATAGAATGCTAGGGGATGCGAAATTGGTTGTGGAACGTTCGATCTGAGAGGAGATAATCGAACGGTGGTAGAGTTGCATATGTTTTCAAAGAGGTGGGGTAGAGAAAAAACTTTGGTAGGGGGGTCAAATCAAAGTGGGGTCCGCTTAATCCTTTTTGCGCTTTGGACTATTAAAAAGTGGGTTTTTTATGTTTTTTATGAAAAGAGCGGAGTTTTGTGTTTTAAAAGAGGTAAGGGGGTTTTCAAAGGAGGAAAGGGTTTTTTAGGAGGGGAAAAGGGTTAGGATAAGGGGGAATGAAAAGGGAGAAGGATTTTTAGCAAGGGGAAAGGGATTTTTAGCAAGGAGAAAGAGTTAGAAAGATATTTTTGATAAGGGATAAAAAAAATTATGCTTCAATAACTTTTGAAAAGTATTCTACCTACCCTTTTATTTATCCGAACATTTTCTCTTTCCTTTATTAGGTGCAATTAAGCTTGCTGGCCCTTTTATTTTCTTCTGATAAGAAAAATAACTTATTTATAACCTTATATCTTCCAATGGCTCAGATTAAACTTATGAGCTCATTTTTATTCTCTACCTAACTACTGATCTGCCAAGATTAAATGGTTTGGTCAGATCTTTATTCACTAACTATCATAACATAAAATTTAAAGGCATGAATGATCAAAATTGTATTGTATGATCATCATGAATTGTGACATTTTGAACAAGCTGCACACAATTTATTTGCAGAAGTAAACTTAAACTGAGTAGTGGCATTTGAATGTGCAACACTTTTATAATTTATTTTTTCTTCTTTTCATGGGGTTCATATCTTATATATTTTTTATTCTTTTATTTTGCTCTCTTTTCTTTCTTTTGGTCCTTTGATTACTTTTTTAGGACATTGTTGGGGCCCTTGTTTTTGAAATCTTGGTTAGAACATTTTGAATTTTGACCTTTTGAGTTGCGACATGAATACACATGGCAATCACGACCGCATCGCAACTACCAGGAGTCGCGGAGCTATCAAGGTGGTGCGGAAGCATGAGATAGCTGAAGAAAGAACACACACAAGTACAGATGAAGAAAAGACAAAGCAGAAGACAGAAAGCAGAACACACAGATAACAGGAGAGAAGCTGGAAGCAGCTGAAGAAAAGAGACAGGGAGGAACTGATAGTCGCGATAGCGGGTGAATAAGTAACAGTCACCCGGCTGAAAGAAAGAGAAGGCTGCAGAGGTTGTGAGGCTCGCGACAGGAGAAGAAGCACAGAGCGACTACGGGAAATCATGCATGACATCTCTGTGATTCCTAATCTTCTCTATTTTTGTTTCGTAAGACATTTGTACATCTGTATCAGGGTTGTAAGCTATCGCTGAAGATGCGATGTAATCATGGGCTTGGCCAAGAGATTAATATAATGAAAGGTTGTTGTCTCAATGAGAGGTTCACATGCATGTAATGTGTTTATGCTGGTTTAAAATTTTATTTTCTAATGTCTGAATGCTTCTTAAGTGCTCTTGCGTACATGACTCTGTCTATATAATCGATGCATTTTCCATCATGAGTTGCGACTCTGTTCCTTGCCATTGATCTCATCCCCTTTTGCATGTGGTTGCGGCACGCCTCGGGTGAGACTCACTGCTCTCCGGAGTAGGGTGAAAATGCCAGTGTGATCCTAGACTACATCGGACCCCCTTTGTTGGCCACAACTCCTGAACCTGGGTCTTGTCCGTGAGACCTAACTTCTCGCCAACAAATGGTTCCGTTGCCGGGACCTACATGTTCTGAGGGGAACTAGATCATGGTATCGAGGATTTTTGAAGGAGAGATATGGCGATGGTGGGATAATCATCTCGACCAATTCATTGCTCAGCAAGCAGAGCTGACCAAGAAAAAGGAGGCGGCGATCAAGGAGCTCGTCCTTTTCTCTGACTCAGCCAGTGATACGTACGAAATTTTCTGGGGAAGGTTCCCTACCGACCTTTACAATTGGTTGCGGAGATTACGAGCGATGGTGCCTCGAGAGCGCTTGCGGAAGATAAACCGCAGGTGAGCGCACAAAGATCTGGTGGCGCTGCATCGGGTGAACATTGAACTAACCCGCGCGGTGGATTTTTGGGTAAGGACCACGTTGGAAGGATACACTGTGGAGTTTGCTGCTGAGTGCTATCAATCTTTCTCGAAAGTCGAGGCTGTCTTCCACTCAGGGCTAAGAGGGAAGCTGCTTAAGGAGATTCCGCTGCGGATTAAAGCTCTGATGGTGGATGAAGGGTTGATTGAATTCCACAAAACGAGTATGGAAGCGTAAAACACCCGTGCTGGGGGAAGGGTTGAGGGGACTGATGCCATGTAGAAGGTGACTTGGGGAGTGGGGATGGATGCTGAGGCCGCAAGGATGTTGAGGGAGCGATGTGCACATCAGCGGGCACAGATCGCCGATAGGTGGCGAAGAAGGGTGATGCGAGATTTGAAGAGACGGGAGATCGAGAGGAAAAATCAGAAGGAGGCGCCTCAGAGGATAAGGATTATGGACGCGGGTACCCAGGGACGAGAAGGGACCGCTATGGAAGTGTGGCGGGTGCATGGAAACCCAGCGACGCGAGGAAGAGAGATGGTGACTAACGAAGACGATGGGAAGATGCAGCCCGAAGAGAGTTTCGATGACGAATGGCACGTCGTGATGCAACGGATGTTTCAAGAGCAGACAACACTCACCCCTCCAGGCAGCCCTACTTCCCACATTCTACATGGACAGGATCCCTACCTTCCCCTGGTACTGTATCAACCTTTAAGTAATATTTTCATTCCGTTACAAGCATTGAGTCAGTCATACAGTAGTTCATCAGCGTCAGTAACGTCCGGTAATAGCAGCGTTACTAGTAGTGTTGTATTCCCTAGTGGAACCGTTACGCAACCAGGACCTAGAGGATTTATCCTGGTCAATACTCCGCAAGTACACATGGCTGGATCTTTCACCCGGTATCCAGAGTTCTCTGGCTGGGGCAATGATGATGTAGAGCAACACTGGTATCTGTGCGAAGCCATCTGGAGGGCTCGACAGACGCCAGATGCAGGGAAGTTAATAGAGTTCCAAACCACGCTCAGAGAGAGGGCTCTGTGATGGTTTATCAAGTGGTCTGAGGCTCATCCTAACCCCGTAATTGCGGATGTAAAGCGGGATTTTGTCCGCGAATTCAAGCTTCCCCAGACAGACCAGCAGGGCCTGTCCGAGCTGTGGGAAATTAAGCAGAAGGAAGGTGAGACCGCGTGGGAGTTGATGCGGCGATTCAAGGACGCGATCGGGAAACTCAGCTACCCGATCGATCCAAACCACCAGAGGGACTGGTTCATCAAGGCTCTGCTTCCCTTGACATGAACCCCTCTCACTCAGCAGAAGATTGATAATCTGCAGGACGCTTTGGAGCAGGCCATGAAGATTGAAGCCATGGCGGGCTACCCCCAGGAATACCGGGGGGGGCCAGCCCCGCAAGATCCTTCTTTGATGGGGTTGTAACACTAGATCGCCAGCTTGACTGAAAAGCTCAAGGAGCTCTAGCCGGTGAGACCAGCGCGGTCGAATGTTTGGTGCACTCATTGCCTGGTCGAGGGCCACGTCGCAACCGAGTGTCCCCGGTTGCGTGACGCAGGGGTAGGACCCTCGGTCACGGCAATCTAGGGGGGTCCACCACCTGGTGGTGGCGCGGTAATGAATCCGCAGGGGGTCTACCAGCCACAACAGCCTTACGCAGGGTTCCCACCTCAACCGGGTTCCTCCACCACAGAGTACTGCAAGATTTTCCGGACGCTGGGGCATCCTCCTCGGATGTGCCCGATACTACAGAAGTACTCCACGGTCCCAAACAATGTGTATTTCGAATTTTTTGTTTCCACGACTCACAATACTGAGCAGTGCAGGGCGCTCGACGCACTTGCGGATCGATTGGATCGTCCCTCCTACAGGGTGAACGAGGCCCCAAGGGGAAGAGGCGGCGGCATGCGGGGAGGCCGCATAGGCGAACGTGGTCCGGTGAAATGTTACAACTGTGACCAGGAGGGTCACGTGGCTCGAGAATTTCCCCTTCCGCGACAACCCTGGTGTTCCCAGTGCCGGGTGAACGCCCACGCCACAGAGGACTGTCCGGAGCTCATCAATAAGTGTGAAGAACAAGCGAGGCAGAGGGGAGTGAATCTGATAAATTCAGAGCCGCGAGGGACCGCGACCCCAGACATGCAGAACGTCGCGATCATGACGAGGGGCGGGAAGAAAACTGGGGAGGATGCCCACGGGAAGGAGCCAGCACGAGTGGTTCGGTCGGCATCCCCGAAGATGTTAATTAGGCCTGAAGCCCAGAAGAAGTATTTCTAGGAGACAGTTGAGGCATTCGCCCAGCTGTGGGATGCGGGAGTTCTGGAGGAGCCCGTGCTGCCAGAATCTGGGGCGCAGAGCGTCACAGGTACTGTGATCGAGGACTGGATCCAGCTATTCCTCAGGATTGTTGACAATGTTGCGCTGCGGCAGCAGCTTAATCATGCTTTGGAAGGAGCATTACAGGGGCGTACAGGACTTAGGGATTCGGCGAACGCTGGCCCTCAATACGTGCAATGCGTCAAGCGGAACAAGCAACGAACAGGCAAAGAATTCCGGCTTAACATGAAGGTTGTGGGATTCCAAATCAGCGATACCATGCTGGACTTGGGGTCCGACGTCAACATCCCACCACGAAAGACGTGGGAGGCCCTTGGAAGGCCACGGTTGGCCTACTCGCCAATCCAACTCAGGATGCTGAACTAGTACTGTATTCTGCCAATCGGCTGGCTCGAGGGTGTCGAGGTTGACATTGCGAGGGTGAAGACATACACCGATTTTTAGGTTATTGATATCATGGGCGACAAGGATCCTTATCCTGCCTTACTCGACATCGACTGGGCTTTTGAGAATTATGCCATCATCGACCTTAAAAAGGAGCTGATGATCTTCGAGGATGGGGAGGTACGGGTCACCCAGCCCCTTGACCCGTATCAGGGCCCACGATATACGGAAACAGTGGACAATCGGGAGGATGCTCAGATGATGGACCACCTTTATCAGATGACTGCAGGGAAGCGGGATGACTATATTAACCCGACCGCGACTGGCTCTGTCAGTTGGCGGAGTGTGCAGAGCTCAGAGATCGGATCCGAACTCGCGTGGGAAGACTGGCAGCAAGGGGGGTATGAGACCACCATGCGGAGATGTGCTACCATTTCCCAAGTCCGGTGGGTGTGGACTGAGATCCGTGGATATCCCACCCTGTCAAACATGCAAGCTGTCAATACTTTTATTACCAAGGTGGAAGACCTGGTCCCAGCCGAAGGCCGGATGCCACTTTTGGATGTGGCCTTGCAATCGACGTCGGCTCGGTGGTGGAAAAATCACCGCAACACTCTGTTGCGATGGGATTGCATGGCGGATGCTCTGCGGGCACGCTTTAAAGAGGATGACGGACCTCGCAGTATGCTTAAGTATCGCGGAACTTCCGACCCGCGAAACCATTTGCATGCTTGTGAGGAGCAGTGGCGCAGCACCAAGTACCCTGAGGAGCTATGGGTCCACAGGTTTATGCACTCCCTGGATACAATCCCCTAGGCCTGGTACCTAGAGGAAGAACGGAAACGGGGAACTCGCTCTTGGCAGGAAGTCACGGAAAAGTTCGTTCGGTGCTTCTTGTTCGAAGGGGAGACGGCGCAGGAGTCTCGGGCCCTATAGGCAATCAAGGAGGTCTTTTTTTTTTGCCATCCCGAGCCCGACGAGGGCCCGGTTGTGTCACAACCTGAGGCCAGGTGCGAGTTGGTTTGCCAACGGATTGACGGCGATCCGGATGATGATAGTCTGGAGGACCTCAGGCATCTCTATTTTGACGAAAAGGAAGGCGAGCAGAACATCAGTGAAGAGCCGACGACTGAAGGAGTCCATTTACAGCCACTAAAGACGAAGAAGCTGAACATTGGAACAGACGAGAAACCCAAGCTGGCAACGGTGGGAGATTACTGGGACGAGGAAACGACAAAAAAATTTTTCAGCCTCCTCCGGGAATACGAAGACTTGTTCCCGTCCTCGGTTGCAGACCTGAAGGGGATCAAGGGGGACCTTGGCGAAATGTGCATCGTGCTGAAACCGGGGGCCAGGCCGGTGAAGCACCGACCCTACCGGCTGAACCCACATATCAAAGAAAAGGTCAAGATGGAGATCGAAAAGATGCTGGCTGCAGGGCTTATCTTTCCAGTAGAAGAAGCAGAGTGGGTGAGTCCCATTGTCATTCAGAACAAGAAGGACAAAGCGGAGATACGAGTTTGCGTAGACTACCAGAGTCTAAACAATGCCTGCATCCACGATCCGTTTCCCACTCCTTTCAGCGATGAAGTTCTAGATCATGTTGCGGGAAACGAAGCCTATTCCTTCACTGATGGGTTTTCGGGCTACCATCAGGTGCGCATTGCCGAAGAAGACAAAGCAAAGACGACATTCACCACTGAGTGGGGATCATTCACATACCACGTTATGCCATTTGGTCTGAAGAACACACCAGCTGTGTTTTCCCGGATTGTAATTGCTGCTTTTCGGGAGTACATTCACAAGTTCCTGGAGGTCTACATGGACGACTGGACCGTCTACAGTCTGTTGAAGAAACACGCCACCCTTTTGCGTATTATGTTTGACCGGTGTCGTCAGCTGCAGATTTCCTTGAACTTGAAGAAATTTATTTTTGCAGTTCCATTCGGCACACTCTTGGGCCACGTGGTGTGCAAGTAGGGGGTTTGTGTCGATCCCGCCAAGGTCACGGTCATAGTTCACATGGAAGCCCCCGAAATCATGAAGCAGTTGCGTGCACTGCTTGGGCACACAGGATATTACAGGCGGTTTATCCGCAACTACGCAAAGATTACGGCCCCTTTGGAGAAACTGTTGCGGAAGTCAGAAGTATTCCAGTGGACGGAGGAGTGTAGGAAGGCCCTTGACACCTTGAAGGAGAAGTTGGCGACGGTGCCCATACTTGTTCATTCCGACTGGGATAAGAAGTTCCATGTGCATATCGATGCGTCCGGTATTGCACTTGGGGCTGTCTTGGCGCAACCCGGGGAGACGACAGTTGACCACCCCGTCTACTTCGCCAACCGTAGGTTATCGAATGCGGAGAAGAATTACACCATGACCAAGCGGGAGGCGTTGGCGATGGTGTACTCCCTCCAGAAGTTCCGCCACTATCTTCTGGGCGGCAAATTCAAATTCTTTACGAACCACTCTGCATTGAAGTATCTGGTGAATAAGCCTGTTTTGGAAGGACAGATCTGTCGCTAGCTTCTACTTTTCCAGGAATTCACGTTTGAGGTGATTGTCAAGCCCGGTAGGTTGAATTTCAATCTTGATCATTTATCCAGGTTGGAGACGGGAGAGAACGAAGGCTCGTTGGACGATCAGCTGCCAGATGCCAACCTCTTCCGAGTCGAAGCAGTGCCGGATTACTTGGCTGACATTGCCAGTTATCTGACCACAGGACAATGCCCTCAGGATTACACCCTGCTCCAGAAACGCCACCTAGTTGTCCAGGCAGCCGACTACCAATTGATTGCGGGGCAGCTATACAAACTGGGCCTCGATGAGGTGTTGTGCAGATGCGTCCTTGACCACGAACGGAAAGCGGTAATGTGGGAATGTCACAACGGTGTTGCGGGAGGGCATGTGGGTGCGAAACCCACTGCAAGAAAGGTGCTCCAAGCTGGCCTGTGGTGGCCGACAGTACATGCTGACTGTAAGGCCTACATGAAGCGCTGTGATGTTTTCCAGCGGACGGGAAGGCCCTCTCACCGGGACGAGCTTCCGCTACACCCAGTGCATGTGTTGCGGCCGTTCAAAAAGTGGCCTGTCGATTTTGTAGGTCCCATCTCCCTAGTCGCCAGACACTCCAAGGCCCGGTACATCATTACCGCCACGGATTACCTCACCCGGTGGGCTGAATTAGCGGCGGTACGTGACTGCTCGGCGGAGACAGCTGCCTGGTTCATTTTTGAACACATCATCAGCCGGTTTGGCTTCCCACGAAGCTTAACCACCGATCAGGATACGCATTTCATTAATGCCACGGTCAAGTCACTACTGGACACATTTATGATTCAACATCACAAAAGCAACCCATACCACCCGCAGGCCAATGGTACTGTGGAAGCATTTAACAAAATTCTTGAAAAAGGCTTGACTAAGATTTGCAATGCTCAGCACGACGATTGGGATGAGCGTCTCCCAGCGGCATTGTGGGCTTATCGGACCACGGTGAAACGCTTGACCAATCAGATGCCATTCCAGTTGGTGTATGGCCAGGAAGCTATGATTCCCGCCGAGTTCACTGTACCCAGTCTTTTAATCTCTACGTCTCTTCAGTTCTCAGAAGAGGAGTCACTTCGGGAACGCCTCCAGGAGCTACAGGAGCTGGATGAGGCCCGATTCCTGGTGGAATTCCATCAGAAGGTTCAGAAGGCCAGGCAGAAAGTGTGGCATGACCGCCACCTCAAGAAAAAAGCCTTCCAAGTTGGCGGCAAAGTTCTCTTATATGATAGCCGGTTCCAGAAGTTTCCAGGCAAGCTCCAGATGCACTGGTTGGGACCCTACTTTGTCATCGAGATCCGCGACTCAGGAGCCGTTCGGTTGGCACAGCTGGACGGTACAGTTCTCCGTGGGTGGGTGAATGGCGCACGCCTGAAACCCTACCAGGAGTAGGTACCTTTCACTTCTCATCAATAACTCTCGCACCCGAGAGCACCCGTAGCGTAGCTTAGTCGAATAACTCTCCCGCAACCGGGATGAGCGTAGGGAGTCTTTTCCATTCATAGGTAGTCTGTCAATAATCGATTAGTTGCGGGGGACGCACCGTAATCGACTGTGGTCGGGGCGGCGCCCGTCCCGCATGTCATCCTTGTAGAATCCATCCACATGCCAGTATCAGTCCAGGTCATTTCCGTCAGTCCTTTTTGTCAGTCCGTAGGATCGCTCAGATTTGCATCATAAATTACCATAAGTAGGCAGTAACCGTACCATAATCATTTGCCATCATCCGCAGTTCCCTCAGCCGTCGCGTCTGCCCATTTCCCCATGCCGCCGTCAGCAACTGTCAGATTACACACAGGCATGCGATCGATCGCACGATTATCGTAGGCAAGAAGGCCAGCAGGAATTAATTGTCGTTATGGGGTCTCATCAACTCCGCTCGTGCCAGGTGATGACATAACTTGCATGGAGACCAACAACATGAGAATGCCAGACCAGTTCAATTTGGCAATTGCAGCGACACCAGAGCGGTTGAAGTCTCAAAACGCACCGCACCAAGATAGAAGCTCCAGGCGAATTCTCCAGGTTTACCAGCGCCGTGCCAAAATGCCAAAGGCTCTCCTATCCATTGCTAAACCGACACTGGACAGTCGGATCCACAGAACAGAGTCGCTGGTTGGAAAATACGACAATGCAGCGTTGATAGATGCCAACCTGTCCGACCCGGTCGAATTCCCCTCCCTCCATTGGCAGACATATATGGAGCATCACTACACACCAGGAAGTAGCTCAACCAACCTAATGCGACTAGAGTACAGGGGCCTCCAGCAATCGTCCCTGATGAATTTAAGAACTCTTCCTGTCTTTGGGACTACAGGACCGGCCCTACAATGCACCCGGTTCCTCCTCAACCGAATTCAGAATGGGTCCTTGTGGCTAAATGAGGAGATCCCCATTCACGCTGAAGACATTCATCGCCTCACAGGGCTGTCCCAGAATGGTGCAGACGTCTCCGCTGCTGGTCAGACATCTTCCAAGCGCGCATGAAAGACGGGTGACACAGACCTCTATGCCAAATATGGCACTCACCGGGGGGGGGGAAAGGCGCCAAAATTGCTCTGATTAACAAGCCGGAGATTCGGTTCGCTTTCTATCTCATTGCTAGCAAGACGATGTGTCATTATACCAAAGGAGAGTGCACCTTGGATGCCATCTCCATTGCGGAGCACTGTGTCCAAGGCACCAGGCTAAATTGGTGTTCTTTCATGCTCAAAGAATTGTTCGCGGCATGCGAAGAGAATTATAAGCGCACCACTAGTTTCATCTATGGTTACCTGATTGTAGCATTTTCCATGTGGAAATGGCATATTCCTCCTGTGCGGCTGCCGGTAGAAACTACCTCGAGCCAGCCCCTCGCGATGAAATTCACCCCGTGGCAGGTGTCCTCTAACCCCAGCACGAAATAGGTGAATGCGGAAGCGTTTCGGTCTTGGTACGGGCTAATGATAGATGTGGTGGCTAACCAGCAAGGGGTGCCCAGGAACTTGTTGGACGACTATAGTGAGTAGGTATGGTTTGGGGTAAGCCACAGGCACACTTACCTCCGCCCCACTTGCATGCCGAAAGCCACCTTCCACATGGCGCCGCTCAAATTCCAGCTGGACGATGCTACCTTTCACCGCGAGGTCTGTTCGTGGCCGGAGGTCACAAAGCACATCCGCGACGGGATCCCCAGATACAAATTTGAGCGGATGCTGCCGGCGTAACGGCCTGCCGAGACGGGCATGGCAGGGCCCTCACAGGCCGCGGTGGGATCTTCTCAGGATGCAGCCAGGACCTCACAGGAACTCCCTGAATCACTGGTCCCCGTCGTCCAACACTTCAATACTCAGGTACGAAGTCTCAACGTGGCGACCCAAGTTATTTCAAGCGGTGCCCCTTTGTTTCCTTTATTTTTTGAATTCCAGCTCAGTCATTCTCTTTCTCTATCCCATACTGCCCCTCTCACTTCTCCCATCCCTACCAACTTATTCACTTCTACCAGCTCCATCATCACCCCAATGGGCGAAATGGGCCCGGGACCTGATCAATTAGACCCCCCTCCATCCAAGCGGGCCCGCACCACCGTCACTGATCCGGTGGTGGACCTTACTGATGACGATCTGCTACCCACTCCACTCACAGGGACATTAATTCCAGAGGAACCCCTTATCGACCCATCAAAATTCATCAATATTCGCCTCCCTCATACCTCCACCACACCGTCCATCGCTCCCTCCACCGTCCAGCCACCTGCCACTTCATCCGTTCCATCAAACTCATCTGCCACTGTATCCAACCCCCTTATTCGGGAACTCTTTGGAGAAGACCACGGGGCTGAAGTCACCTCCAGTACTGCTGCCGTAGTACCACCAGTCGACCCTGTGGCCACACCCCAGGGTTCTCTCTCTACTATATTTACCCGGCTGGCCAACGTTGGGGCAGACTCGGTCGAGGCTCTGCCTGAGCATGCTGAACCTCCCCCCACAGGCCAGACCACTCAGCAAGAATGGCCAGATTCCGACATGGGCACCTCAACGCAGCAACAAACACCGGTGTCCCCTCCTGAGACTTCCAACAGATCAGTGCCCAGTGGGCAACCTTTGCAGGAGCGACTGCCGGAGCAGGGCGCTTCCAGCAACCCCAACGTAGAAACATGGGCTATAGCCCAGTTGTACCTATTCATTCAGAGGGTGGCCCTGTAGGCCAAACAACTTCATGCGGAGCTGTAGCACCGGTGCGATGAGCAGCACCACCATATCTTAGCGCTTACTGAACAGCGCGACCAGCTGACCAAGGAGAAGGCCTACCTGCAGGAGCAGGTCACCATTGTCACTCAGGCTTTCTCAGACCTATGGCCCACTGTAAGAGCTCACCATGCCCCACTTACTGATGATATAACAGAGAGAAATGTAGTCGTCCAGGCTTACCACATTCGGTCTGCCTTCACTGGTCTACGCAGGGAGAATCAGGAACTTCAAGCGGCGTTAGCCGCACGGCCTACGCTCCCAGACCCACAGATTGTATACTCTGAACAAGTAGCAGCCAAGCAGACCTAGGCAGCTCACATGCAGGCGAACCTTCACTCCATGGCGCGTGAGGCCTACGACCTCCTGCGAAGTCTGCAGGAGTGTTCACTCGCCCTCACGGTCAAAACGCAACCCATCTCCGTCCAGCTGCAACAGATTTCCAGGGAAATTCAGGAGACCGCAGATCCCGAGCGGTTAGATCAACTATATGCCCAGGCAGACGAGCTTGAGGTTCCAATGCACCAGACCGAGGCCAACTCAGCAACGGCCAAGTAGATAATTCGGGAAATCCGTCTGCCCATTCAAGCCAGTGCCAAATCAATACAACAGCTAGCTGCAAAGGCTGAGACCTAGCTTACCACGATGTTCGAGGCTGTCTCGGTGAATATAGAGGAGGTCACTGCCACCTAGATCACTGAGGAAGCAGACTCGCTAATGCAGGGATGGCAGCAAGCTGTGTCGGACTTCACCGGGCTCAAAGATATAGCGCTCCGCAGGGTCCCGGAGTTGGGGCCCTTGTTTGAATAGCCGCTTGGAGGAGCACATCAGGAAAGGGCACGAGACAAAGGCACACAGGCTGAACAGGGCACAGGATCCAGCGGGGCAATGGAGGTGGAAATTGTCATTTGTGATTGACTCGGGGACGAGTCAACAAACTGTGGTCGGGCCTGTTGGGGCCCTTGTTTTTGAAATATCGGTTAGAACATTTTGAATTGTGACCTTTTGAGTTGCAGCATGAAGACACATGGCCATCGCGACCGCATCGCAACTACTAGGAGTCGCGGAGCTATCAAGGTGGCGCGGAAGCATGAGATAGCTGAAGAAAGAACACGCACAAGTACAGATGAAGAATACACATAGCAAAAGACAGAAAGCGGAACACACAGATAACAGGAGAGAAGCTGGAAGCAGCTGAAGAAAAGACACAGGGAGGAACTGATAGTTGCGATAGCGGGTGAATAAGTAACAGTCACCCGGCTGAAAGAAAGAGAAGGCTGCAGAGGTTGTGAGGCTCGCGACAGGAGAAGAAGCACAGAGCGACTGCGGGAAATCATGCATGACATCTCTGTGATTCCTAATCTTCTCTATTTCTGTTCTGTAAGACATTTGTACGTCTGTATCAGGGTTGTAAGCTATCACTGAAGATGCTATGTAATCATGGGCTTGGCCAAGAGATTAATATAATGAAAGGTTGCTGTCTCAATGAGAGGTTCACATGCATGTAATGTGTTTATGCTGGTTTTAAATTTTATTTGCTAATTTCTGAATGCTTCTTAAGTGCTCTTGCGTAAATGACTCTGTCTATATAATCGATGCATTGTCCATCATGAGTTGCGACTCTGTTCCTTTCCATTGATCTCATCCCCTTCTGCATGTGGTTGCGGCACGCCTCGGGTGAGACTCACTACTCTCCGGAGTAGGGTGAAAATGCTGGCGTGATCCTAGACTACATCGGACCCCCTTTGTTGGCCACAACTCCTGAACCTGGGTCTTGTCCGCGAGACCTGACTTCTCACCAACAGACATACCCTCTTTTCATTTTTTAGTATGGGAAAACATTTGCAGAAATGCAAAGGTATGTACAATATTGCAAGACTTAACATATCCAATTCAAAATTATGATCCCTATTATTATAGGACCCTAACACGCTCTACGAAAGGGTGCTACTTCTAGGGGTTCTCAGTGAAGTTTTTCACACTTCCATGATACTAAACTAAATTGCAGAAAGGAAATGAAAAAAGGAAACTAAATTAAATTGCTGAAAGAAATGACACAAAGGAAACTAAACTGAATTTCTGAAAGGAAATGATAGAAAGGAAACTAATTTAACTTGCTGAAAAGAAATGGCAGAAAGGAAACTTATTTAAATTAGGGAAAGGAAACTAATTTAAACAACACTTAACTTGGCCAATTGGCTAAACACACCCTACTTAACTTATGCTCTATCTACCACGCTCCTATCCATGCAGCTAAGCTATCCATGACTTAATTCTAAGTGAAAAAGTGTTGATTTGCAGCTTGGAGAAGAAAGGGGTAAAGGTGCTAATGGAGGGATAAACACATGAAACAAGGCTTAGAAGTGAAAAGATGGGTTTAAACCTTATTAAAACTTTATTATAGTGAAAAAATGCTTTGGAGCGGAATAATTTAAAAAGTGCGATGGAAGAGTTGTGATGGAGGATGGAAGTGCGATATGCGATATCACAATCGCAATATTGCAAAGCCGGAGGGGTAGCGAAAGCGTTGTTTGAGAGCGGGAGAAAAATACGAAATGTGATGGGGTAAAAAATGCAAAATTTGAAATGAAACAGGATAAAAACTGTGAAATGCGAAATGCGATATCGCAAAGTTGGAGGGGTAGTAGAAGTGTTTTTCAGGGAAAGGTTGTGAAGTGAGAAATACGATGGGTGACGTGGTAGTAGGATTGGTGGTGGAATACGATGATAATATCACAATCAACGTCAAGAGTTGTAAGTCTTAAAGGAAAAAGGTAAAGGTTGCAAAATGTGATTTGCGATATACGGCAGTGGGAGTTTCGAGGAAGAAAGGGCGAAGGTCAAAATTTTAGCATTTTGAAGTGTTTTGCGTTAAGAAAGGTGCGGTGGTCGTGACTAATGAAGGCAAAGGAATAAGGCGAGTTGGTATTTTAAGTGTTTTTGGGGATAAAGGTGGGTGCAACAGTTAGAATAAGCGGAAAAAGGAGGGAATGGAGGGCGTAACAACAATCCCAGGTTGTGAATACAAATATGGAAAATAAAGCGGGGAAGCACCACAGAGTTGCTCTTGGGTTTTAACAATAATTACTGCAATCAACCTGCTAACTTATACACAAGGAAATGGAAAAATGCACAAAAATACAGTGGAAAGGAAGACTGAGAGATGGTAATGCAACTCTACTTTTAATCTCAGAAACAGTGAACATAAATCAGTTTTTAGGTCTGTGGGAAGGTTCGCCCTCCTCGAGCTCTATTTACAGAGATGAGAAGGGGGTCTCGATCCAAAAATATATATTTTTTTTGGTTTTTCTCCTCTATTCTATTACTCACAATCAAATGAAACCTACAACATCACACTGAAAGCAAAACTAAACAACAACTTGAAACATAAATGAAATTATCCGAAGCGGAACTAATGAAATGACAGAAAGCAGAGAAAAAATACAATAGAGAGGCTGAGGCACATGGATTGGGCCCTAAACCACAAGCCTACCTCTCTGAAACTTAAATCAGTAAAAGGAAACCAGTCTGATCATTTCATAAAAGAATAGCCTCATACATTTTTGAAAGTTTGATCACTGAGTAAAATAATAAAAAGCTCAATAGCTTGCAACAAAGTTTCGACCCTTCCTAGCTCTAGCTTTGCTCTATTTATTCTACAGGGTAGCTACCAACAACTCCCCAAAAATAGTGATTGAGTCCACTTGACTCCAAGTAAAAAAATATTGAGTGCAATCCTCTTTGAGTTTCTTGGCTGCCTCTGGAATTCAAATTGCTGGAGAGAATCCTTGGGATCCTTTGGCTACCTTTGGAATTCGAATTGCTGGAGAGAATCCTTGGGATCCTTTGGCTTACTTTGGAATTTGAATTTTTGGAGAGAATCTTTGGGATCCTTTGGCTGCCTTTCAGAGTTAAAGAGGGTGGACAATCCTCCTATAATTTCTACTTGTTGTCTCCTTCAAGTCTTTATGATAAAATCCTTATAAAAATGATAATAATTCATGATTTTCTACACTCAATCTCATATTAGGCACTTAGATTATGTTAGCCTTAATCACCACCTATAATAGCATCATAAAATCAAATAATAATAAAAATGCAAGAAAAAGAGATCTAAGAAGGCCAAAAAGGTGACCATTAACCCCTCCAAATATGTCTAATGATGAAGCTCATCACCGTGCCCCTGGCATTTTTTCTCAACAAGCTCCAAATTCATCCAAATTGCTTCTAACCTCCAGCAAATATTCTCACCATCTCTGAACAAGTAATTAAGACACATTTTCCACCTCCTTGCATTCTTCAAGAGCAGTTTTCATAGTGTTTGAGTTTTCATGCAAAATTTGAAGTTTGTCTAGTTAAAAACCCTAATCGCATTTCCTCATTCCCAATTTCATTCCCTAAGACCTTACATTTAATTTCCACATCACAATGAAACCTATCCCTACCCCTACATTACTATATATTTGTCCCTAAATCCCTTTTCCCCTAAACCCTAAGTCCTAAGCATTTCAATTTCCTAAGCACCCATTACCATCAAACCTGTAATAAAATTACCATTCTCAATTCCCTAAACATTTTACCCCCCCACCATCTCCCTAAGTTTACTAAACCCTTCCCCTATCTTCCTAATTTTTCCTACCCCATTCCCCACTCCCATTTCCTCATCCCTGGGGTTTCTAGACCAAAATACCATGGAGAAGGAAAACATAGACTACACGGAGGAAGAAGAGAGGGAAGAGAGAAGTCCACATTAGGGAGGAAGGATTCTTAGACTTGAGCCCACAAACACCAAAGAAATAATGGACTCTCCCATGAATTTCACTTGTTTCAAGCATGTTGGATGCTTTGATTTTTGTGAAATGATACAAAGAGTCCAACACCACCCTGTTTTTAGTAGACCTTTCATATCAAACCTTCAGGAGAATCAAGTGAACCTTGTTGGTGTGACCTTCACCATATACTCAACCATCATTTCAGTCGTCACTGGAATTCAAAATGCAGGTGAGAAGTGATTCAAGGCCAAAGACTTGGATGATCACTATTATGAGCCATACGTCAAGCCAAGGTACAAAAATGAAGGAAAGAGAGTTTTTCCTTTCAATTACCTCCTTGATAGGTATACCCCCATGATGAAAATCATCATGAAGTACTTCTCATGTGAAGGAAGGTTCTCTGGACTTTATACCTACCATATCAGACTGCTCATGCACTTCACAAGGGTCAAGATGCTAAATACTCCATATTATCTATTCAGGAGCATTGAAAAAATGGTATACATTGTACAAAAGAGAGATTATGACCAGCATATGAACAACCTCTTTCACCACTCTCTCATCAATATCATTTTCCTCCATCACCTTAACCAGTTGAAAATCTCATGGGGCACTTTCATTTCCAATGACATCTTCACTTCTCCAGAAGCTCAACATGCAGAAGATATGCCTCCCCCATATCATCCTACTACATATATTTCTCCATCTAAGCCCACATCACCTACTTCTTCATTAGCTCGGCTTACTAGACCTATTTCATCACTATCATCACCATTTCAGAGTCAAATTTGGTCATCTAGCAGAGCTATGGTCAGTAATCCTAAAAGGGCTGAAATGGGCACATTGGCTAGAACATAGGCATAGGAAAGTGTTTTCTCCACATATTTTGGAAGGGACCTTTCCTTCTTCACTGGAAAAGTAAGTACATAAGGGAAAGAAAAATATGACTGAGGCAGATGCTCATGAGGAAGTCAGGCATGAGGAGGAAGACCTCCATGAGACAGAGACAAAATTTGATCTTGTTGACTTGGATCAACAAAATGATTATGAAACTTCCTTGATTATCAAGGAGAAGGATGCCCAAATTAGAGAGCTTCAGAATAACTTAGATATATATAAGTTTGTCATTTCTTATCTTGAGTAGGAAAACAATCAACTCCAAATCAAACAGACAATCATGGAGATGCAACTTCTCAAGGCAAAGAGAGGGGTAAACAAGGAAAAGGTCTTGCATGATGAGGATTATGATAGATATGGTGAACCTGATGAGGAAGAAGACCAAGTGCCAAGAAAAAGGCCAAGGACCAGAGGCCTGAAAAGAGCTTTATAATTAGAGAAACAAAAGGAGCTAGAACTAGTAGATGAGCTCACCTTGAATGAGAAATTTTCCATAATGATAAATAAGAACCAGGAGCATTGGTTTGAGAGGCTAAATAACCATCTTGAGAACCTCCTAGAGAAGGAAGATAAAGATAATGACATACAAAGGAATATGGCAAAGCACAATATTGCAGAAGAAACCAAATTGTAAGGTCTGAGCTCAAGAAGGTCAAGTCAAAGCTTGATAACCTAATCATGCAAGAGGAGAAGAGGAAGCTTGAAATCCTTGTTGAGGCCTCCCTCCATGCTTAACACACATCATCAGAAACCATTCTGAAAATTTTGGCAAAATTTTGGGCAATTTTGAAGATTTTTGAGTTTTTATGCATTTCTTGACAATCACTAGACAGTTTGACTGTCAGGGGCACAATGCCCTAGACACTGCGCTTCTTCTTGGGACCGCCATTGGTCAAACCAAGACCACCAGTGGATTCAAAATTATGAAGACACGCTGGTTAGCAACTTTTGTAAGAAAATTTGGGCAAAATGGTCAGCATAAAAGTCAAAAAACACCTAAAAAACCATGTTTCTGCCTTCTTTTTGAGCCTGGCGCTGTGCTCCTGACCAGTATTGGGAGATTCAATTTTTGGATTATCAAATATGGTCAATTTTGGAAACTAATCACATATATTTAAACTAGACATGGAATTCTTTCCAATGAGCTATCCTGAGCTCAATTTGGACACAGGGAACCCCTCCAAAACTTGGCTGTAAAATGGCGCTATGCTCGTGACACTGGCACTGCACTCCTAACACTGGTGTTGCGTTCCTGACCAAGCACTGATAATTTTGAATTTTCTCTGAAATTTTGACTTTCACCTTGGAAAATCATGTTTTTACTGATGTAATACAGGGATGTAAATGTAATAATGATGTTTATGAGTTACCTAGGGGTAAATACATTAGGTAAAAGCATTTTTGAGGATGAATGAATCAATTCCACTAAAGTTAGGGATGAGTCATTTTGACCTCCCTACACTCTAGGTATCAGTTCAGAATTTTGTGGATCAGCTCCTCAACTCAGGGATTCGACCCCTAAGGTTGGGATAATTTTTTTTATGGCTATATCTTTCATTTCTTGACTTATTTCACAGGTTGGATGTTGTTGTATTAATCAGAGACACTTGTGTATTGAGATTTTGGAAGGAATATATTGGATGCCTTATAACTATTCTTTTGGGATTCATGTGGTATTGTAATTTGGCATATTTTTTTCTCCATTTTGATATGTATTAATTTTTTGTATCTTTCATGTTCATTCCAGCTCTATGATATGTTGATTTCTCAATTTTGATAGGCATATTACATCTTTTATGCTATGTTTTGGGAGAATCACCATAATATGTTTTAGTTTCTTCAGTTTAAAAGGAATTCATGCACTGTCATGCTATTTTTAGCACCTTACCAGTTTGATCCATCTCACCTAAAAAACCTAAAGTGTTAGAGTGCTTACCTACCTTTCCCCATTAGATGACTGCAATTCTGATCTTATTTTCCCTGACCTAGTTACCTCTTTGACCTAATTCTCTCATCCAACACCCAAATCAACCAATTAAAACCCCTGTGCTAATATACCTAACCTAAAACCTAATTGATCCAGCCCTCTTGGCTGTGATCCCTTGGAGAGAGCCCTCTCCTGCCTAGTAGGGCTAGCTACTTGGTGAGAGCTTGGTTTGTAGTTACCTTTGCCGGTCTCCTCTCAGCCTCGAAGATCCGGTGGAGTGCTAACATCTTGGCGACCATACTGGGGAAGAAAAGCGTCAAATATTCCCTGGTTGTACCATTAGTTCTTCCAATTCTTGGCCCTTGGATGATAGGTCTAAGATTTCATTGAGGTTTATCTGAAAACGTTGCAAAGAAAACAAGTTGCTGAACAGTGAACATTCTGGCTTCAAGGAGATACACCAGATCAAACCCTGATCCTCACCCAACTAATCCAGTCGAAGATCCATAGAAGCTTGTTCGGAAGCATAGATTTCAAGCTACATAAATTCAGTCAGGTCCAATCCCATTGGTAAGATCTTCTTCACTGCCTACTAAAGTTCTATCTCTAGAAGATATACCATTTGATCTAAAATTTGAATTGTCATTTTTTCGATCTAAGTATAAAACTTATATAGGTGACATAGTCTTTGATCATTTAAGGCTCTCTGAGGTCAAGTCATTATCTGAGTTAGATCTTAGTTCCTTAAAACTTGAAGAAAACCTATCCTTTGAAGAAACTAAGTTTGAATCAGACTTTGACACTAAATTCTGGAGTCAATTTTATAAACTTGAAAGTTAGCAAACCAACTTCAGTACCAGTCAAAAAAGGATATAATCCAGTATCAACAAGAGTCGATACTTATCCCAACACATTCACAATCAACTATTGTTTCCTCTTCCGCACCATCTACTTCATCACCTATTAAACAAACTCTCCCTATTGTCACTCCCATATTCCATTCAACGGGAATTATGGCCAAATTTGTACTCGTCATCTTACCAGGTCAACTCAATGCCTTACCTCAGTATGGCCAAAGGCTTCCACTTTTTGATGAAAATTTTCAATCACTGCAAAACAACATGTTGTTAAAGTTACAAACTTTATTGACATGGAGGAAATAGATGCAGATGATGCAAAAATGAGAATCATTGTTAAGAGTTTTCCAGGAGAAGTTAAGGTATGGTTCAGATCGTTAAATGAAAATTCCATAGCCACATAAAATCAGTTGGTAGATGCTTCATAGCTAGATGGGAGGCAAATAAGAATCCATTACAAATCCTTTTTGAATATAAAATTCTGAAAAGAGAACCAAATGAATCAGTACAAGACTTCACTGTCCGATTCAACAGAGTATACCATTCCATTCCTAATGAGATCAAACCCCCTCCAGGGTTAGCCATTTTGCATTACCCGAATGGTTTTGATTAAGACACAGACTCGCAGTTGTGAGAAATGAATACTGCTAAGTTAGAGGACATGCAGAAAAGTGAAATTAGTGTAGAAGCTAATTTGTCCATAAAGAAGTAAAAAATGAAGGGTGAAATGAGAGTAACTATCAAAGAGGAAGCATCATCATATTCTGATATAAAACTAGACACTTTAATAAGAACGGTTGAGAGAATGGTTGAAAGGATGTATATCTCTGAAAGGCAGCCAGAACCACAAGCCATAAATACTAGTTTCAGAGGAAAGCAACATCAGCCTCAATTCAGGATTAAGAAAAGGGAACAGAGGGCACCTGAGCAGCCAACATAGCCACAGAAAATTCAGACACCCTTGCAACAAAATTATGCTCAAGGAGTTGAAGAAGAAGAAGAATATCACATTGTTGCAGAAAACCAATTTTTTACAGCTGATGGCCAACCCATATATTTGAATGAAGATGAAGAGTATGTCAAGAAGACCGATGTACCAAAGGATGAGACTACATTTTAGCCCATGATCATGAGTTGGAGGTTGAATCTGATGATTATTAGTGAGGATACTTGAATGCCCTCAGCTCACAGTGGAGGCAATATACATTGAGAGGTAGAGATGTACCAATAACTCCTATTCAAAAGTGGGCATCTCAACATAAATATACACAACCAAAACAAAATTCTCAGGGTAATCAAAGTAAAGGGAAATAACCTGCAGCTACAAATCATAACAGAGACATTCAACCATCTACAAGCTCATCGGGAAAATAAAATGACAACCTAAGGAAAGAATCTGCATCAAAAGATCATGCCGACAAAAGAGACGTCACTAAAGAGGTAGACAAATCCACTCCTTTCAACTTAGAAACATAAATTTTCAAATTGAAAGTGTTAATACCTTTAACTCAACTTGTCAGGAATAATCAATATAAGTCTCATGTAGCCAAAATGTTAAAAGTTGATTCTTCATATAATATACTTAATATCGATGATGACCAACCTGAGCTTATCTTTGGCCCAACAATAGATGGTCAGTTAGAGGATAGTGAAGTTCTCCATTCTATTTGAGTCTGAGAATCTGCTAGAATATCCTTCATAATACCATGCTTGACTCTGGAGCTTCCCACAATTTGATGCCAAAAGCCATTATGGAGAAACTGGGCCTAGATATCACTCTTCCTTACCATGACTTATATTCCTTCGATTCAGGAAGAGTTCGTTGTTTGTGTCTTATTAAGGTTTAGTAGTTTCCCTTTAGAAAATTCCAACAAATAATGTCTTAATGGATGTGGTGGTGGCTAATATACCACCATGGTTTGGTATGTTGTTGTCTAGATATTGGGGAGAAAAGTTGAGAGGCACTCAACATCTAGACTTCTCTTATGATACCATCCCAGTTTTTGGGCAATTGAGAAAGTTGTATCGGGAAAAAAAGATGAAGTACATGATAACCAACAAACAGAGGCCTAATAATCATCCAATAAATGTTGTACATACAGATTTAGAGTCTTTCATTTTGTTCAATGATAGTGGTTTGAATGATGTATATAGTCAGCTTGTAGAAGTAGAAGATGTTCCATAGATTCATAATTGCATCAGAATGATTATAGAGAAGGAAAAAGAGAATCTACCCAGTGTTTTAGAGCTGCCATCTGATAAGGCAGATGAAAGTTCAAATCAGAATCAAGAAGCAACCCGGATAGTGATACAAAACAAAAATCAAAATTCCAGCACTTGGAGGATGAAAATAGTTTATGGTCCATGTATTTTGATGGTGCCTTGGGGAAAGACAGGGTAGGCATTGGAATTTGGGTCAGCAACCGTCTTCATCAGCCTAGTAAGGTTCCTACAAATGTTAGATTACGTTCATACAAAATGGCTTTTGATTTTTCTAATACTAGATCCATCTTAACTCCAGATTTATCAAGCACCCCTCTTTTTTGAGTGAAAAATGTGAGGAAAGGTTTGCACCTCAAGAGATTTGATACCTCTCGGCGCTTGATAGATCCGGAGTTAAGATGGATCTAGGCTGGTTTCAGTCATGTGTGGATAAGGAAAATCTATTGAATATATGATTAATTTTATTAATAATATGTAAATACATTTAATATAAAAATAATTAGTTTATATATGCTAAATATGTCTCATATTTATCTGGTCATTTTAATTTTAAAATTTGCTTAGTTACCTCACTTTGTTGAGATGATAAATATTGTTAATAACTTTAATGATGAAAAATGACGAAATAAAGTTTTTGAATGCAAAGTGACAATGTAATAGTGTTGAATGATAGAAAATGTGAATAATAAGAATGCAGTCAATTACAAATAGTATTCATTGTGATTGTTGTGGCTCATTTGTAATATCCTTTATTTTAATTTTCAAAAATACAAAAAATTAGAAAACTATCAAAATATATGTTAGAGTATCAAAATTCATCTACTTTAGCATAAACGTATATTTTCTCGTTATGATAAAGTTTAAAGTTTTAATACTTTAAAGTCCTTATATAAGCGGGTCCCAGTTATAAGATTAATTATCGAGCAGACTATCGAGCGGGATTTGTTGATTGATCAAGCAATAAGCAAAGGACTCAACCCGCGAGAACTTTCAACGAGGGATTTAACACATAGGGTGCCTCCGTAGTTGACCCTGTTGATTGTGGAAGTAACCCAGATGAATGATTGAGATTGACTGCGGGCGCATAAGCCAAATGAATCCTCTATACCTCGAGGCCCCTAGCAGTGACGTTTGCTGCCAAGTTGGTTACAGTTGTCATCCACGTCAGGGTTTCTTAATGGTTTGTTGGCGCGTCTTATCAACATTTAAGTTCAAAGCCGCGCCACCTATTTAAGGAAAATTCTCATTCTTTCTAAAATTATCATTGGTTAGTTGGTGTTTGAAGTTTGTCTGTGCTACGTCCTTTTCAGTTTTCTGTCACCCTGTTAGTTTTTGGTCACCCTGGGAGTTGTCTACCACCCAAAGTTAAACTATGGCTAAACGTTCATCCCTGTCAGGTTTTTCTAGTCACATCCCTCTCATGGATACCGAGAGGGATATCCAAAATAAAAATTTCTCCCTTGACCACCTTTCTTTTTACCATCAAGTCCTTCTAAATGATAAGAATTCTCAAATTTACATCGCCATGGAAAAAACTGGTGTGTTGTCTGCATCTATCCCAAAAACTCATCTTTTTCCTGAATTTATCCATTGGCTTGTGTCTGTTATGTACCTTGGGAAATGTTTTGTAATGAATTTTCAAGGGGAGAACGTTCTGCAAGTGTCAGCTCAGTTAATTCGTCAAGCCCTTTGTTTCCCTGAGTCAGAGTCATATATCCAATTTTCTGATGATTCCTTGATAGAGTATTATGACAGTCTTGCAGGTCAAGATTTTAGTCAATTCATTCATTTTTTAAAGCCAAATACACGGCAGTTTGAACCTAACAGTAAAGAGTTCCCTATGGAGGTTTTTGATATTGAAGTCAAACCGTTGCTAAGCTACATTGCAAATATTTTGGGAAAAGACATCAATATTACAGTGGACAAGTCAATTTTAGGGATGTTCGCCATGATGATGAAGCCAAGAATGGTGTCGGATATTCCATCCTATTGGCAAGAGTGATCAATTTCCTTCAAAGACATTTTCAACTGTTGTGGCTAGTGAAGACTCTGTTTGTGGAAAGACCATCTTTCAACAGAATCACTGCTTTCAGATTGGAGTTTCACAAGCTGGTTCATTCACCAAAGACAAACATAGAAATATGGAAGAAGTGCAGAGCTTGGATGACAGCTTTACCAAAGGATCCCTCGACTTCAAAGAAGGATAAATCAAACAGTTAAGGAAATGTAGTAGCATCGTCACCAATCCATATTCGACATATAGATTAGGATTTTAATTCCATGTTATTTCCTCTTTTAAAAGAAAGAATGTAATTGTAATAATATATTTTGAGGACATGTAATCATACAGTGTACGATGTCCTAAGTAGTTGAAGTAGTTAAGATCAGTTACAGCAGTTACAAACTGCTTTCTAGTGTATTTAATGAGATAGAGAAGAAATAGAAAGGTTCCGAGTTTTGAACCTTCAGACTGTAATTTTTGTACTGAGATTTCAAATGATAAATGAATGAGAAGAAAGTTTCTGGCATTTGTTGATGTTGATATGTATTCAAGTTTACATTATGTGTTTTCTATCTCTGAATAAAATGAAGTCATGAAGCTGCAAGTCTCTTTTTACTTGTGTGAATAAGAGTTAAAACCCTTAATAGGCGCTCCTTCATTTTAACTGTTCCTTTCTTATAATTATTCTGAAGTTCGAGGTGATATATTCTGTGCAACATCATATCATTTTGGGCTTCTTTCTTTCATGTTCTTCTGATCATTCCATTTCATACCAACATATAATAGCATTGTGGAAGATTCATTGTATTTGATCTTTGAGGGTTTAATGATAAATATTTGAGGGTGATAAAATAAAGACAAATATTTCTGTGACATAATTATACATATGTCTTAAGCACTGATTCCTTATCACAGCTAAGGGATTTTCTCTTAAGGTACAACATTTTTTGGCACCGTTGTCAGGGATGAAGAAGCAAAGTTTTTCCCTGGGTTTTGTTCATATTTCCTCTGGTTGTTCAGAGAGGATGAAATATTCAAGTTGTGTATTCATTTCATAATTTTGGCTTATAAGAGGCCACATACGAGGTCAGATACCTCTCAGCAGAAAGCTCCTATTCTCTCAGATCCTGAAAAGCTGATTTCTAAAAAAGGCCAAAAATCAAGAACCCTTTCTACACCTGATGCCACACTACCTGCACCAGGCAGTAGTTCCCATACCCTTTCATATAAGGATATTCCCCGGAAACTCATTTTCTCGGAACAAGAATCCTTGTCCTCACCCATTCATTTCCAAGAACTAAGATTAGAAGAGCAATCTTTTGAGTCTGTTTCATTCACATTATGTCAACTCGGCCTAATACAGTTGCCAACCCTTCTTCTATTGTTCATCAACCCCTTCCCATATTAGTTTTTTCACCTCATCCATCCACATCTACAACTCGTATACAAACCCCACCTACTCAAGGAGCAGTAAATAAAGACATAAACATGGCAACCCCTGTTCCTGATTTCTTGACAAATAGATATGCACCATTAAATCTTCCACAACCTATGAATGCAATGCCTCACGAGTATCTTAAATTGCTTCCAAGATTTACTGGTGAAGATGAAATAACTGCAGAACAACACTTGCCTTTGTTTTACACTTTTGCTGAAAATTTAAATGTTGAACATCTTGATGTGGTAATGAGAATTTTTGTATAGTCTCTGAGTGGAGAGGCAAGAAAATGGTTTAAAGGATTACCAAATGGCTCAATTAATAATTGGGATGAGTTAGAAAGAAAATTCATCCAAATATGGGGTGAAAAGAGAGAACATGGATATTCATTGACATAATTTAGTGCTATCAAGAAAAGGTTAGATGAAAACATGACTGAATTTATTAAAAGATTTAACAAATTGTATAATAGTTTTCCTGCAGAAATGAAACCCCCTCCTATTGGAGAAAGATTTGGTTTTGCTGGCACATTTGTATCAGATTTTAGTTTCACTTTGAGAAAGAGAAGATCTCCCACTCTGGAGCAAATCCAAACTGATGCTTTGGAGATCGAAGCAAATATGATTGCTGCTAGAAAAGCACAAGAAAAGCAGTCAGTTCGAGATAAAGGTAAGTCCAAAGAAGAGTCATGTTGGCTCGAGGGGTCCTGACCTAGGTTCGTAGGTGAAGGTTTTCCAACAAAACCCTATACTACTGGCCCTTTCGGCAGTGACCTGCTTGCGCAGGCCAAAGTCTCACCCGAAGTAGTATGGGAGGGTGATAGAACTAGGTTTCTGCACCCTGGGAGAGGGTGGGTAAGTCAGGAAAAGCTGCGGTTGACTTCACAAATATCAGATCGCATATTACAGAACCCATATCTATCAATCCCTTCGCATCCGTGTGCGCAATACCATATATAATCACAATAAATAACAGATATAGGACAATAGAGCAACTATCGCAGCTATTCTTGCCTAAAGTCTAATAAACAGATTCAAATAAATTGTCAACGCAACATAAGTACTTAACACAATTACTGGCGGAGCTCAATATAGCCTTATGCATAACATAAGAGATCCATATCGTAGTATAAACAAGTAACACAAGTACTTTTTCAGCTTAAATCAATGACACAGAGCATGCATCATTAGATATCACAGATTCATAAGTCCAATAGATTCAGATATTCAACAACCTTCCGCATTCATTAATCCTTCAGATCCTTTTACAATACCCAAAACCCAACCTGCGCACACAGCAGCAGGGTCCGCTCACAACAGGACTGAGGATCTTCACGCACACAGCCAGTAGGAGTCCTTTCCCCAAAAACCCAAAACGGATCTACTAATTCTCAATTCGTACCAATCTTAGTTCAATATCTGCCTTACAACTCAAAAAGGTTCAATTAATTATACTACTTTAGCCTACACATCCAATGGTTCGGAAACCATGGTTTGCGGAGTCTTGGTATACCCTTGACCCATTTACAATGCATTAGGGGCTTTGACCCACTCCAAAACCCCTCCATTAGACTAAATATAATATAGGAGACCCTGTTCCAACAATCCCCCAACACAATCTTGTGACTCGTGTCGAGTCACTGTGGTGGTGGGGTCTCCACCTATGCTTGTATGGCTACTTTGGCCATAGAGTCATTTGATCCGATACAGTTTGAGCCGGCTACCATTGATGTAGCCGGGGATCATATCTCTGCGCAGGGTAGCAAGCCTAACTGCTCCGCCATCCGTGATTTCCTTAACTGTGTAGGGACCAAGCCAATGCTGCCGGAACTTCCCGGGATGCTTTGCAAACTGGCTATCGTACAAGAGGACCAATTAGCCTTCCGCAAAGGTCTTCTGGAAAATGTGTCGGTCATGCTAGGCTTTATCACGGGCCTTCTAGACTTGCTGATGGAAATTCACAATAAACCGATCTTCCTCCAAAGCCATAAGTTGCACTAATCGCTCCTCCATGATGTCTGGTTCTGCCATGTTTGTAAATGCTGCGATACGCAGACTAGGAAAAATATACTCCATGGGAATAATGGCTTCTTTACCATAAACCATCCTGAATGGGGTTTTTCCTATTAACTTCTTGTAGGTTGTTTGATAGGCCTAGAGGAATGACGGGCTGCGATCAACATTGCATACCTTGGTCAGTGCTTGCTCCAAGATTTTATTAAAAGCTTCAACTGTGCCATTTGCCTGAGGGTGATATGGCATTCTCTTCGAATGATGGATCCAGAATTCCTCGGTCAAAGCTAAAATTGTTTCATTAACACAGTGGGTACCTCTGTCACTCATGAGAATCTTCGGACATCCAAATCAGGTCAGGATGTGTTCAAATATGAAATGTGCAGCGGTATCCGCAGTACAATCCTTTACTGCTTGCGCTTCCACCCACCTGGTTACATAATCGGTGGCTGTAATAATATAGCGCGCACTCGTCTTCTTTCCTGGGGGGTTGATAGGCCTGATGAAATTGATAGCCCACTTATCAAATGCTTGTAGAGCCATTTGTGATTGAAGGGGAATTTCATCTCTGCGAGATGGCCTCTCTGTTCATTGGCACGTATTTCAGGCTTTACAATAGTTGTGGGCGTCAATATGCAGGGTTGGCCACCATAACACAACCCTCAATATCTTCCGCGCTATTGATTTCCCTACGCAGTGACCTCCTGCTACTCCGTCGTGAGCGTCTGCCAAGATAGCATGCCTTTCGTGCTCCAACACATATCACTGCAATACTTCATCTACCCCTATCTTATATAATTGACCTGCGATGATGGTAAAGTCTGCTACTCAGGTGACTAACTCTTTTTTTTGCTGTACAGAGTATTCTGGAGGTGTCGTCCTGGTAGTCAAGAACTGAATGATATCAGTGAAGTGTGCATCTACTATATTGATAGAAAATAACTGTGCATCAGGAAATCCAGCTTCCAGGTCGATGGCTCCTCGCCACTCTCTATTCGGGACAAGTGGTCCGGCCCAACATTCAACTTTCCCGGCTTGACTATGATTTCAAAGTCATACTCCTGAAATAGCAGTAGCCATCAACATATTCCCCCCCCTAACACGGGCTTATTGACCAGGTACTTTAAAGCTGAATGGTCTGTGAACATTTTGAAGTGTCCTCCTAACAAGTGATGCCGATATTTCTGCAACGCGTAAACCATGGCCAATCCCTCCCGCTCTGTGGTGGAGTAGTTGTGTTCTGCTCTAGAGAGCTTCCTACTTGTAAAGGAAACTGAATGGTCAATATCTCCTTCACCTGGCTACGTAAGGACAACCCCAAGAGTAATGCCCGACGCATCGACGTGAATATGAAATACCTTCTCCCAATCCAGAAAGATGAGAATAGGTGCCGAGAGCATCTTTTCCTTTAGTAGCTCGAAGCTCTTTTGACATGTTGAGATTGCAACAAGATGATGAGCTTAGTGGAAAGAAGTCGCCTTCACTAAGTGGGCCCGCAGGCTATTTTTGGTGCACAGTCTATTTTTAGACATGTCGATCATATTCTATGAGTTGTAGGATGCTATTTGTGGATGGTTGGTCAAGTTGGAAAAATAGATGGACTTCTATTTTTTAGGAAATATTGGGCTAGAATCTATTTTTATATTGCCGCCTAAAAAAACAGATATGTCGAATATTATTAACTCTTAATAATATTTGACCATAAACATTATCTTATTTCCCTTTTGGAGTATCTCAAGTATATTTACGTGGCACAGAGCCGGATGTGTATGAATGCTTATTCCTGAGGGTTAAGTGGAGCTATTGCATGGATAATTCAGTTAGAACTCATGTGACATAGTTTGGTGGAGTTAGTAGAAGTAGTTAATGGAGTTGTGTTCAGTTTAACTCAGTTAGACATAGTTGAGCTAGTTGTATCTAGTCTAACTGATTGATACACTAGTGAGAGTGGTGTGAATTAATTATTAATTAATTCACTAATTAATAACTCATTAATCAACTGAAGAATACATCAGTTAACTACAGTGCATGGACAGTTTCAGTGGAGACCAGTGAAGAGGTAGGTGAAAGAGTAGTGTGACTATCAGTTGTGACTATAGTGTTGCATGATTTGCAACACACAGTGGTTGGAGATGCTAGTGAGGATTGCATGAGCAAGGTTGGACCAATTCGAGTTCATTTCGAGCCATTCTTTAGCAGTGATTGCGCAGTAGAGGCAGGCTAGCAGGTGGCAGAGATCGGTGCATGAGATTTGCTAGATCAGACCTGATTAGTGTGTAGCAATTGGAGATTGTACTGAGAGCTTGTGAGGAGCTTTGTATGATGATTGTTACATGATCTCTATGACATATAATATACAGATAGTTGGGGGTTTTCATCTTTAAGCTTTCCCATAAATTACTGTGTTCATATGTGTGAATTTTTATGGTTTTAATGTGTTCATGCAATTGATTTAATTTCCGCAAGTAATGATCAATGGTAGAAGAGATTCTGTATTGTGAATGAAGTCAAATAGTGTGTGATTAGGAGAATATTAGATGTATAACATATCATTTATATAATTTCTACATGACATTCGTCATTCCAAAAGAACGAAACATCCTTCTTGAGTAATTTTTCCATAGGGGCAGTAATCAGCACATAGCCTTGAATGAATTTCCTGTAGCAGCCCATGTGTCCAAGGATCGAGTGCAGTTGTTTCTCCGTGGTCGGTACTAGAAAATTTATGATAACTGTGATTTTAGAAGGATATACCATTAGTCCTTGTCGACAGACTATGTGGCCGAGCAAGATTTTGAAGGGTATGCAGAAGATACACTTCTTGATATTTAGGGAAATCTGGTGTTTCTGGCAGGCATCCAACATCACGCGCAGGTTCGAAATGTGTGCCTTGACCAGGTCGAAGATAGTCCAATCATCGAAATATACCACAAGGAACTTGTGAATGAATTCTTTTAACACTGTGACAATGACTCGTGAGAAGATAGTAGGGCCATTTTTGAGTCCAAACAGCATGACGGTATACTGAAAAGATCCCCGCTCAGTGGTGAACGTGGTTTTGCTGTGGTCCTCAGGTGCGATTCTCATCTGATGGTATCCTGAGAACCCGTCCGTGAAAGAGTATGCTTCCTGTCCTCCCACGCCATCTAATATTTCGTCTGAGAAATGCGTTGGGAATGGATCATGAACGTAGGCATCATTTAACTTGCATAGGTCCACACAGATCCAAATCTCTCCCTTAGTTTTTTTCTCTTGAACCACCATTGGACGGACCCAGTCTGATTGTTCAATAGGTTCAATGATACCTGCAGAAAGCATTTTATCGAGCTCATCCTTGACCTTCTGCTTATACTTGGGGTTCAACCTATAAGGTTGCTACTTTATGGGCCGTGCATCGGGTTTAAGAGTGATATGCATGACCCCTAAGTCTCCTGTGATCCCTTTAGCTCGGAAAAATTTGTAGGGAACAAGTCCTGATATTCTGTAAGTAATTCGGCCACTTTACGTACTGTATTCTCATCCCAGTAGTCCCCAATCTTAGCCAAATTGGGGTGCTCTTTCATCCCAATGTTTACTTCGCGAAGCTTGAGAGGCTTAGTGACATCCACTTCCTTCAATGGAGGTCCTTCAACGGTGTGATCCCCTTCTGACTTTGAGATAGAGACAGACCGTGAATCATCTTCACCTTCCTCTCTTACCAGGCTACGACAGTTGACAATATCCTGCATCTGCGTTTCCCATGTCGGCGTCCTGAATACTACAGAAGAGCTGGTCTTGCCAAACATGAATGTATCTATGTCTTGCAGAGCTTCGTCAAGCGCCTCAGAACCCCCTATCAATCCAAATGTTCCTATAAAGTCATTCTTCAAAGTTTCCCAGTGGTGGGTGCGCTGATGTAGCTTCGCATCTAGGTACCAGGAAGTAGGGATTGGACCCAATGCGTGAGTGAACAAGTGAACCCACTCTCCTGTAGTTCGGTCACCCCACGCCTCCATCCATGCAATCACGTGTTCACGCAGATCCCCTGGGCCAAGGAACAGCTTGACCGATACCTCTGCCGGTGTCTCAAATCGCAGGAGCATCATGCCTTGACAATCCTCCCATTCTGGGAACGATTCCTTATGCGTCTCCCACCATCGTGTAGGGGTTGCATGCATCGCTAGGTTAAGGGCCCATAACCTTTGTTCCTTGGGAACCTCAACTTCAAATGCTCACAAAAATTCCATAACGATACCACAACCATCGAAATAAGGTAGATCTCTTACCTCTGAGGAGATGCAGCGGAAATTATTTATGATCCAAAGACATCGTAGCGCAGAGACATCATGTAACCGATTTTGCCAATTATATATCTCCCCATCAGAATTAGAGAAATATTCATTGTCCTTTTCCCAAAAGAGTACCCCCGTCGCCATGGGGTTGATCCAATCTTCATCTCGTGCAGTCCAATTATAGTTGTGATCCACGTCCTCTTCGTCACGCATTGGTTCCGTGTATCGTTCGCCTTCCACAAGATCTAATGGTACTATTACCCTTGTGTCGTTATTCTTGAATACCATGCTTCTCTTCTTTAGGTTAATGATGCCCCCCATATCGATGGCCCAATCCAAGCCTAGGAGCGCAGGGTAGGGATCCGCATCTTCGACAATCTGAATTACTTCAAAGTCAGCTGGGACCTTAACCCCTGCGATATCCACCACAATCTTCGATAGTCTTTCCAACGGTACGATCTTCTGTTGATTGGCCATATGCAGCTAGATAGTGGACCATTCCAACTTAGGTTCCCCCATTCGTTGCCAAGTTTGTTTAGGTAATACATTCACATCTGACCCTAGATCCAAAATAACCTGATCCATCTCGTAATCACCGATGCGCAGTCAACTGCATCTCCCTACCAGTGCGTTTCTTATACCTATAGAGTTTGTGTATGTCCTTGACTTCTGAAGGGAGGATAGGTCATGTTGAGCAGCTATCTATCAATGCTTGAAGATTTTCCACAACCTTTGGGTTGCGCAGTAGCTTCATACATACCTGTAAAAAGGGTTTGAACTCCTCATCTGCCTTGAGGTCTTCAGGTGGCTGCGAAGTAGATGCCTCTGCCTCAGCAAAGTCTTTGCGAGCTGCAACAAATGTTTCTTTCTCCTTTTTTAGATCCAAACCTTCCTGTTTGATAGTTTTTGGTCAGATCAGAGGCTCGGTTGTAGTTTCCTCCCTAGGCCCCCCAGTGGCCATCCCACTGCGCGTTATGACATTCATGCTTGGATCTTTGTCTCGTAGCTCAGCCTTAACCCTCTGCACATTCTGTGTAGGTGTCGGCTGATTTTCTTGCATCTTCACTATCAAGACTAGAAAATATTCAATCGAATGGTCCAGCTACTACAATACCAGCAGGACTGTCTTGTAGGGTTTGGACAGTCCTTGGAAAAGTTCCCTACCTCCCCACAGTTGTAACAGATTAGTTTCCCTCGTCCCCGACCTCTTCCACCTCCCCCGCCCCTTGCTGGAGAGCCCCCTGCACCCAAGAGGGATCTGGGTGAGGATGGATCCGAATGCACCTTATAGATATTCCCTCGATCGATCATCAAATCACATGTTTGGCAGTTCTGTTAAGCATGTCCTACCGACCTGCAAAACCTGCACCATTTCTGTTTTACTTCTAGGACATACGCAGCAAGGCAGGGACAATGGTTTGTGTTGTGCAGCCCTATAATGCGGCAATCATCGCACCATAGTGCCGGCCCACTTGGTCCTGCGACTTCTCTAGGGTGCAATGGAATAGGTCCCTAGGCCTGCATGTAGTCTGTTAACAGAGGGTAGTTATCCTTGGTGTGGCCATTTTTACTGAATCATATGCACCATCTTTCAGGGCTAGCCTCTACGCCTCGATCCTTTCGCAGGTTCTGGATCTCCATGTGCATCACCTCCAGTTTTCCTTGGATCTGTTGGATGCCTAGCTGGGTGTCATCTTTGGGCGCAAATTCTAACTTCATAGCAACCTCCAGGGATTTTTGCGGTGATTCAAAAGTTTGGTGACCCATAGGTATGCGCAGGTGAGGCAGCAACATAGCAATGAACCATTTCATGTGCTGTTTGTCATTGTACTGAAATCCTCCTTCTCTGATCACCTTATTCAGTCATTGATCAACCTCCCACATAGATTTAGAAGGCCCTTGCTTGAAATCCTTTAGATCGACCACTCTTTGGGAATAAGACTTAGGCTTCTTGAACTGTTGTTTCAAGGCGTTCTTGATCTCGTCAATGGTTGAGTTTGCATGCTGTCCAGTGTATCCCATGTACCAATCCAAAGCTCTTCCTTCGAAGGCAAGGGACAGTTGTGCCCTCTTCACCGCATCATTAGCTACGTTCTGTGCAGTCCATACCGATTTTGCGACAAAATAGAACTGCTCCATGTCTTCATCTCCCACACCCTTAAAGGTAGGAAACTTCATGTGCGTAGCCATGTTGTCTTCTGGTGGTGGAGGTGTAGGTGAATTCTTACCCCTACGCTGGTTTGAAAGTGGTGTGGTTGGAGGACTCTGTGCAGCTGTTTCTGTTACCGGGCTGTAGACAGATCTACCTCCTTCTAGGTTGATCCTGTTATCACCCTAGTAATTCTTAGGTTGTGGGATGGGGATTTTTGTAGTTAATAACACCAGGGGTAACCAAGAACCGCTTTGGGAATTTAGGACCTAGCCTTCCTGAGCTCCGGAGAGGGATCTCTCCTTATGATTTAACTTTGTTTTGATAACAGATATTAGGCTAGCTATGAGTGAACAATTTGGTTTGTTTTAAAAAATATTGGTGGGAATAAAGAGATTTCAAGGTAAACCAGAAGGATCTACCAGAATATTGGGCAATGGGGTCAACTCTCTGGGAAAGTAGAACTAAGAAATAAGGCTCAGAGATGCAAATGTGCTAAGGGCAAGATAGGTGACCTTCTAAGGCTTTGTATAGGCTTGATTTGATGGAGTGGGTGGAATCTGAGCAAAAGGGCACTTAGGAATCCTTAAGCTACAGTTAAGAAGATTGAAGAATGGGATCTAACTGGGACCTAGAGCAATTAAGAATTCTATGGTCCGGTTATCAAGTAGAAAACATCAACATGCCAACAAGTTTCAAAACAGGGAGCTTATTATCACTAATCTGGTTTAATTTTTCCTTAATTGATCATTACAGAATAGAAACACATAATATGAATGAATGTAAACTTTAAAGAAATACACTAAAAACAAGGAAAGAATGAGACTTATCTTGTCACCACGAGAATCCTTAGCTATGATGTCTCTGATCTCTTTCCAGTCTGCTGCTTTCGCTAATTGACTCACCAACTTCAATATGTCTAGAAAATAAGACTATAGTTGTCTTGAGAAATTTTATTCACACTGAATACTTCGAATTGTGAACTATTTATACAAAAAAATGTTTACAAAATATCTCAGAAATTGAGATAATGTTTTAATAAAAAATAGGAAAGAAAGCTTAATAAGAGGGACAACTGCAAAACAGTTTGCAAGTTGTTCCCTTTTTACAAGCAAAAATAGAACTGGTTATTCTAATTTAAACAGATGGTTGATGTGTTGTGAGCTTTGCTGGCCTTAGGTGCATCTTATTGTGGAAAGTGGTTGAAGAACTTTCCTTCCTTTGGCTTTCAATTTTGATACTCTTTATTCATCTGATTTGAGTTGTCTTACTGTGGTAATTAAAAAGTAACCAACAGTAACTTTATTTTCACTGATACTCTTTCACCTACTGATACACTTTAACCCTGTATTTATTACCTTTGAGGTAACAGTAAAATATGAATTTTCAAGTAATTTTCCTATTTTTTATCCATCAAATTCAAAGCAGATCTGTGAATTCTTGCCACTTTTCAGCAGAGGGGATCTTCATAGTTTTCAATTTCCTGTAGCTTTCATCTACTTCTGTATACTTGGAAAATTTAGGCTTTATAGTAAACATATGTTTGATATCATTATCCAAAAAGAACAGATTTTCAAAATACTGAAGAATTATTTTGCCAGTTGGTGATCCTTGTGGCAGTGGTTGTTTGGCTTGCTCTTTTGCATGAGTTCTGATTTTTAGATCATAATATTTCTGAGGCATCAACTTGTCATTCAAAGCATGAATATCTAGCAAACCTGCTTCTGATAATACCTTGTATTTGGCCCAAAATCTTGAGATAGCCAAATTCATGTCTTTACACCTTTCTTCTAAGTTACTCATCATGTTTCTTTTATTTAGGAATTTCTGTTAGAAAATTAAATACTACAGAGCAATGCAACACATAAAATATGCGGAAAATAAAAGCACACAAAACACATAAAACTAGAGAGACACAGATATACGTGGTTCACCCAGTTTGGGCTACATCCACCCTGAACAGCCAATCCTTCCTTTCTATTATCCAGCAAAAATGAAGAGACAAAACCTACAGCAGATCCTCTGTAATATCCTCTGTTCTCTCTCACAGTCTCCCTCTCTGTTTCTCGCTCCGAGAATACACATACAATGCATAGCCGCAATACAATGCCCTCATAAAAGTGAGGAGTTGCCTTCTAGGGAAAAAAACCCTAATCTAAACATAACTTCTACCATCAGATCATTTGCCTATTGAACGGTCTAGATTGACTAGAAATTACTATACTTTTACAAGGCAATTTTACATATGTTTTTAGCTTTGGGGGTGCTGCCCCTGAAAACCCCCACCAGGGGGGGGGGGGGGGGGGCACGACAGCGATTAATTACGGGCGGCGTTGCCACCCCTTTTAAGGTACATGGGTCCAATGCTGTGATACAAAGTAAACAAGATAATCAGGCTCCACACCCAACAATATCCCACTTGGAGACTGATTGTAGCGACTCCACCGCTACTTCATTTGCTAGACAATGACTCCTCTTTGGACTTGGCTGTTTCTCATCTTCATCGTCATCCTTGAAGACCAATTGAAACTGAGCATGTTCTCAGTTTCTCCCTGGTTACAAATTTTGTTAGCATATCTGCAGGATTCTGGCTAGTGTGTATCTTTTCCAGCTTCAACTCTCCATCTTCGAATACTGACTGTATGAAATGGTACTTGAGATGTTTGTGTTTAGTCCTGGAATGAAATGATTAGTTCTTTGCAAGATGAATGGAACTTTGACTATCACTATATAGCATGCCCATATCATGCTTCTTACCCAATTCATCCATAAACCTTTGTAACCAAATCATTTCTTTACTAGCCTCTGTAGTAGCAACATACTCTGCTTCTGTTGTTTAAAGTGCAACAACACTTTGGATTTTTGAAACCCAACTAACAGTTGTTCCACCTATAGTAAATAAATATCCTCTAGTACTCCTCCTATTATCTCTGTCACCTGCCATATCTGCATCAAAATATCCCTGTAGATCAATGTTTGAACCACCAAAGCATAATGCTTGATTTGTGGTACCTCTCAAATATCTGAGAATCCATTTTACTGCCATCCAATGTTATTTTCCTGGATTGTTCATGTACCTGCTTACAACTCCCACTGCATGTGCAATATCAGGCCTTGTGCAGACCATTGCATACATTAAGCTTCCAATTGCTGATGCATATGGAACTTTAGACATATAATCCATGTCTTCTTGGGTCTTTGGGCACATCTCCTTACTAAGTTTGAAATGGCTAGAAAAAGGTGTACTAACTGGTTTTGCATTGTGCATATTAAATCTTTTCAACACCTTTTCTATGTACTCATTCTGAGACAGTGTTAATTTACGATTTTTCCCGTCTCTAGTTATCCTCATACCAAGGATTTGTTTTGCAGCTCCCAAATCCTTCATTGCAAATGAATTTGCCAATTTTATTTTGAGCACATTTATTTCCTGCATGTTAGATCCTGCAACAAGCATGTCATCTACATACAATAAAAATATAATATAGCTGTCATCATTTTGCCTTTTTAGATAAACACAATGATCAGAGTGACATCTAGTATAACCTTGTTCAGACATAAACTTGTCAAATTTTAGATACCACTGCCTTGGAGCCTGTTTTAAGCCATACAAGCTCTTCTTTAACTTGCACACCAATTTTTCTTTCCCTTTGACCTCATATCCTTTTGGTTGCTGCATGTATATCTCTTCCTCCAAATCTCCATGGAGAAATGTTGTCTTTACATCTAACTGTTCAAGATGTAAATCTTCCGCCGCTACTAGACTTAAGATAGTTCTGATTGAATTCATCTTAACAACATGAGAAAGTATTTCATCAAAATAAATACTTTTCTTTTGTGCAAACCCCTTCACCACAAGTCTAGCTTTGTACCTCTGTTTTCCTCCATCTTCTTCCTTCAGCCTGTAAACCCATTTATTCTGCAATGTAGTTTTACCTGCAGGCAACTTGACTAAGTCCCAAGTCTGGTTATGCATTAAGGAGTCCATATCTTCTTCCATGGCTAGCTCCCACTTCTTCCTACTTTCAACCTGCATTGCTTCTTCATAACATTCAGGTTCACCATAATCAGTCAGCAATAAATAATATAATGAAGGAGAGTATCGTTCAGGGGGCCTACTTATCCTGGTAGATCTTCTAACACCACTTTCAGGTGTTTGAGGTGCTTGTTGCTGTTGTGGTGGTTGCTGCTGCTGTGGTTGTTGATTATTATTATTTTCAGGCACCTTTACTTTTTCAGATATCTCATCAAGAACCGCGTATTCCTTGCTTTCTTTTTCCCGTTTCTTTTCCTACAGCTGATTCTTATACAAGACCTTTTCATTGAATATTACATCTCTGCTCCTAATGATTTTGTGATTTTCATAATCATATAAGTGATAACCAAAATCATTAGCACCATATCCAATAAAGGTACGTCTCTTTGATTTTTCCTCAAGCTTTGTTTTGTTTTCTTGATTAATATGGACAAAGGCCTCACAACCAAAAGGCTTTAAAAAAGAGTAGTTTACCTTTTTACCTGTCCATGCTTCCTCTGGAATACCACCATCCAAGGAACTTGAAGGCCCTCTGTTTATTAGATAAAAATCAGTATCTACAGCATCTGCCCAAAATTGTAAAGGCAATCCTGCATGCAATCTCATGCACCTTGCACGCTCCATGATTGTTCTATTCATCCTTTCTGACACACCATTTTCTTGTGGTGTTCTTGGAACTGTATTCTCTCTACGAATTCCATGCTCTGAACAGTACCTATCAAACTCTTTGCTGCAATATTCACCTCCATTGTCTGATCTGAGACACTTCAACTTCTTTCCTGTCTCAATCTCAACCAAAGCTTTCCATTTCTTGGAAGTATCAAATACATCAGATTTATTCTGAATACAATAAATCCATGTTTTTCTAGTTGCATCATCAATAAAAGTAACATAATAACGAGAGCCACCGAGAGATGATACCCGAGCAGGTCCCCATACATCTGTATGCACAAGCTCCAATTTTTCGCTCTTCTTTTCTTTCCCAACTCTGAGAAATTTGACTCTCTTTTGTTTTCCATAAATGCAATTCTCACAGAAATCCAAATCAACATTCTTCAATCCTGGCAACAAATTTCTTGAGTGAAGAATATTCATTCCCTTCTCACTCATGTGTCCGAGCCTATGATGCCACAATGCTGCATCTGCTCCTTTGGAAGTTAAAGCATTAACAGAGTTAGAAATACCATTGCATAAATACAATGTACCAACCTTTTCACCTTTTGCTATTACCAACGCTCCTTTGGTGACCTTCCAAGTTTTATCCGTGAAAGTTGTCACACAACCTTCACTGCCTAACTGCCCTGTTGAAATCAGATTTTTCTTTAGATCTGGAACATGTCTTACCTCCTTTAATAGCCATTAGTTTCCATTCTGTTGTTTTACAAGAACTTTACCCATTCCAACAATTTTACAGGGTTTATCATCACCCAAACGAACTTGTCCAAAATCTCCTTGAACATAGTCATGAAAATATTTCTTATCAGGTGTGGCATGGAATGAAGCCCCCGAATCTACAACCCAAGAATCAGTAACATTTTCGAAAGAAAGAATCAAAGCATCTTGTAACACATCACCTGTCACATTTGCTTCATGATTGTTTTCTTGCTGTGTGTCTCCTTCTTTTCCCTTCCGAGATCTACAGTCTTTCTTTAGGTGTCCTTTCTTTCCGCAATTCCAGCACACTATCCCCGATCTGGACTTGGATTTTCCTTTCCTTGATTTACTACGATATCCCAAGCTCTTTCCTCTTCCCATTCTTCTTCCCCTAGAATCTGCACTCAAAGCATTACCTGATGTCTCACCAGAGCTTTTCCATCGCATTTCCTTGCTAAGGATAGCACCAACAACATCATCAAACTTTAAAGTACTAGATCCAGAGATAGAATTACTAACACTACCACATTTGGCGGAAATTCCGACACTTGGTTCCAACGCTTTTGACCAAATGTCGGAAATTTTTCCATCCCGCCTGAAACCGTCGCTATACCGGCGTTTATAGAAAAGTGTTGCAATACCGAAACTTAGAAAAGTGTCGCAATTGTGACGTTTAGAGGAAGACGTTGCAATTGCGACACCATGGTCCAAAGTGTCACTATTGAGATGACTCCAAACGTTGCAAGTGCGACACAATGTCTAGGTGTCGCAATTGCGACGTTTGGAGGCACCCGTCGCAATAGTGACGCTTTTTCCGCCGTCGGTATAACAACACTTATATGCGCGCTACATAAAAATACGAAACTTATATGCGTGCTACATAAAAATTTGAAACTTATATGCGCACTACATAAAAATTATTTTATTGTTTCGTATCCGTCGCAATAGCTACATTAACATCTGATATCATGCGCGCATTCGCCCTCCGCTCTTGTAGAATAGCATTTGCCCTCAGCATTCGCCCTCAGCTGTTGCAGAACAGCATTTTCCCTCAGCATTCGCCCTCAGCGTTCGCCCTCAGCTCTTGCAAAATGGTAAGTTCTTACTGCAGGCCCTTCCTCCTATAGTAGGGTTGACTCTATTTGGGTTTTTTTGGTCAATTCCATTGGATTGTGTTAGACTGTAGGGTTCTCTGTAGATGTCAAGAGTCAAGATTCAATACCCTCTATTATCTTCATCACCCAATACAAGATTTAAATTTTTCCCAAAGAAACGCTTATTAATTTGGCAGCCATTATTTCTCCCTGCTTTAAAAACCCTACATTTAAATGAAAAGAATCATTGCATTTCAACTACAAAAATATATTAGTGTTCAAATGTACATGTGTGCTACATTAACGTCTGATATCACGCGCGCATTCGCCCTCCGCTCTTGCAGAACAGCATTCACCCTCAGCTCTTGCAGAACAACATTCGCCCTCCACATTCGCCCTGAGCTCTTGCAGAACAACATTCGCCCTCAGCATTCACCCTGAGCTCTTGCAGAACAACATTCTCCCTGCATTCGCCCTCACCCTTAACAAAGATTCGCCCCCGCATTCGCCTAGCCTCGTCAGAGAACAACATTTTCCCCGCATTCGCCCTCATCTCCGCCCCCTCAGCTCTTGCAAAATGGTAAGTTCTTACTGCAGGCCCTTCCTCCTATAGTAGGGTTGACTCTATTTGGGTTTTTTGGTCAATTCCATTGGATTGTGTTAGGCTGTAGGGTTCTCTCTAGATGTAAAGAATCAAGATTCAATACCCTCTATTATCTTCATCACCCAATACAAGATTTAAATTTTTCCCAAAGAAACGCTATTAATTTGGCAGCCATTATTTCTCCCTGCTTTAAAAACCCTACATTTAAATGAAAACAAGCATTGCATTTCAACTACAAAAATCTATTAGTGTTCAAATGTACATGTGTGCATCACTTGTGTAGGTTATTCCTTTTCCACTTTCACATTATCCAAGAATGTGTGCAATATAGTTCATATTTTTTGTGATTTAGATTATCTTGAAAAAGGAAAGGTAAATTATTTCCCATGGAAAAATAAGGTTTTCCCTTTTTATAGGTTGTTTGGACTTACGTGGAAAAATTTATGGTATGACTTTCATATTATGTAGTTTAAATTTGAATTAACAGATTATTCTACATGAAAATATAATTACCTATGTGATGTCCTTCATCACTAATTAAAATTATAGGGTTCAATTTCCTAGACTCTAACTCATCTGATGCTAAATTATAGGTTCTCATTGGTGGATCACTCTTCCATTGATTTCCTTTCCCTCTAGATCTTGTCATACTTTAAAAGTCATCAATGATACATATATTATTTCAGGTATCCCAAAAGGCTTTATAGTAGAACATATTGTGAAGTTTTTTTGACACTTGAAGATTCTTTTTAGAACTGCAACGCGGTCTATGCTATCGAGTTATATACCAAGCAACTTGTCCTTAATAACCACACTATGAGTTAGGTTCAACCAGTTTGAACTTGTTGGGACATATCATATGAAGTTGTGTGATGAGTCCATATCACAGGTCTATTATGGTGACAAAAGTGAAGACACGTAATGATAGTTATTATGTTAACATTACTAGAAACATTTTCAAAATTATCCATGCTATCAAGATGTCAAAATTCCAAGCATTAGGTGTCAATACTCGTAGCTAATAGATAATAATAATAATATAAAAAAATCACAACTTTATTCTTGAAATATGATTGTTACACATTGTTAACCTAGTTCATGAGTTACTATCACCCAAAGATTGCAAAACAAACTTAAAATATAAATTAAACCAACATGAGAATCCAACTAAGGGTTTCTCGACAAAATCATGCCATAACTTGGCATTTTGAAACCCAAATTTGAATCCATCATAAGTAATACAATGCAAACTCAGATGGATTTTCAATGCATGTTTGCATGCTACACTTATTCTCCGTCTAGATATCATTTTTTAAATGGAACCATTAGTCAAGCCCACAGTCCTTTTTATGTGAAAAATTTCATCTCTATTTGAGCTCTTTTTTGCTCCACCACCTCCATAAACATATGCAAACATATATCATGATCTTGGAATTCCATTACATATGTATGTGCCAATGTTCCATAATCATGCCCCATCATCAATTTAAGAAATTTCCATTGAATATCAAATTATGGAGTGGGGGAACTTTTTGCTGCAACATTTGGCTCAAAATCAGGGACCATCTCCGTATGAGGTGAATGAGAACTATAGATATTTGAAGAAGTAGATTAGTGCCTTTTCCTCTGGCCATGGAGTCATATACAGTCATCCATCACAAAAATTTGTATTTGTTCATTCTCAACTTGAAAGTTGCAAAAATTCATGCCCTAATTGAAACGACACTAAATTTGAAAGATATAATAAAAATGCAAGCTAGAAGTGCCCTATTAATACAAAGGGAAAACCTTCCTACCTACCATAACTGAGATAAATTTTGATTGAATAGGAAACATGATATTTCCAATGGAGTTGATCCAACAACTTGTTAAATGTATGGGACTAAATCATGCATTTTATTTCCAGGGAAACATGCGCATGAAGAGAAAAAGTGCATAATTAATGGAAAATCCATACATGCCACTTATGAAAACTACACCGAAAGGTCAAAAAATACTTAAGGCCTTAACTTAATTTGAATCCAAAAATGACAAAACAAGATTAGTGAAAACACGAGAGTGGTGTGGGTGAACAACATAAATAAAAAGTGAAGATACCTTTCCCCAAGATGCCTTTGTCACCGTTGTATGAAAACACGTTTTCCTTTCCCTTTATACATGCAAGTGAATGCATTATAGGTATGGTGTTTTCCAAGAATAGGAGAAGCCTACTTAAATATATCATTCGTGGAGTGAATGTTTGGGTGCCTTAATGTGCAATGACATGTTTCCAGGACTGAATTCAATGCAAGGCATATTTGAAACTCTAACTCTATCTTCCAGTGTCTTATTAGAAATTATTTCAGTTTTCATTTTGTGTTTTCAAGCTAGATATTGTTTTCAAGTTTTTACATTTATAATTTTATTGCAATGTGGCAGAATGATCAGAGCACTGCAGGAACAACCCTGAGACGGGATGATCGCGGAAAGAGGCCAGCGGAAGAACATGTAAAGTGCCAGCATTGCTCTATCTTCAGCTATTTTAGTTATTTACATAATTGAAATAATATTAATTTTGTTCAAATATGTAGACCCCTAGCCATGGTACGCCTGATGATTCCCTCTTTGAGGAAGAGCTTTCTTCATCCCTATCTCCAGTGTTCTTGTTGCAAAAAAAGGCACGAGATGTAAGGTCTGAATTTAATACTTTGATAGACGCGCCTCAAACACCTGAAACAGAAGAGAGGATACAAAATCTTATGAGGCAGCTAGAAAGATATCAGGTAATAATAAAAAGTCAAAAGGATATTTTTTTTGTTCTTTATGAGATGAATTGTGATAGTTTGATTTTTAATTTTTACATTGACTAAACTAACAAAAAATTCTTTTGTATGTAGCGTTTTCTGGCATTTGCTGAACCCGGTGTTGGTGGTAGTGGGACACAAGGGCAAGATATTGCCCAACAACCCTCTCGTACACCTTCTACTCCTTTAGGTGCCAGCCAAGAAACACACCCTGCCCAAGCAGACACCCAGCCAACCGCTGAATGTGTTGGCAATGATGAGGCTGATATGGCCAACTACATTATTGCATTTCCTGGAGCTACACGTGTCAGCTCCACAGGGACCATTAATGGCACGTTGTTGGTGAACAATGAGGGTGTCCCTATAAAGCATGTACAACTCCCAGGTAAATTTTAATATTTTAACTATTTCATGTACTTTATCTAAAACATATTTATCATGATTTTTATTTTTAAATTAATGATAATATCTTCTTCTTTTTTCGGTTTTATTCTGTGTAGGAAAAAATGAGTTCTACAAGATTCTGGAGAGCCACACGTTGGTAATTTTTGGCCCAACTATACGCACAGGGTGGAATTCCCAGAATTCCAACCTGAAAAAAGAATTTCTAGATTATCTAGAAGCCCTTTTTGGGGTCGGCACATTTGATAGAACAGCAGTGGCTCGGGTAGCCGGCCAATATTTGAAATATACCAGGGACACCGATAGGACACAATTGCAATTTGACCCTAGATATGAGCGTCCTCTCGCAGTTCCAGAGAGTGAGTGGAGAGCACTCATCCATGACGGAAAAGAGAAAAGGGCAAAGGAAAAATGCCAACTGGACCCGCAAGGTAAATTAAAACTTTAATTCAATAGCTTTAATTTTCTCTATGTCTAAAATAAAAGTGTGCTACGTCATATCTGAATTCAATATTCTGATGCTAGGTTTCCTGACACCTCAAAGGCAACCAAAGCTAGGATTGAAAAAAAGGGCCATCACAAGCTAGGCCAGGGCGGCTACTTGAAATTAGCTGCAAGAATTGTAATTAAGTAGCTAAACATCTTATAATTAATTGTATCTCCTTCCAATGTTTTTGTAATCCTATCAAATATGATTAAAAATACACAATCATATGTAATGTAGGGTGATGACTTCGGAACAGAAACTACAGAGGAAGATAAAAATATTGCTTTCCATTTCGGATATCAAGCCGTAGTTGAACGTCGCAAAAGCTTGGGGCAGGTCCCAAGATCCAGAATGCCTGATAAGGTAAAACATTAACCTTTCAATATGTTTGTTTTCGTCCATAAATTTAATGTCTAAAAACTTTGTTTAAATCAGGGGAGCAACACTACCGACGAGGCAAATAACCCAGTTTTAGAGCCAGATGTAGATGATCCTCACGTGCAACCTGATCATTGTAGTGGGGACCAGGCCGACAATGCTACTATCAATGAGGGTCGTGACGGTAATTAATTTCCACTTATAATTTTTTCTAATTATACCTTGATGGTTGTCCTTATAACGTTTTTTGTTTAAATGACAGAGAATGTTTTCCTTGAGGATCTTACCACCAGAGAGGAAGACAGGGCAACAGTCCCAACGGCGACAACTGGTGCACCAGGTAAATAATCTCATTGCAATTTTTTTTATTAATATTAACGAACTAGTTCAATGATATTTAAAAACTGACAATTAAAATTTAATATTATCTGTTTTTGTAGGCGATGCCCCGTCACTGGATGAGACCAGACATCGTGACAACGCAACTAGGTCAACGGCGACAACTGGTGCACTAGGTAAATAATCTCATTGCAATTTTTTTTATTAATATTACCGAACTAGTTCAATGATATTTAAAAACTGACAATTAAAATTTAATATTATCTTTTTTTGTAGGCGATGCCCCGTCATTGGATGAGACCAGACATCGTGACTACGCAACTAGGTCAGCGGCGACAACTGGTGCACCAGGTAAATAATCTCATTGCAATTTTTTTTTTTATTAATATTACCGAACTAGTTCAATGATATTTAAAAACTGACAATTAAAATTTAATATTATCTATTTTTGTAGGCGATGCCCCATCACTGGATGAGACCAGACATCGTGACTACGCAACTAGGTCAGCAGTGCGGGTCGAAAGGCACGAAACAAGAGCAGAGCACGATGATATTGATGATGTAATTAGGAGCTTTAGAAATAGGAAGAATAAAAAGAAAATTTGATAATGTAAAATATTGTATTATTATAAGACAAATGTTACCATACTTGGAACGTTTTTTGCGTTATATAAAAAACTCATTTATCATACTATTTTTATGTCAAGAATTAATTGCAATGTTTCCTTGCGTACTTTTTGTTGAATTGTTTTTTTATTAGTTATTGAATATTTTTTTTTATGCTCATGAAAGTAAAAAATGAAATATAGATTGGGTATTGGGGAATTGAGAGTGATGTGGGGGGGAGGGGCCATAAGAGCTTCCACCTTCATGTGGTTGGCCCTGTTTAGTAGAGAATAATTTATTGGAGCAATTTAATCTTGGAGAAAACCTCCCTCGATCCAGCGTAACAACAAAAAAGTCACTATTGGCTTAGTTGCTACTCTTTCAGATCGTGGGAGGCTTGTTCCAAGTTCATGCGACTCCAATAAATCGTTCTTGAAACGAAGAGGAGCTTATTCAGGTATGTTTTGAAATTTTCAACATATGTTCTAACATTATCATAAGAATGCATCTTAGAGTAAAAAATACTACATCAATTACTTGTATTTATTGTATAGATAATGATGGATTTTGATTGACTCGGCAGTGCAGGTACAAATCCTCTTGCATCATGAGCAATACAACTTGTCAACCAGGGTCATGTCCAGGATATTTTTGCTTGTGCGCTTGACCAGGTTCGTAATGTCACATTTTGTAAGTTCCCTTACAGTTCATAATTCAATATTAAGCTTGTTCATGATTATTATCTAGGTTTTTGTATGTGTTTTTTCATCTATTTGATTGTAAGAAACTCTGCATGTTTCCTGTTGTTCACTATGATTTCTCCATTTACCACTCCCAGGATGAATCCAAATTTATTGTTACATAGGTTACTTTATTGTTACTATGATTTCTCCATTTACGATTTCATAGGTTACATCATGTAAAGTTGTCAATCTCAGGTTCGTGATGAGCTTTAGTTCTCCAGATTTGGGGCTTTTCTGATATTTTCTCCCTCATGTCATTCCTACATCACCTCGTTGTTTGAGCATGCCAATTGTCTACCACTTGTACCAATTGGCACATGTCAATCTCTGAGTGGTGCCACATTTCACCTATTTTCAGTGAGAGTTTAGGGTTTCTCTAACATAGCTTCAGAAATCTGATTCAGTGCCAGCTTGAATATTGTCACATAATACTCATGGTTTGGAT